>JABSTQ010010779.1:0-600000 GCA_013358835.2 Ixodes persulcatus
GAAAGACGCTGTCTGGTGGCCAGGCCTGTCGTCCGAGCTGAAAAGAGTTGTCAATGATTGCGTTGTGTGCGCGAAGGTTCGTCAACAAAACGCCGAGCCTCTCATGCCAATGGTGACGCCATCTCTGCCATGGCAAATGGTTGGGCTGGACTTGTTCCATTTACGAGGCAAGGAGTATTTGCTCTGCGTTGACTACAGGTCTCGCTTTCCCGAGATCGCCTATCTATCTTCAACGAAAGCTGAGGCTGTCATCGAACGTCTGAAGAGCATATTCGCCCGCCATGGGATACCTGCAACGGTAGTAAGCGACAATGGACCACAGTTCTCCTGTGATGCTTTCGCAGAGTTTGCCCGGAACTACGGTTTCCAGCACACTACCAGCAGCCCTCGTCATCCTCAGGCGAACGGAGAGGCCGAACGCACGGTGCAAACTATGAAGAGTCTGCTTGAGAAAGCAGAGGACCCGTACTTGGCTCTACTTGCGTACCGGGATACCTCGGGTTCGACACGGCGGAGTCCAGCCGAACTCCTCATGGGGCGACGTCTGCGGACACGGATCCCGGTGTACCCAGCTCTTCTGATTCCCGGCCAAGTTAACAACAACGTCGCAACTAGACGCGACCGTCAAGTGAAAGAGCGCCAACGGGCACACTTCGACCGCCGACATGCAGCTCGACGGCTACCCAAACTGAGTACCGGATCGACTGTGTGGGTGAAGGACCTCAAGTGCCCAGGGGAGGTCCTCCGTCAAGCCGACACGCCCAGATCGTACTGGGTCAGAACCACAAGAGGGGACGTCCGTCGCAACCGAAGAGCCCTCAACAGAATTCCGGCTCATTCTGGTCAACGCGACGAACTGCTATTGTGGAGAGCCAACACGACCGCTCCTGACGGGTCTGCCCTACCCGGGGAGGACGTCACAGAGCACCCGCCTACACTGCAGCAGGCTTCGCAGTCGCAGTCATCAACGCAGGACTGCAGAGTCCCCATGGCAGTAACAAGGGCTGGAAGAATAGTGTTTGCCCCCCAGCGGTTTGGTGAATAACTACAGACTACTCGAAACTCTTGTTTATCCCCAGAGGGAGATGTGGCGTGAGCCTCTTTTGAACTTACCGCTTCCTACAAGCGAGGCACGCACGCACGTGCCGTGGGGCCCGTGGCTTGTGCAGGGCCACGAGGGAATAAACATTCTTTTTGGTTTGCCGTGACACGGAGTCAGTCGCATTTCTTTCGGGTGGCACCGAGCACCGATACAATAACCTTTGCAATTGTTCTGCCAATTTTTGCTAGATTTGGAAGTCTGGTCGGAATCCTCGTTTGGTAAGCATTACTTCCCATTCAGAAAAATGAAAGATAATCCTTCTTTTTCCCAGGCTCTTAATTTCTGTAGAAAGTGCCATGCTAAATGTGAGTATGTACCAATCCTGGAGAGTACTATGTTGGTTTTAAAAACTATGTGGGCAATCAGCAAGCTTCGTAGAACTGCCACTGTGAAGAAACTGGATGTCGGACTTCTTTTTAATTCACCTTTTTCTCACGTTGTCCTGTACTACAATATTCATGTAATTGTGCAAATGAGCAGACAGAGAGAACAAAGTTGCTCGTGTATTTTGTTCGCCAGAGGAGGACTGCAGCGCTGAAATGACTGAGGACTGCAATGTCGAAAGGGGGGCAAGGCCACACGCAGAAGAGCATCAGCAAGGTAATGACGAAATAATAAATTGTAGCTTGTTGGCACAGGGAGTTTATAATACACGTTTAAAGGAGAGATTGAAAAGGAAGGAGGAAACGTTTTTATGTGGTTCCTATGACAGCCATAGAGTGCATTAGTCATAGTGGGAATATATTCATACGAGGTATCCATCCATCAAGCCGGTTCTTCATCTATGAGGTATCTATAAGAGTCAATTCCACTGTTTTAGTGTTAAATGTGACGGTAACACTCTTCTCTTACAGTTAAGGTAGCTGCCCACCGACAAGGAAATGGACACCAGCCTAAGCTGTCCATATCCAAGAAGTTGATACAATCAGAAGGTAATTGATTATGAACTGACTGATGTTTTAAGAATTTTTGCAAATTGAAGCATAATTTTTCATATATCTTGTATGCAGTGAATCATTGAATTCCCACAAGATTTTATATTGAAATGAGTAATGATAACTACTATGTTAGAATACAGTGAATTCATAAAAATGCATAAGAATTGTTTCGGTGTTCAAGTAACACTCTTTTCGTAATGTTAATCTAGCTCAGCCTGGGCCATCCACATCCAGGAAGTTGCTCCCACGAGAAGGTAATTGATTGTCAAGCAATGTGGGTTTTCACGAGCAGAAGCATAACTCTTCATATATCTTGCTCAAATCGATTAGTGGCATTTATGTTTATGAACAAGATTTTATTTTGAAATGAGTAATATGTGTTAGAAGGCCGATAATCCATAAACTTGCATAGGAATTGTTTTGGAGTTAATGTGATATCAATGCTTTGTTCTTACAGTTCAGCTGCCTACCAATCGACACGGAAATGAAGATCAGCAAATGCTTTCCACATCCAGAAAGCTGCTACCACCAGAAAGTAATTAAGTAATTAGTGTTTCACAGTTTAGCAGCATTATTCTTCATGTATTTAGCACACATTAATAGTTGATTTTTATTTTCTAATTAACTTACTTTCAAATGAGTAATAATCAATGAAAGGTTGGTGATCTATAAACTTAGATAATGTTTCATAGTAATTCCCTTGCACTGGCTTAGTTCATAAAAATGCACAGAATGCCTAATTAACGCCATTAATGTCTGTGGCCTGACTTGTTTTCAAGGAAGATATGGTTAACCTGGTGAATTACATGCCCTCTCTCTCATAAGATTAGAAGCTGGACTAGAGATAATTTGAATTTTCTCTTAGCATAATGTTCACCTTTATTCTCTAGAATTTCAGCGAGAGATTCTCACTCGGCTCACAGTACTCCGCATCGTTCAGCAGCAGCACGGAGAATTGTTACGAGCTCTCACGGTGCGACAGACACGAGCAGTCCCTTCAATGATGTTTCGAGCCTGAAGACATTTGACTCCACAATTCAAGGGGAAATCAAGAAAACCTTGGCAAGTAGAATCTCTACTTTTCGCTTCCACGAGGACATCTCACATTCAGGCAACTTTGAACAGGGCTCGTAGTCCCGAAAAAAAGCTTGAGAAGAAACCAGATTTGTTTTCATGTTTCTTTTTATAAGTTGCTTTGGGCAATTGCTTGCCGGCACTGATCCTAATATAAGGTATTTTCAAATAAATATTGTCCCTGCTAGCTGAGTGCACATACTTTAATAGTTATGCAACCATATGTGCCTTTCAAAGAAAAATGCACTGGGCACTTCATAGCTGTCTGCAGACTGCCACTGATGCATGGTGTCTTTGGCCCAAATCCCAATCCAAGGGAAAAAAAATTACCTATATAGTGTAATAGTTTTGTAAAGTGTCTGCTATATACTGTAGCATTTTTGTTAAATGTCCGCTATATACTGTAGCATTTTTGTTAAATAGCTGCTATTTCAATGTATCCTTTTTCAGGTCCAACAACTCGCCGACGCTGGAGGGTCTGGGGTCGCCTCCTGCACAAGACGAGTCATGAGGATTTTGTTCACCGACCAGCTGGCCTGCAAGTTTTCCTGGGAGGGACGCAAGGGGAAGTTTTCATTTTGCAAGCTCCACCTTGCCAAGTGCGTCGTCAGTAAGTATTGTCCAGAAAAGTACCGCAGATGATTTCCCATGGAACACGATTTATAAAAGTGTGCAACAACTTGCATATGCCAAGCCCTTAACTTATGTGGTTAGCTATGTTCACATCCAACGAGTCCATCATGCATAGCAGTGTTCTGTTTTGCTGTTTTTTTATCAGGTGCAGTCCGGAGCTGCAATCAGTGCCAAGACTTCACCGTGGAGTCGGTTATTAAGGATTGGCTCCGCCATGCTCCTGCTAGGCACCGTGCATCTCAAAAGGTAAGGTGACGTTACCAGACAAAATTTTGATGATTTTTATTTTGTGAAATGGACATTACTCACAAAAATGTGACTTTCTAAAAGTGGGAAATTATGATGTGTAATTTGTTTCGAGGATATTTCTAGGGACGAGTGTCGGGGAGGTTTCACTAGCAATTTATGCCTTGTTTGGTTTACAACTAAAGAAAACTGCAGGTATAAATATTATTGAAAAATTTATTTGAAGCAGTTTTCCCTAGATTGACTTGGTAATAAATAAAAATAGTGTTAGCATGTCGGTTGAATTCTTCCGTATTTGTGGCTACATAATATTTTCTATCTTTTTCAGGAACAGTCCGCGTCACAAGACAGAGAGCAAGGCCAACTCTAAGGCATCTGACACGCGATCTATTTTCTCACAATCATCTACGAATTCTTTCTAACTGCCAAGCTATCGGCAGAACTTTGGAAAGTCAGATAATATCCTTCCGTGGTGCAACAACTGTGCATCTAGATTTTTTTTTTCTTTTTGTAAAAATAAGCTGAGGCTTGTTCATTGTTTTGTGTGAAATAAAGTTTAAAACAAAATACAGCATTTTCGTCGCAAGTCTCACTTCTACATTGTATCAATAATCAGCAATTTAAGGATTTATTGTGGTACTGTAAACGACTTAATATTCGCTTGGACCCAATTTTTTCGAATCGGCTCGGTAAAATGTAAGCACATTGGAAGCTACATTGAGATCCTACCACCTCGTTAAAATGAACACCCACAAATGATGAAAAATGCCATACATTTAGTTTGACCTAAATCGCGCAATACTGAGCCCGCGAAAAATAGGTTGTTTACAGTATATATATGTATATAGGCCATGCATACAACAAAATTTTCCAGGGAGTCTGATTTATGCAGCACTGAACGCAACCCGTTTTTACCTTATTGCATGGAAATGCTCAAACAGCACATTTGCATAAATTAGGGTGACTGACCAGACAGGGTGGGAAACGGGGGAATGTAATGCTGTGGTAAGTTTTAGAACATAATTATTTTGATGGATGTCTCCTTATTCCAAGGACGAGACATTTCAAAACCGATTCGGGTTTTCTTAAGGCCAAGTTGCACTAAAGAAAATCTGAATCAATTTTGAAACATTGGTTCCTTGGAATGAAGAATTGGTTGCTGTTTTTCTTTCATTTTATGTCCCAAGTATGTACATGGTACGTCCACGGGATCAAGCTGAATATCTATCAAACGTCGCGAATGTCCAAGAGAAGCATCCATGTTACGTTAGTGGTACGTTTTCTGTGGGATCATTTTGCACTGCAAGGTACATACATTGAATGTAAGATGGATCATTATGGATATCCATTGGATATGTTGAACATCCGAAAAATACATCTTTTGGACATTCATTAGAAGTTGGTGGTTGACTGGGTCCTTGAGATTCTCTCAGGTCTCTCCATTACCAATACCTGGCAGGACACAGCACTGTGCACAGCATTGTGTACAGTATGTACACGAACTGTACAACTATCTGAGACAGCAGTATGTGATATTCATCCTTTATCAACAAAATTGTTGGGTTTGCTGCTGCATGATAATATGAACATATCTGAGAACTAGTTGGTTATTATCCTTTTCTTTTCAGACACATACTTCTGCCAAAAACTTCACCCGAGAAAAGAGGTGTGGCCCAAAGGCTTGAAGAAATCTGGAACTATCTGCACTGTCTCGGAGCTATTGATGGGAAGCATATCAACATGTTTGCCTCACCAAACACTGGGTCCGAATACATCAACTACATGGACAATTTCAGCTTGGTGCTGCTAGCTGTCGTAGATGCAGATTGGAAGGTATATCCTTGTCATCACTCTTTTCAGAGGCCGACCGAGGATGTTTTTTTTGTTTTTTTTTGGAGAGACCCCATATTAAATGGGAGGATTCGGTGCATGGGTTGAGCTCCGTGCGCCGCCCCACCAAGGGGCGGCGCAGAGAGCATAACAAGGGGATAGGTAATGTGTCAAAACAAAAATGGCTTCGCTGAAACAAGTGATCTACGAGTGCTGCCCAGCAGGATACCCGAGTGCAGTTGCAAGGACAGGGCCTGGTTTCACACTCGCCTCCACGCAGATTGGCGAGGAGCCAATTGGCAGTTGCCGAAGATGGTCCAAAAAAGATAAGTTGTACCAAGATGTTCCCCGGCCTGCCATTGTTGAAGAGTATAACAAAAATATGGGTGGTGTGGACCTGTCCGACAGGATGCCGAGTTTGTATCCAACAACTCAAAGGACCAAGAAGTGGACCGTGAGGACAATGTTGTTCATCATCGACTTGGCAGCCGTTAATGCATGGCTACAGTACAAGGATGACTCGCTGCTTTGAAGCGGAAAAAAAAAGATATCCTCGGACTGCTAGAATTCAAGATGACGCTTGCGCACTACCTGCTCTCAGCAGAGCAAACAGATGAAGACCTTCTAGACGAGCCGCCACTCAAACTCTCGAAGACACAGGTTGTGCCACTACCTCCTGAACCTCGGAGAATGGCGCAAGCAAAGCATCTACCTGAGCTCGTCAATCAAGTCTCTTCATCAGGCTGCCGCAAACCAGGGTGCTCACAGCGCACAAAATTCAGATGCTTCACATGCAACGTTTTTCTTTGTATAACCGCATCTCGAAACTGTTACAAGCAATTTCATACTATGTAAGCACTCAGTTCCATGTTGTAGTAAGTTGAAATAAAGACAGCAAGCAGCCTGTGCAACGTCAAATTTTGTGCATATTAAGACCCAATGTGCATTAGAATGCACATGTTCCTGCATAAAAACTACTTGGCATACGGTTGTAATTCTTTTTTTGTTCAATTCTTCTAATCACAATTTCAGGTATAACTTGTTCATTGAAATCGATATGCGTAATTGGCACCAGGTCTGAGGAGGATATAGCGGCGCTTTTCAATGCAAGGATGCAGGATAACAGTGAGAGGAGCAAACCAACGAGATCTTCAAAAATAGAGAAGATGTACGGGCGCGCATGACATGCATCGAAATGCTGGACTGCAAGATCGACGAGTTAGAGTCAAAGGTGAGGGACGACTTGCTTTTTTGGGCAGAATTCGTTTAAGTTTAAGTTTCTCGAAGAATAAATTTCCCGGGCTCGATCATGCAGACAAAGACCTGAGAGCACAAAATACACAAAGCACAAATTTGCAGCACATATAAATTGAAACCGCGTTACGTAGAATTCTTCGGGCTAATTTCATTGAGGTGATTGACACGACAAAACATTACTTTCCACGCTGTACTTGGCGGGGAGATGAGTGTCGTAGGATCTGAGGTCAAATCACGACAGCCATGCAACTTCCGTTTCTCTCCTGAATTTCGCGGAGTAATGAACGTCGCGTGTCGATAAATTCTTCGCTATAGAGTTCAAATACAAGAATAGCTTATAATAGAACCTCACTAGATGCATGAACACAATTTCATGTTAGTAATCACATTTCATGACTGAATTCTTGACAAGATACTTCAGTGTTGTCAATAACATCTTATTTTGTAAGTTTAGATATACCTGGCCTTAATTTGCATCATGTGTATCTGTCGGTCACTCTTACAGAACCAACAAAGCGAGTCAAAATTGGGCGGAAATGATCTCATAGTGCCCATACTTCTAGGTAAGCATGTAGTAAAGTGGTAATTTGAGCTAGTTGGTACATCACTAAAAATAAACTGCGCCTGTTTCCCTCAAAGAGGCCAAACGTAGGGCAATGGACCTCTGTACTACGATATCGTTGCCTCAACTGGCCGCCAACATCAAGAAAGCGGAAGGGTTGCACCTTCAGGTGTTCTTCTCTGCCAAGACACATAAGGAGGCCTGCCCATTCCGGGCAATTGTCACGGAGCGAGGTACCTGGCAGCGCCAAGTGGCTGCCTATCTCCAGAAGCACCTTTCCAGCTTAAGCCTCTCGGATCCATTTCTGGTCCGCAATTCTGAGGCAGTGGTGCGGTCACTGCGGTTTGAGAAATATGGTCATCATGAGATTTTCAGTGTGGATGTTCAAGATCTCTTTTATTCCATCCCACATCCACCTTTGCTTGCTGCGGTTCAATCGTGTATTGAAAGCAACGGAGAGCTTGCATTTCGAAATGCTACCGGCATCTCCATCGAGGACTTCCTAGAGCTGTTAATTTACTACCTTAAGTCTACGTACATCGGGTGGAAGGACGACCTTTACCTACAGAAGTCCGGTGTATGTATTGGGTCGTGCGTTGCCCCTGTTCTCAGCGACATCTTCCTGTCCGGGGTTGATCGAAGTATCCATGATTCCTTCAATACCCTGCCTGTACGAAACGTGTTTCGATATGTGGATGATTTTTTTATTGTGTACGGGAAAAGGGTGGAAGGTCATGGGGTACATCAGGTTGTCGAAACCTTCGTCAAGTGCGGTTCGGGACTAAAGTTCACGTTTGAGGAACCCAAGGATGGGACCCTGCAATTCTTGGATCTATCGCTATCGGCCCAAGCCAACCACTTGTGCTGGTCCTACTCTTCCCGGTCAAAGAAAGCCATTCTGCCCTACA
This sequence comes from Ixodes persulcatus, assembly GCA_013358835.2. Classification (NCBI taxonomy): domain Eukaryota; kingdom Metazoa; phylum Arthropoda; class Arachnida; order Ixodida; family Ixodidae; genus Ixodes; species Ixodes persulcatus. Next base: position 8,551 of record JABSTQ010010779.1, read on the forward strand.
CATCCTCCCACTCTAAGATTGTGAAAAGGGGCATAGCCATGTCCATTTTAGGCTCGGCCTTGGAAAAATCATGTTTTCATACCGTGAAGGACAGTTGTCGCTCTCAACTTGAACGCCTTAAGGCATCCGGTTACCCTCACGCAGTTTTAATAGAAGTTATGGGGTCTTTGTTTAAGAAGGTTAAAGGGGGGAGTAGCAGCAGGAAAAATATACCAAAGAAGCGCCCAGTCGTAGTACCGTACCTGCATAAATTGTCTCACAATTTAAAGCAGATTGCCAACAGGTATGATGTCCCCGTGGTGTTTTCGGCCCCGCTAAGGTTATCCAAGGTCTGCGCAAAAGTAAGGTCCGTCCTTGACAACCGTTTACGAGCCGTATGCAACAAGAGGCACAAGAACAAGTTTGTTACCTGCACGGACGGTGTGGTCTACAAGATCCCTCTGACCTGTGGTAGATGCTATATAGGACAGACTGAACGATGCGTCAACGACCGGCTTAGAGAACATTTCTATTCACTTCAAGCCACAGTCGGCGGGCACTTACCTACACACTGTCGCTCCTGCCAGTGCACACCGACTTTTGGTGAAACATCTGTTCTGGGGAGATTTCAAGACCGGACTACTCGAGAGATCTTCGAGGCTTTTCAAATTCAAAAACTAGGACAGCAATGCGTCAGCCAACCGTCCCTGTCACTGAGTGCTAAGGAGGTGTCTTTTTTGGTCAATGCCTATGCGCAGTAACTTTGGCCGGCCAAGAGTGTAACTACCGTTTTCTAATTTTTCCATTTAGTTTTTAGCTTTTGTCATTTCTTTCCTTCTTTCTTTTTTTTTTCAAGATTATAGATTTAGTCCTCTACATATTTTCTTCCTTTTCTTCTTCTTCGTTTTCTTTTATCCTGGGTTCACTTCACGTGGGGTTCAATTTTCGTGACTTCTTTTTCCTTCTTTTTAAATAAATCAGTTGGGAGTCAGCGCTCTTTCGTTCTACAGTTCGCCTATGGGCTCGGCAACACCCGTGGAACGATGAAGGCTAAACTGTTGCTCTTCGTCATACAGATCCTGGAGCGTATACGTCACCGAACCTACTATTTAGTTTTATTCTCCAAGTTTTTGACAATAAAGCCTTGTCAGGCGCTGCCTTGTCAACCTTCCATTTTGTGCCGTGTTTCATTATAGTTGTGTGTTAGGCTTAGGTATTGGCGTCCCTTCTCAAGCGACATCTCGTTTGATTCAGCATATAGGCTAAGGACAGGAGACGTCCGAAAAATACCCGTTGCAAGTCACAAACCAAGGTGATGGATAGGACTCAAATTGAGCTGCGAGCAACAGCTCGAGCTTGCTATAATTAAGCTAGCCAAGTGGGCGGATGAAAATGGATTTAAGTTTTCTCCCAAGAAAACAGTTTGCGCTCCTTTTCTTTCCACCGTGGTCTGTAACTAGATCCATCATTGGAATTTCATAGACCTGCAGCCCTGTCAGGAATTAGCATAAATTTTAAGGTATCAGCTTTAAGAAAAAGCAAATATTCTAACTCCTCTAAAGTGTTTTAAAATTGCCAATCTTAAGTCTTAGACCATAAATCATAAGGATCGAACAGGAAACGCAGGGGCTGAGAACCAGTCATGTTGCTCAGACAGCTTTTATCGGTAAATAAACTATTATTATTATCATTATTATTATGTCAGGCGACGTCTGGCCGTCAACTAGCAGCAATTCAATCAATGCTTTGACCCGTACATTATCGTCACTGAGTAAAATAAAGATAACAACTTGGCTGAACAAAAAGTATCCCTGCTCTTTTTAATTGCCAGTACTCCTACGGAGAGCACATTGCTGTGATCTATGACCACAAACCACTGCAGAGCTGTTTTGGCAATGTGCCAAAACAACTCCAGGGTATACAGCTGCAAGTGCAGAGATGGGAATTCACAGTTGAGTACTGCAAAGGAAAAAGCTAGTCAAAGCTGATATGATGTGTAAAACCTTCTTGAAGGACAAGCTGTGAACCAACTGCAGAAGAGGTCAAAGGGGTTCGTTGTCAGTGCATAAAAGCCGCGAAACAATACAGGAACAAATCAAAAAGACAGTGTGCTGTAAAACCTTACACAACTAATGCAGAAGGATGGCGAAGTACGAAAAAAGTCTCCCAGGAGGTACATAGGCATACTACAACTTCTATGACACACTTTAGGTTGACAGTTTGGCCTACAAGGGGCAGAGAGTGATCATACCACAGTGTATGCGTGCCGACATAAAAATGCCGAAATCACTGCTGTTGCTACCGTTAGACCCTTTTCAAGAGTCCATCAAGCAACGTTGGCGGTCACCATTGCTTGCTCACGAAGCACCTGATTGGATCCGAGTCTTACTGACGCAGCGCTCATGTTCAATACTGGCTGAGCCGAGTTCACGCCCAAGACTGACGCAGGGCTCGTGTCTCCAATACATACTCAGAGTATGTGAGCAAGCTATGACGAACAGGCATTGGCGCGGACTTTTGGAAAGGGTTTATGCTCGACAAAATGCGTTAGATTATGTTTAACAATAACTTAGCCAACTGTGGAGGCTACAGCCCCTGCGACCCAATGAGAGTGTCGGAGTGAGGCACGTGACACCACGTCACGGGAGCGTTTGTGTCCCTGCACCAGTGTGTCGAACCGAAAAACATACGGGTTCGGTTACGGTTCAGGTTCAGGTAAATTTATTTTGCTCCGGTTCAGTTCCTGTTCGATTAATTCGATCCGCGAACTGGTTCGGGGCGCTGAACCGGTTCGCGAACCGGTTCGGAAATTATAAATGACAAATTGCAACATCGAAATAACAAAATCAAAATACCATCAAAATAACAACATCAAAATAAAAAAATAAAAATTGCAACATCACGTTCTAGAAACGTGTTATGAAATGAGCACACAGCAGCATTTAGGATTTACGATGATTGTAGAAAAATGAAATCCCGTGACGCGATTTTTTTTTTTTTTTTGCACAGCCTTCCAATTTTCTTTCTTCCGTGCAAGCCGCGACCAGCGCAATACTGGTTCCTATGTCAAGATTCGTGGATGCAGCGTTTGTCAAGATTCATGGATGCAGCGTTTATATTCCTAAGACTGAGTGGAGAAGAAAAATATGTAAGCGAGGGGTGTGTCAGTTGATGGCACTTAAAAAACAAATGGAATTGATAGCACATTCATTGTCAACAGCGCGTGGCCGAACCGTTTTGACCCCCCCCCCCCATGAGCCGGTAACCGCTATTTTTTTTCCGGTTCAGTTTCGGTTCGGGTTCATCGCGATAACAATATAACGGTTCGGGTTTGGGTTCAGTTCCGGAAAAAACACCGGTTCGGTTCTGGTTTTCGGTTCGGTTCGGTTCCGGTTCGACACCCTGCTGCACCAAAGCAAGGTCGGGAGGAACCGTATGTCCTCGGCTGATCAGGAGTCGTCTGCTGCGAAACCAACTAACTTTGGATGAATGTCCAGCGCTGCAACACGGCCGTCTGCTAGAGTAGCAAGCTCTTCGGGAATAGTTCATGAGATAACCAGAAGCTCAGTTCACCCGGAAATGTGTGGAGGGTGCTAATACCAGGGCGACATTTTGAGAGGAAACGGTCGATTACAGGCCTGTGATCATTCAAGCATCGTTCAAAAGCCACACTGTTCTCGAAAAAGGGTAGATCCAAAATAAGTATCGTTGAAGAGCAACATGTCTTCGTCTTTCCTCCGTGTCGTGTAGCGTAGTGTCGATAGAGACGCAATTGTACGAGTTCAGTTGCCGAAAAGGAATCCTAGAACTACTTTTTGTCACAGACGGCGTTGTTGCAGTGGCGGTAATGAGGCCTCGACCACGGAGTGTTGTCACGTGCTTTGCTCCTATGCCTTTATTGGGTTGCGGGGGCCCCAGCCGTTACATTTCACTAATTTATCGTAAAACGGAGCATAATACAGGAGTTCCGACTCGGCGAAGGAAGGGAATCCCAACCTCACAACAATCCGCATACTGTTGTCTTTGGAGAGCCAGTCTGTTCTCCAGGACATTGACCGTTTCGGATGCAGCCATCACAGCTTCCCTCGATTGCCGCCAACGGTCTGTGTACCGTTGTCGTCAAAGAGACCACCTTTCCTCCCGGGTGTCGTCACTGCACTTCGGTTTTACATTGTCGCATACGCTGTGCATACTCGCAAAACAAAATATACCCATGCCCCGGTGCCCTCGTAGGAGGAGTGTGTTTCAATGGCAGCGCATCATTGGAAGGGTGCGAGAAGACCTTTTCCCCTCTTACAGAGCCACCATTTGGCAGTTTGTTCGTCGTTGGTTAACCTTCAATGCATCATTAGGCAGTAGACTCGGTTTTAATTCCCTCATTAACCCCTTGTTCCCCTTCTCCAGGGATTATTATCATTAAACATCTGTTGTCGCCATAAACACAGAATCGGTTAACTCCTAATTAGCAAAGGGATCACACGCGCCAAATTTTACTTCCACGCATGCGAGAAGCTCCCTTGTGAAGTACAAAGTTTGGGGAGGGAAATATTTTTCGCTCTGCAATCACGAAATGTAAACCTAACACTGAAGTATGACGAGCAGGAATCTTCTTGAACATTTGGACATTGTGTGTGCCACGTAGGTATGCGTAGTTGTATTAATTGCCTAACGCGAGTGCAGTTTCGAAGCGGCAATGAGTTAGCAGACGACACGATAACCAGGACGACCAAGCCCGCACGCGTGCACTTTTGAGTGATTTGGGAAATGGACGACGGTGCATGCGTGGTGAACTGCGCCTCGTGTCATCGCGACACCCGCAAGAACAAGGGAAAGTGGACGTAACGAGCAAACGAACAAAGCGAAAGAGCACAGCAGGAACAGCGCCGCAACCTCATGAGACCAGTGAACTACGACAGTCTAAACAAAAGACGGCTCCATGCACCAGAGGTATAAATGCTTACGCATTTGATAAACTCCTCCTGGATCTCACCAAGAGAGTGAAAGCTATGTTTGAAGAGCAAGAGTGTGCATCTTCTGGCCTGGAATGAACTCGGAGATCAAAGACTACATCCGCTCACATGGAGTGTTCCAGAAGCACAGCTATGCACAACCAAAGAAACCTCCAATGCCGCAACAATGGCAAAGGTATCCATGAAAAAGAATTGGCACAGACATCATAAATATCATATACAATCTACTCAATTTGTATATGGCTAAAAGTATGGATTGGGATAAGTTATCCCTAAGAGAAGTAAGATCACCCTTTTTCTCCAGCAGCTAGAGGGAGTTGCCTTTCTTTGTAGTCTTTGTGCCTAGTTTTTATATGATTTTATCTCTGCTATCCGTCATGCCTCAGTGATAAAAAAAAATTAAAATTTGCGCTTAAAATGTTGTGATAGCGACAATCTTTGTACAATTTTTTGTTTTCTCTTGATTACTGTTTTTCCCGGCTCTGTTGCTGCTTTCTGTAGGTGGTCAGGGACCCGTCAAGCTGTACCCGACAGCTTTTTTTTCCTGATCACCACTATCATATGGTGGAAATAAACATCATTATTATATTATAAAGTACAACTTTCTGGCTTTGACTTTTGGTGGTGTGGATAGGCTTGCATCAACCACTCAGTTTGCATGATGCCAAATGTTCAGAGTTTGCTACTCACTACACGACAGATCAAGGTTAAGTCATGCCCAATTTAATGAAATGGTTGAGCCAGCCACAGCAAAGACCTTACTGAAGCCTCTGAAGAGCAGGGTTGTGTACCAAATTTGGCAGTACAGATGAAAAAAAAAAAAAGGTTCCCACATATTTTCTTCTGCAGAAAGTATGCGGCGAGCCAAGCATGGTGAATAATAACACCAAAAAGCTTCTTTGGCATAGAAAGAAAGTCTGCAGGGTAACAGAGAGCATGGCGTGTCACCTCATGTCATGGTCATAGTGCAGACATAATTTTAGGTGCAAATGTTTATGTCATCTCATCCTTACCAAAACTGCATTGAGTTGCTCTGTACGCGCCCAAACTACGAAAAATAACACGGAACCAAAAAAAATCTTTCATTAACCCTTTGAGTGCAGAGTTTTTCCCAAAAGATGTTTTCAGGTGGTCGGGTTTTGTTTCCAATGGAATAACATGAAGAAAGGGCCAATGCACAGGCTTTTTTCTTAATTATCCAGCAGGGCATGTGCAGTTCTTGTAGCCTTGCAAGCTACTCAAGTTTAGAAGCATCAAATATGGAAATATTGAAAGAGGAAATGTTGTCACCTTTCTTTCATTCGGTTTTCATTTTGGCGGGTTCCATTACCGCGATATCACGGCGGTTTCAGATTCCGAAACAGACCTGCTTTACACAGCTTCTCTATCGGTTGGTAAGCTGCCATCCTCAGAGTTCAAATCTGGGAAGCATTAAAAGCCAGAATCGGAAGAACCGGCACTGCAGTTACCAGAGACATGCGCCGCCGACATGCGGCGACCATGCATATCACATGTGCGGAGCGGCTGGTTTCAAAGCTGTCAGTAGCCCCAGTATAGCAAAACACCGTGTAAATATAATGTTTACTAAAAACATTTATTAAGTGCCTATATAAGCCGTGGAAATACACCTCCTTCTCCTTCTCCCTCCCTCCCTCCCTCCCTCCCTCCCTCCCTCCCTCCCTCCCTCTCCTCCCCCCCCCCCAAGAAAAAAAGTTATGTTGCAACTCGTTTTGAATTAGAAGCATGTTACAGAATCGCACAAGTGCCTTGCAACGTAGATAGTGTTGCCCTTAAAATTATTTTTCTATCGGGGAGATACATGTCCAATCGAGACACTTAAAAAAAATGTCCTTAAGAAGTTCAGTACCTCTTTAAGAGAGCTGATGTGAAACTTGTATGCTTGTACCACGATGCCTTGGGGCAGTAACAGCCAGCCAGCCCTGTACCACAAGCAGCAATAACCCTGTACCAAAAGCTAAGTACTCACCTCCTACTCCCGCCATCGCTTACCGTTGAAGCAGCTTATGATGACGAGGCGGTTCTTTCCGGCGAGGGGGGTTCCGAAGGAGACGAGTTGCGGTGGCAGGAGTCCGGTGGGCGCACAACAGGAATGTCTCTCCTCAGATCACTCAGCACAGTTGCACGAAACTATTGGCACACTGCGTCTCATTCGTGAGCACCGCCCACCAACCTTCGCGCTGGAAGCTGCCCGGTGGATGCCCAGCCTGCGGACAGAAAACACCGCAACACTTTAGCAAGCTTTCAAGCGAACCCCATGTCCCAACAAAACATAGACACTGCGGCCAGATTGCGGGCGTTCTGCGAAAAGCGCCAAACGTCCTTCCAAAAGGCACGCTCGCCCGCCGCTCGACGATAAACAAGAGCAACGAGAGGTAGAAGAGAACTGCTCGGACAACACTGAAACTTTAGACGAAGCCCCACCTCTTCCCGCCGTATATACTGCGTGTAAACCTTCCCTTTAATCTCCTAAGAATGACATTGAACAAAGATATCAATTGCGGATGCACAGACTATAGGTGCACCCGTTGTTCCGCGAGCTTGCCTTTTCAGTTCTCACTTTGTTGTTCACGACTTGCCTTTTCAGTTCTCAGATTGGGGGGGGCAAGGCATATGTTTTGCCCCCCCACCCTGAAAGAGATGCCACTGGGCAGGGCTAACACTGTCCGGCGGCGCCCGAAGGATACCAAGGGCACCGCCCCCCCGGCCCTGGTGGTGGGGGGGGATCGGACGGGACGGGGGGGGGGGGGGGGGTCTGGTTTGCCCCCCCCCCCCCCCCCCTCTCAAGAACAAGTTGGTACGCCACTGGCGAGGGTGCAGTCGCTACCAATGTTTATCTATAAATGTTGGCCGCTGCAACCTGTAGTTTTAATTTGTGATATGACTTCAAGCCACTCAGCTGTCGTAGAGATATTTACAGTTGGCATAAATTTCCGCAACCAGCCGACTACAAAGCAGCTGGGGCTTACACTGGAGAAAACTGATGATACTGTTCGCACAGGAACTTGATCTGTTTGAGCATGGTATATTATACATGCACCATTGAAAGGGTACGGCTTAAAACTAGTCTGTTGAAATATCTAGCAAAACGTTTCGTGGGACTTTCGATTTCGATCGTAGTTACAGGTGGATCAAATTTTAGCCTTGGTGAGGACGTCGAGAAGGAGAGCTTTCTGAAACAAAATACGACGGGACAAGAATGATGACGTAGGTGATGCTGCCCAAGCCTCGAGTAAAGTCACTGTGTTTAGCTTTCTCCAACGTTACTAAAACACTCAGTTGGGAAACTCGCCGTCGAAACCTGGGCCGCTGGCAACCACTGAGACCGAGGTAAATGCGACAACAGCGCCACTCTTTATCATTTGTCTGTACTGTGGTCACCCTGAGCTTTTAGAAAGCCTTTTTTTGCGTAAAAACAAATGGAAAACTCTTTTTGTATGAAATTTATTGGAGTTTAGTACAACATGAAGGGCGCGTGATGTTTTTAAAATCTTATATTTGCAAGGTTTTGTGGCACAATTAATATTGTTTTTATACAACCATGCCTCAGCGGTGCTTTCAGGTGGCGCGTCCCGACCTAGGTGCACTTTAACTTCAGTAGCAAGACGCGGCCGGCACGTCCGCTGGGGAGCGGGGTGGCACCCCTGTAACCTCTTCCACTGTATCTGTTTCGGCACCAAAATGGCCGGTTAAAGCCAAAATAGTAGTAACGTGCGGTTCCTCGAATGGCTGCTGCGGGAAAAACGGTGGCGTTGTGTTCGTCTTTAGCTCGGTGCTTGAGGACAGATCGGGGCCACTTCTTGAAAGCAGTCTCTATGGCAGTTTCCCAACTGAGTGGTTTAATAACGTTGGCTTTCTCGCATTGCTTACTCGGCAGTCACAGGTTTCTGCTTGGGGATCTTTGTCGACAAATGTTCAATTTTTCACCCGCACACGGATCATGATAAAGATCTCGGGGGCCGCTAATATGTTTGTTCTGAACATTTCTTTAAACACTGGTATATTTCAGCGCCTTGACGGCAATAGAGCGACTAAAACTTGCAAATAAAGCAGGGGTTGTCAATTGCTTCCTTCATGAAAGAGCAGACACTCACATTCCAAGCTCGCGTTTGATTCTGTTGCCCGCGGGACACGATTTCCATCAGAAAATCTATATTTTTCCTTTCGGGTTCCGGTGTACGAATGACACATTGTAGCAGACGAACCCTCGTCGTTTGCTCATCTGCACCCGCCTTGGCTCCCGCTCCTCGTGGGAGCGAGGCATGACGGGAATGCATTTTGGCGCACGCTCGATTTTCTCGGTGCAGCGAGTGCATGCACGCATCGGGTGACGGCGCTGAAACGAACTTGAAACGAACTCTGAGAGTGGGACCACTCGTGGAGTGCCGGCCAGTGATGTTCCATGCCGGGAATTTTCCCTTTTTCAGTGAATGTTCGGTCTCAATTTTGGTGAAAAGGGAAATGGGAATTTTACCACGTTTGCAGGGAATTTTAAGGATTAACGAGGAAATTCGGGAAAAGCTCTAGAGAAAACTAAACACCAAAAAAGTCGAGTGGTTCAAAAGTATCAAGAGAAAGAAAGTTGTGGTGCAGGAAAAAGCTGTCTGAACGACTCTTTTTCAAGTAGGTTTAGAAAATTTATACTTAACTCGAAGTACATTCTCCAAGTATGTACAGCTGCAACGGAAAAAGAGTAGCACAAGTCACCGATGACCGGAGTGGCAAAATCGCGACACGCGGCGTTATTGTTCCCGAGCACACCGATAGCGAGAGTGCCAGTCATGTTGCCTTCCTCAATGCGGGGGTGGCCGGCAGAAAATTGAGGGATATGATAGCTTTCAAAATGCGGGCTTTAGGATGGGCTGCTTTCTGCCGGCTGCCCCCGCGTTGAGACATGGAACGTGACTGGCACTCTCGCTATCGGCGCGCTCGGGAACAGTAGCGCCACGTGTTGCGATCTCGCCGCTCCGGTCGTCGGTCACTTGTGCTACTCTTTTTCCGTTGCAGCTGTACTTGTACTTTATTCAAAGTAATTTTTTCCGGTACTTTCCGAGCAAAGGTATAGCTTCCGACTTCAAAATATATTTGAAAATTTGATTTTGAAAAAAAAAGAAAAAAGAAGTGTATTGTTATGTAAAAACACGTTATCGTTAACACGCTATCATTTTTCAAGATGTCGTTTGGCAATTTCTTCGAGTGAAGTAATGGCGCCTATAAGACCGATGCAAATAAGTTGTTAAATAGCTTGTCAGCGAGAGTGAAACAACTAATCCACGGCCACCCAACTTCATTGGAAAATAACTGGATCACCATCGATTACACCCATGAAAGACCGTGCTAAAAAGTACTTGTACCTTTGGAGTATGTGATATTTATAATACTTTACCTCAAGTAAATTGCACCCAATGTACAATTTCTACCTTACTTGAAGTACATAACCTCTCATTTGCTTTGTACTTGTACTTTGCCAAACACTGCTAAAGAATTGTATTAATTTGTTAATAAAAATATAATTTGACCACCCTACCAAAAAGCCAGTATAATTTTTCACTCATGAAACTGGAAATCTAACTAGAATTGTTTCTGGAAACCTGAAATGTTCCGTAATCCACATAGCGAGAAGTTATACTGGGTTTTTCGGTAGTGCAGTAACATTTTCTTCTCTTTAAACATGCGATTTCATGCAGCTTTTTGTGGTAAAATGCGTGCACAGTGGCCTGCATGACCACAGAAATCAGCTGATGCGAAAATAAAGGTAACAAAATGCAGGGAAATACGCGAGGATATTTCAAAATTTTGCAGGGGAAAAGTACCTCAAATAGGGAATTTTCGTACCCAAGAAAGCGAATTCTTGGACATGGTATGGAACCTCACTGGTGCCCGCCACACTGCGAGTGGGCACGCGTGGGCACGAGTGCCGTAAAACGAACTCGCTTTTACCCTCTCCATGTCCGCTGGGTTGCCCGAACCACAAGAGATGTGGAAACCGCAAAAAAGGTAGACACTGATAGCATCTTCGATCAACTCGCACCGGAATCGCCGTGAAACCAGGACATTGAAACCAGGACAATGCACATGAAAGCATGTTTTCCGGCACCAGCTCTTGGCATTGACAGCGCTACGGTGGCAATTTGTTTTCGACTATTTCTGCATATTTTTTCAGACAGCGCATTCAGTGGGCATTGCATTCTACACAAACCCTATATACAAGACGGCTTATTAACGCTGTGGCGTAGCTCTGTGGTAACGCCTCTGCCTCACACGCAGAAGACCCAAGTTTGATTCCCGCGGGTGGCGGGAAATATTTTTCAAGGATTTGGTAACGTAGACGACGGACACCTTACTATGCCAAATACTACATGAGCAACAGACATCATTTGCAGTGGTGGGAAGAGCGCACAAAAGCTATCGTTGTAAAAAAATGTTGAGCAGCATTCAAGCAACCTACCGTAATATACCGAGCAGGCGGACTCAAAATTTAAAAGTAACCGCAAAAAAAAAAAAAAAAAAACTTGCAGCCTTTCCATTTTGGTGAAGAAAAAAGACCAGCGAAGCTCTACTATGGTGGGACGACCTCAAGGACGACGCCTAGAGGATGACGTCTCGGACGACCTCAGGGATCACCTCAAGGACGACTTCTAGGACGACTACTAGGATGACCTCTAGGACGACTTCTAGGACGACTACTAGGATGACCTCTAGGACGACCTCAAGGATGACTTCTAGGACGACCTCGAGGACGACTTCTAGGACGACCTCGAGGACGGCATCTTGGACGACGCCTAGAGAAATTAAGCTTTTCCACTCTGGCGAAAACCAGAGTGGAAAGGCTGGAAAGTTTGCCACCATCTATGAGTGAGGCCGGCAAGCCGGTTGTCTGGTTGCCGTCGTTGCTCATAGATGGCGGAAGCTGTCCAGAGTTTTGTGTCAACATTTGTTTGGTACCGGACACGATCCTGGGGAACCTAGCCCTTAACAGCTTAGCTGTAAAATGCAGATTCTATTCAACCTTGAAACACGAGAGAATATAGCGGAAGACATTAAGATGCCAAACTGCAGAGTCGCCAAAACGAAAGCCTCACCTGCGGGGATGGCCTCAAATATGAGCAGTAAGGTGAGGGCGTCTGAAAGACATCAAAAGTGATTCAATTAGTTAGAATGATTCTGAAGCACTTTTTGGAGCAGTCAAAATTCCATTCTGGAGCAGACAGAAAAACCCTTGGAGCTTATACAAAAGGATGACAATAGCCATCATTTTGCACAAAATGCTCCACTAGAGCTATAAAGTTATAATGTACGCTAGAGGTTCAACTGGTGCCAGTGGCTATGAAACTTCCAAAATGCAGATTGAAGCAGACAACAACCAGTCTACTTTTGCGCTGCTCCTGTGCATTCCTAAGGGAAAACGCACATTCATTTTGTCTCTTCGCCAGAAAATGCTAGGAATCACCTTTGTTACCTGGGTCGTAGAGAAGACTAGGTAGCTCTATTAACATTGCAAAAGTGTAATTGCTTTAGTTACAGTATTTTTCTTCACCAGTAAACAATGTTAAACTTTATTAACATTGCAAAAGTGTAATTGCTTTAGTTACAGTATTTTTCTTCACCAGTGAACAATGTTAAACTTCGCTATATTTAAGGCCCAGACCTCCGTTTCATAGCAGGCCTGTAAAAACGAGCAACGATTCTCAGCAAAACAAAATACCAATCAAAAGGAATGTAGAGTGTGTTCAGGGTTAGCCAGCATTCCGGTGGCGCTTATATATTGCTGATATGCCCGTCCTGTCCCTATAAGAAAATGACCCTATCTTGCATCTTTTCGAGCGGTTAAAAACATTCAAAACGTAAAGTATAAAGTATGTGGGCTATGAAAGGTGTTTCTTGTGATTAGTTCCTATGCCGGGCAGCTTTGATTGTGCACTTGTTCGCTGGCATCTCCCGATTTTCCAAGAGTTTGAGTGTTTGGGTGATGTTTCAGAATGCAGAACAAGCATCTTCGTACATATTCACGAGCAGAAAGAATAAAGCGGTACTTATTTATCCCAAATTCAAACTATATTACGTGGCCTTCAATTTATTTTGATTGTCTACATGCACCGGGGGTTACTGATCCAGTGTTACAGCGAAGTTCTTTTCCAGATGTTTTTCGTTCGTTCGGCACGTAGTAGGTACATCCCCCATGCTGGAAAGCGCCGACGCCGTGTTCGCGCTAACAGTTTCCAACAGTGCACATAAATGCATGTATGAAGCTGTTTTAGCACTGCGTTTAATGCCATGAATGGGAAAGAAAAACGCCGTAACTGATCAATTATTTCGTCTGCGTGACTTAGTATGTACAAATTCTTTGTGCTATTTTCTCTTATAATCAAGCGCAGGGAAAAAATGCACTCCCTTTTTCCCATAGAAATGCATTAGCAGAAGTAAATTTTCGACTGGTTTCTGTCTGCTTCAATTTGAGACAGCACACTAGCGCCACTTGAACCCCTGGCATACATCATAACAACACTATGACCCGAGCAATCAATTTTGAAATACAGGTTGATCAATGAAGGACACAGCAAAAGCTTGTGATAATGGTCATTTAAAGGGGCTGTGCAACAATTTTGGGACATGGGTCAAATAATTGTGGGAGTTGTTCCCTCTCACGTCTGAGACAGAAAAACAACTTTGCTTGTGCGTTAGTTTCTTTTTTAGATTGTCCAACAGTTCAAGTTTTGGGCACCTCCGAATCGCGATAAATTCTTACACCGTCTTCCGGCGCACTGGGGACGCAGTTTCCGGTTGGGTTCTCTTTCAGAGCCTCCAGAGCACGCCGCCTCTGCTTGCGATTGTCGACGCGTCTTGAAGATCTCACCTGCGTCTAGCACCGACGTGAGCAACAGCGTCAACTGAACTGGCACCGTTGAGCCAATGCCACCGACGATGATCAAGCAAGGGAAGCCAACTCAAGTGCGACACATAATGTATTTGCACGAATATAACGCGACCACGAATATAACGCGAGGGCAGGTCTTGATGCCCTCAAAAAGAAAAAAAAAATATTATTACTCTTATAACGCGAGCGGAGGCCGATTCAATTTCTTGCACTTGGGGCATAGCAGACATGAAAAGTCAATAGAAATATCAGTTTATGTTTTGACTGCACTCATCCTGACTGCTCAGGTCCTTCCGTTTACAATCCACTTGGAGACTATGCAGATAAGCAGCAGCCCAGCACGGCTTGTCTGGTAGTTGCTTTCTCTTGGGCTTGAGCTCCTCGGCAGCCCACAATCCAAGCAAGGCACGAAGCAGAAGCACAACACACAAACACCAGACCACTCTGGAGCAGAAGCTAAAAAATGCGCAGGCAGAAAAAATACTGCTGAACCTGATAGACGATCACACTTGTTGTTCTGGTCCCTCCGCATAAAGAAACACCTCGTGTTGCAAGCCCGCCTTGGTGGCCGTCACCCAGTGGTGCCCCGCCGCCACCTTGTGTGAGCTCACCCGGATGCTCCGGCATCGGAAGCGCATGCTATCTGGCAAGCCGCCTGGGGGTGGTCCCACGGGGGTGGCCCGGGCCCTGCTTACCCCCCAGGAGGTGAAGGGTGCCACGCTCATGCTGTCCGGGGAGGCCGCCGTGCTGCCCGCCGAGAGTGGCGACAGCACCACCACCGTCGGCGTGACCGGATGGGGAGACTCCCGCTGTGGGTGGAGGTGGGGCCAAATGTCAGCAGGCTTTCGTGGGTGCAAACAAGACGCTTGCCCCTCTTGGAATAAATAGGGCATGCGCCGAGAAAGTGAGAGAGGAGAAGACCGCACGGAGACGTCGGAACGCCGAGCTCTGATTGGGAAGATTAGTGGGTCGACCTAAAGCTAGCTGCCTCCACTGCACACGTGGAACACGTACAAATGCGAAAGTCAAGCGCCAGACATTCTACGTCTTAAAGTGTTTGAAAAGTACAGTGGTGAGAAAGGCAGCTAGCGTTTGGTTCTACCCACTTATCGTTCCAACCACAACTCCTCGTCTCCTCTCTCCCACTTTCTCGGTGCATTGTGTTTTGGGGAATCTACTTATAAATCCCCAAAATTAACCCCCAACAGTTTTAACAAAATCATAAAAAAAATGTTAAAAAATACGGTCAGCCTTTTCACTCTCGTGAAGAAGGAAGACCAGCTAAGCTACTTGATACACTGTGTGCTGTCGTCCTCCTTTGTCGCGCTGTTTCCTACGATGAATTCCCACCAATGCGCCTAACTATCCATTCTTCTATTATAGCTGGAAAGGTTGCCGCCATCTACGAGCGACGGCGAAAACCATACTGGTTGTGTGCTTGCCGCCGTCGCTTATAGATGGCGGTAGCTGTCCAGGTAGGTTTGTGTCGACATACCGGACACGACCACGTCCCGGCGGCAAAGCCAGGGGGGCTATGTTGCGCTTTTTGGACACCCAGGAGACTAGGGAGAGGGAAGTGACGTCAACAACGCAGAAAATGCAGATTGGATGGTGATTTTGTTTTCTTCTGTCAACATCCAATCTGCGTTTCTCTAGTCGTTGACGTCACTTCCCTCTTCCAAGTCTCCTGGGAGTCCAAAAAGCGCAACATAGCACCCCAAGCGACGGGGGTCGGTGGCATCAGACGATGAAGGCGAACTCCGGCAAACATTTTAAAAATTACCTAGTTTACCGCAAGAAAAACATGACATTCCGCCGGACGCTGGACACTCCTCGCGCGGATGATGTCGACGACCGCAGAATTGACACGATTCCGCCATTCCGCACCGCGCCCAAAAAGAGCGCGCGCGCCCGGAGGTGCATTCACGCGGCATTCGGCTCGTGAAAACGCGGGCACGTCCGCGCAACTGGTGACGCGGCGAGAAGGAAACACTCGAGGGTGAGGAGGAAACAGCATGCCGCCTCTCTCCATCTTGACGTTTGGTTGGTTTGGTGTTCGAAATTCGAATGTCGGCCATCTTGTCCACGCCGAACAGCTTGCGACGTTCGAGAACGCGGACAACTGGAGGAAAGTTGGCGGTACCGATGGCAGTCTCGAGACGCCCATCGGTACCGCCAACTTTCCTCCAGTTGTCCGCGTTCTCGAACGTCGCAAGCTGTTCGGCGTGGACAAGATGGCCGACATTCGAATTTCGAACACCAAACGTCAAGATGGAGAGAGGCAGCATGCTGTTTAACACAATACGTTCCAGGCTGGGTAGTCCAGCTCCCGCAGACTCTAGGATTACCCGATCTTGCACCTCCGATGACAATAAAACCGGCCAGAAAAACTTCCGCGACGCGGGTTTCAAAGGACTCCAATATCGCCAAAGAGAAGCGAGGCGCCGTAGAGCACCAAGGTAGTCAAGGGCGCTTTCTCTCGTTAGCTTCGGCAGCAGAATGCTCGTCACATTCAGAAACGGCCGCGCTGGGCCTTCCAAGCCAAGCAACGACCACAGTAGTGCGCGCTTGCGCTTCGGAGAGCTAATTGAAAAACGACGTTTTCCATCTTAGCCAAGGCTGCGCAGGGGCACCTGGCGTGGGAAGAAATATAGGTGGCGTCGTCCGGCGGAGGCATGCGGTTTTAGAGAAGCTCGTTTTAGCGAACGCCGTTTTACCGACCCCGGTTAATCGACTGTCTTTGGCGTCGGGAAGGAAGCCGTCGCCATCCTTTTACCGCTGCAAGACATCGTTTCAAAGATTGACAAAAATGTTAAAAATTTCACCCCAAATGAAAACGAGAACAGTTTCCCGAGTCGAGGAAAAGAGATGGACGCTTCCGTGCTGTGCGGACTAAGTGCTTAAAAAGAAAAGAACAATTCGAACGGTCGTTACGGCGTTCTAAACAGAGCGGATGGCGTTAACCCTAGCGACGTTGTGTCGTTACGAGTCGACAGTATTGACATGAAATACATTCTATATGGAAAAAAAATGAGGTGGATGGAAATATTCAAAAGGACCTCACACATCACTCTCTAATATTACCTAACACGAGGAGGAAAAAAAAAAAAAAAAAAACATGCCCGTCTGCAACATCTTCGGCAAGGAGTCTGATCAAAAGCTCACGAGAGGCAAAAATTGAGACAAAAAAAGAAATGCAAGAAAAGTGTTGTGATTCGGAAAAAAAAAACCACAAAAATAATAAGGAAAAGAAGCAGGGCCAGGGCGGCCTGCTGAAAAGACGAGGTCTCACATGCCGAGGTGGTGAGGCGAGGACCGACGGAGCTCAAAGGCGGGAAAAACCCCGAAAGGGAAAACACGTCAGTCATTGCGTACTTCCAAAGACGTACTGTTTATGTAACGGTCAAACAACATGGGGTTCAAGCGCCCTGGGCCAAAGAGACCCGGGGCGGCCCGCCTAGAGGCACGGGCCCGATAGTGGTTAGATGGAAAAAGAATATTATAAAACGAATTTACAACGGAAAAAAAAAAAAAGAGCTATATTTACGGCGCAAAACGAATTTGTAGTTGGCGCCTGCACGAGCCGCCGCTGGTCACGTGTTAGTCCTGTGCGTCGCCGCGCGGCCGCGCTGCGTCGCCGCCGCCGCCGCACGCTGAGCGTTGGTACGACGCCGCTTCAACTCTGCTTCAACGCGTTTCTCCACGCCGCCGTCGCCGTCGCCGCACAAGTTCGTCTGCTTCGGGGCGCCGCCGCCGTCATCTGACCGGCGCACAGGTCTATCACGTCTGCTTGCGCTTTTTCAGGAGTTTCCTGGCTCTAAAAGCTATTTATTAATCGTAGTTTTTTGTTATACTTCAAACAAAGATTAATAATACCCCTGTTACATGGGCACACTTAACTGCAGATACGCTAAGCCACAGTTAGCAGACAATATGTGTCGACAACATTCTGCGGCTATGCAGTCAAAGCTATGGGAGAACGTGCGCTTGAGCATCTTGAGCAACCATCAAAGCCGTGCACGCGCAATCTTCACTCTTTCTGAAATAGCTGTCCGAGAGTCTAGTGCGGTATCAGTGGTGCCGCGTAACAGCAGTTAAGCTGAGTTAACCGCGGTTAAGTGTGCCCGTGTAACAGGGGCTTTTAGAGGCCATAGGAAGCTTCCGAAAGAGCGCAAGCACCACGTGACAAATATGTACCAGTCACGTGATAAATAAGGGCCACTTTTCTGCGGCGCCCGCGGGCGCCTACTATACTTCGTCTCCCCCTACGATGGACTAAAAGAAAAAGCTACAGACCGCCAGATCCAATCACGAGCCACTTAAAAATTGCGTGGTATTGCGCTTTAATGCACGTATCAGTGCCCGCGTCTCGAATCATTGATGGGGATGGGCGGACAGTGGTTCGAATCAAATAGCAGTGAGTGACTCAACAATGTTACATTGCAAAAAAGCCACGAAGTACTGGCTATCTGCAGTGTCGAAGCTATAGGCCTCCTGCGCTGAAGCTTTAAACAAACTGTAGCGCCCTCATTTTGGGTAGTACAAGCTCACCTGATTGAGCCTCGCACTACTTATGGCACGTTGGTTGAGCTTTTTTAACTCTGTCTGGTGCTGAAGAACGAAAAAACACCTTTGGACGCCAGAAATCGGCCAGACTCAACGCCGCAAGACAATCAAAAGTACCAAATTCATGACACCACCGCTAGGGTACGCGTCTCTTATCTCTGGGTGGTGACGTCAAAACACCTGTGTCGCGACGCTTTCATTTTTCTTTGTCATGTTTACTTTGGAACGCGTGAAACGGCATCTCTTGGCTCACGCTCTCAGCGTCTCAGCTTTGACAGCGTTCTAATGTTTGTTGTTTCTTTGTATTTTCATCGTGATCTCGCGCTCCGCACCAGAGCAGGAACGCTTCTGCATGCGCGAGAGTTTGAGACGCTAAAGTTTGTACTACCCAAAACAAGGCCTAACAAGTCCCTTTTCGCAGCACCCCCTGGGCAACGCAGGAGGCCCGCAGCGTTTCAGGGTTCAGAGCATTATTCGTCCATTCCGAATCAATGCTAGGCATGTCATAGTTCAGCGTGGAACGTGATTGGACCTGGCGGCCCGTGACTTTGGCCTTTAGTCCATCGTAGGATGAGACAAAGTATACAAATTCGTATAGCGCCGGAAATATAGCTCTATTTTTCTCTCCTTCGTTGTAAATTTGTTTTATGACATCCTTTCCCCATCTAAGCTGTTTAAAAAACAAATATGTTTTTTTTTTTCATTTGCATGTGTTTAAAAAAAATAAAAATAAACCCATATTCTTCCCTTTCTTAGGAAACAAAAATGCAAACATTTCCTTGTACAAAAGCAACCAGCTGTGTTCTCTTTAAAGACAAGAGAAAACATTACACAGGGAAAAGAAAGACGGGACTAACTGAACAGTATCAGTGTAAAGTATTAAATGAAAAAAAAGAGAAAATGTAAAGAATCAATGAGCTAAACACTTGCGACAATGTCGCCTAACTGACTCGACAAAATGCAGGTTAAAACACATAACATCTCATAAGGCCAAAACCTTACGGGCAGAATAAAACGAAAATTGGGCAAAAGACATTTGGCAAGTGAAACAAAATTGGGCAAAGCACTGGGCGAGTAGCCAGTCACACTTCTTACTACCTGTTGCAAGAAGAAAACCGAACACTTCACATAAAAAATAAAATAAAAAAATGTCCGGGGCATGTAGCAGCACTGGAAATAGTCATGTCTTCTAAAATGTCTTTGCGGCAAATAGTATCTGTCTACTTGTCGCCAACAACTATGTAGTAGTTGTACAAAATCATTCAAATAGGTCAAACAGTCAGTAACCGTCACAAGCAGCCATTAATAGCAATATAATTCTAAACAGAGAAGATAAAAATAAGGCTCGGTGGACCTTTTGACGCGTAGGACCTCTTGACGCGTTGGACCTCTTGACGCGTTGAACCTCTTGACACAAATTGGACCTTTTGACTCGTTGGACCTCTTGACGCGTTGGACCTCTTGACTCGAATTGGACCTTTTGACTCGTTGGACCTCTTGACGCGTTGGACCTCTTGACTCGAATTGGACCTTTTGACTCGTTGGACCTCTTGACGCGTTGGACCTCTTGACTCGAATTGGACCTTTTGACTCGAATTGGACCTTTTGACTCGTTGGACCTCTTGACTCGGCTGTCACGTGGCTATTGGACCTCTTGACTCGTTGGATCTCTTGACACAAATTGGCCCTTTGGCTCGTTGGACCTCTTGACGCGTTGGACCTCTTGACTCGAATTGGACCTTTTGACTCGAATTGGACCTTTTGACTCGTTGGACCTCTTGACTCGGCTGTCACGTGGCTATTGGACCTCTTGACTCGTTGGACCTCTGACTCGTTCGACCTCTTGACCATAAGCGGGGGGGGGGGGGGGGGGGGGAGAGGGGAGGGGGAAAGGGGAAGGGCTTAGAAGAAGAGCAGGGAAAGAAAGAACAGCAAAACTACGATGAATGACGGCTTTCGGGTCACAAGGAGGGGCGTGGCGGTCACTTCACTGCAGCGGGGTGGGATCCCGCGTCTAATAACAAAGCAAGAAAAAAAAAAAAGAGGGAGATTGGAGAGGAGGATATAGTGACCTTGGGGACGAGAGATTTTGGGATCCTGAATGGCTGGCTGTGTCACGGCGTTGTGCGTTTTCCATTTCAATCGGCTGGTGACCCACGCCATCTCTTCGTGCGGTCCGCAGGAATTTCCCGAGAGTCGTGCACGCTGCACGGTCGCGGGGACGACGGTTGTTTCTCGAATTTAGAAATCAACGAACAGTTAATCGGTGACTGAATTAGGAGGCACGTATAGAGCAACACGCGGTGCTAACGTCCCACCCCTGCGGTGCTGCTGCTATCGGCATTGCGCACGCGCAGACGGTCCACTTGACGCGCTCCCTGCGCACGCGCAGTGCCCACACCTCGTGCGGAAACTGCGCCTTTTCCCACACCTCGTGAGGGCTTGTATGGAAACAGCGCGTCGGTCTTATACGCAGCATGAGCTCAACCGGGAGGAAGGGTTGTGTGGATAATTTGGACAGCGTAATGTTTGGCCGTCATCCAGAGGATCAACATGTCGCAATATATTGCCGGCCAGTGCATCATTACTGGCACCACGCTGTACGGAGAACCAGCATCGGCGTGCCTTTATGTAACCACTACTGCGTGGTGCACCTAAAGACCCCAGGCTCCGTTTCACCTAAGGATGGGCCGAAGCCTATGCTAAGAGCCGAGAGCGTCAAGGGCCATCTTGCTCCGCGCGACGCCTTGAACACCTTTGTGTTCGAGGCATTTTAGAGTTGGAGAAAAACCCTAGTACCCCTTGTCTTGCTGCGCATGCACACGCTACACTGGCTCGTGTCTACGTTGAGCAGAATTGATCAAGTCCATGCACACTTTTATTCGTCTTTCGATGTATCTTAGTACGTATATATATTTTTTTCTTTTTTGGTTTGCATAAACACGGAAATTATACATTACTTCTCATTTCAATATACGGCACCTAGTCAATTTTGTCCGTGCAAACTGAAATATTTTATTCGCTCGTAATGAAGCCGAGGAAAAAAACAACACTGTATCCTTCCACATTTTCGCGACAGATTTGGAACCTTGCATCCCATGATCCACTACTACAGCAACCGCTTATCAAATTATAATTTAAATATCGATATATGCTATATCGAACCTGGAAGTTTATTACAAAGGAAAAGTTTACCATAATAGCACTCGCCTTAAAAAAAAAAAACATGTTTCAATTTTTTTTTTTTTTTCGTTATATTGCTTTTCCAGTGGCCAAGTTCGATATCTTAGCTGCACGAAAAGAACCGGTGAATTATCGGGAGTTCCTTTCTTCGAGGTGGCCATCTAGGGCGCATCCTAAAAGAGCCTTGAAACGATTTTTCAACTTTTGCTAAATACTGTAAACGACTTAATTTTCGCGAGGACCGAATTGTCGTGAATTTCGCGAATCGACTACAATGCGCGAAAAATAGGTCCCGCGAACAATTCCGGGAAAATGTAAACACATATTGGAATCTATATTGAGATCCGACCGCATCGCGAAAATTAGAACTAGCGAATTATTCCAAAACTTCAGCTTTGACCTTAATCGCTAAATATTGAGCCCGTAAAAAATAAATCGTTTCCAGTACTACTTAGAATCTCTCCCTAATTTTAATAACTAAATAAACTTGCCTTAGTTGTTCTTTCGAGGCACTGGCACTCGCCACAGAAAATCGAGAAATATGAGCATCGTTCATCCCCTCAACTCGGAGCCAGAACAAGCGGCCACGTGGTAGCCACGTGCTGGGGTCGACAAATTAGAGAACGCGTGCTGAGTTCCAGGCATCGTTAGAGTTGGGCTATTAGGGAATTGTAGTAGACCGTTTCCGCAGCCCGCTAAGCACCCGGATAGAGCGGCAGCGCGCATGCGCAGCTGCGGCGTTTTCTTCGGGGATACCGTAGCGGAGGAGAAAAACGATCTACGAAAACTCCCTATTCTCATCACCGCAGTGGCTGGACACCTGAGTGTCCGCCGAGGCATTGATTGTTACGAGCCGAAGTCGAGTGCTCACGTAGTTCCATCGCGTTCAATCCATGCATGAGCCGCGCTCGATTGTCGTCAGTCGGATGATTTCGATTCCACAATCACGTCATCCAGCTTTGGAAAGGGACTGAAAGAAATAGTCCTCTTTTATTGTCGCGATTTCACAATTTCACCGCGACAAAGAAGTTTCTGAATATGTGGCGATCTGGGCGAGTGTGCTTATGCCAGGCAGGGGACCAGTATGAACCGGCAAGGTCATGAACGTTCCAACCCGGTAACGTCTCATGACCCACTTTAAAAGGGCCGTGAAAATATTTTAATGTTCAAAGAATCTGGTGCGTGTCACTTTCGTTCAACTTACCTTACCACGAAAGAAAAAAAAAATCATTCTTTGAGTTTTTACAATGTCGCCAGTGTCCGGAGAAATAGCAAAGAGTAAAGGGGACTATTTTCCGTCCTGCAGCCGCTTGTACCGGCCAAGAAAACTACGCGCGTGACGTGAACTGGTTGAAAGTGCATTGAGTTAGCAAGCTCAGTAAGTGTCAGCTCGATTTGAGGCTATTTTTTTTTTTTATGTTGTCGTGAAAACGTGAGCAGACGCGTCAAAAGCTTGATATTCTTGACTTTTATTACGCAAAGTTTTAGGGGCGCCATTTACCCGCAGCGAAGAAAAGCGCTCCCTCCCCACTTCCCATAGCCAGCGGCACGAAACTAAACGTCTTCCGGTGCGATTCCGAGTCAAGAGGTCCACCGAGTCAAAAGATCCAACGCGTCAAAAGATCCATTATTGGACCTTCTGACTCGTTGGACCTTTTGACTCGTTGGATCTCTTGACTCGCCGTCGAAGCTTCGAAGAAGGTTGGAACAAAAACAGCAGAAAAAGAAAGAAAAGCAAAACAACGATCAATGACCGCTTTCGGGTGGCGAGGAGGGGGTGACGGTCACTGCACTGCAGAGGGGGTGGGATCCCGCGAATAATGACAAAGCAGAAAAAAATAATAATGATGGGAGAAGATGATGCCGTGGCCTCAGGAACGACAGGTTTTGGGATCCTAAATGGGTGGCTGTGTCACAGCGTTGTGCGTTTTCCATTTCAATCGGCTGGTGACCAGTGCCATCTCTTCGTGCTGTATGCTTGACTACCTCAGGAATTTCCCGAGAGTTTTGCGCGCTGTACTAGCTTGAAAATCACTACACAAATGCACACGCGCACACTAAAAGCGCAAAGCCGCGAGGCACTCTGCGATTGATTGGATTAGCCGCTAATAACATGCACAAAAAAGTAGACGAACGCCATTAATACGTTTTGTTTTCACCATTGCTTGATTCATCCCGTCAGCTCGTAGCGTCGGCTGCATTCTAGCTTTAGTAGAACGTTGTTTAAACGCGGGAACAACAAAAAAAAAAAAAAATCAGGGAATATTTTTGTTTTTATAATTTCGAATGAGCGCAATGGCGGTGCAAGAAAACATATCCACATGATGTATCAGACATTATCATGAACATACTACATATTGTAAACGACTAAATTTTCACGAGGACCTAATTTTCCCGAATTTCGCGAATAGCCTACAATTCGCAAAAAATACGTCCCGCTAACAATTCGGGCAATATGTAAACGCTACGGAAGCTACATTCGATTTGCGAAAATTAGAACCCGCAAATAATTGCAAATTTCCAGCTTTGGCCCGATTCGCGAAAATTTGAGCCCGCGAAAAATAAGTCGCTTACAGTATTTGTGGCGGCGTGCGTGCAGTCATGTGTGGCTACTGCGTGATGCACGTTAAAGACCACAGGCTTGTAGTGGTACTGCACTGCAAACATTTCTCGTCTACAGCGTAAACCAGTGTCACCGCTCTTCAAAAACAAACCGACCTGACACTGAATAAACACAAACCTCGAATATATCTTTTGTGATTGCTTCTTATGCAACAGCGTCTTTGTGTGTCACCATATTTAATTCTGACGCATCCGGGATAGAGGAAATGCGACCTTTTTTTCAGTTAGCGTTATATCGACATTTTAATTCTGCTATCTTTTTTTTTTAATTAGCCTTCTATCGGAATTATTTATTTTATTTTCGTCAGACAACGCCTAACGTGTTACACGATGTTTTATTATTTTAAAAAATATATTCTGCTAGTGAAGGGCAGATTGACCGCATGCGCATAAGCCATCACAGCATACTTCAGTTGAGTGAGCGTATTTCACTTGAGTCGACGCTCGATTCTTGTGAGCTTAGTAGGTGAGCTTAGTGTAGGTGAGCTTTTCTCAGCATCGGACAGTTTGGCGGTGAGCTTTTGTCCGATGAGCTTTTCTCCGGTGAGGTTTGCTCCGCCGCCCCGCAGGTTGCACAGCGGCACATCTTTGATAAACCGTTATTATCTACCTGAGAGTCTACTGATCTTGAAAATGGTGCCTATCGATAACTAATCTACTGATTAGACCTATTGCTAAATTACCCAAGCTAGGGTGCCTTCATGTGCGCTTTGCTTGGGGTGATGACATCTGGCCATTTTGTTTCGAACGCTTATTTTTCTTTTACTGTTCTGAAGCGCGTGAAAGAGCATGTTCTTGCAAGCGCTCGTGGCGCTGACTGTGCTACGGCGATATTGTTTTTACTGCGATTTCTTTGTATTTTCCCCGTGAGCGCGTGCTGTCGGCATCGTGTACCACAAACGATGGCATCACCTTAAGAACATTGAGGCTCTCTAGCCCAAGCATCAAGGAGAATGCAGGGAATGGTGTTCCAGGCGTCGCATGTGCCGGCGTCTGCAGCAGAAACTGTTCTAAAGCAAAAACCTAAAACAAATGGTATCTTGCACACCCGTTCGTCAACGCTTTATTTTGGTTATTCACTTGGAATCTTTTATACGGGGAAGGCGTGCGCGTGCCGTGGGGCGGTGCGAGCGTAAAGTTTTCGGTCACGCACAGGAAAAATCCACAGAACCCTCGCCATAAACAACTTGGCTGTAAAAAGCTCCGGACATAAGCTCACCGATTTTTAGATCCTGGATAACTTTGTTTACATACATCGCCACTCAGATCGTTTTTTCGCCTGCCTTTTCTTGTTTAGATGTTGGCAATATGACTATTGTCTGCTTGCTGGCCCGTTAATTATTCGTGACTCGAGGAAAATCGAAGTCACCTAAATACAAAGGTGACGCGCTTTGAAAGCAGGTACTCTCGCCGCGGTTGTATGCTTGTTCTGCTTCGTCTTCGCGGACAATGTTGCTTTACGGGAAAAAAAAAAAAAAAAAAAAGTCACGGTTCAGCGGCAGCGCAACAAAATGAGGAGAGTCCCTTCCGGCCCAGCCGCGGAGAAATGGGGAAGAAAGGGGACTATTCCCCTTTTCTCCCGCAGCCGCTTGTGCCGGCCAAGAAAATAGGCGCGTGACGTGAACTGGCTGAAAGAGTTCTCAATAAGCACCTACTCGATTTGAGGCTACATCTTTTTTTTAAATGTCGTGAAAACTTTAACAGACGCGTCAAAAGACTCATATTCTTCACTTTTGTCACGCAAAGTTTTAGTGGCGCATCTACCTGAAGCAAAGAAAAGCGCTCCCTCCCGACTTCCCAAAGCCAGCGACACCAAATCGCCTTCCGCAAACCGGAAAACGGTGCGAAGGGGTACGGAAACAAATTGAAATATTCAAATTTCGTTCGGAAATGGGTCAAGCATGACGGATAATAACCGTAATTCATAATCGCACGTTTGTATTTTGAACGATTGGCTATATTTTTCGTTCCAGACGGTGCACTCGAGCGAGCGCTCGAAGAGAAGCGAACGGAGGGCGCGATGCGTCATGGGATATCCGGCGCAAACAAAAACAACAAAAAAGACTCCCCGCATCCGTGACGTGGCAAGACAGGCTGGGTTATGAGCTTTGCCGTTGGTGGCGTTGTCAGCGTTGTAGTGGTGTCAATACCGTCAGCGCGTTACAACCGAGCCGTTGGAAGTGCCCGCGGGGTGACGGGCGTTTCACCTGTCGTGTGAGCGGCTTCGAAGTGTACAGCAAAGTCACACGAGCAGCCCCGCGACGTGCCTCAACGAGTCCATCATGGCGTCTGGTTGACTTTCGCGCTTTCGCATTCTTGGATGGAACAGCGCGGATGAACAGTCACACTCACATGCACACAAGAAGCAAACAGACTCGCAGCGCTGACTTTCAAATCAGTTCTATATTTCTTCTTCCTCAAATCTTCAACTTCTTCACCTTTGCCGTTAATGAGAACAATTTAAATTGTTACACACCAGAGACCAAATAGCCAATACACATTAAAAATAACTAATAATTAAATAAATCATGCAAAGACAACTAAAGAAAATAAAACTAAAAAATTAAAAAGTAAATTTAAAAAAAATAATAACGCGAAAAATTCCTCATCACTATTGGTGCTTTGATGATATCTCTAGATACACCAATTCCTTCTTTGACAAAGCTTCTTTGACAAAGCCAGGTTGGACAAACAATGTGTTAGTGTATCATCCGTAGCTTTGTCAAAGAAGGAATTGGTTTATCTAGAGATATCATCAAAGCACCAATAGTGATGAGAAATTTTTCGCTTTATTATTTTTTTTAATTTAATTTTTAATTTTTCAGTATTATTTTTTTTAGTTGTCTTTGCATGATTTATTTAATTATTAGTTATTTTTAATGTGAATTGGCTATTTGGTCTCTGGTGTGTAAAAATTTAAATTGTTCTCATTAACGGCAAAGGTGAAGAAGTTGAAGATTTGAGGAAGAAGAAATATAGAACTGAGTTGAAAGTCAGCGCTGCGAGTCTGTTTGCTTCTTGTGTGCATGTGAGTGTGACTGTTCATCCGCGCTGTTCCATCCAAGCATGAATTACCAACTTGCCCAAGCATCCACATTATCAAGCTTTCGCATTCATTCGAAAAGGGGCAAACACGTTCAGGCCGAGGTGACTTTAAACAGTTGAGCGTACTTCCAAAGAGCGGCGCTGCTCCAGAGGAATCTGCTACGTCACGACTACGTAGCAGATTCCACAACGTTGCTAGACTACCTCCCAAATAGGCTCCGCATGCATCCACCAGGTGCACATTGGAAGATCGTTTATTTAGCTTTAAAATTAGTTTTCTTGTGCCTTTCAACGGAAGACTGGTGTTTTTGAGGATAGGGTGCAACATGCGACACATTCAAGCTAGAAAATGAGCGCTGGAATTTCGTTTCCCTACCCCTTTAAACAAAAACTAAGGCACTTAGTAAAAGAAATTGTTTTCCAATGTTCAACTTCTCCCCCTGCATTGGCCTAGGGGAGGAGTGGTGAGGAGCTTTTCGCGACCCCCTTGCAATATGACGCGGCAGTTCTCGAGTAATTGGCCCTCTTGACCCGCATTGGATCTTTTGACTCGTGTCTGCAGAGTCAATAGATCCAACGCGTCAAAAGATCCATTATTGGACCTTTTGACTCGTTGGATCTTTTAACTCGTTGGATCTCTTGACCAGAAGCGGCTATAAGTAGGGTATATACTTTCCGGTGTTCATGACAAAAATCGGCTGCTGTCTATAGGTGTTTATTTATTTCACCAATACCGGTGCTTTTCGGTGAATTCTGTCGCGCAGACGCTAAAGACGGTGATTACCGGGGGAAAAAATTGCGAGTGTAAACTACCACTGAAGACGAAAAAGAGATCAAATTTTATTTATATATTTTACAAAATCTCTTTCACACTTGATTATTGTAGTATATGCATGCATGCATGCATTCCTGGGCTCGTCTCTGTCACTTACGCCCGCTCCCTGCTGTTAACGACGTGCAATTTCGAGAATGCCCGCTCAACGGGTCTAGGCCAACTCGTCGAAAGCCAACTCGTCGACGGCCAACTCGTCGGCGGCCCATTCGTCGAATAGGACCATTCGACATAGGGCAACTCGTCGAAGGAAGACTCGTCGAAGAGGCCAACTGGTCGCCGTTTTTTTAGAGCCACATATATAATTTTCGTCCTTAAATTTTAAAACAAATACTGCCCTATAATAATCCTTGTTCTGTCTTTCGTAAACAAAACAAAAAAAAAATGTATGCAATAGGCGCTTTTTAAAAAAACTGACCTCCAGTCTGCTCTTTCTTGTCGAAGGTTACAACTTGCCGCTTTCGCCAATTTGACGGTCCAGGCTACTACAAAAATCGTCAGGCCTATTAGCGCACCCAGAATTTTTGCCTGGGGGGGGGGGGGGGGGGGGGGGGGGTGAAATTTTGACAACCGATCGGAGGAGAGAGGGCTGGCCGGCGTAGGGGAGGGGGGGGGGGGGGAGTAATTTAACCCTTTTTTTATGTCCGTTTTTTTTTCCGTTTGCACGAGTCATTGCGAGATTTTATTTGCACTGCGCGAATTATTTTTTTAAAAAAAATTGCATGAGCGGCATCATGCAGCAGACGACGCGGCGACGTCACAGCGTTCACGTGACCCGCTCCAGCCAACCCAAAAAGCCCATCTCCGCTGCGAGCAAGAATCGTCTGCTTCAAACGCCATTGCCTTGGAAATTGCCTTTTCAAAATTTGCACACGCATCCGATATTATTAAAACTTTGATAAAGTGTTTAGTGCTTTGCTAACTTCACGACAGACTAGTTTTGAAAAGTGTGAACTCGCCGTTTATTTTTTAATCAGCCGTGTTGCGTCGATCTCCATGTATTCTCCCATAGGGCGGGCCGCCTCCTGGAACCCTGAGTACCACGTGACTCGCGCCGAGCTGCTCTGTCGGCCATGTTGTCGGCAAAACACGCGGATCAAAGGATTGCGCTACTCTGCTCCGTAGGAGCTATATAGTGCTCTAGGGACAGCCGGTTTTCACACGGCCGGACTGGAAGCGCGCGCTCTCTTGAACGAGAGCGTGCCAGCGCGCGCTTCCAGTCCGGCCATTTTAGAACCGTTGGTGCAGTGGCACATACGCCCAGTAGGTTATTTTGAACCTGTCCGAGAAGTGTAGCGCCATGCGTATTGCGTGCAGCATCTGCATGAACTGTTTCGATTTTACCGACATCGACAACGTGAGCACAACTGCCTGCGGCCATGTTTTTCACGGACGCTGCCTCCTCCCCTGGCACGGGACGTCCAAGACCTGCCCTACGTGCCGCAAGCCACTCAAACAGCGAGAGATCTTCAAGCTCTTCTTTGCCGCTTCCGAGTCCAGGGACGAGGACGTGGGCAGACTCCGGAACCAACTGGACGATGCCAAAGCCAAGCTGCGGGCCGCCGGCGAGGAGAAAATCGAGCAGCAGGCAGCCGCTGACGCTTTGAAGGCGTCCCTCGTTCAGCGCGAAGACGAAGTCCAGCAGATGAAGGAAAAGTACATGACGGCGAAGAGCAAACTGCTGGAGTCCAATGAAGAAAGAGGTCGCCAAAAATAGGCAGTTGTCGGACGAGAACATCGTGCTGAGGGCCCGGCTCGAGGAGTGCGAGAAGTGAGTTCTTTCACAGTAATTGTTTATGTAATCTTTAAGAACCCCGGGCCAGAGTTGGAGAAACGCTACCGGGACATACTCGGCGCAGTGTCTTGCGGGATTGAAGGTGGAGGCAACTGGAGGCCTGCACGGGTCAATGAACCCGGCCCAGCCAGACCCGCTGTCTCTTGGGCCCGGGCTTCTCTTTTTGCTCACTATGAATAACTCACAAACTGCGCGGCATGGCAGGCTGGCTTGCCTCTGTCACACGTGTTGACTACGATACCAAATAGTTTGGGTTCCGTGCTTTCATATAAATAAAAAAAAAACTCCGAAGAACACCCGCCGTATCAGTGCCTTATCGCGGCGTGAAACAGCAAGTCAGCGAGGCTAGGTGTGTGCCTTCTGCCACACGCGCATAGTCTGGCTGCCCTGTTGTTTCACTCCGCGATAAGGCGCTGATCTACTGGCCGGTCGGCGTTCGCGTGATTGCAAAAAAAAGACGGTAGTTTACAATTGTTTGGACGGGGTTAGTGTTGAAAACATATCACCACAGTTTTCTTTCGAATCTCGGACCATTGACTGAAAGGTGCACCAAAGACGTTTCTGAGATCGTCTGTTCTTGGTGATAACTTATCTTACGGGCTCCAAGCATCCTAAAAATCCGAAAATTATGCTCGTGCGACGTCTGTTTCCCTACTAAAAATGTGATAGAAGTTCGTGCCACGCCCCTTTCTGAGCGTAAAAAAATGAAAGCCGTTTACAACTCCCTGTAACGCCGGATTAGAGCGCAGCTCTTGAGGAGGAGGATGGCATCACGTGATTTTTTTGAAGCCTAGTCACAAAAAAAAGTCGGCCCGGAAGTGCGCCGGTTGGCGAGCAACAGTTCTGACGACGGAGAACGACATCAAAGGCGTAGTCTCTATCGAAGAGTCGCCTTGCAAAGTGTTTGCGATCGCGGCGGTTGCGCTTGATTTTGTGGGCAAATCGTCTACTGGAGTTTCCTAACCGCGATGGGATTGTGTAGTGTAAGAAATTGCAGTAATCGGTCCGAGCGGTCGAAGAAGTCGCCCACTGGTGTTTCGTTTCATCTGTGAGTGCATACACTCTTTGCTGATGAAACTTCAAAATTATTATATATCGCTTCCGAATAGGCTCCCAGTTTCCCGAGACGTCGTGTGTCGCAACCGATGGGTTGAGGCACTGAACAGGGGAAGCGGTTGGACCCCCTCAAAGAATAGCATGATGTGCTCGGCGCACTTCCAGTCCGAGGATTTCGAGCGGAGCCTCACTGATTACCATGTCTTCTGTCAACCTTGTAATTATTTTGTCCGTCTGAAAGGGGCACCGTAACTATTTTAAAAGTCAATGTTGCAAATCAAGCTATGCTGTAAATAAGTGTGGCGTATATTGTTTTATACTTTCGAAGTGGTTCTAATGTATAGGGTGGCTCAAGTCACCAGGCTCGATCTAAAATGGACCGTAAAAATCAACGCCTGCACGTAGCCATCTAAACTTTTCGTCAAAGGTGTATTTCACAGGTCGGTTTTTTCTTGTAAAATTACAAAGCGTAGCTCTCTTTCTGTAAAAAATAAGGCCAAGAAACTTGCCAGGGTCTACGGCGGGCAGCAACGCAGACGACAGAGTTCCAGTAGCGGGGTGTGTTTGGCGTTCGTATTGATAGATGGCGCTACCTCCTTATCGCGACGGCTCGCGACCACCGTGGTTTATTAAAATGAATATAATCTTTTTGAAATGTACCTTCGGTTAAAAAATAAATGCGAACAATAAAAACAAAACTTTAAGTAAAAAAACGCGTCTGCATAACGGCGGCGCTTTTGCTGCGAACGGATTTCGTCTGCGTGTCGTCTGCTTTCTTTCGCTGGTCGGCTGCATCTTCAGACGCTGCTCCCGACGCCATCTATCAATACGAACGCCAAACACACCCCGCTACTGGACTTGGTTGTCTGGGTCGCCGCCCGCCGTAGACTCTGGCAAGTTTCTTGGCCATATTTTTTACTAAAAAAGAACTACGCTTTGAAATTTTGCAAGAAAAAACCGACCTGTGAAATACACCTTTGACGAAAAGTTTAGATGGCTACGTGCAGGCGTCGATTTTTACGGTCCATTTTAGATCGAGCCTGGTGACTTGAACCACCCTATAAATAAAAGGTGAATTAAAACACTACGAAACAAGTGGATCTAGGCTTTACTTGCGGCGGCAAAATGAAGCTGCCTCAACAAGGTAAGTTGATATCCCACGAGCACAGCAGGAGGAATATAGAGTTATAATTCGTTTTCATTTCTATGTTGGATCTTCCGAATTTTCTGGCGGACGCGTCGCATCGCTAAATCATTTCTCGTTGCCAAAGACATCGCAATGACGACGTCTGCTGCTCTCGTGCGCTTTCGCAGAAGAAAGGTTCTTCATTTTTTTGCAATCAGCTCGCGGAAGAGAAAACTAAAGCGCACGGAAGGACCGCTGCCCAGGGCCGGCTTGCTCGAATGCAGTGTCTCAGCTGAGACGAACTTAAGAAAGCACTGTCAAAGTTGGAGCGCGTGAGCCGCGATTTAAGATTGAGCGCTACCTTTGACAGCGCTTTCTTGAGACAGTCGATCTCTGCTGAGACGCTGCTTCGAACGAGCCGCTCGACTTACATTGTGAAGCCCCCTAGAGATTTACCAACGACGTAGGTGCACCGCAAAGAAGTGCTTTAGTTCTGAAATTCCACATTTCAAGCTCTATTCGTAGCGGTCGAGAAATACAAGGCAAAAGAACGGCAAACAGACGCTACAAATCCGTCACCCACCGCCTCCGCACTCACTGCCTACTCCGTAAATACGAGGCAAAAGGACGACAAGCAGACTGACACCCACCGCCTCCGCGCTCACTGCCTACTCCGTAAATACAAGGCAAAAGAACGACAAGGAGACACTAAAAGTCCGACACCCACCGTTTTCGCGCTCACTGTCTATTCCGTAAATACAGGGCAAAAGAAAGACAAGCAGACGCTACAAATCCGACACCCACCGCCTCCGCGCTAACTGCCTACTCCGTAAATACGAGGCAAAAGGACGACAAGCAGACTGACACCCACCGCCTCCGCGCTCACTGCCTACTCCGTAAATACAAGGCAAAAGAACGACAAGCAGACACTAAAAGTCCGACACCCACCGCTTTCGCGCTCACTGTCTATTCCGTAAATACAGGGCAAAAGAAAGACAAGCAGACGCTACAAATCCGACACCCACCGCCTCCGCGCTAACTGCCTACTCCGTAAATATGAGGCAAAAGGACGACAAGCAGACTGACACCCACCGCCTCCGCGCTCACTGCCTACTCCGTAAATACAAGGCAAAAGAACGACAAGCAGACACTAAAAGTCCGACACCCACCGCTTTCGCGCTCACTGTCTACTCCGTAAATACAGGGCAAAAGAAAGACAAGCAGACGCTACAAATCCGACACCCACCGCCTCCGCGCTAACTGCCTACTCCGTAAATACGAGGCAAAAGGACGACAAGCAGACTGACACCCACCGCCTCCGCGCTCACTGCCTACTCCGTAAATACAAGGCAAAAGAACGACAAGCAGACACTAAAAGTCCGACACCCACCGCTTTCGCGCTCACTGTCTATTCCGTAAATACAGGGCAAAAGAAAGACAAGCAGACGCTACAAATCCGACACCCACCGCCTCCGCGCTAACTGCCTACTCCGTAAATACGAGGCAAAAGGACGACAAGCAGACTGACACCCACCGCCTCCGCGCTCACTGCCTACTCCGTAAATACAAGGCAAAAGAACGACAAGCAGACGCTAAAAGTCCGACACCCACCGCTTTCGCGCTCACTGTCTATTCCGTAAATACAGGGCAAAAGAAAGACAAGCAGACGCTACAAATCCGACACCCACCGCCTCCGCGCTAACTGCCTACTCCGTAAATACGAGGCAAAAGGACGACAAGCAGACTGACACCCACCGCCTCCGCGCTCACTGCCTACTCCGTAAATACAAGGCAAAAGAACGACAAGCAGACACTAAAAGTCCGACACCCACCGCTTTCGCGCTCACTGTCTATTCCGTAAATACAGGGCAAAAGAAAGACAAGCAGACGCTACAAATCCGACACCCACCGCCTCCGCGCTAACTGCCTACTCCGTAAATACGAGGCAAAAGGACGACAAGCAGACTGACACCCACCGCCTCCGCGCTCACTGCCTACTCCGTAAATACAAGGCAAAAGAACGACAAGCAGACACTAAAAGTCCGACACCCACCGCTTTCGCGCTCACTGTCTATTCCGTAAATACAGGGCAAAAGAAAGACAAGCAGACGCTACAAATCCGACACCCACCGCCTCCGCGCTAACTGCCTACTCCGTAAATACGAGGCAAAAGGACGACAAGCAGACTGACACCCACCGCCTCCGCGCTCACTGCCTACTCCGTAAATACAAGGCAAAAGAACGACAAGCAGACGCTAAAAGTCCGACACCCACCGCTTTCGCGCTCACTGTCTATTCCGTAAATACAGGGCAAAAGAAAGACAAGCAGACGCTACAAATCCGACACCCACCGCCTCCGCGCTAACTGCCTACTCCCTAAATACGAGGCAAAAGGACGACAAGCAGACTGACACCCACCGCCTCCGCGCTCACTGCCTACTCCGTAAATACAAGGCAAAAGAACGACAAGCAGACGCTAAAAGTCCGACACCCACCGCTTTCGCGCTCACTGTCTATTCCGTAAATACAGGGCAAAAGAAAGACAAGCAGACGCTACAAATCCGACACCCACCGCCTCCGCGCTAACTGCCTACTCCGTAAATTGAACGTACTACGGCTCACTGGCGGGGCCGACTCGTCCCGAGATGCATACCGTTTCCGTAAAAAATGTGAGGAGGGTAGGGGGAGAGGCGGCTTCAGAAGCGGAGGCTAGGCTCGTGACGTCATGACTCCCTGAGGTCACGTGACCTGGTGGGGGGGGGGGGGGTCACGTTCATGACCCTCGTGAGGGTAACCCTAGTAACGCTTGTGAGGGTAACTCTCGTGACCTCGTGAGGGTCACTAACCCTCGTAACTCTCGTGAGGGTTACCAGGGTTACCTCGTGATCCTCATGAGGGTAACCCTCACGAGGGTTACGCGCTGTTACGCCGACGGCGACGCCGCTCAAGCCGGAAACGGGCGTCTAAGAGCTGCGCTCTAAAACTCTGGAGCGCAGAAATCAGCGGAGGCGGCGGCGTCGTGACGACGGGCGCACGTCAGACAGTCGAAGCCGCCTCTGTCGGAAAGGCGGCTTGCGACTGGCTTAAAGGGGCACTGACACACCAAAATCATATTTTTTTTTATTATCCGAAACGATTGAAAACGATGCCGGGACATTACCGTCAAAATTTGAAACTTTAAAATTCAGTATTTGTGAATTCAAAAAACAATTTCCAAATGCCGAATTTGAAGTTCCCGCGCGATCCGCGCCAGTGCAGTGAGTCACATTTTGCGGTCTCCTGCGACCCGACTTTCCTTCGGACCTCCGCCGTTGTCACGGCGACCCCAACCGAGGAGGAGGTGAGGGATAGAAAGGCGCCGGCGGGAAAAAACCGGTCTTTCTCCGACTCGCCAACGGGCGCTGCCAAGTTTTCCGAGGGAGGGTACAAATCTAGGAAGCAACATCACACCGAACTCTGATTTCTGGTATTTCAAAAAGAGGGGCCGTAGTGCGTTCGCAATTGCGTTAAAAAACATGTTTTACGATTGCCGTTATTAAATGTTATAGAAATGTCACCTACAAAGCTTCTAAATTTCCTGATTTTTGACGTCACCGATCAAAAGAAGCGAGGAGGTGAAGGCGGGAAATACAAATGCCAAAACTAAAAAGGCGCGCGCGCGCGCGGGAAAATTTTTTTTCGCGATGCGGTTTTTTTTTTTTTTTTTGCGTGTCTATGACTATAATTTGCATCGTTTTAGACAATAAAAAAAAATACGACCTTTGGGTTGTCAGTGCCCCTTTAAGCGCGCCCGTCGTCATGCCACCGGCGCCTCCGCTGAATTCCGTGCTCCGGAGTTATCTGCTCAGAAAGGGGCGTGGCACAAACTTCGATCACATTTTTAGTAGGGAAATAGATGTCACACGAGCATAATTTTCAGATTTCTAGGATGCTTGGAGCCCGTAAGATAAGTTATCACCAAGAACAGACAATCTTAGAAATGTCATTAATGCAGCTTTAACGCTTATCTCGTCGAGGTTCATCACGACAAACGGGTCTTTCGGGTCATGACAAAAGCCACTGCTCCCGTTTCCAGTTTGGGCCATACTGTTTGTGCTTCTTAAGCCGCTCTGCATACAGTTTCAAACGCAAGTCACCGCGAGATTTGCACTTCGAATGCCGCATGGTAATGAGTTCAAGGAGCAACTTGGCATACGACATTCGAACCACAGATATTGTGATGACTCGTGTTTGCAAACTGTTTTTTGTATGATATATATGAACAGCATGACCCCGGCTTTAGAGGAAGGATGGGTAGTGTTTTTGTAACAGTGAAGCCATGAACCATAGAGATTTTTATTGAAGGGGGAAGAGGGGGCGGGCATATTTTACTCTTCACCACTCCACCCAGCGCAGCCACAGGGTAGGTTGATGTATAGGATGGGATGAATACAAGCTTCCTAGTGACTACCTCCAGGAGTTCAATGATTTCAAGGTACAAACTTTTATCAAAGCAACGCTTGTTTGCACCTTTTGTCGTGGTACAGATTAGTATTGCCAATGGCAAGGGCGGGAATGTCAAATCCAGCCGAAGAAATATTGATACAAGCTCAATATTTTTAAGCTAGCTCATATTTGCACCCAGATATTATTATTTATACATATTCCTTTTATAAAAATACACTGCAAAATTAATCTCAGAATTTCGGAGAATAAGGAATCTGAATAAAAAAAAGACTCAGAATTTTCGGCAAGAGATAAGCTCGGAAAACATGGAACCTTACCAATAGTGCATGCTGAAGCATTCTTTTTTTTTACCTCCTATTATTAGTTGGAGTAATCTGCGTAAATAAACAAATAAAAAGAAAATTATTTAGACAAAACTTGTGTATTGAAAAAAAAAAAAGGCAAGCAACAGTAAACAAAACTATATGCCAAAGTTGGAAAGGAAACGTCGCGACGGGTTCGGGCAAGAGACTGGTGAAATTCTAAATTGCCCACTCCCGCTGTGTACAAAAAAAAAAATAAAAAATAAAAAATAAATAAATAAAAAGTTGTGATGTCAAAATTGTTGCCGTTGCTATGTCGATTCTCGGTGCAATGTGTGGCGCAGGGGATCATTGTCTTCGGAGAGCCAGTCTGTTCTTCCGGGTGTCGGCGATTTTGGATGCAGCCACCACAGCTTCTCTCGATCGCCGCACACTATTGCCTCATAGAGACTATCTTTCCTCCTGGCTGGGTGTCGGCGGCTTCGAGCAAACTGCGTCGTCGCTGCACCTCGGTTTTACGTCGTCATGTATGTTGTGCATACTGGGGACATGAAACCATGTTCCTACGCCACGGTGCTATCGTAAAGGGCTTTCCAAACAGGACACTTCGAGCACGCACGAGGCGACACTTTTCTGCCATATGAGGTGTAGCGATCCGCTTCTGTCAGTCCTTTTTGCCAATGTAGATGGTTGGGGGGGGGGGGAGGGTGCTTCTTTCTGCCACATTTGTGTCCTTACGGAGGCCTAGAGCATGCACATCACATGGGACCGGACAGCCACTCACACTCTTTGTTGGCTGTCTGTCAGTCGCTCAAGGCCTCCGCTGCTGTTCAAGTCCCGCAAACGGGGGAGAAAAGGATACGAGGGCACGGCAAAACAGACGAGAGCACGGCAAAACTTGCACCATTGAGACTTGGCGTGTGACGTCAAGTCTGGCGAGCACTGAGGTCACACAAAGGCAGAGGAGGCGAGGAGAAAAGTCGTGATGTTTGCCTGGCGAATGTCCAAACAGAAGACTAACTGCCAGGCTTCAACTTTACGGGGCGGAGAAGTGTTGTCTTCCATGTTCTGAAGTTTCCTGCTCTGGACATCATGTAAGAGGTGCGCACGTCAACAGCAGCGCGTCATTGGAAGTGTGCGAGAACTCTCCCCAGTGTGCCCAGTAAGATGGCTGCATGCAACGAAACAATAAATGCTAACGCATTTAGAAAAATCCTGCCATCTGTTGCGCTGGTCTGCGAGAAATTGTATAGGAAAAGCACCCCTGAAGGGAACCTCTTGACCTATATTGTGGATGCATGCACTCATACATGCAGATGTTTTACGCCTGAGAGGGTATGCATTGTGTTGATGCATATGTGTGCGTTTTGATGGAGAAAAGCGACAGGATGCCGGTGCCGAAAATGAATGCTGCGTCGCTGGTTCCCGGAAGAGCATTTGGTGCACATATCAAACCATACAAACACACACATCCTTTTAGCATTTGGTTCTCCCCAGAAGTGGATGCACCCCCCCCCCCCCACACACACACGCACACGCACACACTTTCCCCACCTCAAAATTTTACAGATGCCGAATTGAAGGGCGGGATCAGGACGTCTGGACCCCCTCTAAATCCGCCACTGGGTCCCCCCCCAAACAAACTTCTTTCAAAAAAACATTGCTGCTAAAAAAAAAAAAAAAAAAAAGAAAGTAACGGTTGGCTTGGCTTGTTTTGGCCAACCTCAACTTCAATGTAAGGTCCGTGCCCGGGCCGGGCCTTTCATGAATGTAGCCGTGAAGCCCGGCCCGCAGGTTGGCTTGCACCCGAGCCGACCTCTCGAGGCAACCTTGGAGGATGCCAACTACTGACTGTAGATTTGGCTGGATGGCGCAAGCCACTGCCCGATTTAGAGTTAATTGAGCCGTACCCATTCATCCATCCAGTGTGCACAAGGATTTTGCTCTTCTGCAAGTGGGTTCTTGAACAGTGTTTAAAGCTCTTGAGGGAGCAGACATGATTTTATAAATGAGAAGTTGGTCTACGAATGTTCCTTAAATCAGCACAATGCCACCAGTGCGTAAACTGTGTCGGTAGAATGTGCAGTAACTGTACCTGTATAGACCGTCCCCCTTTTTTACCTCGTCTTTCTATTTTCCTTTCAGTGTGAGGAAACTGATGGTGCGTTTGTCGCCTAACCCTAAGGCTCAAGTTTCATGCCGACTTGGCTTTAATTGGGGGTCCTAGGTCATGTCAATCTGGTTATGTCACCGGGGTTTTTGTTTTCGGGCCGCTTCAGTGGCTGCAAGGCAATGCGCCGGCCTACAGGTCCCCGGGTGGCGGATTTGAATCCCGACCGAGGTTCCCGCACTCCAACGAGAACTTACTGCGAAGGGGGTGCCACATAGCCAAGATTTCAGTTGCATGTCCAGATGTCTCCTAGTGATCAAGATTAATCCTCAGCTTTGCTGGGGCATGCCAGATCAATAGCTTCTAGAAGACCGGGCCCGCGCACAATGTTGTCGTTAATGAATCACCGACCCACCCCCAGGTGGCAACCCCGCTAAAGAAGTCTCGGCGTGCTAGTGTCACGCTCGTTGCGAGATGCGCTGGCAGTGGTTCTGACGCAAGCGAGGCGGCACTACATGAATCCACTAGCGATGGCGTTATAGGGGGAAGGTGAAAGGTCCATGCTTTGTCCTCTAGGTGGGATTGGCCACCCCCAAATTTTATTTTGGGAACCGTCTTGCACACTGTCTTGAAGTGGCCCTTTTTTGTTTTTGTCATTAATTATTATTCTTTTTGACGAATACTGCTTGTCTACTTACGCTTGCCAACTCTCTCCTCTATATTTCTTCTTCCCCTCCAGTCCAGTTTCAGTTTCGAGCAGTTGCGTTTTTTTTTATTTTAGTAAACATATATCAGTGTCTGTAGCAAAATATTGATTGGTTAGTCTTCTGACACTGTAATAAGTCTAAAAATATTTGGGGGGCTGTCAGTGTTCCCTTAATAGGAGAGTAGGCCGTGCGTGCATAACCAGTTAAAAAAATAATAAACTTTTTTGGCCTTACGGTACTTTAGTGGTGAACATACTACTCTCTTACATTGTTTACCTATTTCGTTGCTTTGTGTTTCTTCGTTGGTGGTAACTGGCCACGACTGATTGTTTCCACTTTTTCATACGATCGTGCCTCGCACTCTTTCTGCATGAACAGTTTAGTAAAACGGTTTTCTTTGCAACGAAGCGGCCTTGGTACACTTCTGGGTGTCCCGCGGTAACCAAAAGACTTGTCATTTCTAAAGGCTGGTTCACACACTTGCGACTGCTTATGACCTTGCTTCTTAAAATGTCTTGCGACGAGAGAAGGCACTGGCGCCATCTCTTGAATAGTTGTGGAACACTTGCAGTTTCTGTACATTTCCTATTTTACAGCGAAGCTGTTTCTATAGCTAGGGTGTGTGGATTTTTCATGTGCGGCAAAAAAAAAATGACGTCGCGACTTCCTGTTGTCATGCAACGTCACGTGACATTAACACAATGCAGTTTCCCCGCTAAATTTAGCGGGGAAACTGCATTGGTGTAGAAGTCTCACAACGTCATTTTCCTCACTAAATTTAGTGGGAAACTTTCCCTGAGGATAAACACACCTCCGCCATGACTATTTCTATCTTTCTTGTAGCATATGAAGTGATCAGGAAACACATCACGATCTGTTACCTCTACAGCTAGCTATGATTCTATGCCGATAACAACCGATGAGGCTAGAAAAACGTCAATGTTATTTTTAATGCTACGACAATTAATTACAAGGAAGGTCAAGGTGGTAGGTGAGTCATGGCATGGTCACTTGAGCTGCACTACCTGGGTAATGTCGTCATCATAAATATTTTATTCTTTCATTCTTGGCTTGAAAACTTTTGACGCTATAAACAACCATTTCTTATGGATATTACATACATTTGATCTCGCAAATACTGCCGATGCAGTTCCAGAATCACCTCGTAGATGGTGCCAGCGTGCAAACTAAGTGTGTGAACGGGACTTAAAGGGGTACTTTGGCGTTTCCTTCGTAGTCGCAGATTTGCTTGAAACTTTTCTAAACACGCCAAACAACATGGCTGGAATGGTATCCCAAATGTTAGGCCAAAATATATATATCTTTTTTAATGCGAGAGGTTTAACTGTCCCATGGAGCGAGCTGACGTCATCAGTTTGAACCGCGAAAACGGCACCTAGTTTTCCTGATCCCAAAGGAGCGAAGTAAAGCTGATGGATTTCGCCTTTGATTCCACTGGCTGGCGCACGTCTACGGGGCTGCG
This sequence comes from Ixodes persulcatus, assembly GCA_013358835.2. NCBI lineage: Eukaryota > Metazoa > Arthropoda > Arachnida > Ixodida > Ixodidae > Ixodes > Ixodes persulcatus. Next base: position 49,666 of record JABSTQ010010779.1, read on the forward strand.
CTCGTCGGTTTCCGCGACCGCTTGCCCCATGGCGCTGCGTGTCCATCAATGCTCCGTTGACACGGAGCGTCCAAGGTCAGCGTACCCAGGGGAGCACGCTCGCTGACCGGCGACGAAAAGTACGCAGCAGACGACAAAGGGAGCGGGGGAGCGGCTTGCATGCTTTCACATTCACAACTCATAAGAAGTGCATAGGTGTACCTCGAGCTTTTTTTTCAAAAGTTTTTGAAATTACAGTGTTGGTCCTTCCTGTGTTTTTCACACTGAAAGTCTCTACCGGCAAGAATGAAAAAGTGACGCCGGCGGAAGGTAGGGGTTTACTCCTTGAACTGTAGGATTCGTTCCCAAATGATTACGAAAAATATTATGGTGTGAAATTAATGAATGCTTTGGAAGCATGCTCCAGCACCCGTGCACGAGCGTGAAGGTATAGTTTTAGACTGCCTGTTCGACTGGCAACTTGCAAGCCTGCCTGCCACTGACGTCGCGGCAGTGAAAAGTGCGGCTGTATTTGAATTTTGGCGTTAGCGCTATTCTTATTTGCAGACTTCACATTAACTATTTTGAATTTCGCGATACTAAATAGCATATCGGAAGGAGTAAAGGCCGGTAATTGCGAAAATATAGCTATTGGGCTAGCTCATAAAATTGCCAGAGTACCCCTTAACGAGGAATGCTTCTGGATGACCGAGAGCAGCCGTATGGTGAACATACTTACCTCGGTTGGTTTTTTTCAGGAAACTGCAGTCGACAAAGGACTCGCAATCCAATATGGCGAACGAGGTGACACGTCTGATAAAGGAAGCGGCCTACTGGACTGCCCAGGCAGAGCAGCAGGCGGTGCAGCTCAAGGCGCTGGAGGCCGAAGTGGAAGTGAGGAAGTCTCTTCACGATGCTGAGAAGCAGATTTGGATCCTGGAGGAAAAGAGGCGCCACTATCAGATGCTGCTCGATCATTCCCTCCAAGAAAGGTACATCTCCCCGAACACCTCTCAAACTCAGCATTCTTGTGTGCATCTATTCGGCAGACACTTAGCTGCGATGGTGACAGGGAACACAGCAGACGGACTTTTCTGTTTGGAAGGAGACAGTGGTGTGGCGAGATCAGCTGCATGCTTTTCAGTAGGCGGATCGTCTACAAAGGGTTTTAAATCAGGACTTAACGCTAGTGGCCGATTTTTTTTCCAGTGCTAAATATATTTGACCCTTACACAAAAACCATGTGTAATGATTGATTTCTTTTTAGCAACATGGGGGGGGGGGGGGGGGGGGTTGTGTTGTGTTTTTTTAATGTGCCGCATTTCTAAAAATAAAAAAAAGGTGCGATGTATAAGAACCTGTTTGTGGCATGATTTTGAAAGTGTGTTGGGCTCAGAGACCAGACGCATTTGTTCTAATGGTAGGCAAACGGCAGGCTACGCATTCAGTTGGAAACAATTTTGGAAAACTGACTTTTATGGTTGCCTTCTATTAACCCTTTTAGTGCTGCTTTTTTTTTTTTTTTTTCCTTGCATGCTGACTGCAAAGTTTGGTCTCAGTAACATTGTAGTATGTTCTGTGAAGAATGTTTATTTATAAAAGATACACTTTCTAGTATTGTACTTCTCGAGACACGGTACTGCGCAGTGTCACCCCGCACCCCAAGGTCACTCTTTTGAGCGGCCTTCCTCGGCCTCCGTTTATTTGAAACTGTAACTTCCTTGTTTTCAGTTGTCAAACATCAAGTTTATTAGCAATTTCCAGGTCTCTGAGTTTGCCGTGAAGCACAAGGTGGAACGACATAGATTCGCCATTCTGTAACAACAAAGGAGTACACTGAAATGGAGGTTGCCTAAACAAAACGAAAAAAAATACTTTGCACCATAAAGTGATATCACAAGATACATTATTTTCATCGCTTGCTCGCTACATGTAAAAAAAAAAAAAAAAAAAAGTTGCAGTTTATTTGGGAGGGGCAGGGAGCAGACTGAAACCACATGGGTTTGCAAATCAAAGGGTTAAAGGTATACGGAAATAAAATTTTAGCACCTATTCCTTTGTGTAGACGTGGTCTCCTTTATGGCAGCAGCTCGCGGACACCAGTCTTTCGTCCGTAAACGCGCGAAAAGCAATTTTAAAATGAATAAAACGATTCCCCAATACCACGTGGCAGGTAGTTACGGGCTGAGCTTCGTTGGAATGTCTCGCGTCACGAGCCCATCAGGAGAAGCGCCACGGCGCGTCGTGTCCGATGGAGGCGCGCGGGAACGAGCGACACTTGGCACACCTCTCAATTCGAGTACACTGTACCTCAGGTGTTCCCACCTGGCGGGATTGTGGCTCATTGACGATAAAGGTGCCGCCACCTAGTGACAACGATCATATTTACCCTTTGCTGTTTCTGGGCTCGTGACGTTGCGAACGTGACTTCACGAGCAAATATCCAGAGACTCGTTGCTCCGCCTCGAGGCCGATTTTTAAGCGCTCTCCAGAATCGGTCGGTTGGAACGTAAAATACAGCCATCTGCAGAAAACACTAGCGTGCGATTATCATTTACTAATATTATGAATCATATTTCACCCCAAGTTTCGATAGTGTGCCCCTTTAATGTGAGTCTGTAGAGCTTCAAAGGGTCTAGTTGTTTGCTGTCACAATGTTCCATTAATATTGCGACTTGGTTTCTCGGTATGTTTGAGCGTAAAGCGAGAACAGTACTACGCTCCAAACTAAAATGTCTTTTTTTTTTTTTCTTTTTTTTTTTTTTTTGCAGCTCAGCACCCAAATGGCCGAAGCGACCGCGCTTGGCAGGTCCCGAGACTACGCTTTCTCCCGAAGTTCCGTCCCCAAGCGTCAATTAATTTAGGTATGTGAATGCTTTCTAGCACTATTGGCATTGCTGTGACCGGCCCTTCAGGATTGGCCAAACGCTCGTCTTGAGTAGGATTATTTCTGCTCTCGTTGACGGAAATGAGAGCGAAGTCAGGTTCTCGTCTCAGACGGTCAGTGTCCGCAGTCGGACACTGACCGTCTAAAACCCGCAGTCAGCACCCCGAAAACAGTTAAAAACCGCTAAATTGAAGACATTGTGCGAAAATTATTTTTAATGCATTTTATTGCTTTAATCCTTGCCCAACAGTATAATAACGGTATATATATATATATATATATATATATATATATATATATATATACACATACAGGGTGCGGCCGTAAAAGCTTTCACATTTGGCACGCCTAGCAAAAATCGAATTTCAAACGTACATACCTGAAATTGGGCACACGAACGTCGTTTTTTCCAAAGTGTTTTGCCTATTTTTTTCAGACGTCAACTCGGGAGTAGCGAATTATTAGAAAGATGACAAAAATGGCAGACGTACATTTCCTATGGCCTATACCCGCCCGTTCGCCGTCTGCAATCTGGTTCGCGACGCTGCTCCCAGGTGGCGCACTGAACGCAAAAACGCGGGAAACGCCGCACGAAAGGCTGGCGTCGGGCAAGCTAATCGCGATAAAAAGTGATTTTAACAAAATATGTGAACGATTGTTGAAATTACCTGTTTCAAGTCAAGTCTTGACAGATCGTCATGCAAGCAAGAAGACACCATGATGTGACGAGATCATTTATTAACAGCCTGGAATAGCAAGTGGTGCTGTTACCGTTGCAGACAAGTTTGTTTTGAGTTCATTCTGATTTTTACAGGGCCGCTGTAACTCATAAAGTAATACTTTGTTTCATACAGCTTGGGTATAATTAACACACATGTGGCAAGACATATTAGTAAAAAAAAAAAGAAATCATATTAATTGGAGCAATATTTACGGTGCTGAGTCATTTCGATGGGCCGGTGATAAAATGGTATTTGAGAGAGATAGTCGTCCTTTTGCTGGTTTTTCATTGGTACCTCTATCAGCAGCCTCTACGCGTACTTTGCTCTCCGCGTGCCGCAAGCAGCACGAGAGACAGAAGTAAGAGGGAAACTAATAGTTTAAATTCTGTCAGGAAGTGGAAGTTGTGCGTTCATTCAATTGTTTATTCTTGAAAAATACATCTTCTGATACGCCTCTGCTGTCACGGCGATTTGAAATAATTTTGATGCTGTAGCGGCCCTTTAAACGACTAGGGTTCGGTCGATTCGATATGCCCGCCGTTCACAGACACGAAAAGCCGAAGTCTAGCTTCGTACGCCAGGAAAGCCCTTTTGCGCATCCCATCGTTATCTCGAGGAACGCGCCCTCAATTTTTTCTTTCAGCTCTTCCATGCTAGGGATCCTCTTCTTGTAGACAAGTCCTTTTATAAATCCCCGTACGAAATAGTCGCACATTTTTAAGTCGGGGGATCGTGGAGGCCAGTTTATATAGTCGGATCCCCGACCCATCCACCGCCGAGGGAACCTGTTATTGAGCCATGCCCTCACAGTCTTTGCGTAATGGGGAGCCGCCCCATCCTGCATGAATATACAGTTTTCTTTTGTAATGTGGTATTTTTCAAACTTAGGGAGACTTTATTTATTTATTTATTTATTTTATTTATTTGGTACCTACATCGCCCGGTGGGCATTACAGTAGGGGGGGATGAAAGAAATTTACAAAAGCAAACGTACAGAAGAACAACAATAACAAATAACAAGGCAAGCAGGAGAAACGTATATACTGCAATAATATAAGAAAATGAATAACAGCGAAATAACCATGTCAAACAGGAGAAACATGCCAACATATACTGCAATAATATGAAAAAAAAAAAAAAACATGCAGAAGTCACACAAAAAAGCATGTCCAAGTAGGCACCTGCGTTAACGGTGCCATCGAAAAAAAAAAAAAAAAAGAGGCCCATTATGCCTTAACGCCAAATCCCACTCCACACTCTCACCTTCGGTGAATGGAGATGCCGTTCGTCCACGGCGTAAGGGTTATCGCGAGCTCATATCCTGCTGTTCTGGCGGTTCACACGTTCATCAAGGTGAACGTTTGCTTAGTAAAAGAAATCGCAGGTGCCCCAGGTTTTAATTCGAAACAACTCTGCCTTGCGAAATTCTGAACGTTGGACGTCGTCGCCGTCGTGCAGGGCTTCGACATCTTGCATCCTGTACGGGCGCAAATTATTTTTCCGCAGAATCCGTCGTACGTTTTTTTCCGAAATTCCAAACAACCTGGCTGCTCGTCTTGTTGAAAATTGCAGGTCGCTCTCGAGGCAGCAAGCACCGCTTCAATGAGCTCCTCACTTTTCAGCAGGCTCTCACATTCACTGACTGGATTCTTCTTTTTAAAGTCTTCTCCACTCGCGAAATGATTCGCCCAAGTCAAAATTGTCGGGCGTGAAGGCGGGCGTTTATGAAATGCAGTGCGAAATTTTCGTTCTGCTGTGGCCACCGAGTTCCGCTCCACGTACCACTTCACTGCCAAGGCACACTCATTTGCCGAGTATTGCGGCATCGCAGGGCGGCGCGGAAAATATCTTGATAATAACTGCAGCGGATACTGCAACAAAAACAATAAATAAGAGCAATCAAGATGCCTCAGCAGCGGCACTTTTGATTCTAAAGTTGAGCTTTCACCGGGAACGGACCCGTCAACAGATAAGCAGACGACAAAGGAAGACACACGTTCGTCTGCTTATGAAGATATTTTTATTAAACGAGGGCATCCGCCGGTTTCTAAATTTCAAGGAAAAGGTCATAATCGGTCATATATTTCGTTAAAATAACTTTTTATCTCGATTATCTTGCCCGACGCCAGCCTTTCGTGCGGCGTTTCCAGCGTTTTTGCGTTCAGTGCGCCACCTGGGAGCGGCGTCGCGAACCAGATTGCAAACGGCGAACGCACGTCTGCCATTTTTGTTATCTTTCTAATAATTCGCTACTCCCGAGTTGACGTCTGAAAAAAATAGGCAAAAAACTTTGGAATAAACGACGGTCGTGTGCCCAATTTCAGGTATGTACGTTTGAAATTCGATTTTCGCTAGGCGTGCCAAATGTGAAAGTTTTTACGGCCGCACCCTGTATATATCTACACACACATATATATATATATAGGGTGTTTTTTTTTTTTAAGCTTAACAGATTTGTTTAAAAAAAGCCGTGAAAGTTACACTTATGCAGCTTGTGGAGGTGAGTTATACGGCCAGGGGGACATGTTATAAAAGGCTATTCGTAACGATCAGTCGGCTAATTAATTAAAATTCGTTAATTAACTTTTTAATTAATGAAAATAGACATGGTTCACTATCTATCTACACACATATATCTATATATAGGGTGTTTTTTTTTTTTAAGCTTAACAGATTTGTTTAAAATAAAGCCGTGAAAGTTACACTTATGCAGCTTGTGGCCAATTAGAAACTTGCTCAGCGTCATCGAAAACCCCTAAATTAGTCACTTTCAGAAAGACTTTGAGCGCGTGAGAAGCGTAGTAGTGCACTAAAGTTACCATACTTGGAGCAGGTACAAGGCTGGGGCTAGATAAGAGACGGAAAAATCGCACGGGCGCCTTATCGCAACCTCTAGCTTTGTACCTGCTCCACGAGCGGTAACTTCAGTTCACTACTACGCTTCTCACGCGCTCAAAGTCTTTCTGAAAATGACCGATTTAGGGGTTTTCGACGACGCTGAGCAAATTTCTAATTGGAACCATATGTCTATTTTCATTAATTAAAAAGTTAATTAACGAATTTTAAGTAATTAGCCGACTGATCGTTACGACTATTTCCCTAGAATCTGTCCCCCTGGCCGTATAACTCACCTCCACAAGCTGCATAAGTGTAACTTTCACGGCTTTTTTTAAACAAATCTGTTAAGCTTAAAAAAAAACACCCTGTATATATATATATATATATATATATATATATATATATATATATAATAAATTCAATAATCACCTTCTCCCCTCTTCGTTCACAATATTACTACGGCTGCACTTGTCAATCTTCACTCGCCTGTCCCTATGGGGAAGAGTGGTTCCCTATATATGTTGGAAGACGGGCCCTTTCCGACATTTGCAAGCTGAGATGACGTGCCACGTCACTGCCGCATGTCGGAAATAGCGCGGGCCTTAAATCAGCAACGGTTGTCGTCGACCAAGTTAAGCGAATTCGAAACTAAACAGTACACAGAGAGCTGGTCAGAAATTGAGTCCGCCGAAACCTGTGGCCGGGATGGTCTAATCAGTTAAGGCGTTGCGGACAAGCGAAGGTTGCGGGTTCAATCCCCGCTCCTGGCCCAATTTTTCGCCAGCTCTCTTTCCCTTTCCCTAACTTTAATGCAATAAATTCAATAATCACCTTCTCCCCTCTTCGTTCACAATATTACTACGGCTGCACTTGTCAATCTTCACTCATTCCCATTATATATATATACATATGTATATATATATACAGGGGTGGAACAGCTGCGCCATTTTGTGCCAGACGCATCTGTCTGCGCCATCCCTCGCCATTTTGCGGAAACTGCGCCACAGCCAATACCTCGCGCCATTATGCTCCAAATATCACGTGTGCCAAAAAAAAAACACAAAAAAACCATGTATTTTGTTTTGGTTTCGGTTTTTATCGACTGGACTGGCAACAATAAACGCGTTTTGCTTGGTCGGCCTTGCAATCCTTTGTTCTGTTTATCTTCCCTGTGTATCCCGAGTCAGAAGCGCGCGAAAAATCTCGGCTTTTGGATTCCAAGCGCTACATCACCTGCGACTGGATTGTTATTCTTTAACCATGAGCAAGTCGGCCGAGGTGAGGTCGAGTCGTTAAACGTCAGGCTGCCTGAGGCTTTGTGGCCCGGGTTCCGGACGTCAGCCAGTTTAAAACACATTAGCAAAAGATTCCTTTTAGTACTTCATCATTAGAAGTTGGAACCGCATTCCCGCAAGATAAATCGTGATTTGATAGAACTGAAACGCGGTTCGATCCGAAACCTTGCCGGCCAGCAGCTCTCACGCGAGTGGTAGATGTGCTCGGCGTACTTTATACGTGCTCCGGCTTATCGCTTCGAATACGATAACTCCGTTAATCGTAGTCTGCTGCTTCGATATTGAGTTGTACAATAGGATAAACTCGAAATTTGTTGCCCTGTTCATCCGTGCAACTGCACATCCGTTGCTTACGCACGTCACGTGGTTCGCACATTTAATTACCATGTCGAGCACGTGTGGGTTGTGCTATAAGCAGTGCTGGTTTGCATCTTGAGCAGCTGAAAGCCACTCAGAAAATATCAAGGACACTATCTTCAGAAACATATCGTACTTGGGTTTTGGTTCTCATTAACAACGTTTCAAGTTTTCGCATCTGTTATACTGTTATCCCATCTACCTAGGTTCCTAACCACTCATGTTCATCTGTGCTGCTAAGCAGAATTGAAATTGCTCCCGTGCTTGTCTAAGACACAAGCTGAAGTGCAATGAAAACTGATTTGAGCTGCTTTAGCTGCTCCCAACCTGCTTCCAAAACAGCTGTTTCAGCTGCTCCCGTGGATGCTCCCAAGTAAATTTCATGAGTTCCACCCTGATATATACCGGGTGAAACAAGGAGACGGCAGGCTCTTTAAATCGACCGGAAAATTCGGTTTCTTAACCTATCGCGCTACGACTTTGTGCAGCGCTGCCCACAGATGGTGCATTTTTTTTTGTAAGATTTGCAAAGAACGAACTTACCTGAGGAAAAAGTAAAGAAAGAAAAAGGCTTAGCTCCTATGGAAACGCAGCGACGCCACCGGTCTTCAAACAACACGGCTCCGTTTCGCACGGAAGACAAGAGATGGCGCAAGCGGTCGCGACGCCAACTGCCGCCAACGAACGAGCAGACGAAGAGCCGGCGTATTTAGCAGACAAGGAACTGCAGCTGCTTGTTGTTACCGCGCCTGTTTTTGTTTCTGCGACTGTCGCCGCCTGCGGAACGCGCGCCGCTTTTGAGTCGAAAAGATTGTCTGCTAAAGACGCTGGCTCTCGGCGCCGAATACTCGTTCGTTGACGGCGTTCGTTGCGCCATCTCTTGTGTCCCGTGCGAAACGGCGCCGTGCTCTTTGAACACCGGTGGCGTCGCTGCGTTTCCATAGGAGCTAAGCCTTTTTCTTTCTTTACTTTTTTCTCAGGTAAGTTCGCTCTTTGCAAATTTTACAAAAAAAAAATGCACCATCTGTGGGCAACGCTGCACAAAGTCGTAGCGCGATAGGTTAAGAAACCGAATTTTCCGGTCGATTTAAAGAGCCTGCCGTCTCCTTGTTTCACCCGGTATATATATATATATATATATTTTTTTTATCCAAAAGGAGGCTTTCCTTTTCTTTCTGACTAGAAATCTGTCTCGCCACGCCCCCTTGTTTACAGAAAGATGTTTTCATCGGCATCTTGATGTTGTTCGCTAGTGCCACTGGTTCTTGGTGTGTCGCCGCCGTGTTTGCCAAGGTTAACCTCCATGGTGCCGGTCTTTCTTAGAAGATCCGATGGAAATTCATAGCTAAAACAGCATTTGTTCTCCCTTCGGATGCCAGCCCTCACAGTCAAAATGGCATTGGTCATCTCTGTAGACATCCTGTTCCTCTACTTGGACTTGACTATGTTCATCTGGCTGAACACCCGCTCAACCACCGCATTCGACCTAGGCAGTGAAAGTGTTGCTAAAGCAAAATCGGCAAGATCAAGGAAGAGGTTTGTGTTGGAGGCATCCCTGTACTTGACATCGTCCCAAAAGGCAACATGGGTCAGCCTTGTTCGTTGGAACGGTTGTTCCAGTGAACAAGACTGAGTTTGTCCCATTAAAATTTGTTTGCTGCATTTTTTTTTTTTTTGTGGCTATTTTACGAAGGGGCACCAGTGACTCTTTGACAGCTTGCAGGGCATTCCCGTCTGAGAGCAGGAAAACCTGCCTCGGTGTTTGGACGTTTTCCGGTAGTCTCTGCTGGAGATGCTTGGCCAGGTGGTTCAGGAACGCGACGCAACATTCTCTAATAACTCGCTCGGACTCTTCAGAGAAGCCCACTTTTTTCAGGTCTTGGAGTGTTTTTTTAACCTCGTGGCCGAGGTTAGTTCTCAAGATAAACGTAGGTATTGACACTTGCACTCAGTGGGTCCACTCAACACAGTGGCAGAACGAGCTTTTTCGACAGCCCTTCAGTCAGCAATGTTAGGTTGTTCAGCAGCTTCAGGCTGTCAGCTGAGGACTCAAATGCCTTGTTAACCCTTTGCACATCCGAAAGAATAGGCTCTACAAAAACGAGGTATGCAAAGATTGTTGTGTCGTGCATCATAGAATGCAGGAGTTCTGCAGTTGAGCAGTTTTCGGTAGGGCTGGGCAATTGATTGATTAACCTACCAATAAATCAATTCATTATTTAATTGCAATTAATCATTTTAACCAGTCAATCAGTAAAGTTCTGACGAATCAAAAGCCCCCCTTGTCTCCCTTGCCAGAGAATATCTCTTTACCTCATGCGGCTGCAGTAATAATCTGCAATTGTCTTTGAACTGTTCTCAACTGTACATCTAGGTTATTCATAATCGAAATTCTCTATTGCGTCGTTTATCACATGATTTTAAGAAATACAAAAAATAAGTCATTTTTTAAAAGTATTATAATTGGAAATAAACGAGACTGATTAATTGATTGATTAATCGATTAGAGGGAGGCAATTAATAGTGTTAAAAATTTAATCGACGCCCAGCCCTACTTTTTGTACATTCTTACCACGCCGAATTGTGCCTTCAGCGCATCCCATTGGTCGAGGACTCTTCAGTCTGCTGTTTCGATGGACCTTGTTGAGCAGCCGTTGTTCAGGGCACGGTAGGTGTCTGTTGATTCATCTAGAACCGGGTTGTAGCTTCCAGATCCTAGGTCGAAAAGCAACTCGTCCACGAAGTAAGGAGAGAGAATGATCCTGATCAATGCGCTGCACTTTGATCGGTGAAGCTGGAGATGCTTAGCCCCTTCGTTGACCCGAAACTGATTACGGCATAGTTCACCCAGATGATCCGAAGCCAAAATTGCAGAATGGGCGTACTTCACCGGGCCTATTTTACCTCGCAGCTGTGACAAAGACTTCAAAGGCACATTGGCACATTCAAGCTATTCAAAGTTGTGCGCAAAAAAAAAAAACAAAAAAAAAACAAGCTGTGTTTTGACACGGTGATATCTTGATGACGTCACCTTTGTCGTATTATGGAACCAGTGATGTGATTGCTGCGCCAATTGCGCCAAGGGGTTAACCCTGCTACATCTTGCTACATTTTGCCAAAATATGGGTAATCTGCGCCAAGCCTGCGCCAAAGGACCAATTTTGGTTGCCTTTCAAAAACAAAACTAAACCGAGTACCGTAAATCAGCACGCGTGAGCTAGGTGGCGCAAGCCGCCGCACGACACAAAGTAGCCTGCATCAATCATTCATCCGACCTTGCGTGGTTTTTCCCGCCGTCTCTCGTTTCGCGCTCTCGTTGTCTCGCGTCTTTTTTAAAAAAATTCAGCGATAGACGTGTTCGTGTGCAGACGCTCCGAGGCTAGCGTGCCGGGTACCAGCCATGCCGACATGCTTTGAAACGAAATTACGTTTTTGTGCGGCGGGAGTTGCTTTGTGAGCTGAAGCAGTCGCTCCTGAAAGCAACAGCCGTGGGAAAACTATATTTGGTCCCTGCCTGCCAGTCACCGTGGTCGCGCGACGTCGGGTGTTGCTGTCCCCACGTCACTGCAGATATGGCGCTTTCTAAAATAAAACATAAGTACCGCCAGAAGTTCGTCAACATTCCTGCTCTTGTCTAAATCACGCGTTAATACAAAAATCTATCTTTAACTCAAAGACTGATGTGTCGAAGTATTGATTGCCTAGGTTTCTCTCGGTGAGCCTTCATTCGGGATGAACCCCGGTACGTGAAAAATCTGCCGCGAAAGAAAGTTGGTGAAGAGAAGTGAGCTAAAGCAAAGAAGGCAATGTCTGTACGCTGAACCTGCACAGCGCACTTGTTTGCCTCGAGTTTAGAAGAACTTTTTGATCCTGGCTCGCGATGTCTTGCATCGATGTGCTCAGGTTCTTTTTTTTCTCTGTGTTAAGCTTGTACCTCGCCTGATGGCTTGGCAAGCGCTGCACTGTTTTTTGTCGTATGCTGGACAGTTACATTCTAGCCTCCTAGCCTCCTGTCATCATGCTAGACTCACATTCTAGCTAGTCTAGCATGATGACAAACTCTGCATTAAACGACAGAGCTCGTTGCACGCTTCACAACAAGTCAAGCAGCAAGGGTGTTTTGTTGTGACGGTAAAGTAAAACTGGCTCAGGTTTTTCGTTTTGCGAGGTATGGAAAACATGTTCTTCATTATTTCGAAAAAAATTGAAAGGAAAAATGCACATCTAGTATTTCTACGGTTCTCGAAAATCTCGGAATTTTAATGTTCAACCGAGTGGACACTACAGCCCGAGGACCGGTTTTATAGTTTTGCAGTTGAAAGTCATCAACGAATCGTCAATGAACGAAATCTTGTACCGAACACTTTCCGTCTGCTATGCTTATCCAAGTAGTACTAAGCCAAGGCCCGCCTCAGACAGAGCAATTTTTCCATCAGTTCCAGGATTGCTGTTGCTAAAGTTGCTCCCTAGAATCCCCTCATTGCCACTCAAATTGCTGGGATCAGGTCGTGCTTTAAACGAACGACCGGCTCAGAGACCGAAACGGCAAGAGCCAATCGGGAACACAGTATTCTTTATCTGACCCCCTGGGGTGGCGATTGATAACAAAACACTTGGTTCTGGTTCGCAGTAGATCGTTTTCATGATGCAAAGGTTTCAGGGAGATAAGATGGTATTTTTGGTGCCACTTCAAGATAAAAAAACAAAAAAACATGTTATTAACGGGCAACTTTGTGTCCAGATAATGCAAGAAAGTTGTCACCGATGCTTATAACAAAATGTAGCAATTTGAGCTTCAGCAGTTTGTGTGTGTGAACACGGGAGGACCACGTTGCTGGAATTGTTGCATCAGGACACTGGGAAAAACTGATCCTGAAGCAACCCACATTAGTGCAACTCTATTTCAGTGCATCATTGGTAGCGGTAGTGCTCATAAGCGTGGCGGCTCTTTTTCAGGCGACCGCAGGACTGGCGACAGCAGTCCGACGTCAAGTCTCCCGGGTCCTGCTGTTTTTCTAAAGACTTTGGCAATCGCAACTTTTCGCCGATGGGAACCTGCCTCACCGGAACGTGCTCCTCAGCCCGCACACGAAGCAAGGCATCTCTCGCTCACACCGCCTTTGCTTATTGATGTTGTATGTAACCGATCAATAAAGGACAATACACGGAGACGGCTGGTTCTGTGCTTTTTCAGCCGTTGTATAGTGGCTAAAATTGTTGTTTATTTAAGTGCACTTTTATTTCTGCCTATTATCTGTGGGGGGTCCATATCACATGAGCGAATGACGTTTTAGCGAACAGCGACATTTGAGCGAATCGACATTTTAGCGAATAACGGGGGCGTGCGTTAAGCCATCCGCCGCGCTGCGCTTACGCCGCTTCGCGGCGAGTTTGCGGCGGCTCATTACAAAAATGTGAACCCATTTGGCCCACCCGAAAACGCCTCGCGGCGTCCTACTATTCGCTAAAGTGTCATTCGGTGAAACGTGGGCGTTTGCTAAAATGTCATTCGATCAAGTGAGTGCCTCCCATCTGTGGGGAAGGGGGGCATAGCTACTGTTGAAATGACAAACAAGCGTATTAGGCTATTTTTAATGAGCCTCGTAACTCGGCGCTCCGATCGATACAGCACATCTTAATTGAAAAAGCCGATGACAGACTCACCTCGAGCGAGCGCATGATTGACTCTTTTCCACTTTCCTACCTTTACATTGCTAAGAAGACGTCAGGTAATGGTTATCTGATAAATTCAGGAAGGCAAACTCTTGGACGGTCTAATGCCGTCATCTAACAAATGTACAACTTTAGTAGTGTGTCCGACGCCTGGTGGCACAAAATAGTCTCCTTGGTCAAATTTTTTTAGATGCGGAGCATCTCTTGCTCGGGGCTATGTCCCGCGGCGTCGGCGTTGTAGTCTGCACTCACACTACGCATGCGCAACTCTCCTCCTTCCCTCTCTGCAACAGCTGCGCGTTACTCTCTCCGCTCTCTCTCTCTACCAGCTGCGCGTGCACTTCGCGTGCGTTCGATTCTAATCACACCGCGCGCGCATGCGCAAATCTCCTCCTTCCCTCTCTCCAACAGCTGCGCGTTACTCTCTCCGCTCTCTCTCTCTACCAGCTGTGCGTATACTTCGCGTGCGTTCGATTCTAACCACACCGCGCGCGCAACTCTCCTCCTCTAGTCTCCTCTCCTTCAAGTGTGAAAAAAAATAAACGGCGAACGGCGAGCGTTCCAAGTTTCTCTGCCGCGAGCCGCGACGAAGGCTCGCGTAGGGGGTAACGCTAGGGCAGTCGGTGGCGCCATCTCTCGACGTCAGCACGCAACTGACTCTTTCCTCGGAACCAACACGATGCTCCGCATCACCCCATGGTTCCCCTCGGGAAGATGGTGTAATTTTTTTCCTAGTCACTTCATTTTGCTTTAATGCAGCCTAGCTAAAATCGCACGTTCCTACGAGGCAAAAAAATATCAATACAAAATTTGCTTTAATCAACATAAATAATGAGACATCCAAATAAGATTGCTATTGATTGTCATTGCTATACACTTAAAAGAGGTGGACCAATAGAGTTGGTCGTGGACCAAACAACACAGGAGTGCATTACTCTCTCCAAAGTCCAATTGCGGTTATTGACCTTATTTGAGAAATTCAGATGCACGACGTTAGTGAAGTGTTAGACGCCTGGAGGGTCCATTGGGCTTAAACGGTGAAGTTGGGCGAAAAAAAGTTTTGGCCTTATCGGCGCCGATTTTTTTTTTTTTTCTTTATTGAACTCAACATTGCAGCACAAAATGCTATGTCATTACAAGGAGCTCAAGCCCAGCGACTTGTGGGCGAACTAAAGTTCTCTCCTGTTCCTAATTTCACTGAACAAGTGTGCTCACTCCGGCGTAGTTTCTGGTGTTTGGCAATACACCGTTTGAACCTCGTTTACAACATCGATGAAATGCTTCTGGACAGACTTAATTTTTGGGTTAGCATGCCGAAATTCCATCCTTGTTTCCCAAATACAAAACAGGCCGAGTATCATAAAAAGGTCATAGGGCACAGTGTCACTTTCTTCAACAGGGATAACATTAGTGAAAAGACGGTGAGAGTGCAGGCGAGCTGGTGGTAACTAATCATGTTGTATTACACCTGAGACTGCGGTGGATGAAAACGGAAGAACTTTCAGTAGAAGGAACAGACACAGAGAACGTCTCAAACTCAGCTAACTGGTTTATTTCTCGAACAGCCTTTAAGTACCCACGGAACTCTTTCCCATCCACACTCTACAGATAAACTCCTTTGTTGCACACATTTCAAACCGGATGGGACACGCACAAAAGATACAAAACAACCCCACATGAGACGAGGACTTAACAAAGGGACACTGCGGAACATCGCAGTGACCTTGAGAGAGATATGTCCGGAAAAATCGTAACAGTCGCGTCAAAGCCCACACACACAAAAAAAAAAAAAAAAAAAAAAAAAAAAAAAAAAACAGCCCCCCGACCGACCCACAGCACGACTAGCGGCAACTTCATATCGCCGGAGATAAGGCCTCGGCGCTCTCTCAATGTTCTCTTCTGTCTGCAATTTAGTATCTTGTACCGCAAGAAAGTCCGGCTGCTTGTCCTCTACCAGACGCTGCAGTTGGTACTGCTTCCTCGACGAGGCCAACCCTCGGACGTTTAAAGTGGCGAAACTAAGAGACATTACTATCACGGTGCTAAAACAGAGAAGGCGAGGCTACGATACAAGAAGCTGCTTAAGTCTAACAGATAAACACATACAAAAAATACAACACTCTTACTTGTACTAGGCCTCCTAAGCAATATTACTCAGGCGCAGTACAGTTCCTTCACTGTGGAGCTTTCGGCACATGGCCCTCCGGTGGTCCTTGAGGGGCGACGTGGCATCGGCCCCTCTTGGAAATAACAGTCTGCCACGTCTGGAGCACCCTCTCCTGCAGGTTCTCCGGTTGACCGGGCTCCTGGGTTGGTGTCGGTTCCAGGGGACGCTTGGCAGAGCTGCTCACGGCGTCCATCTCGCCGTCCTTCTGGTCGTTCTCCCCTTCAACGGCAGCCAGGCTCAACTCCCGGCGGGCGTAGTCATGCTCGCGCTCGTCCCCCTGGAGGGCCGAAATGCGTGCAACGTCGTCACCCACCGGTTTCAAGCTGTCCGTGTTATCTGCGGGGAGCTCCGCCGTGGTGGACGTCTCGGGTGGTGGGATGACCACGGTGGTCTCGGCCCGCCCCCGAGGTTGGCTGCCCTCCAAGTTTCCACCTGCCGCGTCCCCAGCTTCATCCTGGTCCATCAGGAGCTCCGAGGCGTCGTCCTCAGGGCCGCAGTTAACCACGTCTGCATAGGTTTTCTTGCAGTCGTCGCGCAGGTGTCCGAAACGCCGGCAGCTCTCGCAGCGCAGCACTCCCTACGAATGTGGCCGGTTCGACGGCACCCGAGGCAGAGCGGAGCTCTACCCGGGGCCAGCAGCAAGGCCGTGCAGCCTGGGAGCCGTAGTTGGCGCGGCAGCTTCTAGAGCGCGACGCCTTCCCTTAGGGTCAGCCTCACGACTCGAGTGGTCGACTGCACACCTTCGAAGCCTCCGCCACGCCAGGTCTCTCAGGCGACGCCCTCAACCTTGCCATACGGCTCCAGGGCCTTCTTCACGGTTTCGTCCACAAGGTGAAAAGGGATCCAATGAAGCCTCACCTCGGCCTTCTCCGGGTCCATGACGATGCAGCGTTTCCCTTTAGCCTCAAAGCTTCTTCTTGGCCAACGGTGTTTTCAGAGTCACCATCCACACGTGGTTCATCTGAAATGAACCGCATGCGGCGATTTCGCCTAGTACTCCCGCTTTCTCGAGTCCAGCTTTAAATCTTCAATGCGATAAGGCTGCGCCGTAATGTCGGCGTGCAGAAAGACAGAATTCAGGGCGTGAACGCCCTTGGGCAGGGGAGGCAGTAAGATCCTGTATCCTTGGGAGCCTAACTCAGCAGAAATCCCACGGCTATCAGCGGCCGTTACCGCTCCGACGGAGCTCATTGTGATAAGTCTTGATAGCTCGGAAGCCAGGCGACGAATCATCGCTTGCTCTGCCCTAGCTGACTTTCCCCCAACTCAGTCGTTTGCATTAGGGGGAAAGCAAACTTGCAGAGCAAAACTGCGCTCTGCAGGAAAAGGTGCTCCTGCTCGGACGTGCTCCGTGCTCTAGGCATAGTTTGGCACTAATGCGCGAATATAGAATGCAGCGGCCTAAGCATTTTGGAGTCAGTCGATAGCGTAGAAAATTATCGTTATAGCGCATGCAATGAAGAAAAAGCAGCAGGAGATGCAAGACTATTTTATTGTGCAATATGTCAGCAGAAAGTGGATTTTTGAGTAAAATTCATGAAAACTGTTATATCGAATTGCACGATATATCAAATTCCCGTCTTTTTGCGATTTCGATATATGCGGGTTTGACTGTATAAGCAACTTGATGTAGCAGGTCCGTGCACTGTTAAACAAGGCAAGTGGATGGTAGGGTGAGGATGGCAGTGAAAACTGGCACCATAGGTTTAGCTTTCCGTTAAAAGAAATTCTACCCACAAGATATGCTATAAACACATTTTGACACAAACGAGTTCGGATGTAGCAAACACTTCCGCTGGGATCCATGAACTGTTTCACCTACGATGAATTGTAGTGCATGCCAAGAGTCATCCCAGCTAATCCAGCACTGGATTTGACCCGATGGCTCGTAGCACCTGCTGTGGTTTACCGTAAGGTGGAACAGAGCGCAAAAAAGCTTTACACATTTAATTTCAAGCGGAGAAAATAAATGGGACTTTGTCGAACAGTCGAAAAAGGTTTCCGTTGAAGGGCTTTGACAGCTTCACTATAATAAGCGTGTAAAAAAATCTAGCTGGCAAAACATCAAGCAGTTCAGTGTAACCAGAAACTTTAGCAAAAAGTATTTAGAATCTAAACTCACTGCCATGATCACTGAGGAAGTAAAATGGTATTTGTGTTAGCATTGCGATTCCCTTGGCAATTATTAACATGAACGACTGCGTACAAGTGTGCACACTTGAGAACACTGCAACTGCTAAAATCGCAAGAGGAGGGAAATGATCAAAAAGATCTATGTGGTGCTGACGAAGAAAATCTAAAGACGAACCCCACAAAACCAATGTAAGCCTTGCCTGAAACATTGTTTTTTTTATTAGCATACATCATTCAACAACCGGCGCAAGGTTCAAACTGTCCAAATGCAGGAATTTCAGTTGGGCCATTTAAAAAGCATAAATATGATACTCCGATGTAATGCATAAGAAATTTAAACAAAATGGTGAAAAAAAAGGTCATTCTTTTTTTGTTTGCGACATCGAACAAACGGACAACATTTCCAAGCAAAACAATCCGAACCAAAACATCCACAATTAAGTGCCCCAAACCTCTCGGCCCGCATTCTAATAAACTGCAGGACAAAGTCGCGCGTGCCGTAGAACAGGATAACCCCCGTAGCACGTAAAAACAAAAACACACACACAAAAGAGCTATCTGCCTTTCTGGAAAAAAGCACCTCACAGGTACAGTGGGCAAACTAGGAAATAATTCACAAGGTACTTTAACTGCAAGTGCAGGTCGTACTAAGATCAACATAACACACCGGGGCAGACTTGCCCAAAACAAACTAGCCGAAAATTCTTACCAAAACCAGAGCCTCAGAAACTGCTGCCAGGGCTGCAGAACCACGTGCAACAGGATGTAGCCTCTTGAAAGTGTGCTTTCTTTAAAAATCCCATGAAAAAAAAACTTCGCCTCTGCCCTCCCGAAACCTACTGCAGTGATGTTGCAACTACACCCATTTTCTAAAGCCATAAAGGTTTAAGCACTGAAGCCTTTGATCTCAAACACAGGAAAGGTTTGGAAAAACCATTTAAAACACCATGAAGGGTTCGCTGCAAGTTAACTGATCCCCCACTCCACAAACACAATTAAACGAACAAGCACTACACTACGAGCAAGACAGACACCTTAATGTAACGGGATGCAGGTTACACATGTTATGAACCAATAACAACCAAAGCACGCACACAAAAAGTTAGAGAATTAAGTTAACAAGTTGCCAAAAATGCTTTGCACAGGTGATGTGGTGACACGTTAAGTCTTTTTTTTTATTTCTATGGTAAATGCAAAGACGGAGATCACGAAAAAATACGCCGGCAAGTAAGTCCTGGACGACGGTGGCGTCTTGGAAATTTTGATGTTCGAAAAAGAAAGGATGGAAAATTACAGGCAGAAAAACACGGGACAAGTCTCGAAGGAAAGAGAAAGACAAAAGGAACATAAAGACATGGCACTAAGGTCCTGCCACAGTAACATAACTTTTTCTTCTTTTCTTTTGCTGTTCGGGCATGATGCAGCAGCGGTTAAGGTCGTCGAAATCCTGCAAAGACAAAAAAAAAAAAAAGAGAAACAAATGTCAGTGTGAAACAAAAATTCTCGCACACAATCTTTTTTTTTTTTTTTTTTTTTTTTTTAAGAGATTGCCACGGTTTGAGTGCTTCGGTGTTCTTGGGGTGGTGGCACTCTATATTGCTGGAAACAAAATGCCACCACAACACTAGCCAAAGTAACACCTAGTGCCAAGAAATCATGATCTCATGCACACCAGAGCAATAAAAAAAAGAAAAAACATCTTGCAAGGCACAATGTCCCATGTGCCTTGCTGAGGCCCCCATAGCCACTCACAGCCTAAGAAATGCAGACGGTGGCTCATCACATTCACGTTTCTCGGAAAAATATAATCTTAATGCGAAAAAAAAAAAAAGCATCGGCACTAGGTACCAGTAACGTTTAAATCGGGCGCAGGTAACCCTGTTCTCACGACCACTGTCGCTATAATAGGCTCTACAGTTTGTTCGTTTTACGGCGTGGAATGAGCCTTCGCAACAGCAATGCGCTTTCACAGCAAGGAACACGACCGATCTCGCCAAGCATTCGGCGCACGCAACTTTGCTTCGCAGGAGCCAGACGGCAGTGCAGGAGAGGGCTTGTGCCGTCTTGACGCTGCGCACGCGCAGGGTTCCGGCGAAGCTCTTGTACGTGCGGAGATTAAAGTTCCCTCGATGCGGCGTAGTCAAACCATCCAGCGAGATCGGTCCACGACAGCAAAATCTTGTTAAACCGACTTTCGAGGGGCTGCTAAAAGAGACCGAATGCTACAAACTTCCAACTGATAAAAGCCCGTCTTGGTTCTGCCATTAAAGGGGCACTAAACAACTTTCTGCTTAAGTTTTATTTTATTTATTCCAATAGAGGAATCACCGCGCACGAATGTGACGTTTGGTTTCTCAGAATGCTTAGAGCCCATAGATTGAGTTAGGGCCATAAATAGACTATCGCAGAACATGATTTAGTGCCCCGTTAATGCAATAAAGAAGTAAACAAGCCTTCAATGTAAACAATTACAGGTACACTAGGGAGTGTTCCTCATGGTCACGCGTCAATCAGTTGCTCGGGTCTGCCAAAACAAGTCTTAAAATGGAGAACGACAAACTTGGGTGCATTTACGTGCCGAACCAACAAAGGGCATCTGGCATGCCCCAGCGGAGAATCTAGGATTAATTTCGACCAGCAGGGGGTTCTTATGGTATGCAAGTGAGATCTTTGCTACACGGCGCCTTCTTCGCAACAAGGCTTTATCAGACTGCGGTTGACTTTACACCTGGAGATGTTGAGAGGAGTTTAGACATTTCAGGAATTTGAACCTGACTGGTTCCAAGCAATTGACTGGTGCAGCAGAGGGAGAGCTTTTAAAACATGATTAGGCACAAAGGCAACGAGACATGCTTTTTCCTAAATTTGAGGGTGACATATACCGTAAAATTTTCGCGAGGACCAAATCACCCTCGCAAGAGGTCAAAACAGAAAGGCACAGAGGCTAATTAACCCGGGTAATTATCGCAGTTGGCTTGTGTTTGGAAAGGTTACGAGATAGGTTTTTAAAGACGGGAGGAAGCAGAGAATAAGGGTGTAAAAACAATAAGATTCAAATTCCACATAAACACAGCACTGCTCACACCGGGGTTCATCTTCTACAAGGTGCGTTTCCCTTAGGGAACAAACAAGAGCTTTCGAGGTCTTTGCTCCTTTGTTTGGTTCCACAAAAGATGAAATGTGCTTTCCACTCTACTTCTTTCCTGTTTCTTTCACTGCCAGAAGCGAGCATGGGCACAGCTTGAACACGAGTGCTGCATCAGAATTTCGCTGGCTCTCTTGTTCAAACAGCGAAGACACAACTTCTCACTAACTGCAACTGCAGCACTTGTGTGGCGCTCTTCCATCACAAACGTGCGTCATGGGAGCTGACTACGAGCAAACCATGTAACGCATTTTGTGTTAAAAAGAAAAAGAACATTAACAATTGTTTTTTTTGTGAAAAACTAAATAAATTTTAAAATTTAATGTTTCTAACTTAGCCTCAAGTGCTAATTCTCCTGTGTAGCAAACCGCACTATGCAGTCGGCGAAATTTGAACCCAACATTGTTCAAGGCTCCTTTAGTGTAGTCAGAATTAGGGACGTTGCGAAACTGCTGTTGTTAGACTTCAAGCAGGTTTGACTTTTCGAACGTTCATTGCGAAGTTAGACAAATGTTAGGCCATTTAGCGCATGCGCGGGAATCAAGAACGAGTCCACGCCACCGGGCGAAAGGGGTGCAATGTTTGTTGGGTATATTGTTAAATTGTTTTACATTAATGAGCCAACTCAATTCTGACACTCACCTTCTGGTAGAGAGACTTTTGGAAATCCAGGACGCTCCGAAGTGGCCCTCGGAGGGTCTTGGCCCTCTCCGAGGGCCACCTCCATGCTACTTCATCGTCTTGGCCCTCAAGTCCTGCCTCGGCATCCTAAAGAGTGGACCAACCAAAAAAATTAATAAAAAATAAAAGGGCCTTGCATAAGTTCTTGACCGTGGGCAGAAAACAGAATTTATGAAAATTTCTTGTTTTCTTTCGAGCAGAAGTCGCAATGTGACAAACTTCTTTGCCACGTTTTCGATTAGGGAGGAGCTAAGCGTCAGGTGCTGGAGAGCATTTGCTCGGCAGCAACTGTAGAGTCACACCTGGATAGAAGCGTCGGTATCGGCAAGCTCAATGCAGCTAAAACAAGAGTGCGGCGCCTTCCAACGCAACTGGGTGCACGTGCACAGCTAAGAAGACACTACGTCAATTACTCTGGTGAATGCAAAACCTTTTTCTAGAGCGGCCTCCACAGATCCGAAAAAAAAAAAAGAAAAAGCAACAAGACTCAGAGAGGCTCTAATAGCCCTAACGCATGCCACGCAAGCTGTAATGTAATGCTCCAGGCTTGTTTTTGAACATTTTAAAGATTATTCTAATAAAAAAAGCAACTTCGAGGTGCTGTTAATAATTAGAAAGATTACTCACAAAAACGTTATACGAGTTTCTTTAATAAATAAACCGTTTTAATCTGCATAGTTGCAAACTAAAATAGCCACTCCGCGCTTTGACATCGAGCGTCGTCTGCTCGCATCCTACCAGCTGCATTGCAGGAGGGCGCCCGCGACGTGGCGCAACCAAAAACGGGCGACCACCTGTAGCACGGACGTGACGGGCGTTTCACATTTCTCCGTCTTGCGTTTGGAAGCCCATATGAGCAGCTTGCATTGGAGTTCAGGAACTGAAACCAGGCCTGAATAGAGCTCCAAAAACTCTTCAGCGCCGGGAGGCGCCCTGCTTTCCAAGATCGTAGCAGGCCAGTGGCGTACAAACTTGCTTTTGAGTAGGGGGGCAAACCAGACCCGACCCCCGACCCCCCCCCCCCCCCCCCCCCCCAGGACCAGGGGCGGTGCACTTGGTATCCAAGAGTCAAAGAAAGAATAAAAACACTCGGGGACAAGGACAGAGAGCACAGTTCTTTCAACTAGCAACACACATTTAGTGATGTCTTTTTCAATACGTACTATCTTCCTCCTAACTTTTGAAACTAATGAAGAAGTTACGGAAAAAATTTATATATTTATATACGCCTGGAAAAAGGACTAAATCCTCAAATACACTACAAGATAAAGCCAAAGAAAATAAGAAAGAAAAAAGGAAACACCATTGACAAAATCAGGTAGAGGGCCCTTTGACTAATTCAGCTCTGGCTTCAGGTATACTTCGTCTCACCTTAGTATGGACTATTGTTAGCCGCGCGTGCTAAAAGCGTGAGCTAGCCGCTTTGAATGAAGCCGGGGCGGCTGCACGAGCGCTCGTGCCGCGATTGCTCTAGTCAAGGCAGTCAAGGCTGGCCGCTCGCGCTAGCACACCCTTCGCGGTTAGTCCATGCTAGGGTGAGACTAAGTATGGTTCATTTCAACTCTGGACAACCCAAGAGAAGGAGCAGTGAACTTGTGTTCGTTACCGGCTATCTTGTATGCTTCAATAATCTCTCGGCCGAGCTTGTTCTGTGTCCTCCAATTATGCTGGTGTCCTAGAACCGGGCTTCACAGTTCTTGCAGAGGCGTTGATGAACAACTATTGGATGAAAAGAGTCGCTCGAAGCACGGGAAACCTCGAGCCTCGTAGGCGGGTGTTCAGGAAACGCCCTGTCTGACCAATGTATCGGTCACCGCACGAAAAAGGGATGGAGTATTAGCGGCGAGATGTTTTGGTGGCGCCCTCCAGTGGTTCCCCCTTGTGACGTCATTACCTTGCAAACAACAAGTTCAATGGTGTTTGTTATTAGCATGGTGGAAGCTTGAAATCATTGCGCTCTCAAAGGAACACTGCCAACACCGTCAAAATTAAAGTTCTTTCATTCCTTTTAATTCCGTCCATGATAAATCCCCTTTCCGACGTCATAGTCAGCGTTCGGCCAATCGTGGAAGGCCGACCACAGCGACGCTTTCAGTCGCGCACGGGGCTAATACCACCCCCTTTTCACAGGGAACGGTCTGATTGGCATGTTTGATGGAACATCCTTTGGGGGCTTCGTTGTTGCTCACTCGTCTGCAAAGTTGTTTTAGGCACAACTTGCACGAGAAGATAATTCAAGTGTTGAAGCGCGCTGCAATCCACGATTAGCAAAATAGAGCGCGCCGCCTATCGCGCAATGCCGGAAACTTCGACATTTTGGGTAAGAGGGTGGAAAGTGGTTGGAATACAACTAGGCTTCGCAATGCATGGTTTCGCGCCGCCTATCGCGCAACGCCGGAAACTTCGACATTTTGGGTACGTGGCTGGAAAGTGGTTGGAATACAACTACCGTAAAATTCCGAGCAAGCGCCCCCACCCGAGCAAGAGCCCCCCCCAACTTCACCTCTAATTTCACATTTCCGCGCCGTTCCGGGAAAGCGCCCCCCTCCCCGCTCCGCAGCCGTATCACGCACCGCGCAGACCGCGCCCAGGCAACACTGGCCTGCGAAGTTCAGTCCAAGAATCCAATCCAATAGAATCCAATCCTACTTTGCAGCCCGATCAGCCTGGTCACAACGCGCCACTGTCACTTTGTTTTGGGGATGTGAGGTCTTCTATGCGTTCTTACACAGTGGCAAAGAAAATCGAGGTCGTCCAATGGGATTGTGAAAACGAGAAAGATGCACACCAGACGTACGTCTCGACCGGATACAGGAATGGGACCAGAATTTTGACAATTTGCTACAGTCAAACTATGGGAAAGCCGAAGTTCGACGAAAGCTAAGTAACGGCGCGCCGGTGTTCAGTGAATACGTGGACAACGCGCTCTTTTAATACCTGGAGCGCGAAGGAAGTGCAGAATGAGCCATCAGCAACCGGCTTCTTTCTGAAGAGGCTGTCAAAATAGCCAACGGCATGCACTCGGAAAACATTGCGGAATGCTGCGAACGTTTTTTTGCGGCCGACTCTGGCGTGGTTTTGAAAGTGATTAACATAGCAGTGACAAATCTTTGGCCTAATAAAGTCTATGTTCTCAGAGATAAATAAAATATTAAATCTGCACTTCGCTTTTTTTTTTTCTTTTTCTGGCGGAAAACTTTTTCCGTCGCCATCTTGAATTTTGGTGCCGTTCCGGGATAGCGCCCCCCCTACTTTGCAGGTAATTTTGACTTGCGTGCAGGGGGGGCGCTTGCTCGGAATTTTACGGTAGGCTTCGCAATGCATGGTTTCGCGCCGCCTATCGCGCAACGCCGGAAACTTCGACATTTTGGGTACGAGGCTGGAAAGTGGTTGGAATACAACTAGGCTTCGCAATGCATGGTTTGGCTTGATACATGTGGGGCGTAACGTTCGTGCACGCAGTCTGTTCCAAGCGTTGCCCCAAGACCCAGATTGAATAGTGTGGAAAATTCCCCCAGGAGCGTACAAAAACAACGCACCCGTGACAAAATGTGTGCTGCAGATCCGTCAGTGCTCGTTCGCTGCCATAATGAGCCGTCCATGTTCCTTTTCCTCACGACAGCTATCCAAGCCTATCTTAGCAGGATACAGACTGCTGCAGACAGAAATCTAAAAAAAAAAAACTTGGCGTTCTCTACCATAAAAGTAATTCGCGCAACCATACGAAATACAGTGTGCCGGCATGGCGACAAACAAAAGCGACTCGCGAGCTTTCTTTGTCCTCGCTCATGGTGTCTTCGCTTCCGCGCCTCTGTCGCAGCCTAGGAATATGCGGCACGCCTATTTGTTTTCCAACTAAACAGGGGGCGCTGGCAACATGCTCTGCTCGCGCATGCGCAGCAGGTTTTTTGCAAATTGTGGGTTCCCTTAAGTCTGTGTGCAGAGTTGTGCACATACGGTATGTAGATAACATGTGAAGCCTTACTACGTGGAGCACGGGGCCCTTAGGTGGCTAAAATTATCTGAATAAGAATAGTGCTCAGAAGACCTTGCGGATAACCAGCTTTGAGGAGACGTTCTTGTAGTTTTGCAATGCTTAAGCTTAAAAAAAAAACATGATTTGGCGCGAGAAGATGAAAGGAGAGACCGAATGATTCCATGTTTTACCGACTACAGACTCATGCAGATTTCAAGGAAGGAGGTGTCACAACAGTTACGCCTAATGGAGGCGATCCTCCCACAACAGATGAGCATCACCTTTGGTCCAGCTTATGGAACCCACCCATTTTTCCGGTTCCTCCAAAAAGCTGCGTCCGATCTTCTCGAATCTTCATTGAAGAAAGTTGTCATCAGTGTGACCAGTTCTCACCATAAGACCCTCCAAACGAAATTTGAGCCTCCGGTTGTTCTATGTGACCATCAACTCAGCCCTGGCACCTTGGATCTCCTTTCCAAGGGTCCCATGTTTTCTCCGAACATTGCAATTAAAAGGGTCGACCAGCTAACTTCAGCCCATTCTGTTGCGACTCACATTCCAGAACAAGACCGGCAAGCATTTCTTGATGCTGGAGTCCGATCCGGCTGCGCCCAACCTCCTCCACCTACGGGCAAAGTCAATCCGGGCTACAGTCTAAGAATTGCAAACATGTCACCTGAAACCACTGGAATCAGATAAAACCGGTGTTTTTGCCATCTTAGATTAAGGTTCCTATGGACAGAAGGTGAGCAGTCATTAAAATAATTTTGATACTCTTAAAGGGATACTTCAACGAAATTTGAAATATTCCCGTCGTGTTCAAAAATAGGTTGAATATGATCCACAATATCCGTAAATGACAATCGCACGTTTGTATTTTGATCCTGGTGGCTGTATTTTTCGTTATAAACGGTCCACTCTGGCAAGCGCTCGGAGAAGGCCCAGCTTAGAGCACGTGACATCCAACGCAATCGTGACGTAGGTCGTCTCGAGACGAGCAAAGCTACGACGAGGCTGACGCCGAGAGGATGGCCTAGTCGCTCCAGCCACCGAAGCGGCTGCTTTTGTACGAATTTTGAGTGACGGGTTAATCTTCTATAATCTTGTAGGGGGACAATAGCGACTTCTGCGACACACAAAAGGGATTCTCGGGAAGAGGGGAGTTCCTCCTTCCCCCCTTCTCTCGTCGTGGCCGGAGGCGAGACAACCTCCGTCACTAGCTGTCAAGGTTCCTAGACGAGCATTACAAACGAGGCGTTAGCGACATCCACCAGGTGCTCTTTGCTAATCGTTTAATTCGTTTTAAAATTCCTTTTCGAGACTTTTTTAACAAGATATTGGTATGTTCCATGTGATACTGCTCTTTTTAACAGATATAGACCAAAAAATGAGCGCCGAAATTTCGTTGTAGTATCCCTTTAAGGCTAGGCCTTCAGGCTCTCTCCGCTCAAAGGCAAAGCAACTTTGTTGCTCCCTTAATCTCCCGGCTCTTAAAGCTGCCATTGGGGCTCCTTCGAAGCAGTATCTAACTGTGTTTTTCACGGCAAAAACCCATAAAGAAATAGTTCTCCTAAGAAGCATCATTTCAGAAAAGGGATGCTGGCAGAAGCCTCTTGTTCTTTTTCTGCAAAAGCATCTGTCATCAATCAGTCGCAACCAACCTTTCCGAGCTGCCAACTCCACAGAACTAGTATATCGTCTTCATGACCTCCATTCTACTCCCGAGGCCTATACCATGTTTTCGTTAAACATTGAGGAATTATATTACAGATTAGATCCCGCCTTTCTAATGAATTCTGTATCAAGTGCCATTCATGAACATGGTCCATATGAGACGTTCAAAACTCATCTGGGGTATCTGAACGGGGTTTCCTAGACCTTTTGGCCCTATATCTACAATCAACACTTGTCGAACATAAGAAGGAAAGTCTCAGGCGAAAGAAAGGTGTTTGCATAGACTCCTGCGTAGCCCCGATCCTCAGCGAAATCTTTCTTCTGTACCGTATTTACTCACACAATGAACGCACTCGCCTAATGAACGCACCCCCCAAGTCGGCTCTCAAAATTTCGACTTTTTTTTTTTCACTCGCGTATTAAACGCACCCCCAACTCGGGCATCAAAATTATGACCCCCTCCCCCACGCGCGCGAAATGAAGGCACTTTTTTATCCTGGTGCAGCGAGGTCGCGAATGCATGGGCAGCTTGGACGAACAAAACGCCTTGCAAAAGGCATTAAAAAAAAATAAAAAAAGATCCAACGGAAGCAAGGAAAAAACATGGAGAGGAGCTTTTTTTTTTTTTTGCGCAGCGCATTCTGGACTTTGGGTCGCGCACCGCGCGCGCAAGGAGATAAGAAATGGAAGTGGAGAAGCCCTCGCCAAAGCGAAGCGAAACAAAACAACTTCCGAAAGGCGGCAAAAAAAAAAAAAAAAACAATCCACAGAACCAGGAGAAAAGAAAAAATCATAAAGAGGAGTTTTTTTTTCTTTTCTTTTTTTTTTTTTTGCACAGCGCAGTTTGGTCTTGGGGTTGCGCGTCGCCCGCGAGGAGATAGAAAGAAAAAGAAAAACGGAGAAGCCCTTGCCTAAGCAAAGCGCACATAATGAAGGCATCCTGCCCTCGCCTCCTCCTCGCACATTGGAAAGAGAAGCGAGAAGCCCTCGAAATGAACGCACTTTTCTATCCTGGTACACCGAGGTCGCGAATGCATGGGCAGCGTGGGCAAACAAAACAACTTGGGAAAGGCAGGGAAAAAAAAACAACACGAAAGCAAGAAGAAAAAAAAAACATGGAGAGAACCATTTTTCTTCTTTTTTTTTTGCGCATCGCAGTTTGGTTTTGGAGTCGCACGGCGCCGCGCGCAAAGGTAAGAAGTTAAAAACGATTTTTCGGGATAGAAGGTCCGTTCATTATGGGAGTAAATACAGACGCAAAAATTTTACTTCGCGTAATGAACGCCCCCCCCCTAACTTTGCATCGATTTTTCGGGAAAACAAAAGTGCATTCATTCTGCGAGTAAATACGGTATGTGGTCCGGGAGATCAAAGCTCGCCTTGAAGAGTTGACTCTCGTCTTCCATGTTTTTCGTTACGTGGATGATTAATTAGTCATTCGCCGGCTCTCAGTTTCTTCTGAATTTGTAGTTCAAGCCTTTACTTCTTCATCTTCAGGCCTGAATTTCACAAGGGAAGACAGCTTAGGCAATGGTCTCCAGTATCTCGATCTTCGTCTCCATCTTCTTCCGACCGGCATTTGTTGGGCCTTCCAACAACGATCTCGGAAACCTATTCTTTCATTTTGCAGTTCCCATCCTAAACTGGTAAAACATGGAATCATTCGGTCTCTCCTTTCATCTTCTCGCGCCATATCATGTTCTCACTTTTTAAGCTTAAGCATTGCAAAACTACAAGAACGTCTCCTCAAAGCTGGTTATCCGCAAGGTCTTCTGAGCACTACTGTAGAACCCTTTATTTTCGCGGCCCCTATTTTTCGCGAATCGGTCACAGAGGACATAATCGCGGCCACTAAATTTCGCGAAATCCAGGCGCCTGCATTGAAACTCTTATGGTTCGAATTTTTCGCTTGCCCTTAAATTAAGGGCTCGCGAACATTAAGAGTTTTACAGTATTCTTGTTCAGATAATTTTAGCCACCCAAAGGCCCCGTGCTCCACATAGTAAGGCTTCACATGTTATCTCCATACCATACGTGCACAAATCTGCACGCAGACTGAAGGGAATTGCAGCGCGCGTCAACACTTCAATTGTTTTCTCGTGCAAGTTGCGCCTAAAACAACTTTGCAGACGAGTGAACAACAACGAAGCCCCCAAAGGATGTTTCATCAAACATGCCAATCAGACCGTTCCCTGGGAAGAGGGAGCGGTATACTCCATCCCTTTTTCATGTGGTGACCGATACATTGGTCAGACAGGGCGTTTCCTGAACACCCGCCTACGATCGAGGCTCGAGGTTTCCCGTGCTTCGAGCGACTCTTTTCATCCAAAAGTTGTTCATCAACGCCTCTGCAAGAACTGTGAAGCCCGGTTCCAGGACACCAGCATAACTGGAAGACACAAGAACAAGCTCGGTCGAGAGATTATTGAAGCATACAGGATAGCCGGTGACGAACACAATATCGCTGCTCCTTCTCTTGGGTTGTCCAGAGTTGAGAGGAACTACCTGAAGCCAGAGCTGAATAAGTCAAAGGGCCCTCTATCTGATTTGTCAATGGTGTTTCTTTTTTTCCTTCTTATTTTCTTTATCTTGTAGGGTATTTTGTCCTTTTTCCAGGCGTATATACATATATTAATTTTTTCCGTAACTTCCTCATTAGCTTCAAAAGTTAGGAGAGGGATAGTACGTATTCAAGGAGACATCAATAAATGTGTGTTGCTAGTTGAAAGAACTGTGCCGTCTGTCCTTGTCCCTAAGTGTTTTTATTCTTTCTTTGACTCTTGTACTTTCACCAACCCGCTCTTTGTTATTTGACTTCGTATCCCTCGGGCGCCGCCGGCCAGTGTTTGTCCTGCCCTGTGGCGGCTTTTTCTGGGGGGGCAAAACACATGCCTTGCCCCCCCACTCTGAGAACTGGGGGGGCAAGTGCCCCCCTTGCCCCCCCGGTTGGTACGCCCATGTAGCAGGCAGAAGCAACGAGAGTATTTGCAACGAACGCCAGTGCTCTTTAAATCTCCCATCTAACTGCGTGATCAGGTAATCCGTGAAAGGAAGGAACACGGAGCGCTTAAAAGGCTCTTCCGTGTTTCTAGCGGGAATGTTACAGCGGTGACGTTGACGACTTCTTACTCGCAGCATCTCAATTTCAACTTCCGCTTTCTAGGGCATTTTAATGGCGGCTTGGAATATGGCCTAGTGTTTGTGGGTGGACGATTACTCAGATTTTTCAGCGTCGAAAATTTTTTTTTTTTTTTGTGTGTGTGTTGCTGTTCAATGTTTTGTGACAGTATAGTTATTCTTTTCTTTTGTCTGGCCGGCACGCGTTGGTAACGCAGTGCTACCTCAAAACGTGGAGGGACCTGTGTGCTGTGAGGAAGCTTTTAAAGTTGGTGGGCCGCAACTACGACTACAGTAGAACAGGGACCCCAAATGAAGTCTGCAACGTTTTAAAAAATAACAATGCAGCTTCACCCATTTTATCTTAACAGTGCCTCCCTAACCTTTGCGTGAACGTCCATAGCGCCGAGTTCACCCTGCTTTGTCATTGGGGGGAGGGGGGATAATGCCTTTGAACCCCTCCCGAAATAAAATCCTGGCTACGCCACTGCTGCTCCTCAACAGTGCAAACACCCAAGGGTGCCGTCATTTTCTATATGCAGCTCTTTAACTTGAGCATGCCACACCACCTGTCAGGCAATGTCAACATCTTCTCTAAGAATGTGTCTTTCCTGCACAGGAGTTTGAAATGCCCACAGTGTTGGTTTCATAAGATACCGACAGTCTGCTGTTACTTCCTGAAGCACTCTCGTACATGATAAAAAAAAGTATTGCTAAAAAACCAAACAGCAAGACAAACATTAGACTTCAGATATGCATGAATACTTCAAATGATGGGTGAAGAGGAGAAAACACAATCAAGTGATATGATGACATAAGATTGATGCGAGCAAGTTTTATAGTTCGATAGACATGCGGGAACACCCTGTGAACTCAAATGTAACGGGAACCGATACCCAGAGAACGGTCACACAAACTCCCATTCCAGGGTGCCTTTTCTTGCTAGCATGCTACGACGGATACATGCAAATGAGCATCGCTATATCAGGCGGCAGCTCGTGCCATTTAGCCGACAGTGACACCGGCAGAGAAAAACATGCTCATTGCAAGTTTCTGCCACTCTCTGCTAGGCGGCGTGAGCTGCCGCCCGATGCATCATTCACGTACGCTCCCCGCTAGTTTTTTTAAATTTTTTTTACGAATTAGTAAGTTTATTAACAAACCACACTGAGAGCCTTCTAAAATTTTGAAGCTCTTTAAGTACACCATTTCTTCCTTTAAACATGAAAGAGTAACATACAAAACGGTAAGTAAAAAACTTGCTACTTGCTTGCGGCGAGGGAAGCGGCCACTGGACATTTTTTAGCAGATTTTGTAGCGGGTGAAATAATGGTTTGGAGCAGCGACCGACGCTTTTGGAGCAAACGCCAACATCTGTTGGCACATCACTTGAAAATGAAAATGTGATTGCATAGCTAAATGAGTTCCTATATGATAATGATTGAGAGTCCTTCTTTGGTACTGAAGCATATTCCTTATTATTTTTTGTAGTGAGAATAGATATGGGACGTAAAAGGTACACACAGCCTTCTTTTTAGAAATAAGGCTCAAGTCAGAGAACATTCTGTTCACAATGGCTATTTAACCAAAATAGTTGAAAAATGAAGCATAGTGCAACACTTGAGCTGAGAAAAAGCCCCCTTTCCCTCCCGCTTTTACAGTTGGTAGTTAAATCAGTCAGTAAATATAATTCCCACAAAAGTCACCGTATACACTAAAACGTCCATCAATAAAAATATGTCCCCCAAAGATTTCTTAACACCAAACTCAATTCTAATTTCATCAGCTGCAAAAACAACCACCAAATAATATTATGAAAATCTACATTTGTGCTTTAAAAGTGACACTACACTTGAGCGGTGTTTGAACAAGAGTTAAATCAGTTTGCTGCCCTTCCGATTGACCGCTACACGGCAACTACCTTGAGTAGCGTATTTAATCAAATAAAGACCCACATCTTTTCTTCTTTCTCGGCACAGCTTTTTAAAATTAGAGGTCAACCCACAAGTCAAGACCAAAGAAGGTAGACCTGTAATAGTACTAAGCATAATTTCAGAGCCAATCGCGCTAACCCATGATCAGTTGCTGCTCCTAGCATTCCGGTGCAAAGCGGTAAAGCACTAGTATCAGGTTGTGAAGGTCGATGTGAGCGGTGCAAGTGCCACAGTAGACTGTAGCCACGACATGGAGGCATGTGGCAGACATAATAATCAAGTGATATCGTCAGGACTAAGTGACAGTACACGCCATCCCACATTTTACAGCGAAGCTGTATATGACTCGTTGGTGGGGTTTATTCGTCGACAGGTGCGTTATCATTTTCCTCAACCCACTCCTCTCCTTAACGCTCTAACATGAGGGTAAGTAAAAATAATAATGAAATAATAAAACCGCCTATGTGAAGAAGCCAACGAATGCAAACATCACCCCAGTACATGCTTCGCCGGTTGCGACCATGTCAACTTTATCAACCTCGAAAACCGCTCCTGTGAATTAAGGAACAATAAGAAATTTTAATTTTGATTTCTATTTGTCCCTACTTGCAGCAGATGAGTGGATTAGCCCACACTGGCTACAGCTGTCCATTAAAGTAGCAATACCGACCCAACGTTGTAAACGCAGCGTTTCCAATGCTTCTAAATGGGCGAGTCGGTAAGTCAGTCTTTTTATGTCGTCTCATACGCCACTTCCAGAGGCACCAAAATGACATGTTGACAACGAGGTAGGAGTGAAGGCTGGTTCCCACAACTGCCTACGACTGCAAGCCTTAAATCCTCTTAAAATCTCTCGTGACAGGACACACCGGTATCATATCGGGCACCCGTGGAATGCTTGGCATCTCCGTTTATTTCCCATCTTTTTTGCGCACCATTCTCTCACCAATGGCTCGAAAAACTTTTGACATCGTTATAAACAACCATTTCTCAGATGTAGCATACATAAATTTGGTCTCGAAAATACTGCAAAACGTTTGCTCCAGAGAAATGCAGTTCCAGGGCCATTTTGCACATGCGAAGCGCAAGTTTGCGCGCGTCTTTTGTGGGTGTTATGGTGGCGTCAGAACGCCGAGCTCTGATTGGCTCCGATCAAGGGATAGTGGGCAGACCGCAAAGCAAGCTGCCTCAAGGTCTGCCCACTAGACAGTGCAACCCCCTTAATTTCAATCTTATCTAGACTAGAAACTGATCATTTCCAGTCTAGAAACTCTGGAAACCGATCGCTATAAGCGGTACATAGTTACGTGTGGTATCGTTATAAGTCGCTTGCACTGCGCCTCAATCAGAGAGATTGGCGTTCTGACGCCACCATAACACCCGCAAAAGAAGCGCAGGAACTTGCACTCTGCACGGCATCGTTCTCTGTCGCGAGAGATTGGAAGAGCTCAATCGTCGGCAAGGAGAGGCAGAGGCACGACGCAAAGTTCGACGACGGTACAACCGCGCAGAGGAGCACGGTCCAAGTCCCCCTCACCGGAGATGGCGACACGGACGTTTTCGGCCACCTCGTCGCGGTCTTCGAGTTGGGCCCCCTCCGGTTGCCTGGGGCCAAGGTGGACAACGGAGACGAAGGGGTACTTCTGTGACACAAACGAGACAACCGCCACCGTCATGCGCCAGTCCGTTGTCTACGGACAGGTCTGTCGTCGGACGTCCTCGTATTCCAATGCCAAGAACGTGTTTCCGCGTTCTTGGCACCGGATGAAATAGTTATTTTCTGCAATTTCCAGACGTCGCTTCAACGTCTCTACTTCTCTCTTAAGCATCTTTATCTTTTTCTTGCGGGTGCACTGGAATGTTTGCAAAGACTGTAATCGCTCGTGCACGCTAACAGTGCCACGCAGTGTACACTGGGTGGCATTATTGGCTCGTTAAACCAAGCACCAGCAAAATGGATAAAATGCTCCACATGGTACCTTCGGCACACTCAGCCACAAAGTGGACTGGCACCATTTTATGACAGGGAATAGTGGCAGTCTATTCCAGTCTTCTTAACACGCGGTATTCTTAGCTCATTGCCTCTCACTCTACCGCACAGGTGCAAATCAACTGCTTACATTTAGTTTGTGTCCGTCGCAGAGGTCCACTTAGTAAGGGAAGCCGCACTTCGGTGTCCGTTTCCAGTGTTGCCGAATCGTGGGAAATTTCCCATATAGTGAGAAAAAGCATGACAACTAGGGAAAAAGGGAAACCAGAATTTAAACACATGTGAAACGTGGGAAATGTTTTTATTAGAAAACGTACTAAACCGAAATTTAGTCATTTTCTTATACACATCGAACAAGAGAGAGGAAGTGGCACTAGCTGCTCAGACTGTTTTGAAGATCCAAAATCTAATTCATCACGACTTAATCGTGTGCGTGCTGCAAGCCTGCCGGTACAGTACTGCCGGTTCGCGCGCTTTCCTCGCCGCTAGCTACACACCCACGTCCTCTGTCAGTTCGATAGATCATGGATTGCACAGGGTCCCTTTCACATCATGAGAACGAGCAGGCAATTTTAGTTTAGTTAATGGCCCGCTTGCCTTCATTTAGCTTCCCTGGTTCATTCAACCAATGGAGAGTGCGGAAAAGAAGGAAGACCAGTTTGCCGAATGTCAACTTCTACATTTCGTAATTTATGCGATGCAAACTTCTACAAAACAAAAACATAAGTGAGGTGTTGCTGTATTTAAATATACTTGGCAACATGCATATCTTCCAAACGATTTCTGTCACTAAAATGGTGTTGTGGGAAAAAAAGGGAATTTTCGCGGCTCGACGAGGGAAAATCCCAAGAGGCAGTGCGGCAACACTGTCCGTTCCTAGATCTGGAAGAAACAAGGCAGCATTTGAACCATTGTTTGCTTTGAACATTTTAAATGAATCCTGAGGGTAAGTACATGACAAGACTTAAAATGGTGATTTTGAAGTTGACATATACGAACGAAGTTGACATATACGAAAGAAGGTGAAAGAAGTTGACATATACAAGCTTTTCTTTGGACATGTCCTGCTGTGCCGTCGCACAGCTGTCGTACTGGGTGCAGGGTTCATGCTGGCCTCAAAGACAAAAATTCAAGGGTTTTCAAGGACTTTCAAGGCCCAGCTAGGATATTTTTTTTAAAAAAGAGGTCTTACAACAGGGTTGCCCACTGTTTCCCTTGCTCTTTATGATATACCTCAGTGAGATGGAAAAAAGGTTAGAACAGTGCACCCTAGGTTTGGACCTGACTTACATGGAGGAAGGACATAAAGTAAATCAAGTATTGCCAGGATTAATGTATGCAGACGACATGGTACTCGTATCAGAAAGTCGTGAGACAATACAGGAACTGATTAGGATTCGCAGCAGGGAAGGGGACAATTTAGGACTAAAATTTAGTAGGGACAAGTCTGGTATAATAGTTTTCAACGACGGGAAGGGGGAACCCCTGCAGATACAGGACACATTGATAGAACACGTAGAAAAGTACAAATATCTGGGAGTATGGTTAAGTGAAGGAAGACGGTATCTAAAAGACCATGAAGATATTGTAATAAAGAAGGGGAAACGAGATTCGGCTATCGTGAAACACAGGGCACTATGGAACTATAATAGATATGAAGTCGTTAGGGGTGTATGGAAGGGAGTCATGGTGCCAGGGCTGTCATTTGGGAATGCGGTATTGTGTAGGAGGTCAAAAAATCCAGGCAGGTTTAGAGAAACAGCAAAGGAGTGTGGGTAGGTTGGCATTGGGGGCACATGGGAATACACCAAATGAGGGAGCACAGGGGGATTTGGGTTGGGCATCTTTCGAGAGTAGAGAAGCAATTAGTAAAGTAAAATTTGAACAAAGACTAGCTGAAATTAAGGATACACGGTGGGCAGCGAAAGTGTACAAGTATCGATATATGAAAAGTCTAAACACTAAGTGGACAAACCGAACCCGCAAGCTGAGATTTAAATACATTCAACGAGATGGGGCCGATCAGAGTATATCAGTAGAAAAGGGAGTAAAGGAAACGGAAAGGAAATTGTGGGAAGAGAGAATGCAGGGGAAATCAGCTTTAACAATGTACAGGGCACAAAAACAAGAAATAAAGAAGGAAGAGCCGTATGATAATTCAGTGGGGAGCTCTTGGCTGTTTGAAGCTAGAACGGGGGTGCTAAGAACGAAAACGTACAGGGCTAAATGCCAGGAAGTAGACACTCTGTGCGACGTATGCAACCGCGAAAGGGAAACTATAGAACATGTAATTTTAAGGTGCACGGGGCTTCGTCCCACCCTCTTGGGGGGGATGACTACGGATTTGGAGAGGGCACTGGGTTTTCCGGACATGGATGGACGAATGAATATTGCGGTAACTAAGAGGAGATTGGAAGATTGGTGGAAGAGATCTAGTGAAGTGAACGGCCACGCGTTCCGGCGTTCGGGTTTCATTTCGTGCTGACTGTACGCTTTAGCCTGCAAGGAAATGCCTGAAGAGCACACTGCACAGAACATTTTGCACTTCCTCCAAGCAGTCATTGAAGAGTGGGATCTTCCTGACAGCATCCCTATCTTTGTTGTCACGAACAATGCAAGGAATTTTGTTTCAGCTGTCGCTAGATCACCGTGGTTGGGCCTCCAGTGCTTTGCACACACGCTGCAACTGTGCATTAACGACGCAAAAAAAAAGAAGTTGCTATCTTCTCTCAGCTTTGTGCAAAAGCAAGATGCATTGTGGGACACTACAAGAGAAGCGCACGAGCTCGCGGGCGACTCATCGAGATCCAGAAGGACATGCACATGAATGCTCTGGAAGTAGTCCAGGATGTCCCCACTCGTTGGAATAGCGAACATGCAGTGATGGAAAGATTGGTGAAACTGCGTGCCCCTATTTCCACAGAACTTTCCGAGTCTGATTCCGTGGAGAACTTAGAGGGACGCTGACACCCCCCAAAATTTTTTTTTCCTTTTTTGCCAGGCGATTTATTATGGTGTCGGAACACTACCCATTTAATATTTTGCTACAGTCACATATTTTTTTAATAAAGTCAAAAAATGCAACTGCTCGAAACCGAAACTCCCGCACCGCATCAAGAAGTGGAGAGGAATAGAGTGAGTGGCGGAAGTCACGTGGCTACACCCGACCGTGCATTTTTTCTTTTTTTCTCCACATGTAGCAGACGAACATCGTTCGTTCGCGGTGCAATTCCTTCGCAGTTATGTTTGTTCTGCTCGCTGTTCTGTACTTTAAGATGAGTTGTTTCATACATTTAAGTGTTGGCAATTAGTAGTGAGTGCCCGAGTGCCATGGTGAATTCCCGTGATCGGCTCCGAAAAGAATACTCCCAAGATGTTGCGTGAAGAGTTGCCTCACATGTCCTGCATCTGAAAGTGGCATTGTGCGGCAGAGTGCACAAGTTTCCGAAAGATCAACGGGTCGGGATCAATGGCTGGCTTCAATTCCTGTAGAACCATGACGCGAAGCTCGGAAAGCGGACGCTACCAGATTCATATGCTCCTTGCATTTTGTGGAAAGTGATATACATTGAGTTCGCAGGTGTCGCAAATGAAATCCATACCATTTAGTGCAGCGACGTATTGTCCACAACATTTTTTTCTGTGATAATTGTAAAAAAAGAAATGTAAACATCGCAGAATGCTTGACAAAAAAAAAAATAAAATAAAATAAAAGGAACCCCCACACCAGGAATCGAACCCGTGCCCTCTGCGTGTGAAGCGGACGTCTCTCCACTGAGCTACTGAAGGAACTCTCTCATGCGTAGTTATGCAGCGGGTAAACTGTATGTCGGAAGTTTGCTGCCGATTTCTCTTAAATATGCATGCACTCCCGGCTTGAAGTCGAGCAGCACCACGCATAGGGCACATTCGCACCTCGTAAAGTAACCGTACGTGTGCGTATTCAACTCGAAATACGCACTTCGTACTTGACGTTTGAGCGAGCGATGTCTTCAGCCAGGAGAAGGGATGACGGCTCGGCGACGTCTTCGTGCAATCGGCTTGCTGGTGGGGCGTGTCGTACGGGATGAATATCAGTTCTTTTGATTGGTCCGAAATTTCTCTTTCGAAGAAAGACAGAATTCGCCAGTACCGTGAACGACAGTTCTGAAGTAGAGGTCCAACGCCCGTCGTCCGCTGCCATCCGCTAGTGCTAGTCCCACGATACACGAAACTACGCCATGTTGAGAATTATGCAGTGAACGCACAGAAAGCTTTCGGTTGTCTGTGCTACCTTTTTTTTTTTCAATAAACGTATTTGCAGCTTTCTTGAAAAAACAAAAAATGGGTTTCATTTTTTTTTTTTTTTTTCTATTTTTAACATTGACTGTGTGCCTTCAATGACCCACGACTTTGATTAAATTTGGTGGTCGCATCGATACCTTAGAAAACGGCCCGTGTCCACGGAAAAGAGAGTGAGCGAGACTCGAACCGGCCAGTTCTTGATCGGCGGTTTTGGGGCGGAAAGAAACCGAATTTCGAGCCGCAAATTCTGTTCTGGGTAGTTGGGCTCTCATATGTCACTTACAACTAAAAACCTCGGCGAGCATCAATGCCCTGTCAGTGTCCCTTTAAGCCCCTCTAGCTCGTTGAGCGCGCTATACCTCAGAGCTACACGCATGCAGAGTTCCTAGCACAGAATTTATCAGCCAAACTCCACAAAAAAAAAAAAAAAACAGACAAGGAACTGTTGCGGAGGGCCGGCAGGCCAATTTCCCCGCTAAATTCAGCGAAGAAATTATCGACACGCGACGTCCATTTTTCCGCCAAATTCAGGAGAGAGACGGAAGTCGCATGGCTGTCGCGATATGACCTCACGTCTTACGACACCTATCTCCCCGCGAAGTATAGCGTGGAAAGTAATGTTTTGTCGTGTCAATCACCTCAATAAATTTAGCCAGAAGAAATCTATGTAACGCGGTTTCAATTTTCATGCGCTGCGAATTTGCGCTTGGTGTATTTTGTGCTCCCAGGTCTTTGTCTGCATGATCAAGCCCGCGAAAAATATTCTTCAAGAAACATAAACCTAAACGAATTCTGCACAGACGTCCCTCACCTGTGGCTCGAGCTTGGAGGTCTTGGAGTTGAGCCTATCAAGGCGCGACTTGAGCGCCTGGATCTCCACCATATGGCTGGAAATTTCATTTTGAGCGCTCTTCCAGCAGGTTTTGCAGATGCCTCATGTCCGTCATCTTGTCCTGCATCCAGAGCCGTGTATACAGAGCGTTTGGTCAATGGGTGGCGCGAGCAGAGCCAGGGCGTGCACGAGACTCGGAAAGAGAGCTTGACATGCTCTCTTGACCAACCAGAAGACGAAAAGAATCCCCTAGTGGTGGTAGCGAGAAACAGTTTTGATCAAAAGGTATATGTTCGTATATGGTCTTAATAAGCACGCAAGAGTGAAGTGTAGTAACTCTTTGTGACTGAAAATAGGGTGCGCGTGATGTTTTAATCATGATCACGCAGAAGGATGTAAGAAACGAATCCGCCGCTCAAATCTGTTTTCCTCGGACAGAGTGTGACCGCTCGGACTGCAGATTCCCGGCCCTCGGCGCTTGGCGTATAGATTATGTCGATCGTTCCACTAGTCGCACTCTTCCACCATCATTTTGGATGAGCGTGATTGAAGCATCACGTGTACCATAATTTCAGTCACCGAATGTTTTTCCGATGCACTTATCAGGTTTGTTTCTTGCGACCACCGCCAGGGTATAATTTCCGGCTTCTGGTAGGTCACATTCGAATTTCTGAAGACGCCCTGGAGCAGACCCAGCCCGCTTTCGGCCAATGGCGTTTCATTTGTCCCCTATACTTCCCAACGAATGGCCAAACCCTCTACATATACGGCTCTGCCTGCATCTTCCGACGTCGATCTTTGTGGTTATCTTTGCCACACATACCTCTGGCAGCTCCTGCATTGAGCAATGGCGCCCAAGCCAGGGCACATTTAGGGGGGGGGGATGCCTTTCAACTTAGAGGAGTACTCCGGCGTTTTATTCATAGTGCCCGGTTTGCCTGAAAATTTACTGAACACACCCACAACCATTGCTGATAAAATAACTTAAATATTGGGTCAAAATATGTCTGTTTTCGCGAAGTTATTTAATTTGTAAATTTGGTCCTCGCCGACTCTAGTGGCAAAGATGAAAAAGTGACTTCGGGGCAAGGAAAGGGTTCGCTCTCTGGGCTGTAGACTGTTCCCAACTGATTAGTGTCATGGTGTCAAATGAAGGCCTCGGAAGCTGAATCCAGCTCCCGTCCAGCAGCACAAAATAAATGCTCCGCATAGCCCATGTTTAGACTGCCGGCTCGACCTGAAAGCCTGCCTTTCCCTGATGTCACGGCATTGAAAAGCGCCGGTATATTTGAACGTTTGTTTTTTGTAACATTTTCACTTTCCGATTTCACAATAACTATTCTGATTTCGCTATACTGAATAGCATGTCGGAAAGGGTAAAGGCCGGCGATTTCAAAAACATAGTTACAGTCAAACCCACTTATAACGAATGTGATAGTTCCGCGAAAAGTGGTCGTTTTATCAGTAGTTCGTTATATCTGGACTTCCCTTTAAAACGTTATAAATAAGGATAATCAAGCTGGTATTGGTAGTTTCACCCTGCCAGCTCTATATTTAAAGAAACTGTTTGCACGATTCTAACGCGCCCCCAATTCTAACGCGAAGGCAGATTTAGCTTTTTGAGATAATCAAAAAGTAAATTGCTGCCGATTCTACCGCGCAAGTAAAATAATGAAGATTGACCACATACCTCAAAGAACAGATGTTATGAAACGCACGCCACGACAAAAATAAATGCCGTGCACTAGTCCGACGATGGTTCTTCGCTGTCCACAGAGGTAATTAATACTTGCTTCAGTCTAAAGCGTTTTAAAGGGGCGGTGCAACGATTTTATGATTAAAAGAATTTGCATTTTGTCATTTTTAAGTTGTTTATCGTGTCCCGGAGGATAGAGAAAACACCTCCTTCATTAAAAATGTCGCGATTCCGCTGCACAATCGCAACGCAAAAGTCTAGCTTTTTCGCCCACCTGCAGCCCCAAGTGGCAGCCGAAGGAACTAGGGCGAAAAGATTACCTGACCTCGCTCGGCTCTAAGCTGCAGCATAACGCCCGCTAATGTTAGCAGAGAGAGGGAGAGGAAGCGTTTTCCGAGAAACCACGCGGGAACCTACACGGCACTCCGAATGACGTCACTGGGAGTGCGACCGGGTGTGACCCTGAAGACTGGGAGTGAGTTGAGTGGTGCCCGAAATGCCAATATTTATCTTCTTTTTTTTTTTACGCAAAAACTAGGACACGCAGGCGAAAACGGTTTTCTGTTCTTTACTTCAGAAGTGTCAGAGGGCAACTTCCACAAATCTTTGAACGAAGTCCGGAAATCGTTGCATCCCCCTTTAAGTGCCGCGCTTCCTGCGCATGTACGAGTGCGCGGCCGTCGCCTCTGGCAGGGTCGTCTTTCAAGCAACACATTGCGAGCTTGTCGGGTGGCTGGGATTGCGAGGCCACGCAGTGCTGCTTTGTTGTCATCTTTTTCTGCCAGCGTGATGCCCTTTCGTTTAAATAAAGCCTCTTAGTGGTTTTTGTGTTTCCCCCATTTTAAAACGACAGACACGAGTCAGTCCATAAACGCGAGAGAATGTGCACGATACCAAAATGGCGAACGTAAACAAACGGTCGATGGTGATGAGGCTAGCCAACTTGTACCGAGCATTGAGCTCTTCTTGAGCTGCATACAGTTTGC
The DNA here is from genome assembly GCA_013358835.2 of Ixodes persulcatus. Classification (NCBI taxonomy): domain Eukaryota; kingdom Metazoa; phylum Arthropoda; class Arachnida; order Ixodida; family Ixodidae; genus Ixodes; species Ixodes persulcatus. The sequence continues at coordinate 92,032 of JABSTQ010010779.1, forward strand.
ATAGAACGAACGCGAACAAACGAACACAGCACGGCATGAGACTCGACTCTCCTTCTCCTCCTCTTCTCCTACCCGCGCACGCACAATCAGCAAACTACGCGAACCGGGAGGGCGTTTTTGCTTTTGTAGTTTCGTTTTCTCCCCAGAAAATGACCTTGAGCGGCTCGCGGACCGCCGCGCCCGGGATGAAACTCGATCTTCTCTTTCTTTTCTCTTTTTTTTTTGCGTGCGGGAGCTTTTTTTTTTCCTTTTTTTCTTGTTCTTTTTTTTTTTTTCTCAAAGCGGATTTTGTGTTTGTTGTAACAGTATGATGCCTTGAAACACTGTCGTTTTATCTGCACCAATTTTAATGGGTAGGGCCTTGAATTCATATAATTTTTGAAAGTTGGTCGCTGTAACCGATAGGTCGTTATATGTGGGATCGTTATAGGTAAGTGGGTTTGACTGTAGTTGGAGTGGTTAAAAAAATCACTCTTTTTCTCTCTTGGCATTTCGGGCGCATGGATAAGAGGTGGGTCAGATTGGCCATCACGTTGAGGAGGAAAGAGTGCATGACCATTCCGTGACGTCATGGACTTTGCAAGCAAAATTTAATTTTTTTTTTTTAAGAAACTTTATACCTAAGAAAAAAACGTTTTTCTACCTGGTTAGGACAGGAATGACCCAAAATAAATGTGTTGAAAAAAATGTTTTTTGCTAAATATTTATAATTTAACAGCCCCCGTAAAGAAAAAAAAAAATTAAACAGTCTGGTAGGGATACGCGTGTCAAAAAATCAATTTTACGCAAAATATTTTTTTTTCCTCGGGGCAATATTGATGGCGCGAGATTCCTTTTAAATTCTGTGCGCTGACTTCACGGAATGGTTATACACTCTTTCCACCCAATTACCACAGGCCTATTTGGTAGTGCTGGCGACAGCGTACGAGGGAGGCATTGGCCGCCGGGTGTTTACAGGAGTTTCTCACGTATATGCGAACCTTTGAAACAACGTGAGCCTTTTCGAAGAGCCAAGAAGTTTCAGCCCCACGATGTGGCGCCCCTCTTCTCGCTTGGATCGCTTCTAGTCGGAGCCACCTTGGGAGCGAGCGTGTGTCAACGCTCGCGTCATTTTGGTCGAGGAAAACGGAGCCGCCGTATTGTTTGGCAACTCCGTTTTCCTTGTATCGTTTAATCGTTTTACATTAATGAGCCAACTAAATTCTGACACTCACCTTCTCTTGGAAATCCAGGTCCTCAGAGAGGGTCTTGGCACTCTCCGAGGGCCAAGACCTTCTTGTAGCATGGAGGGTCTTGGCCCTCTCCGAGGGCCACCTCCATGCTACTTCATCGTCTTGGCCCTCAAGTCCTGCCTCGGCATCCTGAAGAGTGGACCCACCAAAAATTAATAAAAGATAAAAGGGCCCTGCATAAGTTCTGGACCGTGGGCAGGGATATGGCACACAGACTGTGGTCACCAACAAAGACAAGTGCCGCTGTTGCCCCCTGGTCATCAACTGTGCTCTACTTTTATTTAAAAGTATACTTTTAGGTTCCAGGTAGACTTTGCCTTTCTTGGAATGTACAATATCTCTGTCTTCACGACCCGGAGTCTAGAAAACTCGGTTAAAATATTTCTCTACACACAGCTTCGGAATTCGCAAAGGAGATTCCAGAAAGAGGAATAAATCCATCCAGGCACATACTGTCACATAGCTTCAAAGTTCTGAAGTTGCTTACTTGATGTTTGGCTCCGACGGGACCTCTGTCGTAGGAATCGCCTAGTAATGACAAGGAAAGAAAAATGTGCAAGAATTAATCGGAGCAAAAGTGAATGAAATTTAACAGCAAATTTCTGACCCTTGAATTCCAGCCCAAGCCCATATTTATTATTGCATCCTAACATCTTTGACAGCTTTTTCACAGCTTCGTGTTGTGGCCACCACGCGCCACGAAAATTAAGTCATTATGGCAACACGACCGAACGTACACCGCACAACTTTGTGCTCCAGCACAGAGCAGCGTTTCCCGTTTGTTCATCTTGCACAATAAGTGCACACAGAAGTGGGGCGGACCAAAGATCTGAAGGGAGCCCACTACCTCGGAGAATGAATTTCAGGACTGCCACATCAATTTAAATAAGCACTGCAGGGTAGAAGAAAATACGTAGCGAGCAAATTTGTACCAATAGTTGGCAAAGTTATTACTTGTCGACGGTAGCAGAAAATAGCTTTGTAAGCTGAAAGGGACTACTGTCGAGACCGGTTATAACCATGGTCGGTTATAACAAAACTGCGGCCACAGCCAAGCGATCACGATTTCCCATTCCCTATTGCACTTTGTTAACCGAAGTCGGTTATAACGAAATAGCGGATATAGCCAAGTGATTTCCGACTCCCGCTGACTTTGTTATAACCTGTCTCGACAGTATAGTGGATCACTACAAGAAAAAGAAGAAGCGCGGGAGTTTACATACACCGGCACGGCTTCCTTTTTGAGCCGAGGTCAAGCATGATGTTCGTCATCACATCAACACAACTGGACCTCCTGTTTATGTAAGACCTCGCGACCTGCCTCCAGAGAAGCTTTTGGTCAAAAAACGAAAGTTTCGAGGCCTCCAAACAACCTCCGTCATCACGGTCGAATAGCGCCAACTCGGCAATCGGACCCGAGCCCGATGCAGAGCGTCCTTTGACGCGCTGATTGGAAACGAGGCTCAAAGCTCGTATCCAATCTGTGCCTTTGCTTGATCTCGCTGCGATCACGTCACTAGTGCACAAGCTTTGATCGTTCTGGGTGGTGTTGGTTTTGCGTGCCAAACCAACGAAGCAGCATGCGCCAGAGGAGGACCAAGGAATAATTTCGACCAGCTGGGGTTCTTTTGGTATGCAAGTGAGATCTCTGCTACACGCCGCCTTCTTCGCAAGAAGGCTTTATCAGATTGCGGTTAGCTTTACACCTGGAGACGTTGCGAGGAATAAAACATTTCAGAGATTTGAATCTGACTGGTTCCAAGCTATTGACTGGTGCAGAGAGGGAGAGCTTCTTAAAACATGATTAGACACAAAGGCAACGAGACATGCTTTTTCTTAAGTTCGAGGCTGACATATACCGTAAAATTTTCGCGAGGGCCTAATCACCCTCGCAAAAGGTCAAAACAGAAAGGCAGAGAAGCTAATTAACTCGGGTAATTATCGTGGTTGGCTACTCTCCTGTCGAACTAGACATTCCACGTTCGTTCACCTCGGCGTTCGAAAATGGAGCTAAGCTACAGCTTCGAAAATCTTGTTTTGACAATTTGTTTTATATGAGACTTACGGACGGCACTTGAACGCCTGAGTGGAGTACCGTCGGAAGGCCCCAAACGATGGGAACGCATGATTTGTTAACGTGAGATATTACAGGAAGCTAAGCCTGAAAGTAAACGAATCACCTTCTCTTCTGCCAGGGCCCATGTTTCACCAGCGCAATCGTTCCAAATACAAGTATTTTAATCTGTAGCACTGAAAGCGGGTGAATAAGAAAATGGTCCCGGAACTGGTCCAAAATGCAAGGTAGAAAAAAAAAGAAGGTCCCATGATCGCTGTGAAAATAAATACCAGCGGGGGAAATTCAAAATAAAAATAAACGCTCCCTCATGTTAAAAAAAAAAAAAGTACAATATACGCTGAGCTTTTTTGTGCGAAATCATCAACTGGCATATTGGGCCATTGTAGCATTAATAAAGAATGCAAAAAAAAAAAAAACTGCAACAGAAAATAAGCAAAATTTACTTAGATATCCCCTTCAGTTATAGTCAAAAGAAACACAGCATTGACACAAAAATCATTTGTTGTTTACACGCGATCGAACTGTAGAAAATGTTGATTTTTGTCTCTATAATCCTTTACTAAGTAAACAAATCATTCTATAAATAAAAGATTCAACGTTATACCTGTGTACCTATTTACACTGAAATTTGTATTATAAGTTGATTTTAAATTCAATTTAGGTATAGCTGCCTTCAGATTCTCATTGTATATTTCATGCGCTTCATTTTTATTAAACGAATGTTTATCTAATGGATAAACATTCTACACCCGCTAATCGGGAGCGAGGTTTTTCAAATGTTACTTTAACAAGTGTTGCGGTGACAAATAAGCAGGTGCGGTGAAAGTGCCAAGTATTTTATTTTGTTTAATAACTTAAAACATTGTTTAGCTAGAAGTACTTACTCAATAATGAGGCTCCTAAAGTTCTAGGTTTAGAATATCTTCCGATAAAAGTCACCCGTCATCTTCATTCTTCTTTTTCGTCGGGAGTCGTCTACAATTGGCACGTATTCCTCTACTTTCCCTTCCTTAAGGGGGGACATAGGCCTAAGATTCAAAATTTTTGAAAAAAATTTGTTTTTCAATTTTGACGTTTTTGGTACTAAAAACGCATTATACACCCTTGCACTAAATTTCATAACCATGCGCCAAATAGTTATGTTGATATAAAATATTTTCGACACATTGCGAAGCAGTAGCAAAGTAAAGGAGTGCAATGTTTGAATGCATTTTACTCAATTCCGCTTTTTGCTGCAAATTTCATACGAAGGAATCTTATTTGAAGGTAAAATTATTCTGATACCACAATAAAGATGTTTCTGAACTGAAATTTACTGGGGAATCAGGCTATCTACTTTATTTTGTTTTAAGTTAAAGTCCTCATTGAGAAAAAACTAGGTTTTTTCTCAAACGCCTCGAAACAATCGGCTGCGCTCACGAAGTTCTTCGCTCCAGCGACTTCTAGCGCAGAAGATAAGGTGACTGCTGCAGAACTGGGCACCATATTCCACGGCATCAAGCACAACTACAGTTACCTGTCAATTGATTGTGGCAGCAAGTTAGCGTCAAAAGTCTTCCCGGATTCAGACGTCGCTTGCAGAATGCGACTTGAAAGAACGAAGATGGAACACCTCGTGAAAGATGTGCTGGCACCTTATGCAGTGGAGTGCATAGTAGAGAAACTTCGCCCAGCAGGCCGCAACCTCCCGTTTGCTCTCTCCACGGACGCCTCCAACAAGGGAAATAGAAAACTTTTCCCGATCGCCGTGCGCTTCTACGACGGAAATGGTGCCGGAATAAAGGACGCTCTCATCGACTTCTGAGAGCAGGCGGAGGAGACTTCCGGCAGCATCTGCAAACTCTTGGCAACAAGTTTGGAGAAGGTGGGTCTTCCTTTAGAGCGAGCTGTAGCGTATAGCGCGGATAACGCTTCTGTGAATTATGGGAAACACAACTCCGTTTTCCAGAAGATGCAGAAAGATCAGCCGCACTTGTTGAAGGCCAATTGTAAATGCCATGTAGTGCACAGTGATGGAAGCGGCATTTGACCCTTTGGAGCAGGTTCTGTAGCAGGCAAAATATTAGTTTGGAGCAGCCAGACGTTTTTGGAGCAGATATGCCTACGACTGTTAGCGTAACACTTGAAAAAGAAAACAAACATTGATTGCACCGCTAAATGAGTTTATATTTGATATTGACCTGAGGGTTTCTCTAAATAAATTGATAAGAAATGAATCACACTTCAGTTAGGATAAAGCCTCCCTTCCCTCCCACTTTTACACCCGGTAGTTCATTTAGCCTGTATGTATTGTTTCTGTAAAATGCCACCAAAAACCAACATAATCGCTAACACGTCCATGAGTAAAAATGCGCCTCCCAAATTTGATCTTTACCAAACTCAAAAATTAAAAACTGAAAAAAAAAAACGAAAAAAAAAAACAGCCTCCCGAAAATATTATGGAAATCTACTCTTGCGCTTATACTTATTGAAATAAAGCACCGCGTTTTTTTTGTTTTTTTTTTTTCTTTCTCGACGCAGCATTTGAAAACAAGATTATATAATCGAGATCAAAGAATGTGGACCTGCAATAGTACTTAGCATAATTTACATGTACATCGTGCTAAACCAGACGCTCACCCATGCCAGCAGCTAGCTACTCCTAGCACTCCGGTGCAAGGCGGTGACGCTTGACTGCACGTGGGCTGGTGAGAGGCGCCACGGAGGCATAAGGCAGACATAATAATCGACTGATCTCACCTGGAGTACAGGAGCCTGGTTCTGTCTTATCGCAGTAGCCGCCATCCTACTATTTTGCAATGTTTTGTCGCGACATTTGGCTCCTGACATCGCCGACATTGTACAAAATTTTAGAGGATGTCGGTGATCAAGCCGCCAGCGCATCAACCGGCCAGCGCGGTGGTCGAGCAATTTAAACCTTCGTTTCACCTTATTTTAAAGCGCAGCCACGCTACGAGCCAATGGGATTAAACAAACAACGTCAAAGCGCGACATCGAGGCATCGGACAATCTTCCTGTACGTATACGTTCATCAATTAAACCAATCAAAAGCAGCGAATGTCCCGTGACTTGCGTTTTTACTACGTGTGTTCGTGCTGTATATGTTCGAGCCTTTGACTGTGCTCTGACCTTAGATGAAACAAAGTATACGGTGAGTAGATATGCTGTGAAATACATATTTCTACTGTTTTTCTTTCTTTCTACTTCTTTGAATATTAGGGTAAACCAATAAAAACATAGATAAATTTTTTGTTTTGCCCATCTCGGCGCAGGTGTGGCGCAATTGTTAGCCAAAATGGCACTTTGGTGCAAGATGTAGCAGACTTTCGCTCACGACGCAATTTGGCGCAAATGGCGCAGCGCTTCCATCACTCAGTGCACAACGCTGCCAAACAGGCAGTGAAGTCTTTAAAGTTTGATGTGGAAACCCTCGTACTAAAGGTCTTCAAGGAGTTTTCTTCTAGTTGGAAATGTGTAGAGGAATTGAAAACGTTTTTTGACTTCTGTGATCAGGAATATAGCAGTGGCGGGTCATATTTCTGTCCGTTGGTTAAGCTTGTTTACGGCCTTAGACAGACTGATTAAGAACTGGACTTCCATCAAGTCCTACTTTCTGAGTCGGGGCGAGGAGGAGTGGGAAAAAATAATCTGGATATTTATTGGCAAGCAAGCCGATGGACTTTCGGAGTGTATCAGGCTTCCGGAGTCCTATCTGCACTTCATGCACTCGTTCCTTGCAACGTTTCATTCAACGATCCTCACCCTCGAAAAGAGTCATCTTGAGCCGACAGAACTTTACGCTATAATGACTAAGCTCAAGAGGAGCTGATTAACCGGAAGGATGATATTTTCTTCGGTGTCAAGGCTAATTAGGGACTTGAAACCCTTCCGGGCGGACAGGCTGCAACGCTGGACTTGGTCAATGTTTATGACAGGGCCCTTGCGTACCTTGGAAAGTGGTTTGACTCGGAGAATTCCCCATTTAAGAGGCTCGCTAAATTGGATCTGCGCAAAGGTGCACCAAGCATGTCAGTCGTAATGAATGCGTGGGAGCTTTTTGGCATTAACTTTGAAGAGGAAGGCTATGAATTGTACTCTTTTGTCTTTTGAGGGATACTCTCCCTGTACTTCTAGGACATGAAGAGAAATCGAGCTCAATCTGGCTCAAATTCTTGAAAGAGGTCAGGTGCCCCCATTTGCAGAACCTAATGGAGCATGTTTTCTCCATTCCCTGCAGCAACGCGTTTGTGAAACGCGTCTTTAGCGTGATGGGGAACTTGTGGACGGATGAGAGAAATCAGCTAAGCGTCCCACTGGTTAAAGCGGAGCTCTGTGTGCGGTATAATTTAGTGTACAGCTGTGAAGACTTTCTGAAGATGGCGAGAGAAAACAAGCAGCTTATCCGAGCAGCTAGGTCAAATTCGAAATATATGTCAAGTTCCGCAAATAGAAAAAGGCGAGCATATAAATTGTTACTTTTTTTGTGCGTCTGCGTTGTTTTGTGTATTGCATATTATTGCGCGTGTATGTATATATGATAATATCCGATACACTGTGGCATTTGCACTGTAGACTTTTTAACGGACGTAATACACCACTGGTTTGGTGGATTTAGTCGCGAAGAGCATTTTATGGACGAAGTATGTGCGGTTATTTTTCAGTGCCGCACATGGGCAGCCAGTAATTGCAATTTCTCGAAAGGGATCCGCGAGTGGCGAGGCAGCATGTTACCTTTTTTTTTGTGTGTTTGTAGTATGTTGTTTTTATGGCTGTCATAAGTGGTTATGTGAATTTTGTATTTTTGTATCTGTGGTATGTTGTTTCTGTCACAAGACGTTACGTGAATTTTGTATTTTCTTTAACATAGATTAAGAAATGTTTTATTTCAAAGAGGCGCTTCTGATTATTTGATCACATAGAGTATTCTCCCCTTTGTACATAGCTAATGTGTGCATGTGGTTTTCTGTCGTACTGCCAAACTGGAGACGGGCCCCAGACTTTGTCAAGCTGCCTCTGGCAGCTTTTTGTTTGAGGGCACCGTTGGCTCAAGGCCATAAATAAAGTTGATTTGATTTGAAGAGATGTGATCTACTCGTCCGAAACCCCGAGCTGGCGACTTTAGAAAAAATATGGATTTGCGCTCAGTCTACACGAGCGTAATGCGAGAGCAGAAACAAAAACCTCAGTCACTTTTAGTACAAATGCTATTCCATTCACTTATATTTTTATGCCAACCAGCAGACTACCGTAAAATACCGAGGAAGCACCCATACCCGTACAAGCGCCCACTATTGACATTTTCGAAATTCCAAAATTTGGGCAAGTACACATCAAGCGCCCATATTCTCGGACAAAGGTTGCCGCGGCAAACTCGGCCCGGAGACCAATTCCCGTAGAATTGGGTCACCGAGGTCACTTTGTCCTTCACGTTATTGCAGCATTGTGTGGTGCGCACAATCCGGGGGTAGCAACAACAGGACCAATAGGAGTGTAGATAACAGCAAGTTCGTCCCAGCATTTTGTAAAATACATCTAGCAGCCAGCCTGGCTCTTGTAAAAGAGCCAGGCTGGCTGCTTTCTCTGTTTCCACGGCTCTATGAGGCTTTTCATCAGCCGCCATCTTGATTTTGGCGCATGGATCTAATAAGCGCCCATAGCTGGTTTTACGCGTATTTCAATAAAATGGGGGTGGGCGCTTCTTCGGTATTTTACGATAGTTGGTTCTTCATCTGCTGTGCGCGGCAAGTTAGTCAGAAATGTCTTTATTTTTCACTAAAGAGGACATATAATTGCACATATTATTGAGCTCAGTGCTATGTATTTGTGTACATGTACATTATACCAATTCCTCCCTAGGAAATCATTCGTTACAATAAATTGCACTGCCTGTCAAAGACGAACATGGCATCTTCCTTTCAACACAATTTCAATATACCCCCCTCCCCTCCCCCCCCCCCCCCGCGTCAAAGGGTCGGTTTTTTTTTTTTTTTTTTTTTTTTTTTCGGGGAACAGTGGCAACCCTATTTTCACCATGGCAGCTCGCTTCCACTGCTACACATGTTGACTATAGTACTTGATAGTGAATGCAGTAAGCAGTTTTTTTTTTTTTCTTTTCTTGCTGCTATTATTAGTAAGACAATCTGACAGGTGACTGGTTAACAGTGAAGTGGAAGCTCCTCTTACCTCTCTCCCCTTTGGCAGAGCGAACGCTGGACAGGAGGCGACCTCCTCTCCAACATTCGATCTGCTGAGGTGAAAAGAGGTGGGAGGGGCTTCCACTTAAAATAACAAAAAAATAAATAAATAAACAGCTGATTGTTTCTGGTGACCGAACCCGCGTATTGAGAAGGACGGAAAAATGAAATGACAAGCAACAATGAACAAAAAACAATCTGCCAAAGTTCAAAAGGAAGAGAAACGTAGCGACCGGTTCAAGCTTCTAACAAAAGACCGGCAAAGTTCTAGATCGCCCACACCCGCTGTGTACAACCGAAAAAAGATATGTAAAAAAATACCGACGGCTTTCGCGGTGGTCTGCGAAACTGTTTAGGGAAAGCACCTCTAAGAGGAACCTCGTCACCCATATTGTGGATTCACGCACTCGTTCGTACAGATGGTGTATTCCTTCGAGGGTGCAGGCGTGCATGTGTGCGTGTTGATGGGGAGAGGCGACCGTACGTCGTCGAATCACCGGCAACAAAAACTATGTGTTGTATTATAGACGTTCTGTCCACTCCCCTCTATAATGCTTTCGGGCCCTGAGAGAGTAAATAAATAAATAAATAAATAAATAAAATAAATAAATAACAAGAAAAAAAAAACGGACGAGGAAAACAAGGTCTTTTTCTCACTTCTGTAAATGAATGCCGCACTGCTGGCACTCCTCTGGAAGAGCATTCAGTACACAAATTCCGAACCGTACAAACACATACAAACACACGCACATGCTTTCAGCATTTGGGTCTCTCCCACTGTGGTCTCTCCCCCAACCCCCCAAACAAACTTCTAAGAACACAGCTGCTGCTGAAACAAAAAAAATAATCAGATGAACGGTTAGCTTGGGGCGCCTTGGTCCACCTAACACACTTGAATGCAAGGCCCATGCCCAGCACGAGCCCTTCATTAATGTAGCCGCGAAGCCAGAAGCCTGCAGGCTGGCCCGTAGCCATGCAGAACTCTACCGACAACATAAAAAAAAGGCCAAGAAATTGATGATAATGCAATTAAATACAAAGGTGCAAGCAAGCTGGACAAGAATCTGGAAAATAATTCCTGGAGAAGGGGAGCAAGGGGGACGAGGACAAACACAAATCTCCAAACAAAGCTAGGTGCCTGGTGCGCGACAGAAAAAATCTGCCTGGTCCTGGTATCGAACCAGGGACCTCTCCATTTCCAGTGGAGTGCTCTACCAGCTGAGCTAACCAGGAGTTAGACGTCAGTAGAGCAACCGGATTTTATCAGCTGCCACCAGTCTAACCACTAAATGAATATTTATCACTCTTCTCGAGTCGTTCAGTAGAAGAAAACTGGAACTTTTTCAAAACCGAAGTTAATAAACTAACAAATCAGTACATTCCCTTAAGGACAGTTATCGAAAACTCTCATTCACCCTGGTTCACCAGAGCCCTAAAACGCTTATCAAACAAAAAAAGCGTCTATTTCGCGCCGCAAAATTTTCCACGTGTGAGCACCGTTGGTTGCGTTATCGTACTGCTGCTGAAGTGTACAAAAAAGCAATTGATAACGCCAAACTAGAATTCATGACTCATAGCTTACCTGCAATGTTAATCAACAATCCTAAACAATTCTGGAATATAATAAACAAAAATACGCAGTCAACTATCACACTAAAAACTGCAAATGGTGATTGTATAGCCAGCGATGAGTGTTTAAATTTATTAAATAGTACTTTTGCAGATTCATTCTCTACTGATAGCATGCACGATTTCCCTTCGCTAGAGAGTGCAGATTACTTGCCCATGGATCCTCCTTTTCTTGATTACGTTGGTGCCGTTCGTATCATAGATAAACTCAAACTGTCATCTTCAGCAGGAATGAACGGTATTAATTCCAAGTTTTTAAAAAACTCTAAACAATACTCCTCAATTATTTTAACAAAATTATTTGAACAATCTATAGAAGACGCTGTTCTCCCATCAGACTGGAAGGTAGGGAAGGTGGTACCCATTCACAAAGCTGGAGATAAACATTCCCCTCTTAATTATGGTCCGATCTCAATAACCAGCATTCCTTGTAAACTTCTTGAACATATCATTTTTTCTCACCTCGTCAACTTCTTAGAATCTAACAACTTCTTCAACAATGCCCAACACGGTTTTCAAAAAACATTTTCATGTGAGACCCAACTAATATCTTTCACAAATGACCTACATCACATTTTGGACCGAGGATCCCAGGCGGACTGCATTTTCCTGGATTTCGCCAAAGCATTTGACAAAATTTCTCACAATCTTCTGCTTCTAAAACTTTCCAAACTTAACATAGACAATAACGTTCTCGCATGAATACAGTCTTTTTTAACTCAACGGTCTTAATTTGTCACTGTGAATAACAGTAACTCCTCTTTTGTCAAAGTTGCGTCAGGGGTTCCGCAAGGGACAGTCTTAGGACCGTTGCTATTTTTAATTTATATTAACGACCTCCCCACTTATGTCTCTTCATCCGTGTCTGTTCGCTGACGACTGTGTACTTTACCGTGAGATTCTCGATCAAAATGACACCTGTATACTCCAATCAGACATTAATGCTATTAACTGTTGGTCTGACTCATGGTCCATGAAGCTTAACACTAACAAATGCAAGGTCATGCGTGTGTCTCGCCAGTCTCATGAATGTCCTAACTATTTCCTTAATAATGCTCATCTAGAACAGGTATCTTCGTACAAATATTTAGGCGTACATATAGCTTCTAACCTTTCATGGAAAACACATATTCAGCCTATTTCAGCTAATGCTAACCGCATGTTAGGTTACATCAAGCGAAATTTTTCATTAGCCCCTGTCTCACTGAAATTAACTCTTTACAAAGTTTTAATTCGTCCCAAGTTAGAATATGTAGCTTCTGTCTGGGATCCCGGACTAGTCACTCTCGTATCTACATTGGAAGCCGTTCAGAACAGATCCGCTCGTTTCATCCTCACAAACTATCACCGCACCGCTAGCGTCACCTCTATGAAAACAACTCTCTCATTACCACCTTTATCACCGTAAAATTTCTCGTCTTTCCCTATTCCATAAAATGTATCACCATAATTCTTTCCTGCGCGACAAAATAATTGCTCGGCCTGTCTATGTTTCCTCCCGTATTGATCATCAACATAAGGTGGGCATTCCTAACTCTATCACGACCACTTTTTATTCATCTTTCGTTCCCCGTACATCCCAGGAGTGAAACCACCTTCCCCGGTCGATCGCCATTATCACGGACTCTGAGCTCTTTAAAACTACAATTACTAATTACTTTATTACTGAGTGTGTCTAATATGTATTATGTTATTTGCATTAACCTTCTTGTTGCTCTCCCCCTCTGTAATGCCTTCGGGCCCTGAGGGTATAATAAATGAAATGAAATGAAATGAAATGGGCAAGGGTGAACGGCTTGCATTTTTAAGCTTATGATGATAATGCAATTAAATGCAAAGGTGGAAGAGAGCTGGACAAGAATGATGAAAATAATCCCCGAGAAAGGGAACAAGGGGTAGAAAGGTTGACGGACCCCAGCAAAAAAGCCCAGAGTTACTGCATGTAGATATTGTTGACTTTAGTCTCTTCATCTCTGCCTTCTTTCTGACCGCTATCTCTTTTTCTACCTCCCTCTCCGTATATCTATTTTTTTCTCTCTCTTTATTTTCGCATTTTCTCTCGATCGTTCTTTCAGGCCCATTGAAACACTAGAATCTGCTGTGCACCGATCACGCTCACTCGTGGCAACTTTTTTCCGAACGTGATTGCTCCTGTACAAATCCGAGAGTCCAGGATGAGTTACACCACCTAAAGCTACCGGAAGCGACAGTCTAATACCATACTTATCTGCTTCTTAAGAAAAGGTCGAGATTAGGGTTCAACAAACTTTGCATCAACACCGGAATATGAAACTCCAAGTATTCGCGAACCGGTGATTCAGCAGACGCTATAGTCTTCAGCAGAATCATCTGATCAATCCGTCAGTGCCGAGACTTTTCCAATCCCTTAACCCAGTCATCCGAATAACCTCGGGATCTACGCCGGCAAGTCGGATAATGAGACTATTTTGGGAACGTTACCATTCCGTTGCCCAAACTTGTGTGCTGAATTCATCAATTATTTTTACAATTTATAATTACTTAAGAGTAATGTATTAAATGGTTTCTCGTCCTTCCCTCTGGGTATTTAGGTCGATGATTTAATTAATTTTCAGGTAATTACATTATTATAAGTTTTTTTCGAGACTACCTAAACTACTTTTGCTTCTGAATAGCCAAGTTTAAATCTCATACACGATGGCCATGGGAGGCGCGGCCATGCGGCAATACAGCACCGGGAGGACACGTGGTTGGTTCTGAGAGCTCGCATTGGGTCGCAGAAGCCGTAGCTTTTGTCCGCGAATTTACGAGGAACGGAGCACACGGCAAACAACTTGGTTTCTATAAAGATCTATGTTTAGCAAATTTCGCGATTTCAAAAATAATCACGAAAAATTTGTCCCGCGAATACTTTACCATGTAGTAATTAATGGCTACACCTCGGATCATGAAAATTTGTGCCAGCGATATAATTCCAAAACTGGTTGATTTCCGAGTTGCACGTGCAGCACCCCAATCTCAACACAGCACGTCGAAATTCGTTGAATCGCAAGCTGTAACTCAGAAAAGAAAGATATGAAAAAATTACACAACTTTTCTAACCATTCACCTCCCCCCCCCCCCCCCCCCAAAAAAAAAAAAAATAAATCCTGGGTGCGCCAATGTTTTTGACTATAAATATTGGTCGCATGCACAGGGGGCGACGAGCTTGTATCAGGGTCCAAGCATCCTTTCATAATCTCACATCATTCGAAAGAATGAGGCCTGCACCTGGATCGAGCTTCAGAGCCCAATAATATTTCTGAATTCCGATACGACGCTTGCCCGAAACAAGCTTGCACCTCGAACAATAATTCATGCGCGCCGCAGAACCCATGGATTCTGGGTTTATATGCCCACCGCTGCCCGTTTCGATCGGGATGAGCATCAGTCCTGCGTGCGGTCGTTTATCACGAAGGCCCGATGCACGCGCCAAAAAATCTAAAGCTAGCAATGCCATTGCATTGAACCTTCCGTCTCGTATTTTTAAGCCTGCAAGCAAGCGAGTGAACACATCCAGTGAAGCAGCACAGGCACTGTACTACAAGGGTGCTTCAGACAGTAATAACAAATTGACTATTGTGAAATATACAGCGTAAAATACCGCAGAAGCGCCCACTTGGTTCAAGCGCCCACTATTAACATTTCCCAAACTTGGGGATTCTGCAAATTATACGTACATGCGTCCATGTCTAGATTAACCCAGTTTTCAGTGAAAATGGGGTGGGTGCTCCTCCGGTATTTTACGGCAATTCCCTACACTTGGTTTCATCTAAGTCAAAGTGCAAGCGACACTACGAGACAATGGGACCAATCAAACAGCGTCAAAAGCACAACATCATGGCATTTGTCGTCTATCGGACTGTGCACTCTCATCCGCTAAACCAGCCAAGTGCAGCGAATGTCCCCAGACTTGCACTTTTTGTATGTGCACATGATAGTGTGCGTTTGAGCTTTTGACTGTGTTCTCACGTAAGATGAAACAAACTATACGGTGGGTACGGACGTCGTGAAATACATATTTGTATCATTTTCCCGCAACCTCGTGATGCCACAAGCACGCACATCACGTGCCCAGCAAGTCGAGTGCATCTCTTCAATTTTTGCATAAAATCGAAACTTTTTTTTTTTTTTGTTCTCGGTGGTTTGGTGAGAATTCGAGATCTAGCGAAATTAGATAACTGACGAAATCATCACACCTCGATTCGATGGTTTATGTACCCTGACTCATACCTGGGCTTTCGACGAGAACGCCATTGGTTGTGGTCGATTGATCACTTACGCCAGCCAATGCAAGTGAGGCTCTACCCGTGAAGTAGCATAGCCCCACTGCAGTGATGACGCTACACACTGCTCTCTGTCAGGACGCTTTTGCGTCTTACATTGTCACCGAGTTACCTTCGCCAAAAACACATTCTAATAAGAAAATAAAGAAGCCTTACCGGAAGGGGAAGTTTTAGCGCGAGCTTTGCCCTCTCAATAGCGTCTTTGAGGGCTTCCTCATATTTCTTGGGAACCTGATGAGGACACAGATTATGCTTAGGGTGCTTTGTTCTTACATCTGATTCTTCCACAGTGAAATGGTTGTTCTAGAGCCTATTTTTAATGACTTGCAATGATGATGTTGTTTATATCCAATTAATGATACATTTTATTGTATTCATTATGTGTAATCATGATTGGAGCCACATAATGGCAGTGAAAAGAACAGACTGCAAGTTCTTGACATGCCCAAACAACAATAAATAATTGCAGATTAAATTGGACGATTTCAAATATTGAATGAAATCATTTTCATGAAATGTAAAAGCAGTATAGAAAACCAAGGCTCTCCTAATGCCTCGAAGGCATCTTTCCTTTTACAATGGGGCTCATTAGCTGCTTTTTTAATTGAAACATTACTGCAATACAAAATCAGCAATCTTTATGCTCATTTCAAGAGACAGCTGCAAATTTATTATGCTTTTCGAGTTCGAATAGAAATATTCTCTGCATGGCATCTTGGTAACAATTTCATATTAGTAGCGTTGGAAGTTTTACTTTAGCAATCAATATTAAAATGCAGCAAAAATAATACTTTTTTTTTTAATGTATGCTGACAGACATTATTGCAAGAGCTGCCAATTCCTTTTGCGCACTGCGGGAAGGAGGCACCTGCAACGCTCTTCGCAATTCGCAAAGGAGAATCCAGAAAGAGGAATACATCCACCCAGGCACATACTGTCACATAGCTTCAAAGTTCTGAAGTGGCTTACTTGATGTTTGGCCCCGACGGGACCTCTATCGCAGGAATAGCCTAGTAATGACAAGGAAAGAAAAAAGCGCAAGAATTAATCGCAGCAAAACCGAATGAAATTTAACAGCAAATTTCTGACCCTTGAATTCCAGCCCAAGCCCATATTTATTATTGCATCCTAACATCTTTGATAGCTTTTTCACAGCTTCGTGTTGTGGCCACCACGCGCCACGAAAATTAAGTCATTATGGCAACACGGCCGAACGTACACCACACAACTTTGTGCTCCAGCACAGAGCAGCGTTTCCCGTTTGTTCATCTTGCACAATAACTGGACACAGAAGTGGGGCGGACCAAAGATCTGAAGGGAGCACACTACCTCGGAAAATTAATTTCAGGACTGCCGCATCAATCTTAATAAGCACTGCAGGGTAGAAGAAAATACGTAGCAAACAAATTTGTACAAATAGTTGGCAAAGTTATCATTTGTCGTTGGTAGCAGAAAATAGTTTTGTAAGCTGAAAGGGACTACTGTTGAGACCGGTTATAACCACGGTCGGTTATAAAGAAATTGCGGCTACAGCGAAGCAATCACGATTTCCCAATTCCTATTGCACTTTGTTAACCCAAGTCTGTTATAACGAAATAGCGGATATAGTGAAGTGATTTTCGATTCCCATTGAGTCCGTTATAACCAGTCTCGACAGTATAGTGGATCACTACAAGAAAAGGAAGTGCGGGAGTCCTTTTTGAAGCGAGGTCAAGCATGATGTTCTTCATCACATCAACACAACTGGACCTCCTGTTCATGCAAGACCTCGCGACCGGCTCCAGAGAAGCTTTCTGTCAAAAAACGAGTTTCGAGGTCTCCGAACAACCTTCGTCGGCACAGTCGGATAGCGCCAACTCGGCAATCGGACCCGAGCCCGATGCAGAGCGTGCTTCGTTGCGCTGATTGGAAACGAGGCTCAAAGCTCGTGTCCAATCTGTGCCTTCGCTTAATCTCGCTGCAATCACGTCACCAGAGGGCTTTGATCGTTCTAGGTGGTGTTGGTTTTGCATGCCAAACCAACCAAGGGGGCATGCCCCGGCGGAGGACCAAGGATTAATTTCGATCTGCTGGGGTTCTTTTGGTATGCAAGTGAGATCTCTGGTACACGGCGGGTTCTTCGCAATACGGCTTTATCAGATTGCGGTTGACTTTACACCTGGAGATGTTGCGAGAATTTTAGACATTAAAAGGGATTTGAATCTGACTGGTTGCAAGCAATTGACTGGTGCAGGAGGGGGGGAGTGGGGGAAGGGAGAGCTTTTTAAAACATGAATAGGCACAAAGGCAACAAGACATGCTTTTTCCCCCCCAAGTTCGAGGGCGACATTAGAGCACTGCACGGGCCGGAATTTCTAGGCCCGGCCCGACCCGGCCCTATAGAGGCACGGCCCAGGCCCGGCCCGAGCCCGGTAGAATATTTAATTTTTAGGCCCGGGCCCGGCCCGAGCCCGGTAGAATGTTTAATTTCTAGGCCCGGCCCGACCCGGCCCGGTGGTGACATTGCCCGGGCCCGGCAGAATTTTTAGACAGAAGCCTGAGCCCGGCCAGAGCCCGACAAATTTTTTTTTTTATATATAAGCCTGAGCCCGTTTTGAGCCCGACAGATTATATACATGAGCCCCAGAAAGTTTGCAGGCTTTAACTAAAAACTGTCTAAGCATAAAGCGCGCATATTTGATTCAAAGTTGTTTTAAACTTGAACCAAGTTTTTTTTTTTTTTTTTTTTTGACACGATAAATTTCCCGACTATGTGTTTTCGAGATTATGGGCGAAATATGCACTTCACGAGTGATTTTGAGACGAAAAAATTGGGCAATATTTTATTTATGCATTTCTTGAAGAATAATAATGGATTTTTTGAGGTTCAATTCGTTCCACAGAGAACTTTTTTCGCTACATGTTTTTGTGAAGAAACAAAAGAATTACGCTAGTGGATATTCAAAAGGCTATATAAGCATAACAATATCTATGGTAGCTAGCTTATCTTTGGTGGCATAGTAAGGCCCCCTGTACAAAGTGCAAAGTCAAGCTCACGTTTTTTCTTCTTTGTTTTAAAGGCAGGAGAAAAAGACACAAATGTTGCACCCTGCGACTGGAGTGCCCTCATTTTTTAACCACACTTTCTCACTGTCCTGGTGGAATCCATACGTTTCCTTTTATCCACGTGAAAGCTTTCTAAAGGCAAGACGCCTTTTTCTTCTTATTTTTTTTAACAGCGTCGTAGTGATTTTGCATTTCGCTCGTTTGTTTTCATTGAACCTAAAAGATCAATGAGCACACTTTTTGTTATCAACAATTTAGAAGTTGCAGCACCCAGCCATGGCCCGGGCCGCGAAAAATATTTTGTTCAAGCCCGAGCCCGGCCCGGGCCCGAGAAAATGCGTCCTACCCGGCCTGAGCCCGGCCCGCGGGCCGGGCCGGGCTCGCGCTTTTGGGCTGGCCCAGGCCCGTGCTGTGCTCTAGGTGACATATACCGTAAAATTTTCGCGAGGACCTAATCATCCTCACAAAAGGTAAAAACAGAAAGGCAGAGCAGCCAATTAACCCGGGTAATTATGGCAGTTGGCTACTCTCCTATGGAGCTAGACATTCCACGTCCATTCACCTCGGCGTCAAAAATGGATTCCTAAGCTACCCTACAGCTTCAAAAATCTCGTTTTGACAATTTGTTTTATACGAGACTTTCGGACGGCAATTGAATGCATGAGTGGAGTACCGTCGGACGGCACCTGAATGCTCTAGAAGTGTGCCGTCGGACGATATTCTAGACACTATGTGTACCTTTACTAAGAAACTACTTATCCGATAACACTAGAACTTTTATAGCTGGTAGTAAAATATCTTGCCAACAGTTTGAACTTAATCGTTTTTAGAATTCTCTACATTATAACAGTAAAAAAATGAAAATATAAAAGTTTCCCTCTAATGGCTCATGACTAGAAAGAACAATATTTTTTTTTTTTTTGCATGCTGCATGTTATACTTCATTTTTTTATTAAGTTCAGTTCAAAGCCAGGAACATGTAGATGATATGTGGGAAATTAAATGAGCATCCCATTTTTTGTTGTTTAGGAAAGGTATATTAAAAACTGAAACTTGGATGAAGATTTGACACTCCGTTACTAAACATGTAAAAAAAATGCTTTAGTAAGAAAGCAACAGAAAGTAAAACCCAAAGGTGTATCCATTCAATACACAAAATTTCGCCATAAAAGATGCAGCAGTTCTTGCGATACAAAATTAAAACCAATATGACGCGTTAACGCAGTTTTCCCTTAACATAACACGAGGGACGTTGCCCGTTCGGTGGCGAATGTCCCCTGAATACGATAGGTATTTCATCAAAGCCAAATTCAAAATGAGAAGCCACGTCAAGGTTTACCGAAAGCGTGCCGGGTGCGGGCGGCACGTTGACAGGCAAAGGGAGGGCCACGCCCCGACTCACGGGCTCTCAGCCGCGAGGGGCAGAGGCCGCCCCGTGGTGGAGTCCTCCTCGGCGCCCAGGTAGAAGTGCCCTTGGGGGTCCCTCTCGGCCTCCGAGGCCCCTCCCTCGTCCGACTCGCTGTCGCCCCCGTAGCTGCTCTTGTGCTCCTCCAACTCCTCCTCCAAGGGACACACAGAGCAGCGTTTCCCGTTTGTTTATCTTGCACAATAACTGCACACAGAAGCGCGGCGGACCAAAGATCTGAAGAGAGCGCACTACCTCGGAGAATGAATTTCAGGACTGCCACATCAATCTCAATAGTAGAGGTGTGCAAATATCAAAATCTTTAAAATCGAATCGAATAAAAACGATTACGAATCGAATCGAATACGTATAGTAGCTTGTCACTTTTACCTTTATCATTGGGCTACAAATCCCGAAAGCTATCGGCGGATGTGATTCCGCCGATGAACCTCCCCGTCCGTCCACACGACACTATAGGCAATCGTGCGAGGGGTCGGTGAAGCGGCAGCTCAAGTGTTTCAGACGCTGGAATTCTGTTCCTTGCATGTTCGTGATATAGGAGAATATTACATCCCGCTCTGCAGGCATTTCAAATGGCATTTATATCAAGGGCCTTTGGTCGGTCGGCAAATTAGCTCGCGACCCCGACTCTGCGCGTGCCACTCTGCATGCGCTGGTTCGCAGATTTGAAGTGCTCGTGGAACAAAATTGGTTTACATAAATGTAGCTTCTTCGTGAATTAATGATATAGTTCATACACGGATGTAGGCATCTTTTCTTTTTTAGAAGATGCACAATTACTGGAAATTAGCTTCTATTATAGCAGGAAAAACTACCGAATTGTCCCCCGTTGCTTGTATGAGATCTAATGAACTGCCTAAAATATGCACAGCAATAGTACTGTGATTTGGAATGTTTATACTTTTCCCCGACATTCTTTACTCCAGCCTTGGGTGCTCATAAAATACACCGTTTAGTTTCAACTGTAATTTCCAATTAAAAGAGACACTGCTGCAGGTCCCCAAAACCTTCGTCAGCCTTCAAACTTTCTACAGCTGGACTCTCTGACAACAGGGGAAAACAGGAACATCAAGCATTCGATCGGCTGTCCAGTGGTAAATGCTGCACTAGTAGAAGAAAATGCGGAACCTCTGAAGGGTGACAGTTGGCGTGAGAAAAGCTTCGGGTATTTTAGCTTCAGGACAATTTTATTTAGCTAAAATCTCAAATTTAGAGCCTAAAAGACTAATAACGGGATAGACACCTTCGCTTACGTTTGTTGTACATTACTTGAGGGATAATATACACGAGTCTACAGATACCACCAGTGGAGTCCATTGAAATACTATCCGAATCCAGCAAAGGTCAAATGCGAGCGATGTATATAAATAAATGTTCCTTCTTTCTTTACTTTGCCCCTGTACTTAAGCTGTGTCACTAGTGATTCTCTCTCCATGGCCCAGACTGTATTTAGCATGTTGCTCGAGCAGCATGCAGCTATCCTGCTTTCTGCGATCTTGTTTAAAAACAGATACCAAAAAAAAACAAAAAACACACGAAATAATATACGTAACTTGCCAATTCATTAAGGCCATCAGCAGCACTTATTGTGCAAGATGTAAATCTATAGTGAAGCTCCTGCAATTGTGGCCACATTTCTTAATTTTCATATACCAGCTGCGATTCATGCGTCGCCTGCCCTGTCAACCATGCCTGAAATGTTGGTTGAAGTTTCGCCTGCAGCTACAGGCCATACCTTAATAAAGCCACATATTAAAATTTACAGCTCCTACGAAAAACACGCACAAAAAATTAAATGGAAACGAGCGCGCCAACAGCTAACGTCCTTACAACCTTCACAGGGCAAGTCGGGGAAACATTCTGTCCTCGCCGTGACGTCACCCCGGTTCGCCGCAAGGGGGCGCCACGCAAACTTCTCGGGGCTAATGATTAGAGATTAAGAATGGAAGCCAAGCCAGCAACGCTACAACGGTGCCTGCAATGTGTCTTAGACTCGCTTGGATCGCTTCTAGTCGGAGCCCCCTTGGGAGCGAGCGTGTGTCAACGCTCGCGTCATCCCGCTCGAGGAAAACGGAGCCGCCGTATTGTTTGGCGGCTCCGTTTTCCTTGTATTCTTTAATCGTTTTACATTAATGAGCCAACTAAATTCTGACACTCACCTTCTCTTGGAAATCCAGGTCCTTGGAGAGGGTCTTGGCACTCTCCGAGGGCCAAGACCTTCTTGCAGCATGGAGGGTCTTGGCCCTCTCCGAGGGCCACCTCCATGCTACTTCATCGTCTTGGCCCTCAAGTTCTGCCTCGGCATCCTAAAGAGTGGACCAACAAAAAAATTAATAAAAGATAAAAGGGCCCTGCATAAGTTCTGGACCGTGGGCAGGGATATGGCACACAGACTGTGGTCACCAACAAAGACAACTGCCGCTGTTCTCCCCTGGTCAACAACTGTGCTCTACTTTTTATTTAAAAGTATACTTTTAGGTTCCAGGTAGACTTTGCCTTTCTTGGAATGTACAATATCTCTGTCTTCACGACCTGGAGTCTAGAAAACTCTGTTGAAAATTAATCTACATACACCTTAGTAGTTCGCAAAGGAGATTCCAGAAAAAGAAATAGATCCATCCAGGCACATACTGTCACATAGCTTCAAAGTTCTTAAGTTGCTTAATTGATGTTTGGCTCCGACAGGACCTCTGTCGTAGGAATAGCCTAGTAATGACAAGGAAAGAAAAAATTGCAAGAATTAATCGGAGCAAAAGTGAATGAAATTTAACAGCAAATTTCTGACCCTTTTAATTCCAGCCCAAGCCCATATTTATTATTGCATCCTAACATTTTTGATAGACACTTTCACAGCTTCGTGTTGTGGCCACCACGCGCCACGAAAATTAAGTCATTATGGCGAGACGGCCAAACGTACACCGCACAACTTTGTGCTCCAGCACAGAGCAGCGTTTCCCGTTTGTTCATCTTGCACAATAACTGCACACAGAAGTGTGGCGGACCAAAGATCTGAAGGGAGCCCACTACCTCGGAGAATGAATTTCAGGACTGCCACATCAATCTTAATAAGCACTGCAGGGTAGAAGAAAATACGTAGCGAGCAAATTTGTACTAATAGTTGGCAAAGTTATTACTTGTCAACGGTAGCAGAAAATAGTTTTGTAAGCTGAAAGGGACTACTGTCGAGACCGGTTATAACCATGGTCAGAACAAAACTGCGGCCACAGCCAAGCGATCACGATTTCCCATTCCCTATTGCACTTCGTTAACCGAAGTCGGTTATAACGAAATAGCGGATATAGCAAAGTGATTTCCGACTCCCGCTGAATTTGTTATAACTAGGGTGTGTATTTTCCGGTTTTAACCGAAAAACACCGATAAACATCCGTCGGTGACGAAAATACAAAATCGGTTAGAACCGAAAAACACCGGTCGTTGGATATTTTCGCACTGGTTAAAGCCGAAAAACACCGGTCGAAAAAAACCGACCTAGCGAAACCCTTTCCCCGTAGAGCTTCGTCAAACGTGTTATCTCGTGGATCCTGCATTCTTCCAGTGTCTATAAATGTCTTTCACCTGGCGTCAGTCCGCCCTCCTTTCTGGAGGTCAAAAGCGTCTAGTTAACGCAGTGGAAGCTAAGCTCTCACACGCCTTTCTCCCATGACCCCCTTTTGTGGAAAAATTAATGCAGTGGAGGGTACGCTCTCACGTGCCCTTTCCCCATTGTGTCTGGCCAAGTGATGTCAGTGCAAGCCATGTATTCAGAGGTTGCTCTGGTTCCTGGAAGACACTGCCAACATCCGTGTCGTACAGGGCTACTGACCTTTGAGAACTGAGATGCGTTCATTGTTATATGTTTAGTTTCCATGGGCTTTTGGGGAAACGGAAAAAGGGTTTTGTTGGCGTGGGGGATTTTTCGCTGTATAAAAAAGGACCGTTCTGTAAAAACAAATTGCGGACGTGTTTGAGAAGGCGCGTCCATCCCGCGTCTACGGGTTTCCTCAACGTGAGACGTTAAAGCTTGTTGATTCCTTCTCTGCCTACTATCAGATGATTCAAAACAAGTGGTTTAGGACTGTTTCCCGAAACATCTCTGATGACTTCATGATTTCATGGATGAATCGTCGTTCTGGTTCCGCGTGCAAATTGTTAATCCGTGCATAAAAGTGGAGCTGCCAGAGGGATTTGTGCCTTATGAAAGTATCTATCGGCTGGTCCTCCGAGACAAGTACAAGCTGAGTGACCTAGAATCAGAGTTTCTTTGTTACCGCCAGTAGGCTGTGACTAGCACCGTTGATCCAGTGTTATTTTGGGAACTTCATTTACCTGACTGGCCACTACTGTCCCAAGCCTGGCTGGACATTTTGGGATTTCCTGTGTCCAGCGCAAATGTGGAGCGTGCGTTTTCAAAATTGCGGGTTGTGAACCGCAAGGAACGTGCTGCCATGACGGATGCAAGCCTCTCGAAGTATGCTTGCATCTACTAAAATAACCAAGCGTGCGAAATAGATGCTTCCTCGAGAATAAGTGTATGAAATATGGGAATAAAATTGGAACTCTCTGTCTGTGATCAATCGCATTTTTTTTCCACCGATAATCACCGATTTTAGCCTCTTCGTGAGACGTTCCACCGAAATACACCGGTGTTTCGAAAAAAAATAAACACTGAAAAACATCCGCCGATTTTTCCCACAAATAAACACCGGAAAGTACACACCCTAGTTATAACCAGTCTCGACAGTATAGTGGATCACTACAAGAAAAAGAAGAAGCGCGGGAGTTTACGTACACCGGCACGGCTTCCTTTTTGAGCCGAGGTCAAGCATGATGTTCGTCGTCACATCAACAGAACTGGACCTCCTGTTTATGTAAGACCTCGCGACCTGCCTCCAGAGAAGCTTTTGGTCAAAAAACGAAAGTTTCGAGGCCTCCAAACAACCTCCGTCATCACGGTCGAATAGCGCCAACTCGGCAATCGGACCCGAGCCTGATGCAGAGCGTCCTTCGACGCGCTGATTGGAAACGAGGCTCAAAGCTCGTATCCAATCTGTGCCTTTGCTTGATCTCGCTGCGATCACGTCACTAGTGCACAAGCTTTGATCGCTCTGGGTGGTGTTGGTTTTGCGTGCCAAACCAATGAAGAAGCATGCACCAGTGGAGGACCAAGGAATAATTTCGACCAGCTGGGGTTCTTTTGGTATGCAAGTGAGATCTCTGCTACACGGCGCCTTCTTCGCAACAAGGCTTTATCAGATTGCGGTTAACTTTACACCTGGAGATGTTGCGAGGAATTAGACATTTCAGAGATTTGAATCTGACTGGTTCCAAGCAATTGACTGGTGCAGCAGAGGGAGAGCTTTTAAAACATGATTAGGCACAAAGGCAACGAGACATGCTTTTTCCTAAATTTGAGGGTGACATATACCGTAAAATTTTCGCGAGGGCCTAATCATCCTTGCAAAAGGTCAAAACAGAAAGGCAGAGAAGCTAATTAGCCCGGGTAATTATCGTGGTTGGCGGAGTCCGCAAACGGAGTCCGCACAAAAGTGTCTCCGCGCGCAGCTGATTCCTGACGCCCTAACGTACCGAGAATTACGTCAGACATTTTTTGGACAAAAATCGATACTGTATATCTTGATTACTTCTATCAAGGGGCTCCGAAAAGTTTGTTCGAAAAATGCAACATCTCATAGAAAAACTTAGATTTAAAACATGTCCCTGACACACTGTACTCCTCAAGAAATCGAAACTTTGCCATTCTGACAAACCCGGAGATCTCATGAGTGCGTCGTGTGTGCAGCACATCCAAAACCACCACTAAACTCCCTGCATCCAAACATAATGAATCATAACGCACGCGTAATACCCAAATATTCTGCGTTTCTGGGTTTATCAGAAGAGGCAAATTTAATTTTCTTTTTTTTAGCTGCCCAACCTAAACACATTTTGGAATACTCAGGCTTCGCTCCTGCTATGCTATTTCTTGTCTCTAAATTTAAAAATACCTATTGACAGAACGGCAGGTAAATGTTATGCCAAAACCAACATTAGAACTTTCCCGCAGTCTCAAGTGGGGCGACGTCACATGACATGATGCACATACATCAGACGATGTATACTTGCAAGTCGAGCAGGCAGCTTAGAAAACACGCTATTTTACTCATTTCTTTCTCCAACTTGTTGACAGAAACTTTCCAGAATTCATTTAACACTATCAAACTTCTAGTGATCCGTGCGAAACACCTGTAGTGTCCCAATATTACATCTCACATCACGTTTTCAATGTAAGTAGAGCCTCGCAGTCTCGCAGACCATATTCGAAAAGTCAACAACTTCGCGAAAAAAAAGTATTGCAAATCATCATTTGGATTACTAATTTAGAGGTATCAATGTTTGCATTAAAATAATACGGAAAAGAATTTTTAGCTCTTACTTTCTTTATCTAGCCAGAAACTGCATTTGTCAGCAGCTTAAAACATCAGTCTCCCGCTCGTAAAAGCAGGAAAACTAATTTTTAAAAGAATAAAACCATTTCGCAACACCACCTGGTAGTTGGGAGGCCGATGTAGTTATGACGTTGAATGCCTGCCGCCCCAGCGCCGCTTACGGAAGTACATTGCAAATTTAGACACCTCGGGCTTTGGCGGAATTATGAAGTTTGAAGAAGAGATCCACATTGCTTCCGTTACGTGCATTCCACACTGTGAAGATCTCCGTACTTTGCAGACGTTAAGATAGGAACTTAATCTGAGGATGCGAGGACCTCTGCCAGGTCAACCATATCGCACCCCCCCCCCCGGGATGCGCTGTGAATAAAGCGCGCAAATATGGCACCCAGTGAGTACCTTATATACATAGCTTGCAGGTGTCGCCATTGCTGGGTGCTGACTGCTATTTCAACGTACTGGTTTCCTCGAGTTTCTACTTCTGCGGCGTGAAGCTAACACGGTGAACGGAGCGCTCATGGCACATAAAAGACCGGCATGGCCGTGAATGACGTTACAGGCAGCACAGTCCTCGGATATTACAGTGCAGTCCACTTATAACGATATATCGGTTATAACGATCGATTTTATAGAAGCATCAATTTTTGCATTGGTTCTATGTAAAAATAAACCATATAGCGATGCATTTTTCCCGGCATATCGGATATAACGATCAATAAATGATCGCGTAGAATGTGTTTACTACGGAAATTCAACAGAAAATGAGATAAAAATTGTGAAATTCCGCGAAGAAACGACCGAGATCGGCGGACGCGATCATCGCCGATGGGCCCCGACCAAATACTCCGCGAGTAGGCGCTGCGCGCGGCCTTAAAACCTCGGCGCTATCATCATCATCATACCCGTAACCTCGTAACCCCTCCCCGCCCTCCTCTTCCCCGCGTCGCTGGCGTGAAAGATGGCTCCGACGAAGCGAAAAGCTATCTCCTTCGAGGAGAAAAAGCAAATCCTACGTGATTGGCGGCAAGGATTCAAGATCGGAAGTCTCGTCCGGAAGTATGAGCACTCTCAGTCGGCGATATCGACCATCCTGAAATCCGGGGACGTCGTAATGAAGAAGGCTGGAACAGGCGGCTTTGACGACCAGCGGAAAAGGCTTAGGGAAGCCTTGTACGAGGATGTCGAGGAGGCCCTGTACCAGTGGTTTCTTACGATCCAAAACCGCAGAAGCAAGCGGTGATCTTAGATTTTTTTTAGCGTGTTTAGCATCATTTCATTGCGTGCTTGCTGATGACCCTAAAATAAAACTGTTATATTTCGGCGCTTCGTCTATGGTGTGATTCAGTGAACACTGGTGAGTAACCTTCTGCTTGGAGGAACTATTTTGGGCAGTTTTCAGGGTCAGTCCGGATACAACGATAATCGGTTATAACGATCGGATTTTCCGCATTTAATAATATCGTTATAAGTGGACTGCACTGTACTACTAGGCGAGTTGTCACGCGTTGCCGCCACCAAACGGCAGTGCTGGCCATTACATGCAGAACCCTTGACCGTGCAGAGGCCCTCGACGTCACGATCGCAGTATACGCATTGCGCTTCACGCTGGCCGCTTTTTAAGCGAGATAGAGAGCTCGTGGCCACGTCATTTCGTTTCCATGCCCCTTTAATGTGGGGAACTAATTTTTAGAAAAATCCCAGACTACCACAAATTTCGCCGGAGGTTTCCTTTCACCAAACAACCAAAGTGAGAAATCGTTTTGCGATTCCGCTCGTACACCCTCTTCTTGTAGATCTGAAAGTATTGCGCAAAAGCGCGTTCAAAAGGTTATAATGCGTGCAATATTAATTTTACCTATATGTATCTGGAAACAGAAATGCCCGTTTTGAGATGCTTTCTTTTCCACCATAGACCATTTTCAAACGTCGACGCCAACGCCTGTCTGCCGTTGCTTGTTCACATACCCTGAGCGTGGATTGGACACCAGGGCTACGTCAGAGTTCGGTGTGAACTCGGATTCAATCACGCGCTTCGTGTGCAAGCCATGGCAACCGCCAATGCTGCTTCGGGGACGTTTGAAAAGGGTCTATATTGCACAGAGCAATCAGGAAAGCCGCCATATTTTACCTTATTTGCGCGGGAGGCCACCTTGCGTCTTGGAACATTGTGCGTATGGCGCGGGTTCTGATTACCGCCCTTGTGAGGACGAAAAGAAGCGAGCTTGTGCACCTCTTCGTTGTGCGGCACGTTCTTGACATTTTCCCAGTAGTCTTGGCCGTTGATGCGCTTTGTTGTTAAGGTTCCGTCACAGAGTCTAAGGTCGCATCTCCAAAAGTTCCTTCCCCCACCCCGTGAGGAAAACGTGTACCCAAGTCCCTCGTGTGTCGCTTTGCGGCCATATACCGTTTCCGTAGTGGGCACTCTTATATTTCCTACAGCCGGCAAAGCGGCCACGGAAGACTTAGCCGTGTTACCGTCAGTCGAGTTGGTGTGCTCAGCAGGCTCGATGGACGCCGTCGAAGGTGCCGCAGAGGACGCCATTGCAGTGTCAACCAGATTGCTCCGGATGCGAGCTCCCACGTGATCTACTGGTCACACCGGGATATGCGTCCTGTAAAAATAACGCTGTGTGATTTACAAGGCAGACTAGGAAACCAGAGCTGCCAAAAAATAACATTTAGTAGTTGCCGAGCAATTCCGAAAAGAACGCTTGCCACCGTTTTACACGGTCCCGACGTGGCAGATTTTCGTCAAAAGTAAGCAAACGTAATACAATGACTTGCAAGCGTCCCGGCTGGTGCCTCTGTCGTGCAGTCATATTCAAATGCTCGTGAGGGCAACTTCAGCAGGCTTGCAGTGGCACGTGCTCCGTCGCGTGAGCGGAGACAACGGCTGTTCAATAGACCCTTTTCAAAAGTCAGACCCTTTTCAAAAGTCACCTTTTCCCCTTTCTGCTCTATGCTTTCGAAGACGTTCGCATTTTCTGGTGTGAAGAAGCTGCGTATAGTGCCGCCATTAAAGCGTCGGGTTTGGCTCTGCACAGGGTGGGGAGACTGACTTTCGGGAAGGGTCTATAGAAACCGAAACAATGCCACTCCGCTCCGTCGCCAACTGGTTCCCAAAATAGTATGCAAAATGTAACTGTCCAGCATTAAAAAAAAAAAAAAAAAAAAAACAGTCCAGCGGCGCGTGCTTGCCAGGCCGGCAGGCGTGGTACAAGCCAAATACAAAGAAAGGAAGAACATGAGCGCATGCATCGATGCATGACATCGCGAGACAGGGTCAAACAGCGCTTCGTGGAACGACAGAACTCGAGCCAAACAAGCGTGATGTGCAGGTTCAGCGTGCAAACATTGCCTTCTTTGCTTTAGCTACTTCTCTTCTCCAACTTTCTTTTGCGGCAGATTTTTCACGTACCGGGGTCCATTTCGAAAAGGAAGCGTCCACCGAGAGGATCCTGGTAATCAATATTTAGACAATTAGTCTGAGCTAAATAGGGATGTTTGTAGTATAGTATGATTTAAACAAGGGCAGGAATGGCGAAGAACAAGTTTAGAAAGCGCCATATCTGCAGCGACGTGGGTACTGCAACACCAGACGTTGTGCGACCACGGTGACAGCGGTTGCGCGAGCGTTTCAAATCACAAAAACATCTCGCCGCTCAAAAACGTGGTTTTGTCTCGCAGCAGGACGGCATGGGTGCCACCCGGCACACTAGCGTTGGAGCGTCCGCACACGCCCGCGTCTATCGTTGAAAAAAGTTTAAAAAGACGCGAGACGGCGGCAAAAACCATGCAAGAGCGGATGGACGATTGATGCAGGGTACTTTGTGTTAGGCGGACGCTTGCGCCAACTATACTTCGTTTCAGCTTTGGTCGGAGCGCGGCCGATGTTATGAGCAGAAGGGCTAATCAAACAGCGAAGAGGCACAACGTTATGGCGTGCTCTATGCAGTTGATAGAACCAGCCGGTAGTCGCCGTCTCTCTGTGCGTGCTCCTCCGCCGGCTAGTCCTATCAAGCGCAGAGAGCACGCCATGACGTTGCGCTTTTTGCGCTCTTTGATTGGCCCTTCGGCTCATAACATCGGCCGCGCTCCGACCGAAGCTGAAACGAAGTATAGCTCACGCATGCTGAATTACGGTTCTCAGTTTAGTTTCGGTTTTGAAAGGCGACCGAAATTGGTCCTTTGGCGCAGGCTTGGCGCAGATTAAACATACTTTGGCAAAATGTAGCAGGATGTAGCAGGGTTAGCCCCTTGGCGCAGTTTGGCGCAATTGGCGCAGCAATCACATCACTGCATCATCTGGAAATGCAGGCGAAGACGAGGCCAGCGCGGTTGACAAGCAATCGTTACACTTTGTTTCATTTTAAGTCAAGTGCGGCCGACATTATGTCAATAAAACCAATCAAAGAGCATCAAAAGTGCAACATCAAGGCATTCGCCATCTTTCTACAAGTGTTCTTTCATCGGTTATAGTATGTTTGTGGTGGTCTGTTCAAGCCTTCGACTGCTCTGACCTAAGATGCAACAAACTATACGGTGAGCAGAGGCACTGTGAAATAGATATTTGTACCTTTTTTTTTCTTTAATTCTATTTGTGTAAATATAAGATAAACCAATATTAAAATAATTTTATTTTTCTGTTCGCTTAAGTTCACCCTGGCAGAGGTTTGGCACAATCCTTAGCAAAAATGGCAGCTTGGCGCAAGATGTAGCAGGAGTCTGATCATGGCACAATTTGGAGCAAATGGCGCAGCCCTTCCCTCAGTAGGTTCCTCCAGGTCGAAAAGTTTGGGAGCCCCAGCTCTAGAATTTTCCCTGGCAGGCAGGGCTGCAGAAAAAAAGACAGCCACGTTTGCCGGTGCTATTGAGAGATGGTGTAACCCCGGGTCGGCTGGTTCGGTCCCTACACCAGACGTGTCGACAGGGACGCTGCCAGCCAAAGAAGGACAAGGGAGATCGCTGGGAAAGGGGTGCAGACAAAGACAGGAGGAGAAGCATAATTTAAGGGCCTTCTGTCCCAGGCGAAAATTTCTAACTGGGACCAGTTGGCACCTCAACTGGTTTCAACTGGGACTAACTGGTCCCAACTGGGAATCAACTGGGACCAATAGGAGTCCAACTGGGACCAACTGAGGGGTCAACTGGTTTGAACCATTCCTAGTTGGGAGTCAACTGGTTTGAACCATTCCCAGTTGGGAGTCAACTTGTTTGAACCATTCCCAGTTGGGAGTCAAGTGGTTTGAACCATTCCCAGTTTGGAGTCAACTGGTTTGAACCATTCCCAGTTGGGAGTCAACTGGTTTGACTCCCAGTTGGGAATGGAGTGAACTGGGACCAGTTAGGGAAGTAACTGGTTGGAGCGATTCCCAGTCGGACTTCAAATTGTTTTCCCGTTCCCAGTTCCCACGGGGCAACAATTTGCTAATCAAGAAAACTAAAAATACTTACATCTATAGATTTATACAAATAGGGAAATTTTTAATTAATAGGTACATTTATATATTTATAAAAATAATAAAATTTTAATTAACTAAATCATTTCTTTGAATTGGAAAATATAATTAGTGACATAAAACGTGTTTACCTAATGAACATTTAGTGCATTATTAAAATAAATTAAAACATTTATTTAAATACCTACAGTATTTTTTTTTTATTTTTTTTTAATAAATAAATTTATCTTTTGGTCGATCAGAGCAAGCCGGCCGCCGTGGCACGCGGGTGCGGATTAGTAGAACGCACTGTCGACAGATGGCGCTGCCTATGCGACGCCGGCCGGAGTCGGACCGACTCGGACGGACGACGCGGTAGAGAAGAGTCGCCATCGCTCAAGTTGGCGTCGTTATGAAAATGTGAAAACTACAGCTGCGCTTCTTTGGACCCAACTGTACACACACCATGGTGGCAGCGGTGAACTTCGAGGATGGAAAGATGCAGTTCAGCGATCGAAGGGCACCCAGGAAAGACCGGACGGAAGAGAAAACCGCCGCGGACAGCACAATGGCGAAAATGGCGGGAGGTCTACCTTGAAGATGTTCGACTGTTGTGACAGAGGCAATTGGAAATGTTGGACTGCAAGGTGGGAGCGCAATCGGATCCTATCAGGACTTCACCTGCACAACGCGGGAACACGGGTGAGCACCTTTCTTCACGCGATGGGGAGAGAAGCTGAGGACGTCTTCACTAATGGACGCCAGCGGCCGATCTTCCTTCATCTCACGGATACTACCTCTGAAAAAGCGATTCAATCGTCGCAAGCAAGTGGCTAAACCCGGAGCGTGTACGTCACCGAACCTACTATTTAGTTTTATTCTCCAAGTTTTTGACAATAAAGCCTTGTCAACCTTCCATTTTGTGCCGTGTTTCATTGTTGCTGGAGTTGGCACCAGCGGTAACTGGGACCAACTCCAACTGGGACCAGTTGTAACTGGGACCAATTCCAGCTGGGACCAACTCCAACTGGAACCAGTTGGACAACTCCAACTGGGACCAGTTGCAACTGGGAACTGTTCCAT
The DNA here is from genome assembly GCA_013358835.2 of Ixodes persulcatus. Lineage (NCBI taxonomy): Eukaryota > Metazoa > Arthropoda > Arachnida > Ixodida > Ixodidae > Ixodes > Ixodes persulcatus. The sequence goes on from JABSTQ010010779.1 coordinate 124,906, forward strand.
AAACCAGTTGCAACTGGGACCAATTGGTCCTAGTTGAAAATTTTCGCCTGGGGTAGATGCCGGCTGGGTTGTGCCAAAGTCTCCGAGGCTTCCAAATGGAAGCTATGACACAGCGACGAGGGCTGTCCACATACTCAGACCAGCAGAGTAAAGGGGCTATAAAATCAGAATAACTCTAAAGGACAGGGAGTGCCGATATGGTGTAGCTGATTGGGCAAAGCAGGAGTACGTCTTTCGCAGTCTCCTTCCTATTATTCTTCAACATTAACTTTTATTCTCTCAAACACATCATCCCTTTTCTTTGTTTTAAGGAATGCACAAGACGCAACAAACGAGACGAAAAGTATTAAAAAAGCTAAATTACACAGATAATCCAAACTCCAGATCCTAGATGGCAATGCTTATGCCACATGGATTCCAAGTCTCTCCATAGGTCGTTGCTCCTCGCAATGTCACCAAGTTACGGTTCTTGCAAGTCTTTACCTGGAGCCTTCAACTGCAAAACGAGTACCGTAAAATTCCGAGCAAGCGCCCCCACCCGAGCAAGAGCCCCCCCACAACTTGACCGCCAATTTCACATTTCCGCGCCGTTCCGGGAAAGCGCCCCCCCCTCCCCGCTCCGCACCCGCATCACGCACCGCGCCGACCGCGCCCAGGCAACACTGGCCTGCGAAGTTCAGTCCAAGAATCCAACCCAATCCAATCCTACTATGCAGCCCGATCAGCCCGGTCACTATGCGCCATTGTCGCTTTGTTTTGGGGGTTTCTGGTCGGCTATGCATTCTTACACAGTGGCAAAGAAAATCGAGGTCATCTAATGGCATTGTGAAAACGGGAAAGACGTACACCGGGCGGTCTCGACCGGATACGGGAATGGGACAAGAATTTTGACAATTTGCTACAGTCAAACTACGGGAAAGCTAAGGTTCGACGAAAGCTAAGTAACGGCGCACCGGTGTTCAGTGAATACGTGGACAACGCGCTCTTTGAATACCTGGAGCGTGAAAGAAGTGCAGAATTAGCCATTAGAAACCGACTTCTTTCTGAAGAGGCTGTCAAAATAGCCAACGGCATGCAGTTGGGAAACATCGCGGAAAGCTGCAAACTTTTTCTTGCGGCCGACTCTGAGGAATCTTTAGTTGGTTTTGAAAGGGATTAATATAGCAGTGACAAATCTTTGGCCTAATAAAGTCTATGTTCTCAGAGATAAATAAAATATTAAATCTGTGTGCACTGCGCTTTTTTTTTCTTTTTCTGGCGGAAAACTTTTGTTGTCGCCATCTTGAATTTTGGTGCTGTTCCGGGATAGCGCCCCCCCAACTTTGCAGGTAATTTTGACTTGCGTGCAGGGGGGGCGCTTGCTCGGAATTTTACGGTAGTCGTTATTCTCCCGTAGTAACCTGTCTTGTTATCCTGTGTCTTATTTGCACTCTAAAATCCCAAAATGGTAAACCAACATAACCAGCTTTTTCTATTCATAGTTCAGGGTGTCCCCCCAAGAAATCTATGGGATTTCTTTCACCGCAAAAATAAACTATGCATTGCCAAACACCCGGTCTCCGCCAAAATCTAGCACTAGAGGTGCAGACTAGAAGCTAAAATTTTAAAGCTAACCATTTTCTTATTCAAACGTTATCAGCAATTTTCGTAGATTTTCAGGGGGAAAATGATGGCCAACGAAGCCCACGAATACATAAGGTTGAATGGCATCAACCACCGGGAACAGGCCCCCTTTTCTCATTGAAAGCTTCAAAAAATCGTGCTACTTTTTAAAGAGATAACAGTTAATTCTGTAACCTTGGCATCTGGTTCCAATCTACACAGCTTCATTTGGGTAGAGACCGAGAGTTCGGATATGCATAGCTCATGTCGACGGTGAAAAAAACTAGTTTTTTCGGGACGTGCTGTGTATCAGATTTCAGCAACGCACCCGGAAGACGATGGCTATGCCACATATTTCTAGAATGTTCTCTTCGACATCACTTGACAAAACAGCAAAGAAACGCTACGAGTTATAAAAAGACACTCTTGTGTCTCCCATTAAATTTAGCAGTGATGGCATTATGAAAATAGAACCATTCCCAATCAACAGTGCCCCGGGTGAGGATTTTATACCAGGAAAGCTTTTTAAGATGATAGAAGGTTTCGTATCACCTCCTTTATCTAAACTATTTCAACGAAGCCTCAACTCAGGAAGTGCTCCACGCGATTGACACTCCGCAATTGTTAAGCCCATTTTTAAATCTGGCGCTGCATCCAACCCGTCCAATTACCGTCCGTTTTCGCCCACAATTGTGTCTCGCAAATCAATGAAACATGGCACAGTTGGATCAAACCAACTTTTTCTTTCCTAATTCACATGGTTTCATAAAAACTCATGTGACACGCAGCTCTTCAAAATTGTACGTAATATACACTCAAACACTCATGCTGGAGCACAAACTAATATAGTCAAACCCACTTATAACAATCCCACATATAACGACCTATCAGTTATAACGACCAGCTTTCAGAAAATATACGATTTCAAGGCCCTACCCAGTAAAATTGGTCCATATAAAACGACCGTTTTTCAAAGCATCATACTATTACAACGAACACAAAAACTGCTTTCAACAGAAAAAAAAACAACTCCCGGGCGCGAAAAGAAAAAAAAAAGCTCGAGGTACACCTAAGCATTTCTTATGAGTTGTGAATGCGGAAGCATGCAAGCCGCTCGTCCGCTCCCTTTGTCGTCTGCTGCGTACTAGCGCGCGCGCTTCGGGATCTCGGAGGCCATGGTGCAGTGGCCAAGGGGAGCCCCGGCGACGCGCGCCAGCCAATGGAACTGAAGGCGCGCGGAAACTATCTGCCGTTTTCGTGCTTCCAACAGATGACGTCAGCTCGCTCCACGAGACAATTGATGCTTTCGCATTAAAAAAAAAGAAAAAAAAAAGATTAAGAGATACATTCCGGGCGCGGCGCTCCGGGAGACGCTCAAAGTCATCTCCACGGTGGCGCGGCAGGGCAGGAAACAAAACTACAAAAGCAAAAATGCCCTCCCAGTTCTCGTAGTCTCCCGATTGTGCGTGCGCGGGAAGGAGAAGAGAAGGAGAAACTCAACTCTCGCGCCGTGCTGCGTTCGTTTGTTCTATGTTTGCAAACTCTGTATTCAACTAAAGAAAAACTCAATGCTCGGTATAAGGTGGCTAGCTCCATCACCATCATGACCGTTTGTTTACGTTCGCCTTCTTTGGTATCTGTATCATGCACATTCTCTCGCGTCTGCGGACTTGTGTCTGTCGTCTTAAGATGAGAAAAAAAATCCACTAGCAGGTTTTATTTAAAGGGGTCCTGCAAGGACTTTTTGCTGGTTTTTAATTTGCACCAAACCTGAGCGCACTGAACGTAGTAACTTAGTCAAACTTTTCTTTTCTCGAAATTCGCTTTTTTTTTTAAGCTATTCGCGTCTCCAGCTCGATGCTCGCCCTCCCGTGGCGGAAACGGGAAGCGCTCTAGTGAGGGTCCCCCGATTCTCCTGCTCAGCGGGAACGGCGGAACTGCTCGCAATCATGGCTGGCTAAATGTCATTTCCGAATGCAAACAACACTTTTTGCTGTCCCAACGTAGTGCTGCAGCCGGTATGGAATTGTATGTTACTGGAGAGTTTTAGTATTGCGCATAAAAGCAAACGCTGTGCGTTTGCGTTAGAGTTGCGTGCCCCACGTTGTGCGTGCGCCTCATCGCCATGCGCTATCCAAGACCGCAATTTTGGGCTATGCGCACGCGCAGTGTGGAACACGCAAAGCTAAGGCAAACACACAGCGCTTGCGTTCGCTCGTATACGCAATACTAAAACTCACTACTGTTTTACCGGCTTACAGCGCCAACGAAACGTGCTGCAGTGAGCAGACGTGCAAGCAGGTAGGCGTGTCTTCGAACAGGGAAGGCTGAGATTGGCAAAACGACGGAGCGTAAAAATGAAAGTAACTAAATGTTATAAAAAAATTGGTAATTAAAAAAATGTTTTTTTTTTTTTTTACTTTTGGGCATTTTGCGGCGACTTTGGACGTTTTGCCGATTGTCTAAAGTCGCGACTTTGATAGCAAAACATACTTTACCCACGATTAATGTAATTTTATATGGACTTCTCACATAAGCAAGAATGTTTTCATTGATTTTAGACTTTTTTTTTTTTTACTCTAATTCAAAATGCTGCAATTGGCACCAGTGATGATAATTAGCACAATTTTGATTGTCATATTTGTTCGCGCATTTGCAATTAGATCATAAGCAACAAATTATATTAGAGCTTGAAAAATTACGTATTAAATTATATGAATTTTAATATTATTATTAATAATACAAATCGCGGCAATGTATGCCTCCAATTAACGCCGAGATAGCGAAAATATGCCATTTAACCATATTAGTCTTTCCAGAAAGGTATAATTTTGTTTTCTTTTTAGCATATGAAAAACTCTGACATCATTATCAAGATAGACAAACGGTCAAACATTGGATGCTATATGAAGTCCTATGCGTCACGCGTTGATAAAAAAAAAAAACACATACACTTCATGCAGCTGTCTAACTCCGATTCTGTGTTAGCTTGTTGCGTTTATTAATTTATAGGTTTTGTGGACATATTGTAAAATTTTGAATTATTGCTCTTATTCTTGGGCTGGGGATAATGTTAAACCAATTAATCATCTAAATACCCAAAAACCATTAAAAGGCCCGCAGTTTATTATTTCCCATGACAATTATCTGAGCAAGAAAAGGCAGCGAGAACACACAAATATCAGCTCTGATTTTTTCAACAACTAGAACAACTTCAAATATCAGCCTGGATCGAACATGCATGTCACAAAATAAAGTTTCCGCGAACATCTTCTCTAACTAAATAATTACGATGTGAGACATACCTTGAGTTATGAAAGAATCTGAAATTAAGACCTATATCAAGAAATTAAATCCAAAATAGGGGTTAGTTTCGGTTTCGCTCCAGAATTAAAACGCGCATCCTTGCTTAAATATTACGCTAAACACCGTTCCTGTCTTCAGGGCAAAGAGGTGACCTGCGCTCATAACCAGTCTTGGGCAGTAACTAGTTACTAGTAACGCGTTACCGGTAACTAGTTACTTTTTCCGGTAACTTTTACCTGTAACGCGTTACTCTTTAATACTGGTAACTTGTAACTGTAGCACTGTTACTTTTTTATTGGGTAACTGTAACTGTTCAGGCCGTTACAGTTACTTTTTTTTTTACTATATAAATTGAACCCACTGCCGCGGACATGGAGAAATTGCCATCTTGAAGTATTTTTCTCCAAACTTCTCGCTGACAAAAAAAAAAAAAAAAGTGTGGCTACGCTATAAACAAACAAAAAACAGCCTGGTTCAGTCCACGACCGAGGATGTACGACATTCGAGTCAGCACAAAACCGGGAGATAAAGGAAGCCGCGCCCGCGGTGGTAGGGGCGGCAAACAATGTCTGTTTCACCGACTGTGGTTCACTCTTCTCTCGTGCGTACCATCTGTGGGTGTTGGTGGTCGTGCAATTTCTCAGAGTATTCCGTCTGGGCTATGTCTGGGATATGTCCGTGCTGTCGTTTTTACTACCAGTCGTTCGCCGTTTCCTCATCCCTAATAGATTTCCAGAAAGCCGTCCCCAAATTGTGCAAAAAGCCGGCGCTTGTTTAATTTATTATTTCTCTTCGAAGCCGCTCTAGTGAACACGACTTCCACAGTTGGCGTTTCGGACATAGACGCCGCGGTGGTCGTCGCACACTCGTAAAGCACCTGAAGCTAATTGTCCCCGTTCCGCCTATATTCTTTGGAAGCTGCTTGACATGCTATGTTTAGGCCTGCTTTCGAGGAAATACCAGAATCTAATTATGTGACCATCTCTGTCCTCATTCGTTTCGGAGTAAAAAATAAACCAAAACGTTCACTGACGCGGGCCGATGACAATTTTGAAAAACGGTTGATTCTAAGTTATAACAATTATTGCATATAAATTATGCACATCAAAATGCTGAAACGGCGAATGACGCAAAAAAAAATGTAACCAGAAAGTAACAGTAACTGTAACTGTAACACGTTACTTTTTGAAACCGGTAACTGTAACAGAGTTACTTTTTCTCTCTAGGTAATTGTAACTGTAAACTGTTACTTTTTACCGACAACGTGCCCATGACTGCTCATAACACCCTACCTTCCTCGTATTACCAGAAATAATTTGTGTCACTCAGTGAAGCCAGCACACTTGACAGGCTTAACAGCGGCATACATCTCCGACCCTCACTATAACAGCCATTTTGGAAAATGAGTGGCGCCACCTATAGTTAGTTAGTCGGAAATAAGCAAATTAAAATTACAAAAACAAGCAAAAAATAACCTCCCTCATGACGTCCTTGGTTGCTTGAGTGGCCGTGAACTAGAAGAGGGGTAGTGGGCTCATCACGAGCGCTCACGGCTGCCGAACTCCGTGTCGACGGCGCGAGAGGGCACCACTAAAGCATGTTCTGGATAGGCTGTATGCCGCGGGCAGCCAGAGCAGCGTACATCCGGGACCGTTCCCTGTCGGCGCGCCTGATCCCACTACTCCTTTCTTGTATGCGCCTCCTTTTCCACCGCTTGCTGGCGGATATGTCGACGGGTCATTTCTTGTTTCGATACTTTATGGCCTGCATTTGTTTCTTTTCTGATTTAAAATACCAAACAAAAACTACTTTTATAAATAATTGAAACGGTTCGCGCCACTTATATTTTGTATTTCGACTAAAAAGAAGCTTTTAGCAGCTCTGACCAGTAGTAAGCCCCGGACCAAGACGTCACATTTTGCGCGCTTTCTGTACCGCGGGTCGCCCTCGTCGGCAGAGAAGGTTTCCGCGTCGTCCGGTTAAAATATGACGCACTGAAATTTAGTTACTCTCTCCGTGCCCGCTGGCTTGCCCGAACCCCAAGAGACGTCAAAACCGCAAAAAAGTTAGACTCTTAAATATGATTGCAGGGCCCCTTTAAAGGTGCCCGGGCAAATGGCTCCGTTCCGAAAGCAACTCTGTCTCGTGTCTAAATTTGGTAAAGCTCCATGCTTCGCTGAATTTGCTGAATAGCCCTAGAGCCTGCCGACACCACATGGTGGCCAGTGGCCGACCGTTTTCCGCTAAATTTAGAGAAAACGCTTAAAAAAAAAAAAAAGCTGAAATTGGCGTCAACAAATGTGTAATCTAATCACTAAATGTCCACTATAATTAACTGTAATCTAATCATAAAATGTGTAATCTAATTGCCAAATATGCAATGTAATCACCAAATATGCAATCTAATCACGGGTAACATAAATGTGAAGAAAGGTGTAATCTAATCTCCTTAATCTAAGGAGCGAAGTGCAATCTAATCTCTTTAATCTAATTAAGAAATATACAATCTAAATACCAATATGTAACCTAATCACCTACAGCTCCCGCAAGAAGTTACAGTAGCCTCGACGATGCAGCACCAAATAGCTGATGCCATCCGTAACGACCCAAGTGCGAAAGGGAAAACGGCCCTGCCCTTACCTTCTTGGTGTGCCCCTTGAGCACAGCCACGACCTGCTCAGTGTCCTTGTTGAACACTGCCGCATTGAGGTCGCTGGCCCCGGTGAGCACCAGGCCGCTGGGGCTCACGTCCAGGGCTAGAATACCTGGCAGGCCCGCACTGTGCAGACCGGGGTGTGAGCCCAGGGCACGGAAGGCACGCAGCTCCTCCGGTTTTGCCATGTCCTCCCGGATGGCGTTGCCTGCACGCAAGGGGACGCTTGGAACAACCCTCGCTTCTATCTATTCTTACACGTGTGGGTGGGCCATCTCTCAGGAGATTATGGTAATTGTAGATACCGACGGGGCCCGCTTACTCTCCCCCTAACGTGATACTAAGGGTCCGATAGTGGGCGGTCATTGAATTGCTCCCTCGCTCCCACTCGTTACCAGCAGCGGCCGAGGTGGCCGCAACCCGATGGGAGGCCCATTGTAACCAAGATTTCGGTTGCACATCGGAAGATCCCCGGGCAGTTCAAATTAATCCTCAGTCCTTTGCTGGGGTGTGCCAGGTGCCCTTCGTTGGTTTGGCGCATAAGGTTCTCAAATTAGATTCGAGATTCGTCACCCTCTTCGTGCAACCTTGTTGGTATGGCCGATAGCCAGCAGCGTCCGGACACACGGCATTAGGCTTGGTGCTGCGGAAAGGGAGTGGTGCAAAGGCCCTAGGGCAATGGCGGCGGCCAGGGCCTTCCTGGCCACCACCAACTCCTCCTTGTGGCGGGCGATGACGGCGCCCGCCACAGAGGAAGATGGCAGTGGCCAGGAGGCTGTCGCCTCCTCGGTGTAACGGGCGATCAGGTCCTTGTGCTGGTGCAGCGTGGCAAACTGTCTTTGAACTGCCTGCAGCTGCTGCTGCACGATGAAGCTGTGCAGCATCGCTGCATCCCACTCGTCCTGCAAGCGTGCAGCCGCGTTTTCTCGAGGGCACAACCTCAGCAATGCTGGTTTACGAGTCCCTAGTCAGGCTACGCTTCGAAGCAATGACACTCCAGTCATCTAGTTTAAAACACCGTTGCCATTGGTTTGATTTTAATCAAGGTGAGTGCATTGTCGGCTACATATTGGGCGTGATGCTCCAGCTTGAGCGCAATGAACTAATGAGAAAATGTTTGGCCTGTGTGCGAGTTCACAATTGTACAATATTTTGGTGAGAATGTCTCACCAACATCAAAATATTGAGCGAAGTCTCGTGGCCTCCAATGTGCTTGCTCTTAGTACTCCTTCGTCCAGCAGCCCAAGTTGGCTTGTGTAAGGAAGCGGAACAACTTGAGATTTGCAAGCGAAGCGAGTTGTCAATGGCTTACAACATCGGGGGTGGAAGCAAGCTTTAGCCTTTTGGAGCAGGTCTGGGAGCAGCAAAGGTGCCCCTTTGGACCAGCTTTGGAGCACTAAAAGTTCAGCTTTGGAGCAGCTCAGGAGAAACAAAAATCAAGTTTCGTAGCAATATAAGCAAATGTTGGAGCTGCTTGGTTCTATAGACCTTTCCAAAAACGAGCTTGTGGCCGGTGCCATTTTGAGCGTTCGTGCGTGTGGCGCGTGCTTTGCTCGCTTTCCGAAGCGACGAACACGCACGTGCTGGGCTGTGAAGATCGCACGCTGGACTGTGATTTTATAAACATTGGAAAGGTCTATAAGCACAGATGTTTTTCTAAATGGGCACGTCCACGCGACCAGTGACGCGGCGAGAAGGAAACACTGGAGGGTGAGGAGGAAACAGCATGCCGCCTCTCTCCATCTTGACGTTTGGTTGGTTTGGTGTTCGAAATTGGAATGTCGGCCATCTTGTCCACGCCGAACAGCTTGCGACGTTCGAGAACGCGGACAACTGGAGGAAAGTTGGCGGTACCGATGGCAGTCTCGAGACGCCTGTTCGAACTGTTCCGCTAGAAACACAATACGTTCGAGGCTGGGTAGTCCAGCTCCCGCAGACTCTCAGATTACCCGATCTTGCACCTCCGATGACAATAAAACCGGCCTGAAAAGCTTCCGCGACGCGGGTTTCAATAAAGGACTCCAAAATCGCAAAAAGAGAGGCGAGGTGCCGTAGAGCACCAAGGTAGTCAAGGACGCTTTCTCTCGTTAGCTTCGGCAGCAGAATGCTCGTCAAATTCAGAAACGGCCGCGCTGTTGAAGGAAATGTTGAAACTATTCGTTGTGCCTTCCAAGCCAAGCAACGACCACAGTAGTGCGCGCTTGCGCTTCGGAGAGCTTTCATCGGCCTCTATGGCCACAAGATAATTGAAAAACGACGTTTTCCAACTTAGCCAAGGCTGCGCAGGGGCACCTGGCGTGGGAAGAAATATAGGTGGCGTCGTCCGCCGGAGGCATGCGGTTTTAGAGAAGCTCGTTTTAGCGAACGCCGTTTTACCGACCCCGGTTAATCGAATGCCTTTGGCGTCGGGAAGGAAGCCGTCGCCATCCTTTTACCGCTGCAAGACATCGTTTAAAAGATTGACAAAAATGTTAAAAATTTCACCCCAAAGTAAAACAAGAACAGTTTCCCCGAATCAAGGAAAAGAGATGGACGCTTCCGTGCTGTGCGCACTAAGTGCTTAAAAAGAAAAGAACAATTCGAACGGTCATTACGGCGTTCTAAACAGGGCGGATGGCGCTAACCCTAGCGACGTTGTGTCGTTAGGAGTGGACAGTATTGACATGAAATACATTCTATATGGAAAAAAAAATGAGGTGGGTGGAAATATTCAAAAGGACCTCACACACCACTCTCTAATATTACCTAACACGAGAAGAAAGAAAGAAAGAAAGAAAGAAGAAAGAAAAAAAAAGAAAAAAAAAAAAAAAAAACATGCCCGTCTGCCACATCTCCGGCAAGGAGTCTGATCAAAAGCTCACGAGGCAAAAATTGAGACCAAAAAAAAATGCAAGAAAAGTGTTGTGATTCGGAAAAAAAACACAAAAATAATATGGAAAATAAGCAGGGCCAAGGCGGCCTGCTGAAAAGACGAGGTCTCACATGCCGAGGTGGTGAGGCGAGGACCGATGGAGTTTACGAGTCCCTAGTCAGGCTACGCTTCGAAGCAATGACACTCCAGTCATCTAGTTTAAAACACCGTTGCCATTGGTTTGATTTCAATCAAGGTGAGTGCATTGTCGGCTACATATTGGGCGTGATGCTCCAGCTTGAGCGCAATGAACTAATGAGAAAATGTTTGGCCTGTGTGCGAGTTCACAATTGTACAATATTTTGGTGAGAATGTCTCACCAACATCAAAATATTGAGCGAGGTCTCGTGGCCTCCAATGTGCTTGCTCTTAGTACTCCTTCGTCCAGCAGCCCAAGTTGGCTTGTGTAAGGAAGCGGAACAACTTGAGATTTGCAAGCGAAGCGAGTTGTCAATGGCTTACAACATCGGGGGTGGAAGCAAGCTTTAGCCTTTTGGAGCAGGTCTGGGAGCAGCAAAGGTGCCCCTTTGGACCAGCTTTGGAGCACTAAAAGTTCAGCTTTGGAGCAGCTCAGGAGAAACAAAAATCAAGTTTCGTAGCAATATAAGCAAATGTTGGAGCTGCTTGGTTCTATAGACCTTTCCAAAAACGAGCTTGTGGCCGGTGCCATTTTGAGCGTTCGTGCGTGTGGCGCGTGCTTTGCTCGCTTTCCGAAGCGACGAACACGCACGTGCTGGGCTGTGAAGATCGCACGCTGGACTGTGATTTTATAAACATTGGAAAGGTCTATAAGCACAGATGTTTTTCTAAATGGGCACGTCCACGCGACCAGTGACGCGGCGAGAAGGAAACACTGGAGGGTGAGGAGGAAACAGCGTGCCTTAACGTTTGGTGTTCGAAATTGGAATGTCGGCCATCTTGTCCACGCCGAACAGCTTGCGACGTTCGAGAACGCGGACAACTGGAGGAAAGTTGGCGGTACCGATGGCAGTCTCGAGACGCCTGTTCGAACTGTTCCGCTAGAAACACAATACGTTCGAGGCTGGGTAGTCCAGCTCCCGCAGACTCTCAGATTACCCGATCTTGCACCTCCGATGACAATAAAACCGGCCTGAAAAACTTCCGCGACGCGGGTTTCAAAGGACTCCAAAATCGCAAAAAGAGAGGCGAGGTGCCGTAGAGCACCAAGGTAGTCAAGGACGCTTTCTCTCGTTAGCTTCGGCAGCAGAATGCTCGTCAAATTCAGAAACGGCCGCGCTGTTAAAGGAAATGTTGAAACTATTCGTTGGGCCTTCCAAGCCAAGCAACGACCACAGTAGTGCGCGCTTGCGCTTCGGAGAGCTTTCATCGGCCTCTATGGCCACAAGATAATTGAAAAACGACGTTTTCCAACTTAGCCAAGGCTCGAGAAGCTCGTTTTAGCGAACGCCGTTTCACCGACCCCGGTTAATCGAATGCCTTTGGCGTCGGGAAGGAAGCCGTCGCCATCCTTTTACCGCTGCAAGACATCGTTTAAAAGATTGACAAAAATGTTAAAAATTTCACCCCAAAGTAAAACAAGAACAGTTTCCCCGAATCAAGGAAAAGAGATGGACGCTTCCGTGCTGTGCGCACTAAGTGCTTAAAAAGAAAAGAACAATTCGAACGGTCATTACGGCGTTCTAAACAGGGCGGATGGCGTTAACCCTAGCGACGTTGTGTCGTTAGGAGTGGACAGTATTGACATGAAATACATTCTATATGGAAAAAAAAATGAGGTGGGTGGAAATATTCAAAAGGACCTCACACACCACTCTCTAATATTACCTAACACGAGAAGAAAGAAAGAAAAAAAGAAAAAAAAAGAAAAAAAACATGCCCGTCTGCCACATCTCCGGCAAGGAGTCTGATCAAAAGCTCACGAGGCAAAAATTGAGACAAAAAAAAATGCAAGAAAAGTGTTGTGATTCGGAAAAAAAACACAAAAATAATATGGAAAATAAGCAGGGCCAAGGCGGCCTGCTGAAAAGACGAGGTCTCACATGCCGAGGTGGTGAGGAGAGGACCGATGGAGCATCAAAGGCGGGAAAAACTCCGAAAGGGAAAACACGTCATGCATCATGTACTTCCAAAGACGTACTGTTTATGTAACGGTCAAACAACATGGGGTTCAAGCGCCCTGGGCCAAAGAGACCCGGGGCGGCCCGCCTAAAGGCACGGGCCCGATGGTGGTTAGATGGAAAAAGAATATTATAAAACAAATTTACAACGGAGAAAAAAAAATATAGAGCTATATTTACGGCGCAAAACGAATTTGTAGTTGGCGCCTGCACGAGCCGCCGCTGGTCACGTGGTAGTCCTGTGCGTCACCGCGCTGCGTCGCCGCCGCCGCCGCACGCTGAGCGTTGGGACCGTTGGGACGACGCCGCTTCAACGGCTTCAACTCTGCATTCAACGCGTTTCTCCACGCCGCCGTCGCCGCCGCCGCACAAGTTCGTCTGCTTCGGGGCGCCGCCAGCGCCGCCGCCGTCATCTGACCGGCGCACTGGTCTGTCTGCTTGCGCTTTTTCAGGAGTTTCCTGGCTCTAAAAGCTATTTATTAATCGTAGTTTTTTTTGTTATACTTCAAACAAAGATGAATAATACCCCTGTTACACGGGCACACTTAACTGCAGATGGGGGTCAAGCCTGGTCAAGCGCCCTGGTCAAGCGCCTACGAGGGCAACGGGACCCCGAGGGCAACGCGGGTCGCCCTCGTAGGCGGAGGAGGTTTCCGCGTCTTCCGGTTAAAATATGACGCACTGATATTTAGTTACTCTCTCCGTGCCCGCTGGCTTTCCCGAACCCCAAGAGACGTGGAAACCGCAAAAAAGGCAGACGCTTAAATATGATTGCAGGGCCCCTTTAAGTGCACTTCCAGTATACTGATTTTGAACTACATTTTACTACGGGTAAACGCGTCTTGAAATGCCATGGTATGATGGTACTAAACCTTTACTCCGGAGTCGGATCGAGTAAATTTTAGAACACAGCCGAAGCACAAACCGCTAAGTTGTGATCGGGATATAAGCCGATGTACGTCGTCTGCTAACTCGTCGGTATCCATCTTCCAACACTGGCTTGCTACCCGAAGTATTGAGGAGCATTGATTTTAACTAGAAGTTGTACATTTTCACTTAACACTAGTTTGGCTGCTAGTAGTACGCTGATAATTCTTACAGCAACAGCAAACGATCAAGCTGCTAGTTACGAACATCGTAACAATCGAGCAAAACTTCGATACAAAACGACGGTATCCAGTGCGCGACAACCGAACGGGCGCTCGCTATGGAAGAGCTTAAATTGCGTCGACAGTGGGATTCAGAGTACGAGACACAGCTGAGTGACCTGTATTCCACAATACAACGCCTCCAGAGTGAATTCGAAACCGAAAAAGAGCGGGTTTTCAAAACGTGCGAAGAGGCCGCCATCGTGGAGTCTCTCGACCATGAAAAATCACTCCTCGAATCGGAAAAAGCAAAGTGCGAAGACTATTTGCGACGCTTGGCGTGGACAGAAGACATCCTACGCCAGAAATGTGATGCCTTGGCCGTGGAAAACGCGAGGATAGAACATCAAGCGGCGGATCTTGAGCAAGAGGTTGATCGCCTGTCTCAGCTGGAATCGAACCGCGCAGCGAGTCTTGGCAAGCTTCTCCAGGAAAGCCGATTTGACACGCGACAGCCGGAGAAAAAAGCAACAACAAGTGCGCATAGGGACGTGCCGAACTCATCAGCGAAACGAAGCCATTCTATTGTACGAACTGGATCAGATGATGCGCGAACACGTTCCATCGAAAGCGAGAACGAGGCTATTAGACTTTCCGAAGCTGCTTGCAAGCAGCTTGACAAGGCTTGTTCGATGAATCCGCCAGCCTTTGATGCATTTGGCAAAATGCAGGTACGGGCTCTGCGAGAAGACATCTCCAAGGCTCGGAGTGACTACTTGATGTTGCTCAATCAAGTTGGAACATGGCATGTGTGCTAGCGTCAAGGTTCAGACGGAACCCATTGACCCCTGAAATCAACAGACATCTGTATCTCGTTGAGATTATTTCTTGATTAACAATAAATAAACGCGTTCGTCCTCGAAAGTTAAACCGTTTTGATAGATTTATTATTTTATTTTAGTGCCTGCCAACAGCCGAATTGAATGGGCAGCACTGCAGTGCCCTTAGCAGGAGTCACCCAGATGGCTACAATGAACCTTATAGTCATCAACAACTCCGCGCAATTGACAACTAGACCGAGTTTCGCCAGAAAATAATGTTGTCAAAGCGACGGCGACCAATGTATCTATGTCTCATACAAAATTCGTAGAAACTCACGTTGGATATTTTCGATTAAGTGACGGTGTGACATCGCAGCAGTGTTCAATACGGCAAATGCCACAGATTTCCAAACAAGATACGTTTATCACGTGCTTTGTTTGCATGAATGAACTCGTCTTGCAGTGGTGGCGGCTCCCGCTGAGCACTCGGGCCAATAGAGAGTTTAAAGGGGCACGGAAACGAAATTCCAGCGCTCATTTTTTAGCTTTAATGTGTTGCATGTTGCGGCATAACCTCAAAAATACCAGTCTTTCGTTGAAAGGCACAAGCAAGCTAATTTTAAAGCTATTTAAACGATATTTCAGTGTGCACCTGGTGGATGCACGTGGAGCCTATTTGGGAGGTAATCTAGCAACTGTTGGGGAACTTGCTACGTAGTCATTACGTAGCAAGTTGCATCGGAGCAGCGCCGCTCTTTGGAATTTCAACATTTTCCTTAGCTTTTTTCATCAGCTCACAAATCGCGCATTGTAACAAACAGTCAAGAAGACGGAAAGGAGGGACTCTCCTCTTTCTCGGACAATCGTTTGTATACCGGACACAGCTATTCTCCCCCTAGAAGATTCGCCCGTCGCTCAAAACTCGAATAAAATGTCGTATGGTTTCTCTAAGGTTTTTCGCTACCTTGCACCACGCTGAAACGAAAATTCAGCTGAACTTGTGAAGGTTGTTCCCAACTTTCTACATGTCCACTTCTAAGTTCAGTTAATTCTAATGCAGAGCGCAACTTCGTCTGCTTCTTGCGCAGGGGTTACGGTGGCGTCGGAATGCCGAGCTCTGATTGGCTTTAATTGGAAGGATAGTTGGGTAGACCTTAGTGCTAGCTGCCTTGAGGTCTACCCACTATCCTTCCAGTCAGAGCCAATCAGAACTCAGCGTTCTGACCTCACCGCAGCCCCTGCGCAAGAAGCAGACGAACTTACGCTCCGCATATAACTATATGCGACTGAATCGTGCTGCGATTTACTCGCGACACAACTGATCGTTACGCGACTGACCGTTATACGATCGTTATACGACTGACCGTTACACGACTGACAATACGGGAAAATTAATTTTTATATAAAAAAAAAAAGATAAGATAAAAACTCACAGTTCGAGTTTAATATTTTGAACAACACAGGAACGTATATACATGTTTGTTTTCCCACTGCAAAGTATTTCTCATTGAGATATTATGCAAAATAGCACGTTACACATATAAAAAAGGTTCCCACTTATTTCTATTTATTCATAAACTGATAATATTTTAGGTTTTGGTCCAGGGTGAATGGCTTTTGTAAGAATGTCCTGAAAACGTATTAAAGGGATACTGAACCGAAATTTGGATTTTGCAAAATAAGGCCGCAGGAGCGTTGAATGGGACGCTACGAACTCCAAGACATCACTCATACATCGATATCTCAAACGGATGGCCGTACTTTTGGAAAAGAAAGGCGCGATCAAGCGAGGTCTATGACGTCATTGTCCTCCTGTAAAATTTGAGAATGAGTGGAAGCGGCCTCGTTTCTCTCCTCCTCGCTTCAGTTCACCAGCTCGACTGGACGTAGCGAGGAAGAGAGGGAATGAGAGTCGGTGGCGTGGCTTGTCTCGTCGGCCGTGTTCAATCGCGCACTTCTTTTCCAAAAATACGTCGATCCGTTAGAGATATCGATGTATGAGTGATGTTTTTGGGTTTTGCAACGTCCCGCCCAGGGGCGGATGCAGGAATTTCCTGAGGGGAGGGGGGGGGGGGGGGGGTCAGGTGTTGCTCAGCGTACCATTTGTTTAGGAACCCCCTCCCCCTCTCCCTCATTTCACGCCCTAAATTTTACACATGCAGAAATCAAGAGGGGGGTCAGGACATCCGGACCCCCCCTCTAAATCCGCCCCTGGTCCCGCCTATCCGTCCGTCCAGCCTTGTTTTGTGAGCTCGAAATTTCGGTTCAGTATCCCTTTAAACAGTTTGCATACTTACAAAGTAAATATGGCCGACAGAAGTTTTTAAATACAATTCTATATATTTCGTTATATCAATGACGTTGAGGTCGGTCACACGTGTTTCTTCTTAACATTCGTAAAAAAATATAAATACTTTAGCAACACTGGACGCCGAGATCTTATCATAAATTGGAGCAGACGTATACGTGTACGATTTTTTTTTTTTTTTTTTTAATCAAGCTTATAAAAGTTTACTTCGCTAAAACAAAAACGAACGCCCTTGAAATTTCTGAGGTATTTAGCAGAAACAAAACAAATGCTGAAATTACACAGGACGCAATCTAAACTCAATTTTATTCTAAAATAGTCTTAATTATGAGAACTAGCAAATATTTTTTTTTTTAGGACACCCTGATGCTATGCTATACAAACTATATTTTAGGAATGATGGGAGAAAAGCGTTTGAAAGTTACTTGATAAGTCACATCAATGTTTAATTTTCGGGAGAATGACCCTACTGCAGATTCTTGCTTCATTGCATACGTGGGTAATAATTCAATTACAGTAATTGAATTCCTGTAATATATTTATTTTTTAAATTTGTAATTAATTACTTTCGGGTAAAAGGAATTGTAAGTGAATTAGTTTCTAACGTCAGTAATTGCAAAATTACAGGCACAATTACAACTACTTCTGCAAGACTTTGCGGAGCCGACAGAACCTCTCTGAAAGCCTCAGCGCTCGCATAAGCGTTCGAGTGCTCAGTGACACACTCGCACAAATAGACACGCGCGCGCACACACACACGCACGCACAACAAGAATAGCGTCGCTATTGTTTGTTGTTTCGTTGCTTACACTGCGGGACAGACAATCCTCTTTACGGCCCCGTGTAGAGCCGTCTGTGGTGCGAGCAGAAAACAATAGCGTAAACATGCCAAAACATAGAAAAAAAAAATTGAGCTTTAGTTTTTAGTTGATGTTGGGAATTTTAATTGTCTAAGAAGTTATTTTTTTTTTTTGTGCCAGTTTTTCACGTCCCTCCTCTAGTAGTGTCGCACATTTGTATTATTTTCAAGTTTATTTCCTGTTGGTTTTACTTCGGACATTATTTGCATAAGCATTTTGGAGACTGACCTCGCACCTGTGAATATTGTCACCAAATGATTCGGGAGCCTCGATTCGGTTCTTATATATTTCTGAGCCATTATAATGTCAACTCAATGTAAATAATTTACAATAACATTATGTTTGTAAGTGAATGCAGTCGTATCAGTGCGTGTGGATTTGTTTTATATTAACACTAGTAAAATATTCATATATGACTAATTGTCGCATTTTTATTGGCCTGGTTAACAGTAGTCTGTCAACCCAATTTTTTCTTTGGCGATCTGGCGTCTTCCAGCATATGAACTAATTTATTATTATTTATTAAACATATCAGAACGTAGTAATTCACTGCGCCAAACTTTCAAGTTTTATCGTGAATTTAACAATATTCATAAAAGGAAAGTACAATACGTGACATTTATGCAGCGATGCTTAAAGGGATACTACAACGAAATTTCGGCGATCAATTTTTGGTTCATGGTGGAATACGCCAAAACAACGAGGACGAAAACGAGGGAAGAACTAGACAGGGCGCGGCGTAACTTTCAACTGAATTGAATCCTTATCCAATTTTTGGTCTATATGTGTTCAAAGGAGCAGTATCACATCGAACATACCAATATCTTGTTAAAAAAGTCTCGAAAAGGAATTTTAAAACGAATTAAACGATTAGCAAAGAGCACCTGGTGGATGTCGCTAACGCCCCGCTTGTAATGCCCGTCTAGGAACCTTGACAGCTAGTGACGGAGGTCGTCTCGCCTCCGTCCACGACGAAAGAAGAGGGGAAGGAGGAACTCCCCTCTTCCCGAGAATTTCTTTTGTGTGTCGCAGAAGTCGCTATTGTCCCCCTACAAGATTGTAGATTAACCCGTCACTCAAAATTCGTACAAAAGCAGCCACTTCGGTGGCTGGAACGACTAGGCCATCCTCTCGACGTCAGCCTCGCCGTAGCTAGCTTTATTTAGTGACACTAGCCGTAGCTTTGCTCGTCCCGAGACGACCTACGTCACGATTGCGTTGGATGTCACGTGGTCTCCGCTGGGCCTTCTCCGAGCGCTTGCCAGAGTGGGCCGTTTGTAACGAAAAATACAGCCACCAGGCTCAAAATACAAACGTGCGATTGTCATTTACGGATATTGTGGATCATATGCAACCTATTTTTGAAAACGACGGGAATATTTCAAATTTCGTTGAAGTATCCCTTTAAAGGTGCACTAAAGACGTTTCTGAGATCGTCTGTTCTTGGTGATATCTTACGGGCTCCAAGCACCCCAGAAATCCAAAAATTATGCTCGCGCAACGTCTTTTTTTCTACTAAAAATGTGATCGAAGTTCGTGCCACGTCCCTTTCTGAGCGGAAAAATCTGGAGCACAGAATTCAGTGGAGGCGCCAGCGGCGCCTCCGCCTGCGATTGGCTGACGCGCGCGTCGTCACGCCGCCGGCGCCTCCGCTGAATTCTGTGCTCCAGATTTTTCCGCTCAGAAAGGGGCGTGGCACGAACTTCGACCTCATTTTTAGTAGAAAAAAAAGACGTCGCACGAGCATAATTTTTGGATTTCTGGGATGCTAAGATCTCGTAGATTGAATTAAAAAAAAAAAAGTTTTTTTTTTTTTTTTTGTAAGTTTTGTTTGGACACGCGTGTGGAAAAATAAATTCTACGCGAAAAAAAATCTTTTAGAGCAATATTGACGGTGAGAGATTTATTTGAAATTCTGGGCGCAAAGTCCATGACGTCACGGATTGGTCAGACACTCTTTCCACCTCAACGTGAAGGCGAAGCCCATCCACCTCTCGTCCATGCGCCCGAAATGCGGAGAGAAAACAAGTGGAAAGGATGTGACTACCGACGAAATCGCGTCTTGCACCGTGAATATTGCTCCATTTTTTTTTTTCGTATAAAATTAAGTTTTTGACACGCGTGTCACAACCGGACTGTTTAAAAAGCTTTTTTTTTTCTTTTCGGGAGCCCTTTAAAGGACCTCTGACACGCTAAAAAAAAATATTTTTTTTTTTCATGCTAAACGTTGCAATGGCATATCAGGACATTAAAAAAAAAAATTGTTTCACTATAGAGTTGCGTAGTTTTTTTATAAAAAATAGAAATACGAGGCCCAATTCAAAGTTCCCGCCGTGCACTGTGACGTAACAGTGTACCGCAAGGTGTCAGGGCGGTCAGAAGGGAGGCATCGCCGGAAGTCACGTGAGTTGTATCCCTCCTCGTGCTTACCGCGAGCGCGTGTAATATTTTTTTAATAATTTCGTTATTCTCCGCATCTCCACGAGCGATCCAAGCAGACAAGGTTTCTTTTATTTGCTTTTCATCGCTTAATGTTGCTGTAAAGGTAGAAGAAGCGGAGTCAGTGAATTGACGTGATCAACTACAATGCCTAGAAGGTGCTGTGTGAGGGACTGTCCCGGTATTTCAGCAACTGAAGAAGAGATCACACTGCATGCATTTCTGAGAGACATACATCGGCCGCATGAGCACCCAGTGAACAAGTTCTACTCATGCTCTAGACAAAATACGTACTTTGTGCTCGACGTTTACTTGTACCTGGTACACTCACCAGTTCGTATTCTTTAGACGGCAGGCATCTTCAGCCTGGAGAGTATCCGATGATTCAACGACCTCGGTGTCTGAACCTTCAGCAATGCGATCGGGCGTGTCGTATGCTAGCAATCCTAATTTCTGCGAGCGTTCTAATTTTTTTTTTTTTTTCAAAACTTGATAGCTTGTTTTGCGCCCAGTATAGCCCTGTATCATCGCACTGACGGCATGCACTCGTACACTGGCTTGTACTCGCAACGCTTTCATCATTGACCTCCATCACGTCGATCCACTGACTCTTCGTCCTCAAATTTTACAGCACGCAAACTAACCAACGGTGCAGGGATAAAGAGCTAGTGGAACTGAAACTTCGTTTTCTACGATCGCTCGTACGAAGAGCAGAATAATAAAAAGAAAAAAAAGTCTTAGGCACGGTCGCGGAGAGCACGAGGAGTGAAACTCACGCGACTTCCGGTTAACCCACTTTTAGTGACGTAGCTCGATGCCTCCCTTCTGACCGCCCCGACACCTTGCGGTACACTGTTACGTCACAGTGCACGGCGGGAACTTTGAATTGGGCCTCGTATTTCTATTTTTTATAAAAAAACTACGCAACTCTATAGTGAAACAATTTTTTTGTAATGTCCTGATATGCCATTGCAACGTTTAGCGTGAAAAAAAAATATTTTTTTTGGCGTGTCAGAGGCCCTTTAAGTATCACCAAGAACAGCTAGACGATCTCAGAAACGTCTTTAATGCACCTTTAAGCATCCTCAAGCGTTGGGGCAGGGAATGAACAAATGCGTTGCATTCTGTGCAACTCGTTTAAGGTTACATGTCAAGTCGGGTCGCTCTCAGAAATAAGTAATTGTAAAGTAATTGCATTACTTTTTAAAAGTAATTTGTAATTGAAACGAATTACTTTTCACCTAGTAGTAATTGTAGATAAACTATTTTGGGGGCAATGTAATTGGAATAAAATTACATTTTGGAAGTATTTTACCCATGTGCCTCACTGCCAGTCAGCGTCGCCCTCGGCGGAGCGCACATTTTAAACGCTCCGTCGCTCGATCACGTGGTTGCGGTCCAAGATGACCGAGGAGCATACTTGGGTAGTAATTCGATTACAGTAATTGAATGGCTGTAATTTAATTACTTTTCTTGGTAATTTGAAATTGTAATTAATTACTTTTGGCCAAAAGGAATTGTAGTTGTAATTTCTTTCTAGTGTCAGGAATTGCAAAATTTAGGCACAATTACAATTACTTTTGCAAAACTTTGTGGCGCCCACGGAACCTCTCTGAAATCCTCAGCGCTCGCACAAGCGGCCTAGCTCTCAGTGAAACACTCGCACAAAAACACGCACTCGCACACGCACATCATAAATAGCGTCACATTGTTTGTTGTTTTGTTGCTTACACTGCGGGCTGAGAGACAATACTCTTTAAAGCCTACCTCAACGGCGCCGTGTGGCGCCGTCTGCTGTGCGAGCAGAAAACAATAGCGTAAACATGCCAAAATATTGAGATAAAAAAAGATAAAAAAATTAGCTTCAGCTTTCAGTTGAACTAGGGAATTTTAATTGTCTATGAAGTTTTTTTTTTTTTTTTTACATTACTTTTTCAGTATTGTCGTTTATTTGTATCTGTATTATTTTCAAGTTTATTTTCTGTTGGTTTTACTTCGTATATTTTGGCATAAGCATTTTGGAGACTGACTTCGCACCTGTGAATATAGTTACCAATGATTCAGGGGCCCCGATTCGGTTC
The DNA here is from genome assembly GCA_013358835.2 of Ixodes persulcatus. NCBI lineage: Eukaryota > Metazoa > Arthropoda > Arachnida > Ixodida > Ixodidae > Ixodes > Ixodes persulcatus. The sequence continues at coordinate 147,074 of JABSTQ010010779.1, forward strand.
TTATATATTTCTGAGCCATTATAATTTGAACTCAATGTAAATAGCTTAAAATACCATGATGTTTGTATGTGAATGCGGTCGTATTAGCGCTTGTGGGTTTTAGTTTTATATTAACACTTGTAAAATACGCACATAGGAGATAGGACTAATTGCCACATTTTTATTTGCTGGGCGAACAAAACTCTGTCAACCCAATTTTTTCTTTAGCGATCTGGCGTCTTCCAGCATATAAACTAATTTATTATTATTTATAAAAAAATATAAGAACGTAGTACTTCACTGCCTCGAACTATCAAGTTCCATTATGAATTTAAGAAAATTCATAAAAAGGAAAGTACAACTCGTTTCAAGTTATATGGCCCAAGTCGGGTCGCTCTCAGAAATAAGAAATAGTAAAGTAATTGCATTACTTTTTAAAAGTAATTTGTAATTGTAGTTAATTACTTTTCACGTAGTAGTAATTGTAATTGTAGTTAAACTACTTTTAAAGCAAAGTAATTGTAATTAAATTACATTTTAAAAGTAATTTACCCATGTATGCCGAGGAGCGTCTAACGGGACCAGCTCTTTTAAACATCCATCGGGGTATTCATGTTGACACGTCCAGTGGGACAGACTAGGAGAGACCGCTTCGCAAGGGCAGGGGGGCGTAGGACCGACTTCCTTCTCTGAAGGGTGCATGACGGCTTTGGAAAAGTTACGCTTTGGCACTCCACAATCCGCGAGAAGTAGAAGCTACCTATTGTACCTTATCACTCCGCAGAATATAGACCGACACGCTGTTTACAAACAAGCCCGCGTTTGCCCACACCAGATGTGGGCACTGCGCGTGCGCAGAAACCGAATTCGCGTGAAGCGAAGCGTCTGCGCATGCGCAGTGCCGTCGACAGCGCCACCGCAGCTGCGTGACGTCAGGGCCGCGTGTTGGTCTATAGGTGAAACACCTTCTGCTTTAAATTTTCACTCTTAGAAAAACAAAAAAAGGTATTTTGCCATTGTGAATTTCGTATTGGCACAATAATTTAAATCGTCGTTTTGTTCACTGTTCAGATAAGCTTGACATTCATCGTGATCAATAATCGTTGTCGCAGGTACGTAGCCAGAAAAGGGGGGGGGGGGGGGGCCATGGGGCCCGTGCCCCCCCCCCCCCCCCTCCGAAATCTTTAATTTTGCTGGGACCTCCTCTCCCCCTCCCCCTCATACAGCATTTTGTCCCCCCCCCCCCCCCCCCCTGAAACAAAACCCTGACTACGTGCCTGTCGCAGGATCTTGTTTTTGTGTTTGGCTGCACGTACTCTATGCTACACTTTCACTGCATTGGTTTTGATTTGTTTCGAGTGGATATATCTTGCGAGAATGTTTGGTGTCTCTGTACACACTATGTGGTTTTGTGCCATTCATTTACTACTCTGATTTGCTTTTCTATCGTGTAGATATGAAGTGTAAATAGGGTCCTTTGATTGTATGTACAAATTGTCTTCTCAGCGGTTCATATTTTGTTTGTCAGACGTTTCCTTTTGCATTATTTTGATTCGTCTGCTGACATGGTGTTTCCCCACAACGTGTATAGTTTCCGAACTGTGAATGAGGTTTCTTAAATGCACTTGATTCCATTCATTATTGCTCATTTGCTTAGTATGTCTAGTTAAAGAACCTTTTATTGCACTTTTTGTCTCGTATAAAAACCCATCTTGTGAAACCTTGCAATAGAAAGTAGCAGCATTTCTGAATAAATAAAAAAAAAAATATGATATTGTATAATCGCTATGGCGGAAGTACTTAGCGCAAAGCTCTATCGCGAGCCAAGGTTTAAGTTGTTCATTATTGAATTGCAAACAAAATAAAAAATAAAAAATTGTTCAACAAATAACAAACATTTTTTTTAAGAAATTTTAAAAACCAAAGTATGGTACCGCTCCTGGCCCTGCTGGCCAATATGGCCTTTTATCTTTTGTTCCTCTTACGCGGTTTTTTTCCTTCTTTTAGTTTTGTTATACTCCCGGTCTCGTATCACGACGCTTCACCAGACGCAAGGTGGTACTCTTGCTGCTCTTGCTACAAAATGCAACGTGATCTTTTTGTCTTTGGGTGCTTGAAGTGTATGCGTGTTTTTTCAGTGTTACCAAATTCGTTCGAATGTTTTGTGACCCTTCGAACAATGTCAGATATTATATATACAGCAAAATTCGGCCGAAGTTCGTGACCAGTAGCGTATTGGACTCTGGCCACAGCGTCGGTTGTTATGGTTAGGCCCACTGATCTCTATCGTAGTAGGCCTACTACAATAGAGATCAGTGGTTAGGCCGTTCGGTAGCGCGACGCGATGCGGTTGGCTCACACGTGTTTCATACTTCAGGGTTATTAGTGCGGTCGGAGTAGAGCACATGAACTCTTGATTTTCATTCTATCGAACCTACCCGGAAATTCAAGCTAAATTTCCAGTCTGTCCAAAGGCAAGTCTGGGCGCAGTTGCCTTTCGAGTGGAAAGGTCGTATTTATCTCCCACCTCTATGTCTTCGTGGATCATAGAGAACTGCGTGGCTTTGGGCTTGAAGCCTGTCCTATAGACTATAAACGAGACCTCGGTGCTTCCCTATCTTTGCCGAGACTCCGAGCTTTGTTCAACGATTCGAAACCTCCATCAGTTTCCTTGCAGTCCCCATTTTGCGGAGTACGCAGCGAAATGAAAGCAGTTTATGGACACTATACTGCCTAGACACCCTTATTTCCGACAAAAGGAATATTCACGATTTAACACCTTCCTTACACCCCTAAAATACGCAAGGGTGTGCAAAGGGTGTAGGTACTTGCGACTAGCCTTGGTGATGTTGCTAGAGCGCAACAACGGTTTGGAGCTCGCATGGAACCGGTTTTGAAGGTTAGTCGATAGCGTCGAATAACTATCGCCTGTACCAACGTTAGCCTGTACCAATGCTGTTATTCGGAGATACAATCTATGAACCTCGAAAAATCATCTTCAATCTGAAATATTAGTGGAGAAAACGCAACATACCTGAAACCTAAATAATTGTAGACGTGGCCCTCGGCAAAAGTGTCTCAATTGTTTCAGAAAACAATGCAGGAGCTGTAGGCGGGACGCTGCAATCCCTACAACACTACTCGTAAAGCGATATCTCGAATGGACGGCCGTATTTTCGGAAAAAAAGGTCGAGACTGAACGAGGCCGACGAAGCGCGTGACGTCAAGATATCTCGTTTTCTCCTCTCTTCGCTTCGCCCCCTCAAGGCGGCGAGGCGGAGAATACGAGAGGCCGTTCCCTCTCCTTCTCGGAGAAACAAGACGTAAACACATCTATCAAATGCGCTTCCTTTTTTTTTTTTTTTTGAAAAATACGGTCATCCGTTCGAGATATCGCCATATAAGTGATGTTTTGGTGTTTGTAGCATCCCGTTGCACGTTCTTGCCGCCATGTTTTGTGGAATCCAGATTTCGGTTCAGCATCCCTTTAACCGCAGTCAGCACGATCGTTGGGTCGTACACGTGCTTCATAGTCTTTATGTGACAACTGTGCATGGTGCTGTGTGAAGTTTAGGTTTTTGGAAGTTTTTGAAACAGGCGAAAGTGACGTCAATGGCAGTGTCAGATAACCCCTGCTCGCCTCTAAGCGGGTTCCGCTCGAAGATGCCGGACCCGAACAAGACTCACGACTCCAACAAATCGTACGGCGCTCCGCTTCCAGCCGTTTTTCTTTGCCGGTGGAAACGTCCCCCCGTCAAATCTCCCCCTCCCTTCCTCCACGGCGGCCTTGCTCTGCTCATCAAGTGGGGGCTTAAAGCCACTCACACGCACAGCACAGCGAGGGGGAGATTTGACGAGGGAAATTTCCCCCCGGCAAAAAGAACGGCCAAAACCGGAGCGCCGAACGATTTGTCGGAGTGGCGTGGCCCGACGATCTTTGTAGTGCCCCGTTTGGACACCAGAGGACATGCGAGGTACATGTCCTGCGGCAATCTCTGCACGTTTTTGATTCTTTTTCCAATAAAAGCAGTTTGCATTTCATTGTGCCCAATTCACATTCAAGAGGGGAAAAAAAAAGTAGAAGGAAGCTTTTATATTAGTGTTTGACTACGTTCAGACTTCTACAATTGGAGCGTACAGGAATAAATGCCTACTCCAAGTGTTCCAGCGAGCTATTCCCTTTTCTAGGGGTGCAAGGGCGCGAGTTGTGGACTCCAAAGCACCTTTATGGATTTACTGTCGTTTAGAGTGGATACCTGCACTGCCAAACACTTGTTCGTAAGTGTTCTTACAAAACTAGAAAAGATCCATAGTGAAGGGGAGTTCTTTTTTTCTCACTGGCACAAACGAAGGAAGGATTCTTGATTTCATTTTGTCCCGCACTTCCTCTCGCCTCTTTCTTGCCCGATTGTCACAGATTCGGGATTGAAATGGCAGTCGAAATATTCCACCTTTCCTGGAGCCAAGACAGAAAGGGAGGGTTTCCTCCTCTGTTTACATCTCTACCTTTTAAAAAGTTAGACGTACAACCAATACGAAAATATATCAATTTTTTTATTGTCCTCCATGTGCCGAGCCAAGGTATTAAAAAAAAATTTCAACAGCTAAAAAACGCATAAATACATGCCCTCGTTATATTTACAAATTCCTGCAAGAGACTAGACCAAATTATTAAGTTAAAAACGTAAGGACTCTCTCAGAACTTGCCTTATGATACAAAAAAATGGCAACGAACAAACCACAGCTCATTACTGGAAAGAGCCGGGCACTCTCGATTATTTGGTCCAAAGAGCAACAACCCGGCTAGGCACGTTTTCACGCATTGCCACAACCAACAGTAACATGTAAAAGAGGTAAGGACGTTTGTCATGGCACTCGTAGTAAGCTCTATGTCTGGACTGCCCGGTGCTCCTCTGCCTACATGGCATTCACCCTCTGCTCCAACTGATCCAGCTGCTTGGCAATTTCGCTGGGCAGTTCTTTCCCCAGCTGTTCGTCAAAGTACTGGCGAATTTCCCGGCACTCCTTGAGCCAGAAGTCCTTGCGGAGTTCGAAGAGCTCCCCCATGTTCACTTCGTCCTGAAGTCCATCGAGGTTCAGGGCACCTTCCGAGGGAAGGTAGCCGATTGGAGATTCCTGTGAAGGCAGGAAAGGACGTGCTTGTGGCACAATGCTTGCTTTGCCTCTCGGTGTCGGGCAAAGCCGTGGTTCAGCCTTCCCCACAACAACCCCACATCACCGAGTTCCTTCGAAGAAAAGCTGCCCTTTGAATGTGCTTTTGACAAGTGTTTTCCTTTTCCTTGTTGGCTTCACCTGCCCTTCGGTTCTGCCCTAGAGAGCTGTACAAGAGGAATACCATAAAAAGTGCAACGGCAGAAATATTGTAGGACAGCCTCCCAACGTCACATCGCAAATTCTCTTCTGTTAGAGAGATGTGAAAAACGGGTGATCAGAATTCCAAGCTTGATACTAGGTTTGGAACAAGATCAGTTACAGTCAACTCCAATTAATGACTCCACAAATCTGACCCCAAATGTTCGAACACCATGTGCAATGACACAACAACTTTTCCAAATTAAAGATACCCCAGCAAAGCGGGAGTAAACAGGAATTCGGAGACATATCCGAAACATACATGAGATAAATGCAAATTATGTCCAGTCAACACTGCTCAACATGGAAAATGTAGTAATCTGCAACAAAAATTGCCAACAAATGGCAAAGAACTAATATTTAAAAATCGAGCAAAACAAGAGTGCCAAAAGGTGTATCTGTCCTGTAGTAACCTTGCAAGAGATTTGTTATGTGGAAGTGCATAACCTTAAGCTGTGCTTCAGTGCAATACACCCTCAAATTCGGGGCCTCAGACATCTCCAATTTTGGGATATCAAAGCTGAAAAACATGCACCATATAATAGCAAAGAGAATCAAGTAGTCTGTCATGGACGTCCCCATGGCTCTCCACGGAAGTCGCCTACAAGTATCCTGCCATTATTTACCTTTGCTGTGCCACTCTCTTGGTCAACCCTCCGGCAAATCCAGTCGATGACGCGGCTGTTCTCTCCGAAGCCGGGCCACAGGAATTTCCCGTCTGAACCCTTGCGGAACCAGTTGACGTGGAAGATCTTGGGTAGAGTGCGTCCCGGCTTGCTTCCCAAACTCAGCCAATGCCGCTGGTAGTTGGTGAAGTTGTAGCCAAAGAATGGGCGCATCGCAAATGGGTCGTGCATGATCACCTTGCCTGCAGGATAAGTTGGGAAACTAAGCCCCCACTGGCCAAAATGGGGTAACAAGCAAAGGTTGCCAAAACAGAGGCATACCTTTGTGCTCAGCAGCAGCGGTAGCTTCTGACCTCATGGCTGATCCAATGAACACACCGTGCTCCCAATTGAAGGCTTCGTACACCAAGGGAACACCTGCAAATTGTTGAAGAAATGCCTTGCTGCATGTGGACACACAAGTTTTCTATCCAATAAATGCCACCTTAGTATATGTGCTAACTAGAATATACTGTAGATGAGTATAGAGTATGGTCCCCACATTGTGATCTCCAACTGGAGTTCCCAATCACATTGGTGGACATTATAGCACTGATGCGTAGGTAATAGACAACTAGTAGCAGCAATGTAACATAGGTATTGAGGACAAAACTGGTTCACAAACAGAAGAACGCAATTGGTTGTCTACCCCAACCGGTGGCCCATTTGAGAAGTACTGATGACAAGTTCCTCCAAGAAGTTCTAGGGACAAACAAGTTCCCAGTGCCATTAAGCTTAGGGAATGGGGGGGGGGGGGGGCACTACACATACGACAAGTAGCAGAACCTCATAATACATTCTCGGTTTACAAGTTTTGCTATGTCCAAAAACTGTAACCCAAAGCAGCCGACTCGATGCACTGGGCCACCAAGCCATGGCCACTCCCCCCTCTCACCTCTTTGCCTCTCTGCACTGTGTTTCCTGCCTCTACAGGCATGATGCTGAACTAAGCTCCAAAGAGATCCAGGCTCACCCAACAGTGCCTTTCTCCAGCACACAAGATTCTGTTATGGTCAGTTGCTTCGGTACCGCTAGTCTAGTGCCATGTTGCATAGAGTTCAGAGTTTGTGCCCATTCGTAAGAATGGCGTCACAGAAAGAGAAGGCTACACCTACAAAAAGTGAGCCGCGTCATTGTCTGAACTTCCAGACAATGGCACCCCCATTGCCATGATGGCATGAGCAGCGAGGTGAAAAGTTGCAGGGAGACGCTTTTGTAAAATGGATGGATGCCGGCTGCTGCGATGAAACAGCGCGAAAGTTTACTACTACTTAAAGGGCCTCTGACACGCCAAAAAAAAATATTTTTTTTTCATGCTAAACGTTGAAATGGCATATCAGGACATTACAAAAAAATTGTTTCACTATAGACTTGCGTAGTTTTTTTATAAAAAATAGAAATACGAGGCCCAATTCAAAGTTCCCGCCGTGCACTGTGACGTAACAGTGTACCGCAAGGTGTCGGGCCGGTCACAAAGGAGGCATCGAGCTACGTCACTAAAAGTGGGTTAACCGGAAGTCGCGCGAGTTTCACTCCTCGTGCTCTCCGCGACCGTGCCTAAGACTTTTTTTCTTTTTATTATTCTGCTCTTCGTACGAGCGATCGTAGAAAACAAAGTTTCAGTTCCACTAGCTCTTTATCCCTGCACCGTTGGTTAGTTTGCGTGCTGTAAAATTTGAGGACGAAGAGTCAGTGGATCGACGTGATATGGAGGTCAATGATGAAAGCGTTGCGAGTACAAGCCAGTGTACGAGTGCATGCCGTCAGTCCGATAATACAGGGCTATACTGGGCGCAAAACAAGCTATCAAGTTTTGAAAAAAAAACTTAGAACGCTCGCAGAAATTAGGATTGCTAGCATACGACACGCCCGATCGCATTGCTGAAGGTTCAGACACCCACGTCGTTGAATCATCGGATACTCTCCAGGCTGTAGATGCCTGCCGTCTAAAGAATACGAACTGGTGAGTGTACCAAGTACAAGTAAACGTCGAGCACAAAGTACGTATTTTGTCTAGAACATGAGTAGAACTTGTTTACTGGGTGCTCATGCGGCCGATGTATGTCTCTCAGAAATGCATGCAGTGTGATCTCTTCTTCAGTTGCTGAAATACCGGGACAGTCCCTCACACAGTACCTTCTAGGCATTGTAGTTGATCACGTCAATTCACTGACTCCGCTTCTACCTTTACAGCAACATTAAGCGATGAAAAGCGAATAAAAGAAACCTTGTCTGCTTGGATCGCTCGTGGAGGTGCGGAGAATAACAAAAAAATAAAAAAAAATATTACACGCGCTCGCGGTAAGCACGAGGAGAGATACAACTCACGTGACTTCCGGCGATGCCTCCCTTCTGACCGCCCCGACACCTTGCGGTACACTGTTACGTCACAGTGCACGGCGGGAACTTTGAATTGGGCCTCGTATTTCTATTTTTTATAAAAAAACTACGCAACTCTATAGTGAAACAATTTTTTTGTAATGTCCTGATATGCCATTTCAACGTTTAGCATGAAAAAAAAAAATTTTTTTTTTGGCGTGTCAGGGGCCTTTTAAGGCCCGTTCACACTCTTGCGACCAAGCACGACAGAGAGACGAGATCTGTTAAAACTTTTTAAAATTTCTTAGGATGAGGGAACACATTGGCATTCTAGCACCATCTATGCGGTGACCCTGGAACTGCGTTTCACAAGAGCGAAGGTTTTGCGGGATTTCCGAGGTCAAATGTGCGTAATACCTATAAGAAAGGCTCGTTTATAACGTTTACAAAAGTTTTTCGAGCCAAGAAAGAAAGGATAATGCGCGGGAGAAATACAAAATATGCCAGACCGCCAAGTTTACACTGCAACCCGATAGATGGCGCCACTGCGTCCTCTCGTAAGAGGTTTGAAGGGACCAAGGTTTAAGAGGTCGCAAGAGTGTGAACGGGCCTTTACTGTAAACAACTAAATTTTTGCGGGGACCTAATTTTCGTGAATCACCTACAATTCGCGAAAAATATGTCCCGCGAACAATTCGGGCAATATGTGAATGCTACGGAAGCTACACTCGATTCGCGAAAATTAGAACCCGTGAAAATTAAGTTGTTTACAGTATATCGCACGATTAAAATGTCAACCATGTGGCACTCCTGAGGCACCACTAGCATCTAGACACAGCTTTGCTCTGGTGAGCTCGTCAAGCTTCACTGTCTAGCGTGCGTCGAGCTTTACCACTTCGCACCTGCGTGCTAGAAGCAACGGCTGACATAGGGGGAGCATGTGGGATAACTCCATGGGCTCCGACATTTTGCTTACGCTAGCAGGTCTGCAATTGTAGGGCAACCCCGAATTTTAATTCTAAGTAAGTAACAAAAAAAGCAACCTGGTATACTGAATATGGTCGTTCTCCACAGCCACAAAAGTCTTGCTTAGATAAAGCGTTAACGGTTTATTAAATTATTTATTACAATACCCTCAGGCCCCAGGGAGCATTACAGAAAAAGTGGGTACAAGGTAAAAAAAAAAGAGTAATAAAAAGTACAATAAAAAAACAAGGGGGGGGTCTAAATCTTTTTTTTTTTTGGAGGGAGGAGACAGGCATTGAGAACAGAGGAGTCTTTGCGAATTAAGGGGATGTCTTCAGAAAAACAAGGGTGTGTGTGCAGGGAAATCACTGGGCCGAGGCGCTCACCTTCGGGCCTGCGTCCGCCGAAGAGGATGGCCGAGATGGGCACCCCCTTGGGGTCTTCCCAGGCCGGGTCGATGATGGGGCACTGGCGGGCCGGGGTGCAGAAGCGGGAGTTGGGGTGGGCAGCCGGTTTGCCCGAGCTTCGGGTCCAGTTCTCCTCGCCGAGCCAAGGACTTGATGCGGATCCCTCCAGCGGGCTCCTCCATGCCCTCCCACCAGAAGCCCCCGTCGCTCGTCTCCGCCACGTTGGTGAAGATAGTGTTCTCCTGGACTGTCTTCATAGCATTCGGGTTGGTCATCATGGACGTGCCTGCCGGGGAAACGGGTCACGCGCAGTGTCATCACAGGGGCTAGTGCACTGCCTTCGCCAATAGCGCCGCCCGCTGCCCGAATTCGGCAAAATCCAGAGGCAGGAAAAAAGTAGGTCAGAGTTTTAAGACAGTCTTTTCTATCTATTAAAAATAAACATTTTACCAGAAATTGCAAGATTCACTTATTTCTGGAACAAGAGGGCTACCAGGCAACTTGACATGCAAGAATCGATGGTTCAATTAAATGCCGAATCTCAACATTCAAATATGGACCCCAAGTCAGTGAAACACCTAAGTCTCAGACATTATTTGTGATGAACAGAAAAAAAGTAATCATGGTAAACATAAAATATTTAACAAAATACATAAACTTGTCCCAAGAACTAGAGATAGTTAACCTAAACAAAGAGATAGTTAACCTAAAACAAAGTGAAGGATAAAATCATCCGTATAGTATATTACCTAGTTATCTACCATAATATCCTGAACGTACGCCCACCCTCTAACTTTGGCACATGCACCTCCCTTTTATTTTAAAGAAAATTCTGATATATCGCCCACCCTCCAAAAGCAGCAATTCCGAAGAACTGGGGACACCTGGGCAGACCTTTCTTTTTACGAGTCTCTGGACGCACGCATGTATGCACCAAACAAGACAGGTGCACAAGAGCTTGCGATTGACAAGGCGCCCGACTTGGCCCGATGCCAAAGTATTGGCCAACGTGATCCCCGGCTTTCCTGCTTCCCCAGCAACGCTCTTAGTCACTTTTGCCCACCTGCTTGTTGCGCTTCGTTGGTTTATCTACCTTCCGATGGCTTCGTTTATTTTTTTTCAACTTCATTTATTTTTGAATTTGCAGATCAGCAATACTACCTAACAAAGGGAACGTCCCGGTTTCGGAAACATGCTTTCATGGAACAAGCGTCCTTGCTGTATGTCGATCGGCAGTATTCATCTGGTGTATGCGAGCAAAGAACTTCGCGATGGTAAAACTCTTTCAAAAAGGCAGGTAGGTGAATCTAAGATTCGCTCGCCCGCCTTTTTTCTCAATTATCTCCCATGAAAACGTGGGCATTCGTTTAGGGTACTACGTTAGAAAGACAAAAATCGCAGCAGTGAACATAAACTGAAAAATCGTATACAGTCTATTCATAAGAGAGGAACTCGCTGCTACACAAGGACGCAAGAAAAAATAAGTACCTGGTGCGCAATTTACGCAAGAACGCACAAGACATGTCGTACAGTTGCGATTGATACGAAGGTGACACGTGATCACTGATCTTTACGACGATTTGCCCCTAAATCGTGCATCCCTGCTTGAAGCCCATTGCATAGGTTGCGGCCACCGGTCGGCCATCTTGTGTCATCCGCTAAAGTGTTGTCAAGGCTGTGGTCACCTGACCTACAGATGGTAACCATGGTAACCGCCTAGGCTTGACAGCGCTAGAGCAGGCGACGTAAAATGGCCAACCGGTGGCCGCATTTGGAGAGGGGCGATCAGCGATCCAGCTGGGGTTTCCCCAAGAATTGAAATTGGGGGGGGGGTCTAAATTTTTAGGGGGAGGTTGGGGCATTGAGAATAGGAGTCGTTGCGAATTAAGGGGGTGCTTTTAGAAAAACAAGGGGGGGTGAGTAGGGAAATCACTGCATCCAGCGAATCGTCAGATCAGTACACGCAATCATTGACTGCTCAGTACTGGCAGCGTCATGAAGTGGCAGCCGTGGCAATTTGTGCGCCTTATTTCAGATAATTTCATGCCTTGGAGACGCTTGGTTTCCAAAGCGCACACTTCGCCATGCCTGCCAATACAGAATGTTCTATGTTAGTAAGTGTCACCTTAATAGGCACAAGCAAACCTTCCGCTGTAAAACAAGCCGGAAAAATCGGCGCCTGCACATAGAAAGCTAGAACGTTCACAGAATGCGCACCGACCAGGTCAGTCTTACCGTGCGAAATTTCAAGGCATAGTTCTCTATCTGTAAAAAATTAGCAACAATCTTGCCGAAGTAAAAAAAAGGGAGAGTTTGCAGACAAACTGAGTTAGCGATGCTATTTTCTTGTGGTGACATCTCCTGACATTCACAGCGAGCAGACAACAGAGTGCATTGTATGCTCACTGTGCCTATCGGAAGATGGCGCCAGAAGTAAATAGCGCCGCTAACTGTCGTCTGCGAACTCGCCCAACCTCAAATTTGGCAACCTTTTACCCTCAATTTTTTTTCAGGAAGAGAACTATGCCTTGAAATTTCCCACGCTAAAACTGAGCTCTCAGTGCACAGTCGGCGAAATTTTGAGCTTTCTACGTACAGGCGGAAATTTCCCCGGCTCGTTTTCCATCAGAAGATTTGCTTGTGCCACCCTACAGATCATGAGTGTACCGACAAAGAGGAAGCCCAGTCAGTGGTTTATGTCCAAAGGAACAGCAAGACGGCGACCGTTTGCTAAAACACTTAAAAGCAGACGTCGGCATCAGCAAAAAGCTACCCATAGAAGAGCAAACAGAGAAAGAAAATGTCGAGAATTGGCAGGTCTTCCTTTTTCCGTTTACATCCCGCGTCTTTCCGCAAAGTCAGTTTTCTATTCCTGTGTCTTGGCAACCAGCCACCGCAGTAGCCGTTTTGTCAGACTTCGCTTAAAGGGAAATGAGTCGCCATTATTTCACAAGCAGCACCGGCCCAACAAGCTGCATTAGCATTTCACTCACCAGGAGCCACCCCGAAGAACCCATACTCTGGGTTGATGGCTCTGAGCACTCCATTCTCATCAAACTTCATCCAGGCAATGTCGTCGCCCACGCACTCTGCCTTGTAGCCAGGCAGACTGGGTGTCATCATGGCCAGGTTTGTCTTGCCACACGCACTGGGAAAGGCAGCAGCAATGTACTTCTTCTGGCCCTTGGGGTTGGTAATGCCCAGAATCTGGAGAGCAAAAAAAGCAGACCTGCATGAGTGCCAGACATTACAGAAACTGCAAAACTGTCAGAGACAGTGTTTACATCCGTTAGATAAACGCGGACACTGCAAATCGAGGGACACACATTGTGTCAGACAAGAACCGGCAACTCACTAGCATATGCTCGGCGAGCCAGCCTTCTCTCTGGGCAAGGATGGATCCCAGACGCAGCGCAAAGCACTTCTTGCCTAACAGCGAGTTGCCACCGTAGCCACTCCCAAAGGAACAGATCTCGTTGTTGGCGGGGATGTGGGAAATGATGGTCTTCTCTGGATTGCACGGCCAGTTGTTGATCGCAGGCTCTGCAAACAGGGGAGCAAACATTGCAGTATTTCTTTTGTCGGTACTTGGAAAATGGCAAGCTATGCAGTTACTAGCAGGCACATTTTGCATGCAAATTCTTGGGCCTGAGCCCATTCAAACAGTACAGCCAAGCAATGCCCCCCCGAACGCTGACCTCGTATGGGCCTTGCAAACTAAGACACCGTCCAAGCCGTCAACGGCTCAAATGTCTTGTCAGTTACTTAATAAGCAAAGCAGTGGCTCGTTCCACTCACTAGCCATCGGCAGGGGCTGGCCAACAGAGTGGAGGCACTTGATGAAGCCGTTGTTGCCCAGGGCCTTGAGCACATCGGCTCCCATACGGGTCATGATGCGCATGCTAGCCACCACGTAGGGAGAGTCGGTCAGCTGAATTCCAATCTTGCCAAGAGGGGAGCCCAGTGGGCCCATGCTGAAGGGGATCACATACATGGTACGTCCTGCAACAAAAGGGGAGTTGGAAGCAGGCAGAACAAACACGTACGTACGTTAGCCCTCGTATCAGGGCCAGCAACTGATCTCTGCAAAGGCTTTGTCAAACTGCTATCCAAAATATCAAGAGGTTCCCACATTTTAAAGGGCCACCAAACAGTTTCAATGGGAAGAATAATTTGAAATTTTGTTTTTTCATTTTCAAAAGTGAAAGAAATGATCCTCTTTCCCCACAATAATTCCACCATATTACCACAAAGCAAAAAATTACTAACTATTTTGCAGCCTGCTGCTGCATATCAGGGGAACCATGGCATAATGTTTCCCGACACATGCCGCAGCAGATTGCAGAGATTTATCAAGTTGAACAATAAGCTGCTCAATATAAAGTTGTGTGAGAAGTTGGATATTAGCAAGACTTCATTAGACTAAAAATTCAGAGGCCTAACTACCTTCTACCTAGAGCTACACCACCTTTGTTGCCAGACAACGAAGGGAACTTTGAGAACAAGCGGAAATGGTGAGAGGGATTCTCGCTGGAGCACAAAACCTGCTGGTATGTGCGAGACAGTACAGAACCAAAATCTCTGTACTCTTCTGCATGTTATAAAGACTACCTGAATTACTCTGCCATATTCTAAATATTGTTTCATGGACCCTTCAAAGTAATGGCTTACAAAGGTAACAGACATGAAAACACCTTTTGTCGACCAAACTTTGCAAATTCACATTCGAAAGGCTTAATGCCTCGGCTCGTTAGAGTGGGCGACGAAACAAGACTCACCCTTCATGCATCCAGGAAAACGTTCGTCCAGTGCCTTCTGGAGGTCCGAGGGAGACATCCAGTTGCCAAGAGTGCCCTTGACCCCCTCCTTGGGAGTTGGGATGGTGTCCTCTCGGCGCTCCGTGCTGATGAATGTGCGGCTCTCAACCCGGGCAACATCAGCAGGGTCCGTACGGGCCAGGTAACTGCACGTTCAACATCAGCTGCCTCATCCCAGCCTCAAAATACCTCCTCGCAGTTGTAACAAAGAGTAAAGATCTAAGACGAGCCTCATCCCCCCTCATCACATTTTAGGCTGCCTAGTCTTGCTAGTGATTTAACTAGCCCCAACTTGGAAGAAGTAAATTTCTTACCAAGGTCAAAAAGTTGCCCCTACAAAAGGAGACTTGCCACATAATTAGAGATTAGTTTAGAAATAGAATGGAACTTTTTCCAGTAAGCTTCTGCACATGCGTACACTCCCTCCCTAGGCCTATCGTCCCGCTGTCACCATTTTCAGAGGGCACCGTTCCGCACGACCAACGTTGTCAGCATCTATCTTTGCGCATACTTTGTCTATTTGGACGCTTAGTTTTTTAGTATTCTTTGGTTTTAGTTTTTAGTATGGGGTATATAAAGGACTGAAAACCGATACAATGGCACGATGCCGAGTGTTTTGACGGGCGGAGGCACATTGAGCTGGCCTTCACTTGTAGTTTGCAGACAACTCCCCAGACGGCGCTTATTACTCAAAAAAGGTCCATTTAACAAGTCCTAGTAAAACAGCAAACTAATCTCTGCCAGGCTGTTGCCTCAAAAATAACAAACTTTAATATATAATATGGCCTCATACATGGGTCTTCCGAGGAAATACTTTGAAAATTCTCCGATAACGTCAACAAAAATTTAGGGCATACTGGCCATACCCCTAAGGCAGGGGTTCTCAAACTGGGTTCCGGGGAACACAGGGGTTCCACGAGCTGGTCTCATGGGTTCCGCGAACACCCAAATTGCAACCCCCCCTCCCCTCCCCCCACGCCGAAGGCTGCGCGGCAGGACCATGCAAAGCGCCTTCATCTCACTTTGTACTGACATTGCGATTGATATGGTGGGGATATATGGGAAGCAACACAAGCAAAATTGCCTACAATTGTGCATCTGTTGCTTCTCGGTCGGCAATAATGGGGGGGGGGTTCCGCGGCAGTTTTTGAGGCTTCCTGGGGTTCCGCGAGACCAAGAAGTTTGAGAGCCCCTAGCACTGGAAGAGGATTCTGCTGTGTGTGCTCGTGCACACAAGCAGTAGAGTCAAGGCCAAAGGCACATGCTCTATCAGGTTGTCTCACTTGCACAGTTGCTTCCAAAGCAAGATACTTGGCTTTACTGGCGGAGTAGGGTGAAATAAGGTAAGGCAAGCTATCATCTCACACTAAAAAATGCTAACAAAGTAGAATATACCGCTGGAAGACCTAGCTGCTTGTCTGACTGTGAAGAGTCTAAGCTAAAATGTATTGTCCCCGAGGTTCAAATCTCTGCCAATTATTTCTTGTATTACTCTTATAAGTTCATATGTATTTGCCAATATGCTCTCTAGTTTTATTTTCAAGTAAGAAAGCACTGCAAATTTCTTCAGCTTGCATCTCAACAATCTGTGAAATACAGGAGCAATGTGTGTCAAAGAAGGATGGGACAAAAAATATTGGCATTAAAATAGAGACAAAAATCTAGTTCTGTTCATAATAGAAATTCAGCACATCAGATTGTGAAAACTGCATAAGCCACACAAATTAGTCAAACTGCCAGATCAGATAGCGAAAGATAAAGGACATGGACTATGCACTGTCCCTGTCGCACGCAAGACTGTGGCCCCACTTTACAGAACAGAAGGTGACTGCAATGGATGTAGGATATGAGCAAAATTATCGTTGCAAGCCGTTCCTTCCAGTGACCTTTGATAAGACCCTCATACAATGGAGACCTATTTGCTCTCAATGCTACGAGCCAAGTCTGAGCAAGACTTTGTACCAGTTTTGTTTCAAACCCCGGTCACTTTCACAAGAGCTTATCTGAAGTGGTATATTGGGCTGAACAAAAATATTAGTATTAGAAGCATGCGCCATTACCAAAAAAAGAAAAAACACAAAAAGTAGACCAATTTATTCAGACTAGGATTAGAACTAATAATGAACCTCCAGTATAAAAATTTTCAGATACCAACGAGAGAACGCTCAGTTTCTCCAATACACAAATTTTCATGTTTATATAGTACAAGACTGAGGGTTCTCGATCAGGCTACCAGCTCTATAGCTTAATAGAAACCAGCCGGACCCTCTGATGGGGAATTACAGCAGGATAGCCTCTAAACTATACTGTTCAGCTTCTGCCCGAAGTGTCCAGAAAAGAAAGAGCTGAAGTACCAGTTGTGATACTTGGGCAGTGGAACAATGCTGCCGGACTTGAGCATTAGGTCGAGGAGGTGGCTGTTCTCAGCGTCGCTGCCATCGCACACGTGAACTGTGCTGGGCTGGCAGATGCGCTGCTTCTCCTCCACGTAGGCCCTCACTTCCTGCGGTAGGCTGCTCAGCGTGGGCTGCTGGCGCAGTGCTGAAGATGTGCTCAGCGCACGGGCCACACAGACCTGTTGCTTTAACTGCGACTGAAGACATTTCAAAGACCTGCAGGCAACCAAGACACCAATGAAACTCTGTTCCACATGGTCCAGGAGCACAGTCCTAGACAAAGTCCTGGACAAAAATGGACTTTGCAATTGCCCAAATAACTTTCTACAGTTTTTGCTTTCATTTCCGTAGCAAAGTAACACAGTGGCCATAAGAATTAGTTGTTTATGTTCAACTCCTAGCCAATATAGATGCAGACTGTCAGATTTTGGAAGCATGTACCCACCACCTGATTACATTTCTGACCAAAATTGGAGCTCACAGGGTTAAAAAGATGATTTATGAGACACCGTAAATCTTTCAATTAATCACCTCATAATAAAAAAAAATCACTACTATTTTTCTAACTTCTGAATGCAAAATATAAGGCAAATATGTTTTCATTTAAAGGAACACTGGAAGCCAAAAATCTATCCAATATTTAATTATTTATGCATCGAGAGTCATTTGAAGTTTGACAAGAGAACGATGATTTACAGGCACTCCCATTGGCTGCAAGCACGATTGACAGGAGACAGACATCGAGGCCCATAAACCATTATTTTCAAGAACATATTTGGTTATGGTGAAACTCCCAATGGCTTCATTCTTTTGTCATAATCGATTTCTATTGGAAACTAAACCAGGTAATTAATTGAAAGGCATGTACACCGTTTCATTACTTTATTATAATACCCACAGAAGGCAATACAAAGAGCACAAATTGCAACCACAAGACTAATTATAACACAAAAAAAAAAAAAAAAAAAAACGCGGCACGGATAACGGTTTGGGACATTCGGCTGCAAAGCAATGTCCGTTATCATATGCGCCCACCTCAGACTTGTGAGCCCACTCCGGTAACCAAAATGCTCCTCCACGCCAGCCGCTTTTCCCAATACGCCGGTGCAAAGCGGTGAAGCCCTCCTATACTCTATACTTGAACCTCGATTTTACGAAGTTCCCGATTCAACGAAATAAATAGCGGGTCCCGGTGACTTCGCTAGACCGAGGTTCAACGTACTGTCTCAAACGCCGTCTCCAATGCTGGCAAATGCACGGGCGCGAGAGCGTGGCTCAGCGGAATGTTTTGTTTGCACGAGCACTCGCGCACAGAAAGAGCTATCGAAAACCAGGCCCTCGCGCGTCTCATTCAAGACACTCCCGAAGAAAGCACTGCCAAGGATCGGGCTTCTGTTCAGGGCGATACGATTGTTCATAGTACCCGACACCGATAGCACGCGCTCACGGGGAAAATGCAAAGAAATAGCGGGCAACAAGATGTCGCCGTAGCACAGTCAGTGCCAAGAACTCGCTTTCAAGACCATTTCCGCCCTTGAATGAGCGGAAACGCTCTTTCGAGCGTTAAAGAAGAAACAAGGAAAAGAAGCGTCGCGAGCAAACTGGTCAGATGTCACCAGCACACATGAAGTCACCATATGGGCGCGCGAGTTCATGATGAGACGCGATCTTCACGCGCCACACCGCGCTCGGCCGACGTAGCTTTGGCAGTGCTCTATTTCGGGGAACTCCGTTTCCAGCAAGCAGATGACACTCGCCACGAGCCAGCGCTTTTTTTTTTTTTTTTTTTTTTTGCGCACGGCCGAGTTGCTCGCGTTAGCACAGAACTTTCTACCGAACTTCGAAGCATTCGAAGGCAGTTCGTTCGATCGTATCGTATGTCCGCCGCGAGTGCTCCAGTTGCGGCATGGCTAACTATTGGCGACGTGCGGGATCAAAAGCGTCGCTGTGGTTGGCCTGCCACGATGGCCGAATGCTGGCTATGATCGACGTCAGCAAAGGATTTTTCATCGCCGCCAATAAGAGGAATGTATAGACTTCAATTTTGACGGTGTTGGTAATGTTGGTTTAAGAGCGCAATGACTTCAAGCTTCCACCATGCTCATTACAAACACCATCGAACTTGTGATTCGCAAGGTCATGACGTCACGAGAGGGAACTATACGAGAGCGCCACCGTAACATCTCGCTGCTAAAAGCTTTCCCTCAAATCCCTGCACTATGGCGGAACAGCTGACGTCGCGAAACATGACAGAACGAAACGCTGCCGGTGAAATCTGGTTAACGCAAAAAAAGAAAGAAAGAAAGAAAAAAAATATATTTTGCCGTTTTTTTTTTTTTTTTTTTTTTTGACCACCAATCAACATTGCTAGAGTGGCGGAAAGTGCTTGTTTGGGCCATTAACCAAGCGGTAAAATTTTATGCCCGTCAATATTCTGTCGAAGTAAAAGGTGAAAAGGCGCCGATGTCGTGCTAGCGGGCAAGTGATGGTGTCTTTTGCACAAGCTAGTGATACAATGTCCAGACCGACCGGAACAGGGCGCAATTTTTAACATAGGAATGAGATGTATTATATACTGGTACGTACGTATATGCCGAGTGTGTGTGTGTGCGCGAGTTGATAGCCTGATTAAGTTCGCACAGTCAAAACATTTGTTTCTGGCAGACAATAAGTTACTGTGGAGGAGGGACCCGTCCACGCAAAGCTGCCACGACAAGAATACCCTCCCCATCACGATCGGCGTCCCGGTCCCTTCGTCTTGCATAGCCCCCCAGGATAGCCTTCCGATAAAACTGGTCATTGGCGAGACGGGAAATTCTTTAGACCGAGCAGCCAAAGTTATCTTTAAAAGAAACGGGGAAAAAAAAAAAAAAAAGGCAGAGGCTAGTGGCCCAGCGAACAAGGTGCGAAATGCAGGTGGGCACACTGATGAGAAACGACAGTCGTTCTCGTGGCTGCCCCGTGCGCGCCGAAGCTCTGGAGGCTCCGAAGTGGTATCGAAGGCACGAAGTTCGAGCCGGGAAAAGCTGAAGACCTCCCCTGCCTTTCTCGATCAGCCCGTTCGCTAACAAATCGCCAGTGTTCGAGAGCCGCTTCTGGGGCGTCTCCAGCAATGGACAGTAGAGTGTGCATTCCTCGGAACTTTTCTTGAACGCGCGCTGTGGCGGCGAGTCGCCGACCGGGCGTCACCTGGAAAGCTGCAGGTCCCAATCACTCGAGCCCGGCAAGAACTCGCGGGCGAGTTGGACGCGGTGACCCGACCGAGAGCCGAAATGTCTCACCGTTCGCTCTGGCGAGCGTTGTCCAGAGAAGAGGACGGCAACGACGCTACCGCGCCGGTATCGCGTCGAACGAGGACCTGGGTCGATCCGGAGGAAGGCATCTTCGATAAGCCCGCGTCGAGGGTTGCAAGCTCGCTACCTGGGTCCTAGCTCTGCTCATCACTGACAGCTCCCCCGAGCTTGGAGTCTTATAAAGCCGCCAGGGGGGTTTGAGCGCCATGCGGAAGCGACCCCTTTCCCCCCTCTCTCGTCCCGAAGCCCACAACCAATCGGAGCGTCGGAATGGCCTGACGTCACAGACATTACGCGAGAACCAGTGGAAGCGAGATATTGGAAACGTTACCGCTGTCTACCCCCTCCCAACTATCTTGTTTGTCTCGGTTTCTTTGCTCGCGTACGTAACAAGCGTCGCTCTGCGAAAGTAGCGGTGAATATTTTTCCATCGCCGATAAGAATGACGATGTTTGCCACGGTTGCACAAGGTTCGACAGTCAACGAGGCGCGAGTTAAGATCCTTCCAATGAAAGCGCAAATAAAATGTACGGAAGGACGATACGACGCCCGCTCTGCCACCCGATTCTTTCGTCGTCACGGACAATCTGCTGCGCACTCCGTCCAAGGGACAGAGGAGCGCGATACCCTCGCGACTTCCAACTTGGCCATCGAAATCGTCCCGACGAACGCTTATTCCAGTTTGCCCGACGGCCCCCGTCCTTCCGTAGGCCTTCTCCCGAAAGCGCTCCGATGTCCATCGCCATACAACGGAGTTGCGGACAAACCATCCGCAACAGCCTCCACGCCGTCCATATCCGACAATAAAAACAAACCCAAGTGCGAAACAAAAAAAAAAAAAAAAGAGCGAATTTGTTTACTTTTGAAATGGAAAATTCGCCAACGTTTCGCCTTCCCAAGTGCCAAGAGTCCGGAGGAGTTTAGGAAGGTTCCTTGCAAATCACAAGGTAGGTGTTAAAACACAATATAAATCGCGATTTCAAGCCACAAATTCGAGCGCACGATAATCACTACGGTTAGAACGCGTCCACGTAACCGTACGCATCGCTGCAGTGATTATCGTGCACACAAATACCGGCTACCGCCATCGAAATCAGAACTGCAGTCACAAAACATCAAACGTAAAATTAAAAAGAAGAAAAGACAATCAAGCCTGTTTAAACAACAGGTTTAGAGCTTTGCCCTGCTTCGCTTCTGACATGTCTGCTTTTTGTCTCGCAGCCTCGTGTTTTTTTGTTTTTTTTTTCTCTTTTTTCCTTCCCAATTGCAACAGACGGCAGCTTGCCTGACCCGCCTGTTTTTGTTCCAATGCATTCTCCGCTTGCAACGGATCGCGAAGGTTGCTCGAGTTGATTTATGAGCGTCGAAGCAGCGATCGCCGCCATCCATCTCCGACATCGAAATACGACGGCCCAAAACATGGCTGCGCACGCGACGTCACGGCGCTGTGCAGGTGGTTCTTCGTACTCATTGTTCGTTTCGAAGCCTGTATACGGTACAAAATTAACACGGTAGAAGGAAAGCTCCAAGTCGATTAGCCTCTCGCATGGCAGACCGGCTGACGTCACTGCAACCTGTCACCGCACAAACTAATCTTTTCTTTTTACTTTTTTTTCTTGCGGGCGCACCTGTGCGTGGAAAGTAGTGAGATGAGCCAATAACCGGCAGCAGTTGCCGAACTTGACGGCCGTAGCAACCCCAGCACGTGCTTAATTCCTCAGAGCGGAATGAGACAAGTATTTCTTTGAGCGCCGAGTGATGACTGCAAACAGAAACGGATGGCAACACTCTTACTTGAAATGCCAATCAAACTACTCTCAAGCCTGGTTCGCAACATTCAAGCCAGTTGCCTTCACTGCGACTCAAACGAGCGACGACAGGACCACCAAAAACTAGAATGTCAGAAGCAGTCTTTTAGCAGTCTGGTTCGAAACCCTGGGTCTCTAGTTACACACAGCTCATGCACAAGCGGACATCCACTGGAGTGTTTAAGCTAAATCGAGCCTTACCATTATACAAAGCGTCGCATACCACAGGTACGAGCTAAGGTCTCGTGCCCGTGTGATGCGGTAATAAAGGGCCATTCACAAAATTAATTCAAAGTCGACCACCAATCGCGATCAACTTCGCCCACAAAACAGTTTGAGTTGCCGCTATCTGACAGCTGGGTTCATTTTATTACCCTGCTAGTTGGCCTAGGGATTAATAAGAAATTGGAGTACGGTCGGGACATCCGTACCGCCCGCTGCAACAGATCCGATCCACCGCTGTTGCTAAGAGATCAAACCTAAACGTTCAACCTTTTTTTGTTGTTGTTTTAAGACAAATTTGCGAACAGATGGAATCGTCGCTGCACTGCGGCGATTCCATGCTTATTGGAACTTGCCCCATTTCCACGTTCATTTTATCTCGAATCACTGTCTTTTGTTCTTTTTCTCCCTTTCGATCGAGTATCTTTGCTCGTTCCACCTCATGCACAATGCTCCTATTTTCCTTTTGTTCGCGAAGTAAACCTTGGACGCAGGCAGGTCGACTGGTACTGCAGATGCCGTCAACAAAGGCTTCTCATTTTTTTTTTTTTTCCCTCGCCCAGCCGGTTTGTAATTTGCTTCGAGGCAACTCGGTTACCGCCAACCCATTCCAAGGAAAGGCCCCTTCCTCCCGGCACGCTCGACCGCCCCGCGGCGAGTGTCACGACCAGTCACCGAAAACACTTCGTTTTCTTTTCACGCTCGGAAAGAAAACTTGAAAAGCGTGCATGCCGTAGAAGTCAACTACACTCTAAAATATAATGATCTAATCATCCGCGTTCCGCAACCGCTAGCCTTGTACCTGCTCCACGAGTGGTAACTTGAGTGCACTGCTACGCTTCTCACGCGCTCAAAGCCTTTCTGAAAATCACCGATTTAGTGGTTTTCGATGACGCTCAGCAAGTTTCTAAGTGGAACCATATATCTAGTTTCACTAATTAAAAAGTTAAATTAACGATTTTTAATTATTTAGCAGACGTACCGCAATGATTAGCCCCCTATACTATGTCCCGCTGGCCGTATAACTCACCCGCATAAATCGCGTAAGTGTAACTTTCACGGCTTTTTTTTTAAACAAATCTATAAAGCTGGGCGTTTCCGTGCACTAGTTTCAGATGCGTCACGAAGCTGCAACCATGCGGTATGATTGCGGAAGTAGAAGTCAACTACACTCTAAAATATAATGATCTAATCATCCGCGTTCCGCAACCGCTAGCCTTGTACTACCTGCTCCACGAGTGGTAACTTGAGTGCACTGCTACGCTTCTCACGCGCTCAAAGCCTTTCTGAAAATCACCGATTTAGTGGTTTTCGATGACGCTCAGCAAGTTTCTAAGTGGAACCATATATCTAGTTTCACTAATTAAAAAGTTAAATTAACGATTTTTAATTATTTAGCAGACGTATCGCAATGATTAGCCCCCTATACTATGTCCCGCTGGCCGTATAAAGGCCGTTTCACATGAAGCGAAGCGCTGATGTAGCGTCTCACGTGCCGTCAGCTACTTATCGTCTGCCATGAGCAACAGTTTTGACGGTGCGATAGAAAGCTGGTGACGCTCCCGTCAGCACGCGCTTAGCGCGAGGTAAGCGCTACGCTTGTAGCGCTCCGCTGCATGTGTGAACAGGCCTTAACTCACCCGCATAAATCGCGTAAGTGTAACTTTCACGGCTTTTTTTTTAAACAAATCTATAAAGCTGGGCGTTTCCGTGCACTAGTTTCAGATGCGTCACGAAGCTGCAACCATGCGGTATGATTGCGTCAGACACCCAGCGGTCGCGCCAGGTGAGGTCACGCTCGGTTTCGACGATCGTCTCACCCACCGTTTTACGATCCGCTATTCGTTTCTTCTGCTGTCGTTATGTTTGACCCGCCTCGATCGCCGTAGTCCCTCAACTCTTAAATTTCTATAGCAAAAAAAAAAAAAAAAACAGCGGCTCGTACACCGGAACGGTCAGCTGAGATCTGTGAAGCGTCCAATGCAATGGAAGGCGAAATCCGCGCGCCCCCACTTTATCGGCCCGGGAGACTGCAGCGTGTGTTACCTGAGCTATGACGAGGTAACCCAACGTCTCTGCCCGGATAGTTCCCCTGCTCCACACCCGGCGCACTCATTGCGCACGAGCTGTGCGTGAACATTCAATCGGACACATGCTGCCATCAATGCGACTCGACAAAGGCAAGAGCCCCGACGGCGGAAGAGCAAGAATGCACGATCGTTATCTGTGCGGTGTTTGTATAGTGCCATGACAACGACGCTGTACAGCCAGAGCCCACCGATGATCAGCCTCACCGACGTCACGCCCGCGGTTAGCAGAACTAAATTTCGACATTCCTATTTTTTGACGAGGAGTTCTGTACCTTGTCAAGCGATACTCCTTTCAAATGTTACGGAGTCGACAGGTTGCCGGATCTCGGCACAGAAAGAGCAATCAGACTGTGAGCAACGGGCAGACCCTAGTGCCACTAAATAAGCCGCTCCAGAGTAACGTCACTCGACCCTACTGTGGCTTAAAATCACGGTTGCCAGTTATCTGAAGCTTTATCCGAAATCACAGGAAAGGCTTTTCCGTTCTCCACAAATGTTTAAACAGTTCGCGGCAGAGCAAAGCAATATTACACGAGCTTCCTTTTTAACACCGAATTTAATGCCGAGGAAGTCGCACACTGAAATCATGACGATACGCAGTTAAGTCTGCTCTGCACAAGCACCAAAATGGCGGCGCCCACAACAATGTCGGGGAACAGAGTGCCGATACTCTGAGCGCAGCTCATTTAGTGGCTCTAGGGCAGACAGCTTTTTCTTTTTTTAACTGGTGACAATTAGAACCCGGCAGGAAATGCCGTCTGCATAGTCGTGGAGATAGCTCCGGAAGGCAGAGTGCCAGAGAGAAACCCGCACGGATGTCTGATTACCCATACACGTGGGATCAAAGTGCGGCGGTGAATGCTGTGGTTCGGATCGGCGCTTTCTATCGCCGAGTTCTTCGGACGATAAAGATGTCCTTCAACGGGGAATGGATGGATGGATATGGATATGCTGGCTTAACCCTTTGTATCGGGCGATCACAGCTTTAACAAAACTGGATCACCCTTAGAAGGCCCCTGAAAAGAAAAAAAGCTTTCTTTTTTTTTTTTTTTAAGTCTGGTTGGGACACGCATTTAAGAAAAAATTAATTTTACGCGAGAAAAAAAAAAATAATTTTAGAGCAATATTGACGACGCGATTTAGTCGGTAGTCACCTCCTTTCCACTTGTTTTCCCTCTCGACATTTCGGGCGCGTGGAGGAGAGGTGGATCTTCGCCTTCACGTTGAGGTGGAAAGAGCGGATGACCATCTCGTTGAGGTCGAAAGAGCGAATGACCATTCCGTGACGTCATGGACTTTGCCCCCGAGAATTTCAAATCAATCTCTCGCCGTCAATATTCTCTACATTTTTTTTTTTTTTTTTTACGTAAAATTAATTTTTTTTAGGCTGCTAAAAAAAAAAAAGTTTTTTTTTTTTTTTTTTTTTTTTTTTTTTAGAGCTGAGACTAGAAGCTCCCTCCGCCTTCAGCGAGAGCTGGCTGGCTTCCGCAGTTCTCTCGTGGCGCGTGCTTGCGCGTTCACACTTATGTTAGAAAGGGCAGAGAGCTCGCGCTGAAGGCGGAGCTTCTAGTCTCGGCTTAAAGGGGCACTGGCACATAGAAGAAGGGGATAGAAGGGCGCCGGCGGGAAAAAAAAAAAAAAAACTGTTTCTTCCCCGACTCGCCGATCATCCTCTGCTCGAGCGCCGCCAAGTTTTCCGAGGGAGGATACAAAGCCAGGAAGCGACATCACACCGGACTCTGATTTTTGGTATTTCAAAAAGAAGGGCCGCAGTGCGTTCGCAATTGCGTTAAAAAAAAAAAAAAAGTTTTACGATTGCCGTTATTAAATGTTATAGAAATGTCGCCTACAAAGCTCGTAAATTTCATGATTTTTGACGACACCAATCAAAAGAAGCGAGAAGGTGAGCAGCGGGGGAGAAAAACGCCAAAAATAAAAAGGCGCGCGCGCGCGGGGCAAAATTTTTTGTTTTTCGCGATGCAGTTTTTTTTTTTGCGTTTCTATGAATACAATTTTCATAGTTTTAAACAATAAAAAAAAATACGACCTTTGAGGTGTTAGTGCCCCTTTAAGGTACAAAGCTGGTTGCACGAGCGCTTGCGGATGAGACAGAAGACGAAGCCACGTGCTCTCGCAGAAGTGCGGGGCTGGAGCACTGTAGCCTTAACAATGAGCACAAAATAGTTGACGCCTAGTATACATGTTTTCGCCTGGAGGTGCCACACTTGCATCGGTGATTGAGAGCGCAGCCATCTCACACAAAGATGGCGCCAAACCGCGTCTCTCTCGCAGCCGCCTTGACGGTAGGTGCGTGGCAGCGGGTGTGTGCCCACATCGGAGGGACGTGTCTCCGACACGTTCTCAAGCGCCCAGGAGCGACCAAGCCTTCGAGTGGACATTGCGCGCTCATCTTTCATCGGCACCCTCGCGAGTTCCCCGAGGACTCGCGAGCATTCGAGTATTTTCCTTGAAGCGGTCGAGGGCCATCGGCCAGAAAGCGCGAGCCTCGAGTACTAGCCCCTCGAGACGCGTGTCCCCCTTATCTGGACGCGTGGGCCGATGCGGCCGCGTGGCCGCTCGGCTGTTCCTACACGGAAACCGGGCAAGGTCGGGGGAGCCTTCCACGTCTGGCAGACAACTGTCTGACGATAAGCGACGCGTAACCGCGGGGGGAGTCACGGTCACCTTGGCAGGCGAGAAGGGCGCCCGCGGCGATAGCCGGGCCCTCCTGTTTACTCGGAGCTTCGTAACAGAGCCCTATCTGCATACGCCTCCGGAGAGAGAGCGGACGCCCTTGCGGCTGACCGCCACGCGGTAGATTAACCGGACTGCGGGATCGGAGATATTCGCCTTTCGAAACCCCTCTCTGACGGTCACGTGCGAGTGGCCTAAGCTCCGTTACAAAGGCGACGTCACTGGACATTAGGGGTCGGGTAATTGCTCCATTAACGTGCCACCGATTAACGCTTTAATCGCGAGTAACACGTCAATTGGTTATAGACTCTTTTCATGGCAAACGCCACCAGGAGTTGTTCTAGTCTTTGACGTCCCAGAGAACTTCCGGTTCATAAAAAGTATGAACAAAGCCCACCCTAACACCGCTGTTTGAAATGTTGATGAAACGTTTAACCACCAATTCTCCAGGTGAACGCCAAAAGAACGCAGAACCCCCAGATATGATAAATATTTTCGAATACTCTTGTAAACCAACTTGCCTCCTCCAAGACGTTAAATTGACCAGCCGAGGGCCCTCGTTAAATCTCCAACTTTGATGTGCGTGTAGCGTTTATGCTTTCTAGCACAGGCGACATAGGCAAGCTCGACATACTTTCAAAGTCGGAGCGACCGGAAGTTGCTTGGGACGCAGGAGGCAGTTTCATGTTTGTAAACATGAAAAGGGTCTATAGGAGTTGGGAAAAGCAAGGCAAGGAGAAACTGCGTGCTTTCATTACTTCTTTTTGATCTTTTTTTGGAGGCAGCACTATAGGGGGAGTATTCACTGGCTGTCATAGCTGTGTGCGCGACTGCTGAGCGCGTACTGACGGCGAGTTTCCACAGTTCTTTGGCAACGTGAATTCCGCACCATCAAAATTGCCGATCTTAGCAGCCTAGTAATGTGAGCTCGTTCTGAGCATGCCCTCTAAACGTCGCCCTCAAATATGGCGCCCAGTCGGTGGGTTGGTCGGTGGCGCCCTTTTATGATTACTTCTCGTGACGTCATTACCTTGCGAACACCAAGGTCGATGGTGTTGGTAATTATCATGATGGAAGCTTGAAATCACTGAGCTTCGAAACCAGACTGCCAACACCGTCACAATTCAAGTTCTTACATTTCTCTCATTTCCGTCGACACTGACGCCCATAGTCAGCACTCGGCTAACTCGGCCAATCGTGGCAGGTCGGCCAATCATGGCAGGTCGACCAATCGTGGCAGACCGACCACAGCGACGCTTTCGATCGCGCACGT
The DNA here is from genome assembly GCA_013358835.2 of Ixodes persulcatus. Classification (NCBI taxonomy): domain Eukaryota; kingdom Metazoa; phylum Arthropoda; class Arachnida; order Ixodida; family Ixodidae; genus Ixodes; species Ixodes persulcatus. The sequence goes on from JABSTQ010010779.1 coordinate 175,376, forward strand.
CGCGACGTTTGCAAGTATTAGCGATGTGCGCGGCCAAAAGCGTCGCTGCTGTCAGCTTTCCACGATTGGCCAAACCATGGGCATATGAGCATTGTCAGATTGTCAACTTTGACGGTGTTAGTTTCGGATTGCGATGGCTCCTAGCTTCTACAGTGCTTTTTAAACACACCATCGAACTCGTCGTCGCACACGATGGTAAGTAGCCAGAATAACAACTGGTGACGTCACGGCGAGGCAAATCCGAGTCGTGACGTCACGGAGGGAAACCATAAGAGGGCGCCACCGAAACATCTCGGCGCTAATATGCGAGCACGTGAAGCACGTGCTTGCTCAGACGAGCAGGAACATGGCGGCCACCGGATACCCGGTTTGAAATCGTCTATTGGCGCGAAGGAGTGGCTCCAGACGCTGCATTAGCTGCGCGAACGCCCGCGCACTTTAGCCTCTGCCAGTGATTTAAAATACACCGTCCCGCTCCGGATGAGTGCTTTCCCACGGCCGCTCAGCATGCGGCTACGCTTCGGCGAAGCGAGATACGCAAGACCGCGATGGTGACTCCGCGGCTGTCGCTTCTCCGCAGCGCACCAGTGCCTGGTGAGAAGCGCACTCAACGGAGCTAACTAGCCCACCTGAACAGACACACACAAACATTGCGGAACTTCCTAGTCCTCTCAATGCTTAATACGACGATGAATAGTCGTTCGAAAGTTCTGAAAACGTCGCACAAGCCTACCACAACGACCCCGCCGTATATTAGGTTAACTATACCGAGAAAGTGGAATTACACCCTGGCACAATGTTGACGCAAATTCCTCACATATGGGTGAAATGTAGCGGGACGTAGCCGGGTAAGCCATTTGGCGCAGTCTGCTGGACATCGCGCACCAATATCATCGAATGATCAGGTAGATGTGCCACTTTGCTCGGAATATTCAACGTCGCCGCCGATGGATACACGCTCTGCATTTGACGCAGAGAACTGAGCCGATTTAGAGTCGAGTTGGCACAGGGAAATGGGACGAATGTTTGGGTCGCGTGGTAGAAACCAAGGTTTATTCAAAACATGCAGCAGCACTATCTACGCAGCTTCATTTGTTGAGATATTTACAGAATAACCCTTGATCGCGGCGTCACCACCTAATCGCGGCGTCACCACAACGAATGAAACCCCGCAGGCTTAAATGATCCATAGTTTTGAGCAGCGACTAATCTTCCGACTGCTGAAACATTTTTTCTTTTCTTCCTTTTCGCCACCTTGTTCGGGTTAAAACCTTCTGCTCTCCCCCCCCCCCCCCCCCCCCCAAAAAAAAAAAAAAAATATATATATAAATCTGAAAAAAAAAAGGGGGGGGGGGGTGAAAGAAACAAACGGGATAAAAACTGATTGCCTTCGCTGTAAGAGCAGCTGCATGCTCTCGGCAACCAATTTCCCGGTAGAATCTGGACCTGACTACGGATACGATATCCAACATACACGAAAAAGCAGTCACTGACTTGCGTCGCAGATGCCGACAACAGCCCTCGACGTCAACCGCTTATCCCGGAGTGAGAACGCCCGTCAAAAATGCGGCTGCAACAAAAACGTCTTTTCTTTTTCTTTTTTTTTTTTTCCCGAGAGCAATTGCGAGGACCAGCAATGAGCTTGACTCGCAAAGAGCGCATCAGCTGGCGTCAGCGGAGAGCACAAGGTCGAGAGGACGCTCGATGGAACACCAAAACAGAATGGTTTCAAGAGTCGAGATGTCCGCCGTTTGGAAAGCCAGGAAAGACCCGCCTCGCCGACACCACGGTCCAAGGAAAAACAAGTCCGCGTGCGCATAAACCAGAGTCGCGTGTGCGTATGTGCGGTGGGACGTCAGAGCCAAGTGTTCATGCATGTCGTCCCGAAAGAAAATGCGAGCCAAGACCTCAAAAGACACGAACCATCGGCGCGTTGATTTAGAAATTGTGAATCTTCGCCGCCAATCACCATTGATTCCTTCGTATACGGCGACTTGGTGCATCTGAATATCCGTTGCGCAGCGCGGAATAAGCACGCGTGTCAGATTGCTCGCGCCTCGACCGGAAATTCAGTTCCAGATTGTCGGGGTACGGAAGCGTCGAGTCCTTGAAAGCGCACAACTCGGCGAGTTGGACTGGAATGTTTGGCATCTGGAAGGTGAATACGGCGGGGACACTAAATATACGTCGGGTCCATCGCACAAAGACAAGGGAACTTGGCAGACAATACTCGCTTCCCGAGAAGCACTGACTGACGCTCCTTCGTGCTGACGAACCCGACGAATCGCCCTCGGCTGTCGACTTCGCATCGCTGCTGCACGTCTCGGCTCGCGGGCACTCCGGGGTGCCAGCAGTTTGGACCGCGTCTTCGACGACGACTCCCTGTTGCGAAATCGCACGGCGGAGCAGACGGCTGCCAAGTTATTTCTCTTCTGCTCGCTGGTTTAGAAAACTCGACGTAGCTGCCGTCAAAAAAAAAAAAAAAAAAAAAAAAAAAAAAAATCTTCCCACGAAACACCAAGACGAGGAAGGGAGCAAGCCCAACCGCAGGAGCGAAAACAGGACCGAGACCAAGAGAGACTCAACGTCCAAAAGTTCCGCCTGGCTTAGGCGTCCCTCGTTAACTTTTTCTATCGATTTAAACGCCCCCGACGACCAGAAGTTCTAATTGCATTTCAATGCTTCCTGGAAAAACAGGAAAAAAAAAAGTGTGAAAACACAGCTAACACGAGGAAGTGTTAGCTCTGTTTTCTACACTGAAGCGTTGCCCATGAAGACGGAAAGATCCCGAAAAAGGCCGAGTGGCGCTGTATGGCCGTCGTTGCCCTTGCGCCGAAGGATGGATGGATGGATGGATGGATGAATACGGCTGAGCCCTTTGGATCGGGCGGTATACCTTACGCCACCTAGCCATTTTGTCTTACCCTTTAAGCTTAGAATATTTAAATGTGAAAACTATATTCACTCCGTACTGAAAAGAAAGTGAGGCTATAAATCCCCCTTGCCATCAGTTAATAAGAAAATGCCTAGTTTTCTCTCGCTTTCTGCCACCATTCACTTAATCTTTGCTTGGTAATCTCTACTGTCTTGAAATCCACTTTTCCTTCGCTGTCTCTAAAACCCAATGACCTTATTAAATCTATGTTGTCTTCGGCTGGCGATGTGCCACTGCCATCTGCCGGCAAAATATCGAACACCCAAAAAACTCACACGCCGCAAAAAAACAACAAAAAAAAACACACAAGAAAACAGCGTTTCGGTTGTCTTAATAAAGGGTCCCTGAAAAGAAAAAAATATATTTTTATTATTTTTTTAACAATCTGGTTAGGACACGCGTGTCAAAAAAATTAATTTTACGAGAAAAAAAAAATAATTTATTGGCGGCGCGAGACGCGATTTAGTCCCAGTCACCTCCCTTTCCACTTTTTTTTTTCTATCTCGGCATTTCGAGCGCGTGGAAAGTTGCCCGAAACTTTCCACCTCACGTTGAAGTGGAAATAGCGAATGACCATTCCTTGACGACATGGACTTCGCGCGCAGAATTTCAAATAAATTTCTCGTCGTCAATATTGCTCTAACATTTTTTTTTTTTGTTTTTATTTCGCGTAAAATTTATTTCACGACACGCGTGTGCCAACCAGACAATTAAAAAAAAAACTTTTTTTTTTCTTTTTAGGTTTTTTTTTTTTTTTAAATTACTCATCGTCCGCTCGCAGTCACACTGTCATCACCATTAGGGAGTTTTAGAATAACGTACGCAATTTCAGCGCACGCTAGGCAATAGAGTTTTAAAATAGCGTTTCTCCGTCGCGGCGCAAAAGCCCAAGCATCTCGCGCTTGCAACGCCACCAGGATACAGTCACAATTTTTATTTCACACACGAAATGCTGTTACTTGAGAAAAAAAAAAAAAGTTTTTTGGTCCAGAGTAACATTTTAGATTTGTTTTTAAACATGAGAATGCGACGCGAGCGGTCGTTTGGTCGTGTCCAGCTTGCGTCGCCTCGGCAAGAGGTGTCTCGTGTATTGACCTTCGCACACCGAACCTTCGCCGAGAAATGTCCGCGCGTCGCGAGCATCACGTTGCGCGTGATCGCTGCCCACCTTACTGGGTTTTCGAAACCGAGTGCAATGTCGTCCCGTATTGCAAATCGCAGTCGCGAGGATGCCGCCGACGTCGGCCTCACGACGCCGCCAAAGCGGCCGCAGCCATATATGGTCCTGGGAGCCGCCATTTTTTAACTGTGCTCGTCTTGGCTTTAGCCAACTCACGCAATTTCCGAAAAATAGCGTACGCCAAAAAATAGCGCACACAAAGCGCAAAACGTGGTTAGCGTTCGGCGCATGCGCAGTGCCGACGACGCTATTCTTTGCGTACGCAAAGCTTTAGCGTGCGCTGTTCTAAAACTCCCTTAGACAGTCGTACGCCAAAGCTTCGCGTACGCAAAGAAATTGCGGGTAGGGAGTGCGCATGAGCAGAACGCAATAGAAGGGGTATAACGTGTTGCGTACGCACGCAACGCTGGGGATTTCGCGTTGCGGGCTAGCGGGCTTTGCGGGAAGGCTTCGAGATATCTCGGGCCAAGCGAAAGCACCAGTTTCAAGATGGCGGTTACCCCGACTGGCGCAGCAAGGGCGACGCGTGGTGTTCGCGAAGTTTCGTGAAATTACGTGGTGTTCAGCTCGGCAATTCTTTCCGGGACCTATACCTCGAGTCCGCGGTCGAATCAGATCGCCGTGCAGCTGAAGGAGTGCACAATGAACATGTTCGCAGCTCGCAATGTGCGTGAACGATGAGATCTGCTCAACGCTAAGCCTCTTGGCGCAGTTCATCGCCGACGGACGGACGACTCTTCAAGAAATCGCCCAAGTTGTCGCTATGCACTGGACACCAGTAGGTCATGGATTTCTTCCGGCGGTAACATTGATAAAAGGTGCCGTCTCCACTTGACGATAGGCGCACGCTCCGTGACCGGATTCGGCTACGCACTCGTAGCCTCCGTACCTCGCAGAAAAGCGCGCTTGACCAGGTAGCTGCGGCTTGGTTTCATTTGAAATAAAATTATCGGAAACGTTTTCATTTTCAATGTTTCTTTTGAGGAGCACGGTGGCGCTATAAGCACGCGGAATTCTACGGCTCTGGCAAACTGAATCAAAAAGATCATGCGAGATGTTTATTCGGCAAAGTAACGCACGCCGAAAATCGGTCAGATCAGGTCGTTTTTAGCGTACGCTATACTATTGCGTATTGCGTATACGTAAGAGCCAGCAACGGTATACTAAAACTGTCTACTCTCTCGATGCGCTCGTACGGGAACAAACGTACGCCGAACGTTATTTTTACGAGTCATAGTCAATAGTCAATTTATGGAGCAGTATGACTGGTCGGATGTCTTAAAAAACCATATAGTTGACTCGGCTACAGAAATCTTGACATCCATTGTCAAGAATGCAATGGATATTTTTATACCGAAACGGTTTACGCGCTCTTCCCATTACCCTAGCTGGTTTTCAAGAGAGTTAAAAATCGCCTCACGAAAGGAGCTTCACCGTCATCGTTTGTACAAAAAAAGAGGATTAGATGTGTGGTACCAGAAGTTCAGCATTTATCGCGGTCTGGTCAGAAGACTATACGAACAAGATAACAAACTGTACCTAAATGACATTGAGTAAAAATTAAAAAAAAAAAAAATAAAGAAAATGTTGGCGTTTTACGAAACAACATTTCGGTGAAAATAAGTCAAATAATTGCCTCCGCGACAATAATGGTTATCTGTGTTCTCAGGCCGATATTGCAACTTGTTTTGCTGAGTATTTCAGTTCCTGCTATTCTTTTCACACGAGCAGCTGTTTGTTCCGTTGACGTTGAGTGTTCCGATTGTCTGTCTACATTTAAGGCCCGTTCACACTCTTGCGACCGAGTACGACTGAGAGAGACGAGATCTCTTAAAACTTCTTAAATTCTTTTAGAACGAGGGAACACACTGGCATTGTGGCGCCATCTATGCGGTGACCCTGGAACTGCATTTCACAAGAGCGAAGGTTTTGGGGGATTTCCGAGGTCAAATGTGCGTAATACCCATAGAAAGGCTCGTTTATAACATTGACAAAAGTTTTTCGAGCCAAGAAAGAAAGGATAATGCGCGAGAGAAATAAAAAATATGCCGGACCGCCGAGTTTACACTGCTACCCAATAGATGGCGCCAGTGTGTCCTCTGGTTTAAGAAGTTTTAAGGAACCCAGGTTTAAGAGGTCGCAAGAGTGTGAACGGGCCTTTACTGTTTGCATTGACAGGGTGTCTAGCAAATTATTATTTTGAACTTCCCCGACTTTCCAGGTTTTCCCTGACAATTTCAGGGGAAATTCCCTGACCATTGTACAGGCGGTTAAGTATACAAGTCCATTACAACACAAGGCACTGAGCACTGTGAGGATCATTTTGCACGGGCTTAATCCAACTTGCATATTCCGAAATATTCGGGTTCGTCCAGTCCGGATTAAACGAGCACCTTGCCGCCGACATCGTCAGCGTAGAGGCCACTTCCGGAAACACGATGAAAACACGACGCTCAACCACACACGTCAATAACCGAATGGCCACATGGCCGCCAGATTCACACTTTCGGCTTAAGGTTTGGATTAAAATACGGCCTGCGACTTTCCCCTTTGATACTAAATCTAGTAGCTCTAACTGGATCTAGCCTAGTGTCGCGCCCTCAATCCAATCCAAGGCTTGTACTGGAATTGTGTATGAGCGCTATATTGGAAAGAGGTCCTATCATTATGAAACGTTACTTCACCAATTTGCATTATATAAACTTGCCGTGAGGAGGCAGTCCAGAGATTGTTTTTCTTCCTAAAGTTGTTTATGGCCACGTCAAGTCAATGGATTTACTACGATCCACTGACTTCCATGTTCCATCAAGGGCCAGCCGTAATGTAAACGTTTTATCCGTCTTGCATGTCCCCTTATCCCCTTTGTCACGGATTCAATTGGCCTTCAATAAGGAACATCACCTGGATATTTTCATGTGTCTTAGAAAATTTACCTTGCTTGCTCGTGAATGGATGTCTTTCGCCTAGATATCTTAACGAGACTTTTTGTGGTATTTGTATTTAGTATTTTAGTTTTTGTGATATTTGTATCTTAGTATTTTAGTGCACCACAGTGGAGACTGAAAAGTTGTTTCTGGGCACAGAAAATAAATAATAATAATAATTATTATTATAGGAATACGCATTGGACGTCCTTTCGTTTTCCGTCTCGCCTCGTTTCGAGGTGGAACTTGAAAAGGTATAAATCAATGAGCGCCGACTGGAGTTCTGTTGGAAACGGACGCCATACACCGGAAGCCAGTGTAGCAGAGCATCAACCAAACCGATCCGTTCGCGTCACGCCTGTGCGCCTGTTCAGGCCAAGAGAGAAACGACCGTGAGTCAAAGCAGCCCGAAAACAGCTGGCCTGAGAAGGCACCCTCGTCCTTCCCACCATAGCCTCCTCTATTCCCACTCTGCGACTGTTGGAGGCCTGAACTAGGCGGCTTCCAGCTTACCGGCAAAATCCGTGCTCAAGGAATCGCGCAAGACGCGCAGAGAGTCCGCATGTCTCGCTGGCCCTGTCCTTATGTACGAAGCAAATGGCGTAACTTGCAGGGGGAGAACTCGCAAACACCTTGCTCCAAAGCTTCGGCACTTAACAAAATGACGACGTCTGCTGCTCAAGTGGATTTTGAAATAGTCTTTTCGTAGGGGAAACTCAAGTTGCGCGCCCGAAGCACACCAGAAAACGCGAAATTATAATCATGCGGTGTTTTCTTTTAATGAAAAAAAAAAAACGCTCCCTTCGAGATTTATATGAAAAAGGGGGGCGTGTCCAGTTTTTAATAGAGAAAAAAGGCCACGCGGGATTCTCTAGGATTACCTAACCCCCCCCCCCCCCCTCCCTTTATATATATATATATATATATATATTGGACAAAGATCGCGATGGTTGGTCGCGGTTTTAGTAGGAAAAATAAAACCCCGCATGATTGTAATCTTGCGTTTTCTGGGGTGTCTAGGAGTTGAGTTTGCGCCATAAAAAGACAATATCAAAATCCACTTCACTGCCCCTTTAGATGGGCTAACACAGACAAAACACACGTTCAGGAATCTCGGTGAATTCGGCACGCTTGGAGGGATAGCGTCTCTAAAGAAAGAAGATCAAGCGGTGAGCTGCACGTAGACTAAAGGTGGCGTTTTGACCGAAGCCACTGATCCGAGAAAGGAATTCAGAGGCGTGCGACGGGATGCGCCATCCAACTATAAACTCCGTGTCACTAGTTGTGTGCAGTGCAGGCGAAGGCAACGCCAGGCGAGGAGAGGAAGGGCGAGTACTAGGAGGGCGGAAATGGAGGAGGGCACAGGAGGGCGAGGGGAGAAAGGAAGACCACTAGGAGCGTTAGAGAGAAGGAGGTTTCTTTCCTCGTCCCTAGCCTTCCCAGTGCTTGCCCTATCTCCCCTCGCCTGGCGTTGCCTTCGCCTGTACTGTACACAACTAGTGACACGGAGTAGTCTACAGCCAAGCAGTGCGAACCTGGCGTGCCACCATTCCGCCGACAACACACAGGATCTGAGGAAGTTTGGAGTGTCTTCGTCGCCTCGTCGGGTGCCGTAACGTGAAAGGCAGCCGCGCGGAAGTTGAGCATCGAGATCGGGCGAAGAACCGACAGCCCTCATCGGTTGACACCAGGGGCGTAGCCAGGAAAGGGGGGGGGGGGGGGGGGGGGCCTTACGGGTCTTCAGCCCCCCCCCCCCCCTCCCCGAAAAGCATTTTGACTCCCCCACTCCGCACCCCAAGGCATGGACATCCCAGCCACTTCAGCCGCCCTCCCCTCCCCTCCCCTCCCCTCCCCTCCCCCCCCCCCCCCCCCCACTCCCTTACCCCGAAAACCAATTCCTGGCTATGCAAATGGTTGGCACGTTTTCAAAACAGCCTCTACAACGCGTAACCAATTGCCACGGTTGTTTACTTGGTCCCCAACGAGCAAGCACGCTCGCCAAGGTCACGTTGTCGAAAGGAAAAAGGCTCCGCCGACATTTGGCTCACTTTTTTTTTTTTTCAAGCAGATCTACGTTCGGAAGGTTTGCGCCGATTCGACAAATTTTCACATGCGCAATACAAAACGGAAGGCCGTTCGAATTTCCCACCCCTAGAATGCGCAAGGCGTCGGGCGCTCTAAATCATACCCGTTTTACTATGAAGATTTAAATCAAATCTTTCCCACAAAAATAATCCCCAAAATAGCTCGTTATGTGCCGTTTGTCTATCATTCGATTTATAAGCGCGCATGCTTCCTATTTAAATCAAAGAACCAACGAGCAACAATGGTGAACACGAGCAAAAACAAGTGCTACGAGCGGAACGGTGAGCTTTTATCTTCCACATCCTTCGTGAGCTACCTAACGTCCGATAGCAACAAAAGCGGGACGAAAAACAACAAAAAACCAGAAGGCTAATAGAACTCGAAAGAAAAATCAAATTAAACTGTTTTAGCCAATTAAAAAAAAAAAAAAAAAAACTTTTAGTTTTAGTATGGCGCAGATTACAGCAATAAGAAGTTGACAATTAAACTGTACTTTACACGTACAGTAATTCTTTCGTCCGCATCGTTGTCACTGATCGAGCGAATTTATATATCAATCTGCCATGCTGAAAACGACATCTAGTGGTAAAGAATTCCTAGTTTCTTGCTACAGTGATTTAAATAAATTAAATCAGATTGAAATCAAATTCCTATAATTTCTCTTTACTATTTTCAGGTTTCTTAGCCTGCTGCAGGTTGAGAAAGGCAGGACCGGCTCCTAGCACGAGGAGAGCAGCGTTCGCTCTGCGAAGAGCGGAGGGCGTTCTGGGAAGAGCTTCGGTGAGAAACGGTCGCTTAGAGGAGACTCGTTTAAAGCCCACGGTGAAAGAACGATGCGTACAAAAAGAGTTCCGGGGCTACCTGGCAGACGTACTTAAGCAGTCACAGGCGGTTGCAAAGCACTCACTCAAACGCAGATAGATCTCTGAACCAGACCCCACATGTCCAAAACGATTCGGGAGATTTGCACGTCATAAGAAAATGAAACAAAAGCGCAAATCTAAACGTGAAAAAGAAAAAAAAAAAGCCTTTTTAAATTAGAACTCATTGTTACGAGACAATCGAATAGGGCGGCTCTCTGTAGCACCAGATGATGCATCAAGTGCTCCTCCACATCTTACCGATTATTTTTAAAAAAAAAAACATTTTTTTTTATTAGTGCGTTCACAAGTAAATAGGTTTATAAGTCATAAGCAATTTATAACTAGGGTTCCCTATTTTCGGATAAATCCGAAAAACACTCGTTGGTAAATTTTTCGTCAATTTTTCGTCAAAACCCCGGAATTTCCAGGTCACGACGGCGACAAAATAAAATACAAAAAGCAAAAGAGAGGATATATTACAAATAAATTTTCTAAGAGGACAGGGTCACTGGTCCGGGTTAGTTTCCTTTGAAATCTCGGACTACACACAAAAGGGGGTTTATTGTTTTAGCTCAGGGAACTCCAAACTTTTTGGCTCAGGATTTGCCATCTGTCGCAGTCTTGAGGGCCGGAAAATAAATAGATAAATTAAAAAAAAAAAAAAAAAAAAACTAAATTAATACATTTATAGCGGGGTTTAAAAACAAAAAAAAAAAAGTGAAAGGAAAAACAACTTGAAGTGGTTTAACAAATACATTTTAGTTGTGAAATGCAATATTTAGTTAATCATTGCATTATACCGTAATTGTGAACCGGAACTCACCGGGCATAAATAGAACTGCAGAGGAAGTTAAACTTATTCACACAGGGTAGAACACTAATAAGAGCGGTTGAACTATGGTGATGGCACTATGCAGTAGTTCTGATAAGAGGACATTATGTATGTATGTAGGCATGAGGACTCAAAGAAATGTAACATAGCTACGCAGACATGAAACAGGTGGCTCAGAATGGCGGTGCGGGTGATGACAACGTGCAATTTATGTACTATATCAATGAAACAGTACTATCAGCTAGGAATCTGAACGGATGTTTGCTGAGCGTCGCGCGCTTATTTTTGCGCCGGTAGCAGCGGTGGAAACGAGCAGCGGGCCAGACGTCATTGAGAGGACCAAGGGCCGCCGCGGGTCGGTCGAAAGGTCTCTGCGGGCCGGGGCTTGAAGACCCCTGTTTTAGCTCCTCAAGGCTCGTTCAGGACAACGGGTCATGGTACCTCTATAGGTCATATTCAGGCGACCATACAATTTATGTGTTTCTTAGAGGAAGGATGGGTAGTGTTTTATATAACAGCGATAGCTATATGAACCAGTGGCGGCACCCAGGGTAGTGCCCCCCTTCCCCCAGCTTTTCTGCTTCCCAGCGACTACGCCCAGGAGTTTATTTCAAAGTATTGACTCTTTGCAATATCTGTCTTGGGATAGTTAAAGGGGCACGGAAACAAATTTTTTGCTCTTATTTGTTTAGATATGGTCTATGCTGTGGCGGCGGCGGCCCAGACTATTGTTTCTGTGCTGCCGGCAGGAAAGTGAAAAAAAAAAAAAAAAAATTTTAGACGATTGAACGGATTTCAAGACTGCGCCTGGTGGCGGTCTGTGAAGCTCCGTTGGAACGCCGTTGGAATGCAGCATGGCTCTCTCGTGGAGCTACTTAGTCCGGAATGCGACTTTGCGGAGAACGCTAACGAGACTACTACGTTGTACATGTTAACTTCCCCAGTGCTTCCGCAACGTGCATTCCACACCATCGAGATCGCCGTTCTTTGCAGACGTTAGGTATGAGCCTGATCTGAGGATGCGAGGACATCTGCCATGCCAAGCCAACCATGCCTCCACCCCTTCTTCGGGGGATGCTCTGCTGAACAACGCGCTCAAATATGGCACTCAGCGAACACCTTATGTACAGTAGCTTGCAGGTGTCGCCATTACCGAGTACTGACGGTTCTTTCTAGTAACTGGTTCCCTCAGGCTGCGGTGTGAAACTAACACGGTGAACTGAACGCTTGTGGCACATAAAATACCGGCATGGCCGCGAATGACGTTACGGGCAAGATATATGTATAGGCCATAGGAAGTAAAGTCATCGGACATTACTAGTAGGCGAGATTGTCACGCGTTCACGCCTCCAAGCGGCAACGCTCGCAACTACAGTACCCTTGGCCATGCAGGAGCCATTGACGTCACGAGCGCGATACGCATTGCGCTTCTCGCTGGCCGATTTTGAAGCGAGAGGTAGAGAGCTCGCGGCCACGTCATTTCGTTTCTGTACTAAATATTGCCAATGGCGAAGCACGAATGCCAAATGCAGCTGCAGAAATATCACGCGATACAGGCGAGTTCTGATGAACTTGGGGTACGTTTGTGTCCGGACTTCCTACATTTTTATTCGGAATTTTGAAAGATCGAGGAGAACACAGTAAAATTAAACGCTGAATTTCAGAAATAAACTCCGATAAACCCCGGTTTTTCAGCGAAAAATAAACTCTGAAAAACACCTTCCGAATTTCACGAAAAATAAACTTCGAAAACACGGAACCCTACTTATAAATAAATCGTGGCATTTTGCTTATATATATATATATTTTCATCTAAGCGCACGAGTTAGTCAAACTATAAAACCAGTTACCAAGCCGTGGACTATGATATATCATGTCAAACGATAAAAAATAAAAAGCACGAGATCAAGCGCCAGCGAGAAATCTTGTTTTAGCGGACTTGCTTTCACGGCCGCTGCGAAGATGCAACTGACACTGGTGACTGCAGTGTCATTCATGCTTAGAGATCGCAACCATCTTGCTTAGAATCGCTGGGGGAGAGAGAGATGCTCCAACTTTTGCAATGATACAGCAAGAAAATGAAACAATGCCGATGTTACAAACATCAAAATCTGTCCGTCATTGATTTTATGCTACATTGTCACGGCTAGCGAAGCTTTCGCCGTGCTCCAGCGCTGTTATAGTGACCTGCGAGAGCGTGGCTTTTAAAATACGGACGAAAAGTGTGGGGAAAAAAATTATATACAGGGTATTCTTTTTTTTTTTAAGCTTTACAGATTTGTTTAAAAAAAAGCCGTGAAATTTACACTTATGCGGTTTGCGGAGGTGAGTTATACGGCCAGGGGGACAAAGTTAGGGGGCTAATCGTAACGCCGGCTAATTATTTAAAATTCGTTAAATTTTCAATTAATGAAAATGGACATATGGTTCCAATTAGAAACTTGCTGAGAGTCATCGAAAACCACTAAATCAGTAATTTTCAGAGAGACCTTGAGCGCGTGAGAAGCGTCGTAGTACACTAAAGTTACCACTCGCGGAGCAGGTACAAGGCTAGAGGTTGCCGGAACGCGGATGATAATCTAATCATCCGCGTTCCGCAACCGCTAGCCTTGTAGCTGCTCCACGAGTGGCAACTTGAGTGCACTGCTACGCTTCTCACGCGCTCAAAGTATTTTTTTTTTTTTTTTAAATTACTGATTTAGTGGTTTTCGATGACGCTCTGCATGTTTCTAATTGGAACCACATGTCTATTTTACTTAAAAGGGAATTAACGAATTTTAATTAAGTAGCCGACTAATCGTTACGATTAGCCCCTATACTATGTTCCCCTGGCCGTATAACTCACCTCCACAAGCCGCATAAGTGTAACTTTCACGACTTTTTTTAACAAACCTGTAAAGCTTAAAAACAAAACAGAAAAAAACTGTATACATACACGACAATGCATGATGCATGAGCGCATTCATTTCCCGATTTGCTATTAATATATTCCGGCTCTACGCAAGATAACATCGACCTGCTCTATCCTTCATTCTTAACCTCCGAAGTAAACTTCCTGGGATTGTCATCAATTTTCCACGCTCGTGCGCAGATACCACAGTTGCCTCGGTGTGGCGTAAATATGCGGCCTATCTACAAGTCGATCACGTATGGGCATTCTGTTCGAGCATCGACACCAGACGTAACCGACCTTTAATTTTTGCTCCCCTCTTATTACGTTCACTTCACCATAACCATAGCAAGCCAGGTTATTGCCATTTTAGATTTCAATGTGTCTTTCTCACCAGCATCGGCCTTTGTGGAGGCTCGTCCACGGCCGTTTCAGTGGCTCGGTAGGTATCTCGGTAAGACAAGAGAAGGTCAGCAATGGCGGCTGCAAGTCCGATACGAGGTAATGGGACCAATCAAGCGGCGTAAAAAGCTGAAGTCACTAGGCCTTTTTTGTTTGTTTTTGTTTATGGTTGGTCCAGCGATGATAGAACCGAACACCATGACGGTGCGCTTTCGATGATGTCTGATTGGTCTCATCAGCTCGTAGCGTCGGTGGTGAAAAGGTGAAACGAAGTACAGTCGCGATACTGGTAGATTTTTTTAAGAGCGCGTATAATGAACGTTTTCATTAGGGAACAGGCACATCAGTTGGTGATCTCTTGGGCGTTTCGTCCTTTATCGGAAATCGACGCGTGATCCAAGAGAGGAACGTGGCGTACCTGCAACGTGGCGTGACGCCTTGGATTCCGGTCGCTCGTCACATTCCATTCAATTAATTGGTAGCCTTGCATACGGAATCCCAAGGAAAGTCAAGAAAGCCCGTTTACCATGGTCTCCCTAACCCTCATCTGTATTCCTCGTGCAACGTGTTTCTCTTATCTCGCAAAAGCGCGCTTGGCCAACTGCCAATGTCCGGAGTGCTTCAAAAGATAGCGGACACTGTACACAGGTATAAAAAAAAAATAAAAAAAAATCGAAAAGCGCTTCGTGCTTTTGAAAGCGGCGGCACATATCTTCACGACGATAGGAGGCACAAACAAAATTCAGGCGCACCTAGGCAACTGACGTAGGCAATGAACAAAATGCAAGGTGGCAAAGTACTGGGGAAGGTTACTCATAAAATAATGAACAGAAATGCAGAGACTGAGGACAATTCACACACACAACTGGTGTGCGAGTTGTCCTTAGTCTCGGAGATTTTATTGAACGGTAGCAAGTTCTCAACACTGCTCTGTCAAAAATAACCACGAAATTAATCACCGCGCACAAAACAAATCTTGTGTCTAACTTCTAACCAGGCGAAGTGTGTTTTCTCATCGCGTGGTAGGTTTCCTTACATTCAGACTCCAACACAAGTAACTTTCAAATAATTTCAAAAGTAAGCATTTAATACTCTAACTTGGGACAATTCGCAGAAGCAGGTGTCACTGCCTCGGGGTCAATGGAGGCGTGCTTCCTGACAGGGCAGGACATCTCGGGCCATGACCATTCATTTGTGGTGAAGCGCAGGTCAAAGCATTGACCTCTCGCCCTAGATTCCCATGTAGGAAAGTGCACATGAAGGCACATCGACAGTGAACCCGAGTTTCTCTTTTCAGGAGAGGGATTTGCGGGGAGGGGAGAGCCAAGGAGGAAGGAACCGTTCCTCCCTCACTTTTTGTGTACTTAGCGCTCTACAGAGACACTTTTTTCAGAGTTGAGTTCGTAGTACTCGTCTCAGTTACACTCTTAAACGGTACTCTATAACCGTGTTGAATAAATCTTAGACTGGGACCGAAATGAACATATATACAAGTCGGAGTAACTAACTAAAAAGGACAGGACGATGTCTCAAGCTGAGCCGAATTTAAGACGTTGTCCTGTTCTTTTCTGTTCCTTCTACTTATATGTTCATCTCTGCCCCAGTCTCAGGTTTATTCAACATGGTTAATATTCACCAGCTCGCCTGCACCCTTACTATATTATCTCTCAATACTCTCTCTCTCTATATATTTTTTTTTTCCTGATTTGTTCGTGCTTAGTACACGAGCCAGTGGAAGCACGCGGGTGACAACACGAACCGGGCGACGGCACTAACGAAGAGTGCCCGGCTTCGTTTTTAAACGAGGGGAGGCATGCGCCAGTGGTGGCCAGTCCCAAACGTCGCGCCAAACATCGCAGCGACGGGCATTCCTTTGAAACTGCCCCCGACCTCCGCCTCCCCCGAAGTCGGCGAGCTAGCTATCACGCCGTCAACGTCACAGAAACGACGTGTGAGTAGGCTTACCGCGGCAGACAAGTGATGATCTTCATGATGTGGGATTCTTAGGAGCCGGTCCAGTCACGTGCAGCTGCCGACCAGGTCGCGAGGGGCCTTCTGCGGGTTTCCGCTGTCCTACGCGAAGGGGGAGTGGGGGTTTGCCCAGCTCTCCATCCAACCACCTTGTGATAAGGCGGACCTTGGGAATTTTTCCACTAGTCCGCCGATCGGTCACAGACAACCCACGCCCAATACAGAATTCGAGACCGCATGGACCCTTTCGGAATAGTCGCACTGCCGAAACGGACTTTGGCCCCGGCCACATTTTGCAAACTTAGGGGATTCCTCCTCATAGACCTATTTCCTGGCGCGGATGGAGCGCACGCTCCGGCCCGCCACGCCAGCAGAGGCCGGCAACGTCAGAGGAAGTGGTGGAGGGCCGCGGTCATGGCGTCACAGTTTTGTTAAAATTGATTGGACGACACAAACTTCCGGCTTGGCTGGCGGAGTGATATGCGTAGTGTGCATGCGGACGAATGCGGACGTCGTCTGCTAGTCTTCGGTGAGACGAAACGACTGTTTGTAGCGAGCTCACATTTTCCGAGCAAGATAAAATTTCGATGCACAAATCCGACGAAAATATGAAAGCTTTCTGTTTTCATACACACCTGCCATTTAAAGATTCAACGCGTTTGCTGTCTATGATATATATCATATATATACCACTGATGCACCAGTGGCGTAATATACACATGCATTTTGCCCCCCCCCCCCTCCTTCTCCGCACCCCAAGTCATGGACTGTCATACACTAATAACGAAGCAACCAATATTCCGGCAGCGTACAATATGAATAATTTTCAGACAACTCGACACAGAGTGCAATCTCGAGCTTGTCTCAAAAATGACACAACTCTCTCAAAACTCCAGGTAGAAAAAAAAAGATAAGTTTATTCTTCCTCAGACTTTATATTAAAGGATAACCTTTGCATGGTAAATAAAGCGAGTTTGGTACAAACCACATTAAAATGTTTGTCAGTCTTAAAAACGAGTACTTTTACAAAACAGCCATCTAGCTGAGACAGCTTCACTTTTCTTCATTATGTACACAACCGGGATGAGCACGGGGAACCTTCTTTATGTACAGAGGTCGACTTTTGGATCTTGTCAAGATGCAGGTGATGCGAGGAGACTTAGTCGATCCTGGGCTTGCGGCTCCGACTACGTGGTGTCCCATGAGTTTCTGAGGCACCGTTGTTGGCTGCCAGCAGCTCCCGAACAAACTTGAATCTTGAAAGGAAGAGTTTCCATACAACATACCATCCTGCAATCAAAATGGAGCTTCTTGACACACACTTTTGCAACTCAATGGCACACACCATGCGAAGTATTGTCAAAAGTACAAACACAAGTCTAACTGTAGGACAAATTCACAGTGATGGCATATAGACTCAAACACGACGGATGGAACCAGCCGAGGCTGCTCGCTACCATTGTTGGGTTCGAACGAGCTTATTTGCATTAAAATAGAAAACGGGTCTGGTAACGCGGTCATTTGTGCACACGTCGAAATCTCAAAGATCATAAGCTCAGAGGCTGGTTTCATTTGGGAATGACGATCAGCAGAGCTCGATTGAACTGTTGCATCGCCAACGTGCGACTGATCAGCGAAAACCCATCAAGCCGAACTGGGATCAGAATATCTATCATAGCGACATTTTAAACAACGCGTTATTCATAAAATCACTGAAAAGTATGTTGCATCAACTTGTCTCGGGAGCCACACAAAAACAAGGAGGAACAGACCATTTTTTGCAAAACATAACGAGCGTTATTTTCATGCGTCTGTCATCACAGGACAACAGGTTTCAGTTTCGCTATTTCGAGTCGGATCCAATCCAAAGCGCGAGTGATTGCATGCAGGGAACATGAAACGGGGATCACCACACACAAAAGAGCTTCACACCCAGCTCGAATCTCATCCAGTACGATTTCCGTGAGTTCCCCAATCTTACCTATAGCCACCAGCAAAAAGACTAGTAGAAAGGCTAGCCCGATCGATAGTGTTCCCAATATAACGTTTAGCATTCTTCATATGCGGTTAGGAAGCGCAGTATGCACAGTAGTTTCCCGGAGAGATTTGTTTGTTGTCCTTTATTTTGTAGTAGGGCAAACATTTTGTTCTCATATAATCCATGTGACACTTTTCACGGTGTTTGTTGAAATTCTACCTTCGCATATTTTTTATAGTCTAACGCATAAGCTAAAACATATAAAAATATTATTTTTACTTAAAAAGGCTACTTCAAACAAGACCTAATTTCCGCAAAACGTCGCATTTGGCTGAATGACTGCTAGCGCTGACAAGCTTCATGGTGTCACTTTGCAACATAATTATCGAGCCTGCTAGGCCTGAATCTGAGAGCGGCTATCCAGGCTATCCAAGTCACTGTGATCCAAGTGATCCAAGTGTTGAATTATAGTTGATTTGTGTTGTGTTGCAGTCATTGCAGTTGTTTGATGGCCCTCATAAGTGTCTTGCGGTTGGGTTTTCGCGCAGGTATCGGCAAAGCGTCCTCAGATCAGGAGGATTTGCAACGCTTTGACGATGCTTTCGGTTCGAACTTTCGCTCTCACACGCAGCTTGCTTCAACCGCTGTTTGCTGACGTGAGTGTCTTGGCGGTACTGACGCGATTCTCGCTACTGCCACTCGGTTTTTTCATTGCCGCAACATTTTTTTTTTTTCTCGCTTTTTCAGCCGTCCGAATTAATGCCGGCACTGATGAAAGACGACTCCCGGGAAGCAGCCCAAGGTTCGTTATGACAAAGGCACAAGTACACTCTGCTTCAAGTACGAAGGAGGAGTCGTCGTTGCCGCCGAATCACGAGCTACGGGGGGCGAATACAGCGGTATGACATTTTAATACTTCTATAGGTGCTATTAGGAGGCGATGTTTGCTCTGATAGTAGTACAGATAATTAAAGATGGGAATAAGCGAACCCGTGCAGGGCAGCTGAAAAAAGCAAGCGAAGCAAACTGCTCGTCGCATCCTTGTACTACCTTAATCACAGTTAGCGGGAACACGGGAGCGCGTGGCATCGGGTACTATCAGAGCACTCTAACGGCCACGCGCGCAAGTGCAACTGCAGCGTTGCGTAGGCGCTGCAGTGGAGCGCCTGGCCGTTAGAGTGCTCTGATAGTACCCGATGCCACGCGCTCCCGTGTTTCCCCTAACTGTGATTAAGGTAGTACCTTCTGCTTGCTTCTAAATCGTGCCCAGGCTCCCAGAGTGTCAAGAAGATAATCGTGATCAACAAGTACAGTCGGCAGGAAAAGTATGGTGCCTGGAGCGCGTCTCCGACTGGTGTGTTTAGCCTCCTATCTCGCCCATTCATCGAAAGTGATCCCAAAGGGGCAACAAATGACGTCACAGAAGCCGGAGTGTCATTCTGTTGCATGTCGTGATCCTTGCGGTTGGTCGTAGAAATGCTGGCGAAAAGCACAAGCGAATGCTAATGTCGCTGTCGTCACGGCGTCCCAACTTCGGGCTGCCAAAGCTTCCGTGGACTGCCACGTTGGAGAGCGACCCGCAACAGAACAGGCGTCTGCCACATACACCTCTGCTGTTGGGACGCCGCCAGGATCGCGACCGGCGACAGCATGACACTTCTATGACATTACCGGGAGGAAATCGAGGGACCACTTTTTTTGGACGCGGTAAACGCACCAGTCAGAGATGCGTTCCAGGCACCGTAGCAAAAGTTTACGGGGCACGGGAGCGCCAGTCAAAATGACTGACCCTCTGATGGCGCATCGCCAATCTCAAGGCTCACGCTTTGCGCATGCGATTCCTTTCGTGTTTGCAGACATTTTTTTTTGTTGTTTTTTGTTCGCTCGCTTCCATCAGACACACACGAGATAACAGAGTGGCACAAGGTGCTGCGAAATTTTATTTGGAGCATGGGAGCTCCGTTGCCCATCACGATGGGTTTGGCAGATGCGCAGCATGACGACTCGCAAAGCGGCACCTTGCGCCGGACCCAGTTATCTCGTGCGCATCGGATGTAAGCGAGTGAAAAAGACATGACTGTGAACACAAAAGGAAGCGCATTCTCGAAACGCGAGTTTTGAGAGCGGCCGTGCACCGTCAGAAGGCGCAACCAGTCATTCCAGCTGGCGCTCCCGTGCCCTGCAAACGTTTGCTGCTGACTGTATCTCTTGGGGACGATGGCTGGAGGAGCTGCGGACTGCGTGTACTGGCAGCGGGTGCAGTCCGAACGCTGCAGGGGATTTTCCATCACCTTATTTTCACCGGGACTTACCCGACGATCAAACGAGTGTTGCCGAGCACGAGCTTGAGCTTTCCAATGGAGCTGTGCTCGGAAAGTGGATTTTGAGCCAACGGCTGTTATGGTTGCATGCAGCCCATTGATGACTTGCAAGAGACGGGGAGTGGATAGAGTTTTTCTGTTTTCTTGCAGGATTTACGAGCTGAGAAACTAAGAGGGGATCGCTATTGCTGCTGCTTCAAAAGTGCTCGCCAATATCTTGTAAAACTACAAAAATCTGTGCTGATTGCACTTTTGTGGACAAAGTTTCTATTTTACCTTTTCTGTTCGCAACACCTGCGCTGGATAGTCTACATACGCATCATTCTATTTTTGTAGAGCGTAGATGACCTGCTGCTTACTGCATAAATGGCTTTGCGCTAACCCAGTAGATGAGCATCTTTGATACCACAGGACTCAGATCGGAGTTTGTGGCAGGGGTCCCTAAGCTAAAATGATTCAAGTCGTTTCGTGATGAAAAATCGAGCACAAAGAGACAAGGACAAAAGAGGAAGGAACACAGACAGGCGCGTTTTTGTGTTCCTTTCTCTTTTGTCCTTGCCACTTTGTGTGCGATTTTTCATCATGTTCAACATTTACTAACTCGCCCAGTTTATTACTTTACTCTAGTCGTTTCACTGAGCCGTACCCGAGGCACATAAGGAAATGGTTACAGATACCGTTTATTAGCTTCAAGTGTTGCTGGACTGTTTCTAGAACTGTTTGGTTAAACCTCGAAGTGAGGCTAGTTTGCTTGAATTATACAAGTTTGTTGTAGTGCAAGTTGTTTCACGAGAGATTGAGTTGTGTTTTCTTCGTTACAGGATGCCATGATCTCTGACTGGGACAGGCGGGTAAGATCTCTCACATATAGGTTATACTGCATTGCCAGATTTTAGGAGGATTCAGTGCCATTCAATACCTGTTTGGGAAACTGGGTCAGTTGACCAACATTTAAAAAATAATTTAGCCATTAAATATAAGCAACCATAATGTTTGCAATACAAGTGTGCTGAGGGTTGCCACCTACCCGGTTTTCAACTGGCAAGGCCGGTTTCCATTTTTTCAACAAGCATTTTTTTAGTATTCAAGTGCAGTTTTTTTTTGTTTTGTTTTTCAAACATTTATACACATTTATTAAACCACCATCTACCACAAAATATGTTTGTCGACGGCAAGAAAAAAGAAAAAAAAAAGAATATCACAATGTGCGAGAAAAACAGCTGAGGACTCCCCAGTAGAAAAACTTAGCGAGTGAGCTCGCGAGCTTGTGAAACGACAACGTCGTTCAAAATCTCCGGGTAGAAAAAAAAACAAAGTAAAAGAAACGGATAATGCAACTCGAGAGTCGGAAAGACCACCGAGCGGCTGTAGTAGCAAGAGGCATAGCTCTGAGATAATGAGGGAAACGGTAAAAAGCAGGAAGCGAGCACCTGCGGGGGCACGGGGAATACAGGACTGTCCTGCCCTCCCGCTAGTTGTGCCTCCTGGGACGTGTTGGTTTTTCGACTTTTAACAGTTGTTCACATCTTGACAAAGACATGCACGGCGCTACCACCCGTGCACTGAGGCGGGCACGAATGATTGGCGGAAGATTAATGTGTCCTGCACACTCGCAAGCGCTGCAGCCCTGGCAGTAGCGCGGAGGGCAGCCCGCACTCTTTGTGCAGCTTGTTTACACTCTCATCCTTTATTGCGGTTTAACGTCCGACAGAGGGCTTAAACGGCGGGACGTACATCCACCCTAAGCTGGCAATGCAGTGGGAGCTACGCACTTGCCAGACCAATCAGCCGCCTCTCTTTCATCGTCTAACCTAGCTCTCTGCGCGTAGGTATGAGCAGGAGCGTGACCACGTGGCGAAAAATAAACGTGCGACTGATCAAACAAGCACATAGCTTCCATCGCTGTGCCAGCTTAAAGGTGGACGGAATCTACATCTGTTCAGGCCATCACGAAGCAGCAGGTGTCATTCGGGCCATGGTTTTAAAAAAGGAGGGGGGGGGTAATGATTCTCTCACTCGTAGCAGTACAAAGAATATCGGTCGGCTACTTTCCTGCCATGTGCTTTGTCCTAACGGAATTGCGCTTACCCCCTACTGTTACCTTCCCTCTCCCTAGACAACTACAAACCTGGCTTCAGGAGGGACGCAGCCGGGGTTGTTGTGCAGTAACTCGTTTGACTGAAGATCTCCAAGTCATTGGTGTGGTGCAGAGGTCGCACTCCCTCCCAACGTGAGCCATGCTATATTTCAAGCACTTTCTTTCATTTTAATCACAACACATGCAAGAAGTTGAGTAACTAAAGCATCACGTCTGGGCTCCTTGAACCTTACTTCTATTTTAATCTATTGAATCGAGACTTTACGTTGGTCTTTATCGTGATATTT
The DNA here is from genome assembly GCA_013358835.2 of Ixodes persulcatus. Lineage (NCBI taxonomy): Eukaryota > Metazoa > Arthropoda > Arachnida > Ixodida > Ixodidae > Ixodes > Ixodes persulcatus. The sequence goes on from JABSTQ010010779.1 coordinate 198,142, forward strand.
TTTTGGGGTTAGCAGTGGTTTAACTTTAAAGGGAAACTGAAGCGGTTCTGTGTTTGAGAAAAAAACACATAAAAAGTCTTCATTCGGCCTCCAGGATCACAAATACAAAAAATTAAATTTCAGATTGATGCTTCAAGTAGCCACAACAAGAGTTTCTATGTACCGCTGAAGCCCCTCCTTCCCGGCCCGTTCGGTGGGAGGAGGGAATCGTGACGGATTATACAAGTATGTCAGCATTTCTGCGCCTTCCACAAGCCCTACCCGAGTAGTCAAAAAACAATGCACGTGTTATGCTTGTGACATTCAAATTCACCGGACAAAAATAGGCTAGAATTCACATCCTACTCTTTTTTTTTTTTTTTTTATCAAGAACCTTTTCAGCTTTCCTTCACACCTGTCTTCCCAAGTAGGTTATTGTAACAGTGTAACAATGCCCTCTCGTTATATCCATGACCTCCTTTGTTATGCCCTCCTTAAAGGGAAGATGGGGCACTTGTGCATTTGAGAAAAGACGCTTGAATTGTGTTCACTTGGCCGTTAAAATAACATATCACAATTATGTTTCAATGCGACGCGCCGGAGAGCCATAAGAGCAATTTCAAAATAGGGCTGAAGCCCCGCCTCCCTAGCCTTGGGCAGCCAAAAGATCTGTCGATGATGTCACGTACAGCGACTTTCTTTCGCGTTTTCTCGCGTTTAACAATACTGGCACAGCAAATGGTTTGGGTATTTGGGTTCACGGGGTAAAAATACACCAGAATTCACTTCTAACTCATTTTTTTCAAGAAGCTCCGTAGCTTCCCTTTAATGTGTTCTTTGCATTATTATATGTTGTATTATAGTTTGCTTTGTCTGCACCAATATACCTACGGTACTATATGAAAAACACAAACCAACGGGACATTAGCAAGGTTTTAAAAATTTTTAATTGATGCTGTTATGTTAGCTCGCAGAATCCCTTAACCCAAAACCATACTTCACCCTCTCCACGGGCGCTGCCGTTTTTTTTTTTTCTGGAGAAAGGTGGCAACCCTAAGTGCGCTTGCCTCTCGGCTTCCCTCCTTCGAGCTGAGTACCCTTTTTGCTTACAGCTGATGAGCACTTGGTGTGTCTATCAAAGATGGAGGGGAGGGGGTTTGTGCTTTGTCAGAGGTACAGGCGCACCTGTTCCAAGTGCTTGGGCAGTCGCGGCCCCTTCCAAAGTTGCTTGCCTGTGAAAGCTCGTTAGCCCTTCGGAGTTTTTAAGAAAATGTTGCAGAGCACTTGTTGCGAGGACGATAGGTTCTCCTTAGTTGGTACTGGTCCTTGCTTTGGAGCACTTTGGTCATGATTGTGGCCTTCTTTGGGCCGAATAATTCTCGAGTTTGTGGAGATACTGGTTTTGCCCCTAAGCATCCGACGAGAGTAAATACTTCAGCCCTCAATTCTCCGAATTTCTTGTGGGTGCGACCATTTTGGTGCTCAGTGGCGAGGGGAAAATACGACCACCTGTGCCCTAGGGTGGGATTGCTTTGCTCTGTCGTGGATGATATTTCTAGAGGAAGCTTTGGACAGCTGGCAACAAGGAAGTTTCTTTGCTGCGCAAGCTACCGCCCTTTACTGAAGTGGTTAATATCAGTTGATGCATCCATCCTTCGGATGGCTCAAGTGCCACTTTGAAGCGTAGCTTAGTTTGTGGCATCCAAGCATACTGATGCGTCCGAAGGTAGCAGATTTTGTTTCTGACTGGAAAACCTCTGGTGACCTCAGGGACCCGGCTTGTACCATGTGGACAATGAGGGCAACCGCCTCTCGGGCAGCATGTTCTCTTCCGGCTTTGGGTCGACATACTCACTTCGATGTCCTGGACAATGGCTACAAGTTTGACATGGACGACCAAGAGACCTTGGAGCTTGCCCGCAAGGCTATCCACTATGCCGCCTTCAGGGACTTTGCGAGCGGTGGCATCGTGAGAGGTGGGTGCTCCTTGGGAGAATGGTAGACTTCTCTTAAATGACAAGGTTTTGGCATCGATGGGCCATTCCGGTAACGTGCAGCACCTTCTTCTCTACGCGTTATGGCAGTCCGACGTTTGCAGCCTGAGTTCCCACAAAGCGACTCATGTTGCTTTGGAGTTTTGAGAATACAAATGAGGTATTTGTTCTGTTTTCTTTGTTCTTTGAGTTCCGACTATGCAAGAGAGAAGGGCTGCTTCCGGGACATACACAAGTCGCTCAAGCATACCTGGGCACGGCCCCACAATTCCACCTGCTGCACAGTGCAATGCACCGAGAGGTCTTGTGGTACTTTCCAGACGTGTCTATTGCGAGTGTCTGAAAGGGACGCCTGTCGTGTGACTGCATGTTTTGGCTTTGTGAAAGTGCCATAAAAACACGCATATAATACGGGAAGCAATCTGAAACCTGCAAAGAGAGAAAAAAAAAAGAAGTTTGATCCAGGTATAGTGTGATTTAAAAACACTTGCTGAAGTACTGTTCAAATTCTGTGGGAGTTGGTTATGCATAGAGTTTCTGTTTTCCTTTTTTTTTAATTTGGGACAGTTAATTTTTACTTACAGATTTGGTGTTTTTTTTATGTAAATTGGTTAAGTTATAACCAATTTACACAAAAAACACAGAATCTGTGAGAAAAAAAAACCCTCCCCCCCCCAAAAAAAAAAGAAGAAATCCCACTGCCAAATTTGAAACAAAGAAAAACACAGAACCCTAGTTTAAGAAACTAAAAACAGTGCAAAGATGGATGCAGGACGACCTGCGCTCTGTTTGTATACGTCTGCGCATCCTTTGTCCATCTTTGCACTGTTTTTAGTTTCTTAAAACACTTGCTGCTCTGACATACCACCTTAATTCTTTGTTTGAACAAACAAAAAGCGAGGTCTAAAGTGCATTGTTCCTTCACAAACGGAGTTGGGTCCACTTCGATCTCGGTAAACTTTTCTTGGGCTCCAGGAAATTTCTTTATGCACCGTTTCACGCGAAAAGGGCTTGTTTCTGCTTCCTCCATTCACAAATGCAGCCTTCCTTCACCAAAACTTTCTTCCCGCTGCATCGTTGTCGAATTTCTCAGCCACTTAAGATAACCTTTCTGTTAAATGCAGCCAAGCACTGCTTCTGCAGTGATTCCATCGCGCAGCTTGGCGGGATACGTAGGCAGAACTAGGGACGACAGGACACAAAGAGATATACATTTTGGCGACTGCTTGGTATTTGCAACTCCAACGCCCTATAGGTGGCGGGGCGGTAGTTCCAAGATGGCGGAAGAGACGGGGATAGATTCTCCCACCGTTACTAGATCAACTCAGTTATGGAACTTCCCATAGACGCTGTACATTAGAAAGGGTCCGAAACCGTGTCCGATTTTTTTGCAGCTAGGTGGCGCTGCCGGCGCATTAATCCACGCGTTTTCGTCTGCTACTGCTCCGCGGCTGCTTTTGAGTCCCGACTCCTCTCGAGGTTCAGCATGGTTTTGGGTTAGTTTTTGCCCTTTCGCCAGTAAAAAGTAAAAGTGTGACTACCAACAGCAGCAGAAACAATTTGAACGTTGTCTGCTGCTGTTATCCGTAAGAAAGACCAGAACCGCGCCGTCAATGATGATGATAGCGAGTATTAATGCGGAGCGTGCGCCCCCTAACAGGCGCCACGCAGAGGGACCCCCCTCCGGAGCGGAGTTCCAGAACTGAGTTGTTCTAATAACGTTGGATTCTCCAGGGTTTCCCGTGCGCCTGCTCGCTGACGCTGGTCAGTGCGCTAAAAATGATTTATTTGTCTTCAAACGCGAAGTGCTAGGGCAGGATCATATTACAGGTGACGGAGATGTTGATGCGCGTTAGCAAAATGAGCATGCTGATATTTAAAAGTTGCAGAAACCTCGACTTTCAAAGTTTTGTGGTGGGCGAGCGTGTTTTACGCACCGTCCACGTGACTGTTTGTGGCAGAATATTTTTGAGGGGCATGAGGATATCGTGTTTGTGCTTTGCCTGGCCATTAATGTTCTAAAAAGGGAGCCGCGCACGGTGACCGTCAAGCTTCAGAAGAGCAGCGTTCACAGTATTGGATGTCTTCGTGTCACAGGCTCACATCTCGCTGCTTACCGTCTCGGTTTTAGTGTATTGCAACATGTGATCAAACTGCTCTATGGTTATTGATAAAAAGTTTGTTACCGCAGGCAACCGTGCGGTGTAGCATTACAACCGGAGGCTCGCGCTGCGCTGTTGAAACACAATTTTCAGCGGGTGCCAGGAGCGTTGCCGTGCTCACGGTAGCCAAAGTAGCTTGCGGTAACGCTATGCTAAAACTGCCTATTACCATAATCGGCATGTTTAGGGGTTTTATTTATTGCTCTACCAAAATGAATATTTTAATATACCGTACATTTTTTTTTTGTACCGTGTTATTTCCAACGTTGCGGCCCCCCTCGCCAAAACTGCCCGTTCTAAGCTCTCGTCACGAACGTCTGGCTAACACAGACACTCTTAAAATTCTTCGTGTAGTTTTTTATTTACTCTGTAATTACCTGAAAGCAAGTACACATATTCTATATTTTAAAAGTTCTTGGAATAAATTATCATGTTCCTGCGGCCTTAAAGCGCAAACCTATTCCCGACATGTATTGCTTGACATATCTTTGCGCGACCAGTTTTCTTCTACTTAGGGCAGAGAATAGACTTTTCGTAGAACCGTACGCTAGATTTCTCCATTATTAGCAGTGCCGTCACGTTGAGCACAGATCGAGCTGGCGGTCATGCACAAGACCAGCAATCCGCAGCGTATGCGATATACGAAAAGTCCCTAATAAAATTAGACATCCCGGTCCTTCGTGCAACGCTGTTGCGAGGCGGAGCACAAGAATTTCTATTTTAACGCGCTCACTTTTTTCGTTAAAACGGCTCCACTCATCAAGGCCGACAGCCCCTGCCACCTTTTCCGCGCCACCACCGCCGCTGCCGTCCCCATTCCTCTAGTTCTCCGCTTGCCCGCAAGAGGGCGAGCGGCGGGTTGGAGTTGCGAATACCGTAGAATACTGCGCATCCACCCATTCCACACTAAGCGCCCATACCCAAATTTTGTAAGATCTGAGAAAATATGCACACTACATTGATATGTAAAATTGATGACCGGACAATCGCCCATCCCCCATTTTTTAACGATTATCTCTAAGTTTCGAGTGGGCGCTTGCCCGGTATTTTACGGTAGGGATAGGGTAGTGGCTCGACTGCGCAACTCGCTACCGCCAGATGATGATGATGGCTGATTTAATGCTCATTACAAGAGTTCTGTGTTTTCCGAGTTTATTTTTGCCCGACTCCGAATTCTCTGAAATTTGGAGTTTAATTATGCAGGGTTTCCTATTTTTCTGAAATAAAAAGAAATAATATCCGGGTGTAAACGTGTGCTCGATCAAAAAGAATGCGCTTGGTTGAATTTGGCATTGGCGCCCTTGCCATTGGCAATAGTAATCTGTCCCACAACAGAACTTGCAAACAGGTGTTGCTTCGATCAATGTCGATAGCTTAAAATCACGAAACTCCCGAAGGTAGTTGCTGGGAAGCTCGTTTTCATCCCATCCTAATCCATCACCCTATCCCGTAGCTGCACAGGGGGGAGTGGTAAAGGGTGTAATATGGAAGCTAATACCCAAATCACACGGCAGCGTAAAGGTACCTTTAGCCCAGGTACCTGTCGTAAAGGGAGCTGGAGATCGTGATCACACGGCGCATAAAGGTCCCTTTCGCTAAGGAAGGTCCTATGTTAAACGGAGCTCGCCGAGCCCCCTTTAACAGCTACAGGGAGTAGCCTCGGACCCACGAACTCAAAATAATATCACAGATATATAAATATATCTTGTTTAATGCATTATAACAAATGGAATATATTTAAGTATCAAAATATGAAATGATTGTGAACACAAATGTGATGGAATAATACAATAATGATGAACGCATACTCTAGCTAGCAGGTAGCAGCGGCGGCACGTGGAAAACAATGTCTGCTACGAACCTGAACGCGATGGACCACACCGAGCTCTTTTTCGAGGTTGTAGACGAGTCGTCCGACTCTTCCGCTCAGGACCTTAATCTTCGTCGTTGTCCATCCCTTTAGATCGCGGTACCGGCGTAACCGTGAGACTCCGTCGTGGTTCGTTTCTGCCAGGCACTATTTAGCTACTTCAGTGAGAACTTTGCAAGAAAATGGAGCTGCTAAACATAAAAAGGTCCCACCTCGCAATGCAAACTCGTAAACGCAGATGTTTTAGGGCCAATGTGGCCAGACGGGTCGGACGTTTTAAAGCAAGACTCATTTAGGTGCGAACTTAGACTTAGAAAAAAAAGTAAAGTGCCGCAAAAGCAGACAGAAATAATATTTCGGTTTTAAAGGGGCCCTGCAACAACTTTTTGACTGATTTTTAATTTCCATCGAACGCAAGCGCACTGAAGGTAGTAACTTAATGAAACTTTTCTTTTCGCGAAATTCGCTTTATTTTAAAAGTTATAGGCAAATTAGAATTACAGAAACAAGCAAAAAGTAACCTCTTTCATGACGTCATAGGTCCTGGCTTGAGTGGCCGTGAACTAGAGGAGGGATAGTGAGCTCATCGAGCGCTCGCGGCTGCCGCACTCCGTGTCGACGGCTCGAGAGGGCACCACTAAAGCATGTGTTGGATAGGCTGTGTGAAGCGGGCGGCCAGGGCGGCTCGCATTGCATTTGCTGCGCGATTAAAGACTATTTCGGCATAACACTTCATTGGCCACAAACGACAGCAAACACGGGGTAAAGATCAGTACAGAACGGGAGCCACTTTGCGCTGCCATACCGCCAAATGGCCTTTCTACGCTCCGAGACCTTTCTACGCTCGCCGTTCGTCGGCGCCTCGTCCCACTAGCCCTTTCTAATATGCGCCACTTTTTCCGCCGCTTGGCGGCAGGTATGTCGACGGCTCATTTCTTGTTTCCGTGCTTTATAAACTGCATTTGTTTCTTTTCTGATCTAAAATAGTGAACAAAAACTACTTTCATACATAATTGAAACGGTTTGCGACACTTACATTTTGTATCTCGACTAAAAAAAAAAAGCTTTTAGCGGCTCTGACCAGTAGTAAGCCCAGGACCAAAAACGTCACATTTTGCGCGCTTTCGGTACCGCGGGTCGCCCTCGTCGGTGGAGGAGGTTTCCGAGTCGTCCGGTTAAAATATGACACACTTATATTTAGTTACTCTCTCCGTGCCCGCTGGCTTGCCCGAACCCCAAGAGACGTGGAAACCGCAAAAAAGGTAGACGCTTAGATATGATTGCAGGGCCCCTTTAAATGTGATATTTCACATCCAATAAAAAAAAAAAAAAAAAAAAAAAAAAAACTGCGCGTCAAATTGATTTTGAGGAATAATTATTTATCACGTGCTCCTCTCCCGGTTAAGCTGGAATGCAATCAATATCAACCTAAAGTGCTCCGTTTATTTATCGTGTAATCAAGAACGCCGTTTACTGCAGGTACCTTCTGCTAAGGGACCTAAGCTAAAGGTACCTTTACGCTGCTGTGTGAATGGGGTATAAAACTGCCCCTTTCCCTTTCCATGAAATCTCAGTAGATCATAGCTTTCACTGTTACAAAACACAAACACAGTATGGTCTAAAGTGGAAACTGGAACAGTGGCTTTTGTCATGACCTAGAAGTTAAGTACTGTAAGCAAAACCAAGATCACCTCTGCCAACTCTCCCCCTCGACCCAGTTTTTTGTCAGTCACGTGGTGGGACATAACTTCATGTGCGAGGTAATTAGGACGCAGATTACCAATCACTTGAGACTATAGATTTATTTTGGCTACATCGTGGGTGCTGCCGATATGGATCCTTTAAATTGAGTCCTTCTTGCAACAGCACAAAGTGACCGGTGACGGGAGCTCTATGTTCGTCGTCTTCCCCGATTCTCTGGTGCAGTTCAGAGGCTTTTGACCGCGCTTTCACCGTAAGCCTGCTTCAGCTTGTGAGTTGCTAATTTCATGTGCTGTTCATTGAAGGCTATTTTTGACAAATCGCCCAGCACTACATTGCTTGCTTACAGCAGCTAGATGCTTACTTAGACGAAGCTCCTTCTCCGTAAGGGGGATTATATTATGGTTCTAGAGTGTTGTTTTTTGTTCTTTTCTGGCCAATATCTGAGGGTGTTTTGGGCAGTTTAATTTTTACCGAAAATTTGAAGCTTTCTTTCATCATACACTAAACTGTTTTTTCTTTTCGTGTTTAGCGGCATTGGCCTAGGTAAAAAAGTAGCACTCTACAAGTTTAGTAAAGGAACCTTTTCATAGACAATGGAATGAGAGGTGAGCCTTTCACAATATCAAATGAATTGTTTGAGTAAGCATACAGTTAAATAACTCATCTGTCTTGAGAAGAGCCCTCTTCAGATGGACGTGCCGAATGGAATGTGGAATGGAATGGACTCAGCAATGTGGAGTGCATCCTTTCCATTAGCCATGCTAACTTGTACGCAGCAAAACGTTCAGAGTAATGTCATCCTTGAACACTTAAATTTCTTTGACGCTCATCAACACGGCTTCCCACGTAGACTTTCCACCGTGATACAACCGACAGAAACAGTACATGACATAGCAGAATCTCTAGACAGGCAGGGGCCAGTCGATGTAGTATTTATGGATTTTTCTAAAGCCTTCAACCGTGTTGCGCATCCCAAACTTCTCCAAAAGATTGAGATAATTCTATATAATAGCAACATAACCAAATGGATGGAATCATATCTCGTAAACTGCAGCCAAAGTGTATTCGTAAGATGTGTTAACTCTGATAGCGTACCAGTTGTCTCGGGTGTCCCTCAGGGGTCTGTCCTGGGGCCCCTCTTATTTCTTTATTTTATGAACTATTTGGGCAGTCATGTAAAAACGGTGATAAGAATGTTTGCGGGTGAGACTGTATTTTGTTCCACGAAATAAAAAAACAAGAGGACCAGCTTTATCTCAATAAATGCCTGCAGGATTTTTCGAACTGGCGCTCTGCGCTAAAGAGGCCCTGTAATCATATTTAAGCGTCTACCTTTTTTGCGGTTTCCACGTCCCTCGGGGTTCGGGCAAGCCAGCGGGCTCGGCGAGAGTAACTAAATATCAGTGCGTCATATTTTAACCGAACGACGCGGAAACCTCCTGCGCCTGCGGGGGCGACTCGCGGTGCCGAAAGCGTGCGATATGTGACGTCTTTGGTCCTAGTGTTACTACTGGTCAGAGCCACTAAAAGCTTTTTTTTAGTCAAAATACAAAATATAAGTGGCACAAACCGTTTCAATTATTTATGAAAGTAGTTTTTGTTCAGTATTTTAGATCAGAAAAGAAACAAATGCAGTTTAGAAAGTGCGGAAACAAGAAATTACCCGTTGACATACCCGCCACCAAGCGGTGGATAAGGCGGCGCATACTAAAAAGGTGTAGTGGGATCAGGCACCAACGAGCGGCAAACATAGAAAGGTCCCGGATGTACGCGGCGGCGCTGCGGTCGTATGGACTGGAGGATCCGGCCGGTTCCGAGCGTTCCCAAGGCCTTCGGCGAGCAGCTTTGGCTTGCGGTTTGGCCTTTTGGTGGTATGGCAGCGCGAAGTGGCTCCCGTTCTAAACTGATCTTTATCCCGTGTTTGCAGTCGTTTGTGGCCAGTGAAGTTTCATGCCGAATTAGTGTTTAATCGCGCAGCAAATGCAATGCGAGCCGCCCTTGCTTCATACAGCCTAGCCAGAACATGCTTTAGTGGCGCCCTCTCGAGCCGTCGACACGGAGTGCGGCAGCCGTGACCGCTCGCTGAACTCACTACCCCTCCTCTAGTTCGCGGCCACTCAAGCAACCAAGGACGTCTTGAAGGTTATTTTTTGCTTGTTTTTGTAATTTTAATTTGCCTATAACTTTTAAAATAAAGCGAAATTTGAGAAAAGAAGAGTTTCATTAAGTTACTACGTTCAGTGCGCTCAGGTTCGGTGCAAATTAAAAAACAGTAAAACAGTCCTTGCAGGGCCCCTTTAAAAAAGACGCTACCCGAAAAAAGAAAAAAAAATATTCTGCAAAAAAAATTGATTTTGAAAAATGCCATATTTACTGGGTGATTCAAATAGAGGCCAGGCTCTTTAAAACGACCGCAAAATTCGGTTTCTTAACCTTTCGCGCTATGACTTTGTGCAGCGTTGCCCATAGATGGTGCATTTTTTTTTTGTACAATTTTCAAAGAGCGAACTTGCCTGAGGAAAAAGTAAAGAAAGAAAAAGGCTTAGCTCCTATGGAAACGCAGCAACGCCACCGGTCTTCAAACACGGCGCCGTTTCACACGGGAGACAAGAGATGGCGCAACGAACGCCGCCCTCGAACGAGCGTACGGCGCCGAGAGCCGGCGTTTTTAGCAGACAATCTTTTCGACTCAAAAGCGGTGCACGTTCCGCAGGCGGCGACAATCGCAGAAACAAAAACCGGCATGGTAACAACAAGGAACTGCAGTTCCTTGTCTGCTAAAGACGCCGGCTCTCGGCGTCGTATGCTCGTTCATTGGCGGCAGTTGGCGTCGCGACCGCTTGCGCCATCTCTTGTCTCCCTTGCGAAACGGCGCCGTGTTGTTTGAAGCCCGGTGGCTTCACTGCGTTTCCATAGGAGCTAAGCCTTTTTCTTTTTTTACTTTTTCCTCAGGTAAGTTCGCTCTTTCAAAATTGTACAAAACAAATGCACCATCTGCGGGCAACGCTGCACAAAATCGTAGCGCGATAGGTTAAGAAACCAAATTTTGCGGTCGATTTAAAGAGCCTGGCCTCTCCTTGAATCACCCAGTACATCCACCAACATCTAGAGAGCATTCTCAAAAAGTTTCATTAGTTTACACTGCATAATTAATTTTGTATAAATTATTTTCGATCCACCGATGCTAAAGAAAAGGTAGAGGTTGAAGCACTTTGAACGCAGTTTTCTACGTTCCACTTTTAGCATAAATTTCACTTTAGGAAAACTGTTGTTTTCCTAGTACACAATAGAATTATATTCTTATTAGGTGGTTTTCTGGATAGAATTTTGTGAAGAACATGCCTGGCTGGTTAGTTTTTCTGCTTTAACATTCTTTTATACTTAAAAAACTACATTCGTAAAAAAGTGCAGACATTACAATTTGTTTTTAATCTTATAGAGTTATACTTATGAAAAACAATGCATTATAGCGAAATAACTAGCTGTGTAACTAGTTGCGCTTGGCAACAATGAGCCGCTGCTTTGACGGCACTCGAAAGTGCGGCTGGCCACTATGATCGGGCAAGGCGCTGCCATTATGTGGTATGCGCCCGCGAGAGCGAGCACCTACCGCCGCTGGTCCCGATTCGCTATCGTAGACCAGGAGCTTGGTTGACATTCCAAATTGGTACACTGCGGATAAAGTAAATGACAACTACGTCGCCCACAAGACGAGCGACCAAAACCGAAGGCGCAGTTCAAATTTGTGACTGAAAGTTACATGGAGGCACCTTCGCACGAAACGGCGACTTTCTTTTTGCGGCTTCGTTCTTACATCGGCGACTGAGTATAGGTTTTCGCATTTTTGTTGGCGACGCTGTCCACACTGGCGATAGAGTCACTTTTCGCGTCTTCGTTCGCGATGCAGTTTACATCGACGATTGAGTTGCTTTTGTCACGCCATCGCTGCCGATGTTTACATGATCCCGTCCTTTATCGCGTCTTCAGCTTCGGCGGCAGTGGCAGTTTTGGACGCGAAATTCATTTCTCTTAGGCCTTTCGACATCGTTGAAAGCTAATACTGTTAAATTTATCTTCGAGGTCTCGATATTTCGCCAATTTTACGAAGTTTGAATTTTGGGTATATTTGGCGGGCACAATATTTCGCGATTTGGAGGGGCGCGCTTGGTATTCTTTACTGTAGGGTAATTTATTTGCGTGATTTATTTTTCTCGATATTTCTTAAGTCCCGAAATTCGCGAAAATTAAGTCCTCGCGAAAATTACGTCGTTTACACTGTACTTGGAACTTGTTGCCTCAAGAAGTGGTGACTACCAGCAACGTTCGAAAGGTAGCCAGCGTGACTGAACTGCTTCAGCCTAAAGCCTCGTGCATTTCGTGTTATGATGTTTCCCCACTTGACGTTTTATAACGATTTCTCGGTTGCTTCGAAAAACTGATCACTCGGGAAGGGAAAAGACGGGACACATGGAAGAAGACAGTACCCGAATTTCAGAATAGCTCATACGGCATGCCCGAATCCTAGGGAAGAGCTATGTGCGTGTGCTCGTTGCTCTAATAGTTTTTTTTTTTTTTTTTTTACTGCGCGTGCTGTCACAATGAATCCTCGTGCACGCGCGCATATCCTGACTTAATTCATTTTGAGCGTAGGGAGCACGCACTTAAATTGGGGTTCATATTGATGCATTGTTTTGTTGACAGCTTTATTTTTGCTGCAAAACAGTAACCCTCGTTTTGTTTGGGAGGTTATCCTTCGCGCCTTTCTGCTTGCACAATGCCGCACAGCAAGAAAAACTTATCTGGTAAGGCGCTATGCGGGAACTACAGAGTACTGGCCTCTACGACCGTATACCTCATAATGGCGGCCGCGGCCCGGCCGGAGCAGCGCACGTGACCACTCCCGGCGAGTGCGCATAGTTTGGAATCGGCGCCGCTAGATGGCGCGGCATTGCTAAAAGGGTCTATTACACATAAAAATCACATTTTTATTTTATTTTAAAACGATAGTTTTCCTAAGCAAACACACTGACTTCCATATTGTAACATTTGTAATAAGTTTCAGAATTGACATAGGACAATGAAATTTGGCAGGGATGGTCTTGCCACTTATATGGACTTCCACTGCAAATTTGATTGAAATCAAGCAAGCTGTACAGAAGTTGACTTTTCTGGGTAGTGTCCCCGCTTAACCTGAGCAATGTGTTAGTATGACTTTTATTCTGAAAAAGCATCCATTTAGTTTTTTCTACACTTTAAACAACCATCCTCTCCCAAGCATGTCCAACTTTAAATACCTTTCTGTAAGCCTTTCAACGGACCTATGACGGAATATTCATGTAGATACAGTTGGTACGCAAAGCCTAAGGCAAGCTCTGGTTTCTAAAACGTAACCTAAAGCATTGTACCAGCTCAACTAAACTGATCGTATACAAGCCTTTGATTCTCCCAGTGCTTGAGTATGCATCAGCTGTTTGGGAACCCCCTACACAAGCAAATGTAAGCATACTGGAAATGGTTCACCAGAAAGCCCTCTGTTTCATATAATAAATATAGCACCCTAGATTCTGTGACCCCCTCTACATGCACGCCAAGCCTCTACATGCAAGCGGCACTACCGCACTCGGACGGTTAATCTGTTTTTGCTATAAAACAACATTTTTAATATTGGTATAGTTAAATACTTCAAACCAAGATTGACCCGCGCAGTTAGAGGTGTCCACAGTAGGTCGTTGATACCTTTCTTCTGTCGTACACAATGATTCAAACAATCCTTTTTTTCCGATTTCAATTGAGAATTGGAACAAGCTTCTGCTAGAGGTCACGGAATGTGAAAGCAGTAGATGTGTTTTTAAATGCTTTACGGAACACTATTTAGACCCCCTCCGTACTATACTTAGGTCTTGTTATAACCGCCACCGATTTCATTTATCGCAGTATTTACCCAGCTACGTGTGCTTTGTCTGAGAATGTCATATCTGTACTTTTTTCCCAAAGCGTGCATTGCTGTTTTATTTGCATTCTGTACAATCGACTTCAAAAGGCGTTTTTGTTTTCACCTGTTTATGCAACACCCACACCCGCTACAGCTCTCAAATGTGAGCCAGCAGTATGTATGAATAAAAAATAGAAAATCACACTGCCAGTTGTATAAAAATCTACGTATTATTTGGTTTAATTATCCGGGCGCTTTTGCTTCTTGCCTCTCGCATAGGGTAGAGGTGCTGAAAAGTCGTGACTGCATCTCTCGAACCCATTATCAGCACGACTGACAAGTTCTAACAAAAAGACGCCAGAGAAAGGCGAATCAACGTCTATGAAAGAGATGTGTCCAGGAGGCAGGCTCTTAGCAGGGAAGGCGGTACGTGTCCAACTAGTATCATGGAAAGGTTACCTCCTTTTTTCCGACAAGAGACCCAGAAGACATTCTTTGTGACCCTTGCCAACAAGTGAAAAAAAAAAAAAAAAGATGTCTGGAAAAGTGGTTTAAGGATTTCAGAAGTTAAGCTGTTTGGGTTTTACAACTGGCAGTGCCAAAATTCAAACTTTTTTAAAAATATAAATTGGAGTCCGCAGTATTTTTACCGTCGAGTGTTTTTCTAATTTTATTGGATTTATCCGAAAATGCAGAACCCTAGTCTGATTAACATTGGAAGAATTGTCATGGGTCTGCTATACAGACCCAGTTGTGGAACTTTTGGATCCTACTTCGTAGTACCAGTGGCTAGTCGAGATTGAATTGCACGAACACTAACCAACTTGATTGACATGATCCTTTCCAGTTTACCAGGAGTATCTCTGAAGGAGACAGCATGGATCTGCACTACAAGTACCAAGCAGAGAAGATGCAGTGATATCTATGTATTCAAGATTGACTCAAGGACATCCACTGAGGAGATGCAGCTTTAGTTGTACGTCCTTTTTTTGCGACGCGAGTAAAAACAATAAAACTGCGCTTTGACGCATGTTCATGGTTGTCCAACTATAAAATTGAACTAGACCTAGAAATAGTTGAAAATGACAAAACTGACGTTTTCAAGCGGATTGGATTGGGTTGATAATAGGGATAGTTAGTTGGTAATCCATGACAGCCAATTCAACACAAAATACGAGGACAAGAAGGGGACAGAAACATGGTGCTACTTACAGCTGAAGCTTTATTCGTGTTGGCATCTGGCATAAATACTACTGACGCCAACAAAACAAGCCAGGGGAAAAAAAAAAACAACTAAAACCCGGGTACAGGTTACATGCCATCTACAGCGTTGTCGCTCGTCCAAGAAAGCCCAGTTCCATATCTGACGACAATCGGGGTTTGCTAACACACTGGCCCTAATTTTCCAATTTCACAAGCCTCTAAAATCCCTCGAGCAATTCTGTCTTTATTATTTCTTAAAGGGGCTATGCAACGATTTCAACATGGAAAGAAGTTGCAGTTTTAAATTTTTACATTGTTCATCTTACCAAAAGGGGTGGAGAAACCGCCTCATTATTTTGGAATATTGCGATTTCGTTGCATAATAGCAAAGCAAAGAACGGGAATATTTCGCGATTTGCAGCCGTAGGGTGGCGGCCATGGGAACTCAGTCGTAACACACACCTGGGTGCTATTTATTTATTTATTTCAATACCCTCGGGGCCAACAGCATTACTAGAGCCCTGCATATCCGCGGATTATCCGCGGATATCCGCAGATATCCGCAGTAAACTGGCAGATACGGATAAAAATTACACGGATTTTGGCGGATTGCGGATCGGATGCGGATGTCAGGGGCTGCAGATGCGGATATCCGCGGATCCAGATCTAAATTCTTGCTCGGTGGCATTCAGTCCGTCGACTGACGTTTCATCTACAGATCGCTTTGTCGACATGCGACGTTTGATCGAAGGGCTTCCCGTTGTTAAGAATGGAACCTTCGGCAACCTTCTTCCGAGTTTCAACGCTGCGGAAACGAGTCCCGAAACGAGTCCCGACGTGTTCAGGACTGACGCCCACCTGTCGAAGGCTGCCCAAAACGTGTCTCAACGCGTCCGTGACGTCAACGGGACGTGTGTGTGTGTGCGTGTGGGTTCGTGCGCTCCGGAAGGGGAGAGAGGCCTGGCCTAACTGCGGAGAACCTTGGCTATGACTCATTTCTGACTACGTCGCGGCGGACCCAGCTGCACAGCACGTGGCGGTCGCACCTGCTGCCCTGGCGGAGAGAGAGGGAGAAAACGGACCCCTATATAAGGCGGGGCGTGAGGGCTCCATTTGTTCTCTTGGATTTGACGACTGTATCGCTACCATGTAATTAAACCGTTCGTTACGTTACCAAATCTCCCACCTCCACTGGACCCCTGGGTTCTTCACTTCGGGGAATGGTCGTCGTCAAAGGCCAGGAATCCTCCGGACGTGCGGCCTAAGCCCCGCCTCGAACACCGTGTTTGTTTCATCGAAAAACCTGAGACGTTTTGTCGCACACGACCCTGCTATTTTCGTAAGAAACTTTTTGCGTCTCGCGTGGATTACAGGGGGGAGGGGGACATGGTTTGGTTAAGCACGCCTTAGTGAATCGCGCGCTGGCTTTTAGCGGCTTAGCGAAGAAATATGTTGACAAAACGTCGCAGGGGCATGTGCCCACAAAACGTACAGTGTCAACGAACCGTATGTTTATGAAATGTATGTCCGTGAAAAGTTGTCCACGAAACGTATTTCCACAAAACGCATTTCAAAGAAATGTAGATATGGATCCTAAGAATGATCTGATTCTTACTGAAGATCGCTTCAGTTAGTGCATTTCATCTCGTCAAAAATGCTATCTATAGAAAAAGTAAAAGTAAAGAATGCAGGGCATCAATCGTGCCGAAAAAGCTAGTTCTTTGGCTGGGAAAGAGCGGAAAACTTGCTCGTTCAAAGAAAACCTCAAACGAACAAGTCACAAAAAAGTAGAAGAAACCTCCCCCACTCCGCAGAGAGTGGTGTGGTCATGATACCAAAAACAAAAGAAGTGCTTCGACAGCGAGCGCGACCCTGTGGTGCCACGGTTCGCAAAGTCAAAAAAAGTTTTCTTTCAATGTATATATTTGGGCGCCTGCAGGCCGCAATCTTTCTCGAACTTGGACTCTGACTTCGCGGTGCATCTGCCCGCTGGCTGACACGAAACACCACGAGACTCGAGGCGGTCGCATACGCTCGGTAACATCACAGGAAGGATTTTGTTTTCCTACCACTGCTGCTCCTCCTCTCTTTGCGAACTTTTTTATTTTTTTATGACTTTTTTTTTTTTTAGGCGTTCAGACTTCAGGGGAGAGTTAAGGGGCTACAGGTGAAAGTTTCCGATTCCGCGTGCGGCAGGGAAGAACGCGGTCGGCGTGATTTCCCCCGATTTTGCTAGTCTAAGTGTAATTGTAACCTCTGGTGGTTAGCAAGAACATCGACATGGTTCCACATTTTGCGGATGCGGTTCGGATACGGATACAAAGTATGCGGATCAGATACGGATACAATAATGTAAAAAGTTTGCGGTTGGGATGCGGATACAAAGTGTGCGGATGCGGATACTCAAACTGTTAAGTGCGCAGGGCTCTAAGCATTACAAAGAAAAGTGGGTTGTAGTCAACAACAACAAAAACAAATATATACAATGAATAACTTAAAGGCAAAGCACATTTTCGTTATGAGCAATAGAAATTAGTAATAGCAGTTTCAAACAAATCATCTGCCTGGATTATGGCGATGGAGGTGGGAAAGCAGTTCCAATCCAAAGAAGTTTTGAAAATGAAAAATTGTTGAAATGTGTTTGTGCTACATAGTGGTACACCTAATTTATGAGGATGATCAAGACGGGATGAAACATAGAAAGATGGTGTGAGGAGACGTTGACTGAGGAATGAGTTAGAGAGAAATATTTTATGGAAGAGACACAAACAGGCTACCTTTCGGCGTGAGGCAAGACTAGGCAAAGATAAGTTGACTTCATAGAGGTGACACTTGCAGTGCAGTGATAATTACTGAGGATAAAACGAGCGGAACGATTTTGAACAGCTTCTAGGGGGTTAACCAAATTTAAAAGGCTCGAGTCCCAGATAGACGGCATATATTCAAGCCTCGACCGTACAAGTGTTTTATAAAGAGTTAATTTCAAAGGGGAGGGAGCTAAAGAAAAATTATGTTTTAAATGGCCATGCATATGATTAGCATTACTAGTAACGTATCCAATATGTATTTTCCAGGAAAGATCAGATGTTATGTGTACGCCCAGGTACTTATAAGATGACACAGAAAGTAAGGGAACAGTGTTAAGACAGTAGCAGGGAGAAACTGAATGATTACGAGACACCCTCATTACTTTGCACTTACCGTATTTATTCGAATCTAGGCCGGCCCCAATTCTAAGCCGATCCCAGAAAGTCCGAAGCCAGGGAAAGAAACAAAACTCATCTCGAATGTAGGCTGAACGAAAAGGTGAGGACAGCGTTCACAAAAAGAAAACATTTATTGAACATGAAGATTCCGTGCTCATTCTGAGTCATCATCGCTGCTAGCGATGGCATTGGCCGACTGCGAAGTCGGCCAATGCCATCTCCTGAGGTGCGCAAGGGATATTGCGTCTGCTCCTTGCGCCTGAGGTGCGCAAGGAGCAGACGAACTTGCACACCATATACAATCTTGACGTTAATTTAGACGAAAATGAAAATTCTCCGTTTCATATTTTTTTTATCCTAAAAAAATTAATTGTGTCGGATAGAAGGTATTGCGACTGGTGTTTACCACACCATTCAATGTCTATTTCATCCCAGTCGTAGGTACTTTTTTTTTTTTTTTTTTGAGCTCATATTATTAACGAATTGTGCTGTGGAGAAAGTGAGAAGCAGGGTGTCGAACTGGAACCGAAAACCGGAACCAAACCGTTATTTTTAGCTGAACTGGAACTGAACCAGAAAAAAATACAACAATAAATGGTTCAGTCTTTTTTTTTTTTATTTTTTGTTAGTATCGCAAAATTAATATTTGGGAATAAAACATTGGCAGCTGTATCGATTGATCAATACTATGTATTGATCAAATCGTCATGTACAGAATTACAATGTATGAAAAATTGTGGATTTTCGTGGCGCTTTTGTGTTGGCACTATGATTAACCATGTGTCATGTGGTCATGTGACGTCATGGTGTCAAAACATGCTGTCAGGTAATGTTGCGTCACGTGACTTACTGCACTCAGAGTCGCATGACACCGTGACGTGCGCAATTTTCATGACCCTGAGTCGAGTGCTCAAGTTCATGACAATCAGCATCGCCAAACATTCGGGTAATGGCTTGTGTACAATTAAATATGAAAATTGCCCAACTCTAACAATATGCTGTATGCTTTGCCAACCCCAGCTCATGACTATGATGAACACTGACGGTATATAATTAGCGTGAGATCATGTGACCGCTTGTTCTAATCACGAATTGAGGAGGGGAAAGCTGTTCCTTTCCTTTATTTTTTCTGTGTCTGCCATTGCATGGAGGGCAAATCTATTGGATGTTTTTGCAAGCTGTCAACGTCGGGGATTAGTTCTTAGCGCTATTTACTGACTTTACAAAAAATGTTGCACGACCCATTTTACATTTTTGAGGCACCCAAAAATGTTTTTGTTGTTGCTGAACTGGCTCAGAAAGTTGTCCCCAAGAATAAAAGTATTTAAAGGACTAAATGTGACCTATTAATCCGACGTTACATACAACTACAATTAAGGAAGGGATACCTGAAAAGAAAGATCCTAGTGGCCTCAGAGAACAGCCGAACGTTGGCAACCAGACCAAGTCTCACAAGAGCATCGTTCGCAAGTTCTTACCCA
Source organism: Ixodes persulcatus (assembly GCA_013358835.2). Lineage (NCBI taxonomy): Eukaryota > Metazoa > Arthropoda > Arachnida > Ixodida > Ixodidae > Ixodes > Ixodes persulcatus. The sequence goes on from JABSTQ010010779.1 coordinate 217,673, forward strand.
AGTTTCAACTAGAGCACTATATAGCTCCTACGGAGCAGAGTAGCGCAATCCTTTGATCCGCGTGTTTTGCCGACAACATGGCCGACAGAGCAGCTCGGCGCGAGTCACGTGGTACTCAGGGTTCCAGGAGGCAACCCGCCCTATGGGAGAATACATGGAGATCGACGCAACACGGCTGATTAAAAAATAAACGGCGAGTTCACACTTTTCAAAACTAGTCTGTCGTGAAGTTAGTAAAGCACTAAACACTTTATCAAAGTTTTAATAATATCGGATGCGTGTGCAAATTTTGAGAAGGCAATTTCCAAGGCAATGGCGTTTGAAGCAGACGATTCTTGCTCACAGCGGAGATGGGCTTTTTGGGTTGGCTGGAGCGGGTCACGTGAACGCTGTGACGTCGCCGCGTCGTCTGCTGCATGATGCCGCTCATGCAATTTTTTAAAAAAATTACGTCCTTATTTGGCACACAACTCAGCGCAAATTATTCTAAAATGTTCCTTTATTATGTCAAAAACTATTGTCGTTCCGTACATCTCCACAATAATGAAGAAACAACGATTTTCTCACGTTCCCCATGCATTTCTGACCGGAGTTGGAACCTCCGGGCGTTCGCCGCTAGTCGCCAAGAGATGGCGTTCAGGATTGCGCTACTCTGCTCCGAAGGAGCTATATAGTGCTCTAGTTTCAACTAGGGGTGTCGCGAACCGCCCGAGGTTCGAGTTCGACCAGGTTCGACTTTTTCGAACTTTTAGTAGAAAATTCGACGAACCTTGTATTGAGGTTCGACTCGTGTGCGCATGCGCGACAGGCTGGCCAGTTGGCTTCGGATTGGATGGTGATGGTTAAGGGATGAATTAAGGGCAGCGCTGATTGGTTATTTCAGTTATACAGTGCAAAAACTTAAGTTATTAACTTCTTCTGTGATTAAAATTGGTTTCTTTTAATTGCAACTGTTTATAAAATAAAATAACCCTTTTCATAAAAAAAAATTCTCCAAACCTAGACATGCTTGTATCAAGGTCTGGCCACACTGTCCACAAAGTCGAACCGGTCGAATCTGGTGAAAAGTTCGAAGGTTCGTCGAACCGGTTCGACCCAGTCGAACCGGTTCGACCCAGTCGAACCCCGAAAGTTCGACCTAAAATTCTGGTTCGACAAAAGTTCGCGACACCCCTAGTTTCAACCACCTCCGTATTTTGTTTAGGCTTCACAGTTGGGTGCAAGATAAAAACAATGGAGGGTTACTGTTAACAAGTGACCAATATAATTGTTGTTAACACCATAAAATGGAGGAGGCAGTCCCTCAGGAATAAAAAGTATTGTCTGGAGGAGAAACGAAAAAAATAAAAAAGGGGGGGAGGGGATTTAGTTTTAAAAACATACCGTATTGTAAAGGTGGGAGGCACTCACTTGATCGAATGACGTTTGAGCGAACGCCCACGTTTCACCGAATGACACTTTAGCGAATAGTCGGACGCCGCGAAGCGGCGTTTTCGGGTGGGCCAGGGTGGGCCAAATGGGTTCACATTTTTGTAATGAGCCGACACAGACTGTCGCCGCGAAGCGGCGAAAGCGCAGCGCGGCGGATGTAAAGGTTCCTCTGCCCAGCATATTCCGCGCAGACCAGAAAGCATGGCTCCGGAAACTACCTTGTTTGCAAAAGACCTGTTGCCAGAAAGTGTGTTTTTGTTGTGCCAGATGCTCGTGCCGTTCCTCACAACGATGCACTAAAAGAATCATTTGTGCCTTTGAAACACTTGGCTTGCACTGAGTGCGAACCTCCTCCAGCGTGCATTTTGCACCACCGGATTTGATTTTTTCAGCAGGAACAAATTGCAATGACCACCAGCATATAGTATGTTTACATCATGTGCAAACCATGTTAAACAGTTCAGCTTTCTGGTGAAATGCAATGTTCACAACACTAGCATTAGATGTCCCAATTGTAAAGTTGTGCAGTATTTATAGCCGTCTTGCGATGATATACGGCACAGCCTAATGAAGTGTTAGAGAGCATGACTGATCAAGCACAGAGTTGTAAATTGAGAGCCCAAAACAAGTGCACGTAAAACCGAATATAACATTAGCCTCCCGAGACAGTATTGTGCGAAGTTTCGAGCTCATGCAAGCTGATGAAATGTGATTTATATTGGAATTTAAAGGATCTTTGTCTGTCCTTCGCGCCATTTATGTATAATTAGGAATGTCATTGCATGCGCATTTCTTTTTGCAGTAAGGCATTGTGTAAGGGATTATCTAAATAAAAATACCATTTATTATCTCTCTTTCTGCACATTTCGTGTATTTGCCTTCAGACCTATCATGTGAGCACAAAGTCCTTTAGGCACACCCTGCAACCCGGTGTTTCACACTGCCAAACAGTGAACAATAACATGTTTCTGTGGGCTAAACAGCGGGTGTATTTTCGAGTATCGTCCTCCCACGTCAGCCCTTATTAAGCGGTTACGTGGACTTCATAATTGATGAAAAATATTTTTAATTACTGACTGGAGATTTGACAACATAAATAAAGGCCAATCATCTTAAAGATAAACATCATAAGTAAATGCACCTCCAAATTATCTGAAAGATGCTCTGCAAATCTTTTCCGGCGTTTTTATCCTCGATAGGCACATTGTGCTTTGAAAGAGCCTTACAGAAATTTGATTTTGAAGCTGCTTTAAATAACTATGTGTTCCTGACACATATAACTTCTTCAGCATATAAAAGTTTGTTATTGTCTCTTTTATGTGGTGAACATAACTTTTATGTGTCTTTGGGCTGGACAAAAAAAAAGTCGGAGGACATCTAAACACTTCTTAAGACTTGTGAATGCGAAAGCATAAATGTCGTTCTTCTGCTCCCTCAGTTCGTCTGCGGCGTAATCACGTGGATGGCCATGTTTCACAACTGCCGAGATAGCGGCCGACGACCGAGTGCGCGCTCTCGTGAAGCGGCCGCGCCGCGCTGAGCTCGGCCGTGCAGCTTCTCCGGAGTTGGCCCGAGCGGGCTGTGCGGCCTCTTACCGGCGGCCGGACCGCTGCGTGCGCTGTGCCGCCATGGATAGGGCTTCTCTGGTGGCGCGATTTGGAACTACGCCGCACAAGAGCCAATGAGAGCCTCGTTCCTTGATGACGTCGCCAGCCAATGGGAGCCTATCCATCAAATCGCGGCTTCACTTGACTCCATTGGGACAGGGGAGTTTAGGTGCCGTTCGGCACGGCTTCAAAGTTGATGACTTTGGTTCACTCCATGGGATAGTTAATGCTTTAGCATTAACAAAGTACACAGGCGTGCGTAGCAGAACTACGACGATTACGCACAAGAGCCGTTAGGAAGTGTCCAATTAAGTAGCTGCCATGTCGAGTAAATCATTAAATACTTTGTTTTATTTTAAAAAAAAATCATCAATTAGCAAGGGTGATGCTTATTTGCAAATTGAATCGACGGGCATCCTGTCAAGAACAAATCTCAACAGCCAGACTATGCCAGTCTGTCCTGCAGAAGAAAATGTTCACTTGGGCAAGCACTATTTTAGGCCAGATTCAATCTGAGTACGAAGGGGCTTATAGATTAGCGTGAACAATTTTGATACTCTTATCTGCATGATTCCTCACCTGCATCACGGTCCTGGGTGGAAACAATGTTTGGTTAGAAAAACAAGCATTGCAATTACCGCTCAGTGTTTCTATAAAAGACAGACTGAAAGGGCTTGTCCTAAAACATTTGCGACGTTTTGAAAATTTTATTGCTTTTTGCTTAGCTGTGTCGTCATTATATATAGATTGTGAAACATTTCGTAAACCATAGTTCATGATATATATGGCAACGAGGTGCCCATTTCATGATTTTATGCACTGTAATTAATTCCTTAGTTCAAGGGCACAACCACGATTCAACTTTTAATACTGCGACGCAAAGTTGTACAAATCACGGGCATTTTATGCGACCTACCACATGTTGCGACAACATTTTGATACTTGTAAATAGATTTGCTTGAACTTTAGAACAATACTTAAACACGAAGAAAGAAAGGACAGTATAGTTGTAAAGTTCAAGCTGATCTATTTACAAGTATGTACTATCAACAAGCTCAACAATTTACTGTTATTTAAACATTTTGATTCAGGTAAAATATATGCGACTCTTGTAAACAAAAGGATGTTGAGCCGTATAAACACAATATTTTGTATTTTAATGTAAAATTTCTTTTGCTGTTGCATCGAAATTAAATAACGGAATTTCATATTTTTGGTATCTGAAAGTAAGTGGTTGTACGGACAATAGAAAAAACGATATAGTTAATCGTTTCACAGCGTAAATAGTGCCTATTGCCAGAACAATGCGGAAAATATATTCTCAAGTTAGCGGTTCAAACCGGTTTGAACCGTTATTTTTGCTCCCCAGAATTGAACTGAAAGCCGCGAACCCGAACCTAACCCAAAAAACTTTCGGCTCGACACTTTGGCGAGAAGCAATATGGCGTGAAAGTTTGTCTGCTCTTCTCGTGTTTGTCCCCCCCCCCCCCCCCCTTACCCCAATCTAGCTCAACCAATGACGGTGCGCGCTTGGCTGCCTTGTCATCGCGCGTTCCCTACTACTTCTCCATGTTGCCTTTTGATTGGCATGCTCCTAGCATTCCGAAACACCAGACGAATTTGGGAACACTTGCTCGCCGTATAGGTTACAGACATAAGCTGCCAAAGGAATACCAGATGCAGAAAGACAAAGAAAAGAAAGTGTTAGTGCTTGCTATTTTGTTTGCTGCTGGCAGTTATTCTCAAACTTGGCCTTTTTGAAATTGAATGTGCTGATTTGACATAAAACTACAAGTAAAATGCCATTTATCTGCCGAAATAAATTATTTGTTTTTACCTCGCTTGAACACAGTGATTTCCCTACACCCCCTCCCCTCTTATTTTTCTGAAGGCACCCCCTTAATTCGCAACAACTCTCTGCCCCCCCTCCTAGTTTCAATTCCTGGGGAAACCCCTGCTTGAACAAAAGATTGTTTGGTATTCAAAATTATTCTACCCTAACATAATTTCAGTGGAACACTATTTGGGTCACCTTTGAATGCATACATAAAATTACCATTGAGAGACGTCGATATATACTTTAATCAGGATGCAAGCTTCTACAATGACTTTCTAAAGAAATAAAAAGTGCTCGTGCCACAGCATTCTTCATCTTCCTATTGTGCCAACTGTCTGCTGTGCAATGAATGCTAACGAGCGGTTGCACAGGACTGGGAAAGCAAAGGAGGCATTCTTTTGGCTGGACCAGCCACCATAATCTGACCATAGAATTCGCAGTGGAACGATTGAGAATGAAGTACATACTTGCACTACCAAAGCTTCTGGCTGCTCCAGAAGTACTTGGACCAATTTGACCACTGTTTTTGCATTGGTAATCTGTTATTTGATGCATTAGAGCTACTGTAATTTCCCAACATTTTTCGATAGAATGAGAGAAAAAATACCTTCCGTTGAAACATTACTGGACATCATCTTGGAACAATTGTACCTCCAATATCAGCCTTGAAGAAGCAAATCTTACCTTTTATATATTAGTACGATTGCAAGCAACGACACTAAGCCTACAAGCCTCCATGCCTGCACAGCAAGATGGAGATATTGCTTTTCTAGGAACTTAGCTGCTGTTGAACCAGAACAAACTACACACTGGCAAACCACACTGTGCAACTGTTAGCAAAACCACATTAGCAGTTTTAATGAGGGCCCTTTGATTCTAAGAAACTGGCAACTGTTTGTTCACCCTAACAGTGCCATGCTGTGTGCAGAGCACAACGCAGCATGAGCTCATTCCGGTCACTTAAGTGGTAAAGTTTGGTGTTCGCCAATATCATCTCCGAGCAAAATCTGAAGCAGCGCTGATGTACTGCTCCCGCTGTGTCGCAGTGTACGTAAGAAGACCAGATAAGAGATTTCAGAAATATCTTGTATCTTCATTGTGTTTATTAGACTTCCTATCGCAGTTGAAGTGAGAGTACACGCTCTGACAAAATGGTGACAAATGTGACAGACTAAAATAGACCCAACAAAACAACCTGGCATGAAGAGCATGACGATTCTCGTGACGCACCATATGACAGGAGGTAGCTATGGCAATGTACAAAAATATTGTTGACAACACGCATGCTCTTAACCAAAGAATGGTAGATTTGGCACAAGGTGCTTGCGGCTGCTTCCGATGCCTCGATGAGTACAGTGTGCCACTGAACAGAACAAACGTCAGCTGTAGCCCACTGTCGTCAAAAATGTGCAAGCCAGAAGCTATGCCGAAGAAAATGCCTCAATGCTAGGACTATACAAAAAATACAGCGACTGTTAAGTAGAAGTCCATGCTCATTTCGGGTATGTTGTCTCGGGCTCTGGGAGGCCTTCCCATCATCAGCAGCGTTCATCACAAAGCTGTGAAGTCGAAAACACTGCATCTGGTGCTCAGAATCGGAAATGTGAACAATAGTTTGCCGAAACTTCTTGCTTACACCTGTCACCCCGAATTTGCTGCTACAGAACTGTACACAGCGCACATTCACTTCGAAACAAGCATTCATCCTAAAGAAGAGAGGGATGTGCACAAACTTGAAATTGAGCATTGTAGGGGTTAAATATGACAAAAACACCGGACCACAGAATTTGCAGAATCTGTTGTTCGAAGAGCACAGCGTGCAAACAACACGAATGGCATGACTTATATGGGACACATAGTGTAGAGTCAGTTCCTTGATAAGACACATTTAGATATAGAACACAGTTACCGTGATTACAACCACCTCTATTGCTCCTCGTACAAGTGACCGCACCTTACCAATGTTGTGTTGACAATCTCTACTGCAATATTAGGGAACATCCCCCAACCACCCTAGGACAATCCCCAGCTCTTTTTCCCCAAATTAAAAAAAAAATTCTAATTAGGGCTTTGTGTTTTCGGTATATACAGGTACACAATGAAATTAACCCCCAAGGTGGTTTTCCCTGAATTGGTGAAAACCAAAAAAAGCCAAAATTTGAGCTGTCCTAAGAAAAAAACTTTCTAACCTACTTTTTTTTTTCTCTCGTTGATCCGGAACAGTCACTGAACTGTCCTTTGGGTTTTTCCTTTCTATCGAAACCACATTTTCCTTGCCCTGTTCCTCTCCCTTATCTTTATCTCTTTATCAGCACAATGGTTTCTAATTATTTAGGCTAGGCATAAATTTCCTGGAACATGAAAAAAAAAAAAAAAAGACACCGGAGTGACATTGGGGGCATTAAAGGCAGTCCAAACGAGCACGCAAAACCCGTTTCTTTCAAACTTTTTATGACTTTTGCAGGTTGGGAAGAGTGAATGCATGTGGAACTGTCTGCACCAGAGACAGCCAGATTCATTAATTTAACATTCATAAATTGTGTAAAGTGTCTGGTACTTGTTCAATAAATGTCAGGTGAACTATAAATTATAATATTTGCTCCAGTAATTATACAGTCGCTTTACAACACAAGCCCGACAAACACAGATTTATCTCCAGCAGTGAAATTACAAGCTGAAAAACACCGATTCAAAGGGAAAAAATGAATTTCGATAAACAACCCCCGAAAACACGGAACCCTAATCATAATGTAAAGCTATGAAAGTTTCGAGCAACATTGCGTTGTAGGTCAGGGGCTCCACCTCTGGGCCAAACTACCAGGTACCACTTTAAGGTCTTTGCGGCACATGACAAGCAACACAATTTCACACCTTCCTACTGACACGGTTTTGCAAAAATGTGCTCACCTATCTTAGACAAGCCCCAAAACTCTCGCATTTCTACATTGATGGGCACTCTAAATTATTCCAAAATACTTCAGATTGAACCATACAATGCATGACCTCATTACAATAAAACATGAGTGTCAAAATGATTTAAACCTAGCAGAATGGACAATTGGGCAAGTTGGTAAGAGTTCATTATAACTTACAGCGTGACTGGGACAAGGACAGACAGACAGGAGAAAACACAGGACAAGCGCCGACTAGCAACTGATTCTATTGAAAAGAAAATACATATGATGCTGCTGCTGCTCATGCAGGCATGCCCCTCCGTGGCCCTGGCACCTCTTCTTTCACTCAACACGAAACGAGCCAAGTTTTCCGAGATCCAAAAAGCCGATTTCACTCTTCATCAAAGTCACTGTGGGTTGGCTCATACACAAGGATCCGGTTTGTGTCATGTGGTACGTCTCCATCATTTCTCGGGGTAGTTTGCGGTAGTGTCTGAACATCACTGTCGTACAGCCGCTGCGAGACGATCCTACGTCTCACAGCGGCTGCAGCATCAAACACGGAATGCAGTTTGTCGCCTGCGTAGAAGGCGTGGCCTACAAGATTCCATTTTCCTACGGGCGTGCCTACATAGGATAGACTGGGCGTTGCTTCAACATAAGACTACGAGAACACCACAGTTTTTTGAAAGGAACCGCTTACACACATCTCGCGATGCATTGCCGGGATTGCGGATGCCAACAACACGACAGTGATGTTCCCGAGAATTGATGGAGACATACCACATAACACAAAACGGACCCTTGTGTGCGAGCCAGCCCACAGTGACTTTAATGAAGAGTGAAATCGGCTTTTTGGATTTCTGATAACTCGACCGGTTTCGTGTTGAGTGAAAGAAGAAGCGCCAGGGCCACGGAGGGGCATGCCTGCACGAGCAGCAGCAGCATCATATGTATTTTTTCTCAATAGAATCAGTTGCTAGTTCAGCGCTTGTCCTGTGTTTTCTCCTCTGTCTGTCCTTGTCCCAGTCACGCTGTAAGTTATGACGAAAATGATTTAAAGAAGTTCACTCAATTTTGGAACTCAAAAACGAAGAAATACTTCTTGCATTGGTGCCTCATAGAGTGTGGATGCAGCACAAGCAGTTTGGCTTTGCTCAAGCAGAGTGCAACAGCAAATTTCTCGCAATTTTCAAACATAAGGAATGCACAACTTGGAAGGTAGCAGCGCTGCCTGGAAGTTGGGCTTTCCCTATAAGTGTTGCCGATGTCGGCAAGGAGTGCATCTGAAGGAGTCTTTTTGAGACAAGTGGCACAAAACCTGTACCGGATGCGACACAGCACACATGCAGGTTGCCTCTCTGCTCCGCTTTCTTGGGAGGCACTTTTTACAGAAGTGTATGATAGCACATACACTATGCATTGCAAAATTAAAAAAAAAAAAATCAAACTCTAAAAAAGCATCTAATTTTTCTCTCTACTTCCTTAATTTCCCCCATAGTTTGCACCCAGCATTCAGTACAAAGGCAAGCAAGGTCCTCAAACTCTGTCCCTTCCTAAAGTTCATTTTAGTTGATAGATTTGACATTAAGGATAGTCCTTATAGCTCCGACATTTATCCGTTACTTTTCATTTGTGTTATGCAAACACCCTGCACGACTGTGCTCGGACCATTGCACTTTGTTGGGGTGCTATCATGCTACATCACAAATTTTCTAGATCACCCACGAATGTCCTTTAACCCTTTGACGGTCGTCGCAGTACATATACGGCGATGATTACACATTTGAAAGTGCCCGCCTAAATGCACGCGAAACTGCACGCACCGCGGGAGGTGTTGCCATTTGCTATGTCTTTAGTGAATTATAAACATTATATCGAAGATTGTTTCGCATTGCTGGGCAAATTATAGTTTTCAAATTAGGTGCTCCGTGCACGTGATGCTCACTTAGCATACCGACCGCTCTGGCGGTAGTGCATTGGGAGCACTGGATCTTCCGATTCAGACTTAAACGCTTTTCAGAATTTAGAAAATGATAGCTCGTTATCTGATGGAGAAGTTGTATAAAGTATCTCCGGCTAGGAATCTCAAGCCGCTGGAATGTCGCAGAAGCGAATGCGCAAAAATGAAATTGAATGGAAGAAAGGTGACAAGTTTTGGCCTTCAATATTTTCATCTAATACTTCTAAACCTAAACAGCTTGCAAGCAATGTACGTACTCCCGATAGATAATTAAGAAAAGACCTGCACACTGATGCTTTCTTTATATTATGCCTTTGCAAACAAAACCAGACCACTGTGAAATATCTCTTTGGGGAAAAAGCTTGACCGTCAAAGGGGTAAACCCCTAGGTTCATTAAGAAATCTCCAAAGGGGGTGTGTTCACAAGGTATGAAGTACAGAGGAGTTGGCACCATGCAATATAAACTGTGGAGCACTAGATCGTTTTCTGTACCTTTCCCGGTTTTGCCGTTTTCTTTCTCACTCGCACGTGGTCTCTTTATCGTACGCGGAACATTTGACCGCCATGGCAGGGTGCTGCAGAGTTGCCAACTGATCGTGGGGGCTCCTCCTTTCCATCCCGTGACGCGGCTCCACTTGATCCTTTGTTGTTGGCGTAGATGAGGTGTGTCGACTCCTCCGATCTAACCTCTTTGCATATTCAGGATGGATTACATAGCCACACACTGCCCTGCCATCGATGAAGGGGGGGAAAAAAAAGCTTGAGCAAATTTCTGTACTATACCTTACTGGGCTACACAAAGGTGATTGTTTAGGGATAGAAAGTAATCTCGTGCCAAGCATTCTCTCGCAGATGCAGCCGGCTAAACTTGACTATGTACAGTTGTCTCGCATACATGAAGGCGCCTTGCATCAACTGCAGCAGAACAGACATGGTGCGTGCATTGTAGACACACTGACTGGCGAGCCCACTACACTAGGGGGGAGCACGGTCTGCACCTGCTGCTCCTGCGCCTTCGGAGCATCGGCAGAGCAGACGGCGGCCAGAGTGCAGGCGAGCGTTGGAACTCGCGCAGGCCCAGTGTCCCACTGTCCGGCTAGTACGGGAAAATAGAGTGGCTAGGAAGGCGCGCGGGCCCCGCGAGGTGGGCGCTGCAAAGTCAGTGCCGGGGCCAGTCAGGCTTGAAGCCGGGGCCGAAACTCTGGCTGGCCAGCGGCGGGGGCGGCTTGCTGGAGTCGCTGGTAGAGGCCTGCGAGCTGTGGAGGTGAGCCTCCGGCAAGGAGGAGGAGCCCATCCGCCTGGGGCTGCTGGCCACTGGAACGGGAGGGGCATTTGTGTCTGTGCAAGTCCCGGGGCTCGAGGAAGCGCCGGCCGCACTGGGCGCACGCGAAGGGCCGCTCGCCCGCGTGGGCCCGCAGGTGCCGTGCCAGCTTCTCCCGCCGGCCGTAGCTCTTGCCGCAGGCTAGGCAAACGTGGGGGCGCTCACCTGTGTGCACCCGCCGGTGGCGCGAGAGCTTGTCCTTGCGGTAGAAGCCCCGGCCGCAGAAGTCGCACGGGAAGGGCCGCTCCCCCGTGTGGATCATGGCGTGCCGCGTCAGGTGGTTCTTCTGCGAGAAGCTCTTGCCGCACACCTCGCACCGGTACGGCTTGTCGCCCGTGTGCGTCCGCATGTGGTCCAGCAGCTTGCAGCGGTAGCTGAAGCCGCTGCCGCAGATGTCGCACGCGCACGCCTTCTCGCCGTGCGAGGCTCGCACGTGCGCCCGCACCCGCTCGGCCGAGGCAAACAGCTTGCCGCACACCTCGCAGGGCACCGCCCCGGCTGCCCGCTCCGACCGCGCGTGCTGCCCCAGGTGCTGCTGCAACTCAGAGGCTGCCTTGAAGGGCACTTTGCACGACGGGCACGGCCACAGTTTCTCGCCCTTGGGGGCCCCCTCAGGCGGCTCGGGCTTCGGCTTGGCCGGCTCAATGCCCGGGAAGGCGACGGGCGCAGAGCTCAGGCTGCGCCCAAAGTCGCTTGGCGGGATCTGCGGTATCTTGAGCGTAGTCAAGGAGCCCCGGGGCACCGGCTTATGCGAGTGGGCCGCCTTCAGGCCGGGCTGCTGGTCCTCGGACTGCACTGACTGCTGGCCGCCGGGCACCGTGCTGGCGTGGAAATTAGCCAGGTGCTGCCGGGGGTCGAATCCTGCATGCAAGCACCCCCGTTCACCCGGGGTCTGCGCCCCCACTAGCCCCGCAGCCAAGCCCATAAGTCTACTGCCAGCCATGCCCAACAATGCTTGCCACACACACACATGCAGAGGAGGGTCTTAGGGGCAGGAAAATGTGGCTGGGAGGGACTCACTAACGTTTGGGTTTACAATGATGTACATTCTAGACATTCCTAGACACTCCTTATTCCGTTCTCTATGGGGCCTGCTGCAACCTTTCGTGAATGCAGCACTGGCAAGCTTATTATTGCAAACAGTTTAGGTGGATAAAAAATTCCCGTTGGCCAATTTGAATTGGTCAGTCCAACAGCCTCATCCCCTCGGAATTGCCTTTGGCAGTTCACATGCTCCGCGAGTATCCAGCGATTCGAAGTCGAGCGAAGCACGGCACCAGAAACCGAACCTTCGAGCAAGTTGTTCCTCGCCATTCTACGAAGTCAAAAAGGGATCGACCGCTCAAAAATATAAAAAGAGACGCCAAGCTGCTGCTGCCCCCCCCCCCCCCCTTTTCCCTCTTTCCCTCCGATCCAATACTCACAATGTTCTCCGAGCTGCCAGGCTGCCATGGGGTAATAAAAAATGACCGTTTTTTCTTTCCTCGACCTGTTTAGACACAGGTTTGATATTTTCAAGACAAACGTAAAAGCTGTGCTCACCGTAACAGCTGCTTGCTTCAGCAATCAGCAGTTTGCCATATGTTTCTGGAAAAGAGATGCCCGCCATCCCGACTATGATTCACGCACAGCTCCCCCCGCACATACGACGAAGGCATAAACGCGCCGACCAGTTATGTGTTTTCCAATGCGAACGCCACAAAAGCGTCAGCATAGTCCGCACGGTCCGGGTATGTCCGGACCACGGCCGGCTTGCCCGGGTCCGAATCCCCGAATTACAAAGGAAACGAAAGCCAACAACAACAACAAAAGGACTGACTACAACAATCGTCGGGCATACCAGAGTCAACGGCACGGCGGCAGTGAACTTGGACGGGCAGCATCGGGGCGCTGTTTTTCCACGCACGCACCGTGGATTACCTAGGACGTTTCGACTTTGTCCAATTCGAGATCGGTCCTGCGACACAACCGGGGCCGCCTCAACGTCAGCGCTCGGCACCGCTTGCACAGCCCACGCTACCGCGAGCATCCTCGAAAACCCATTGTGGCAGGTTGTGTTCAAGGGATTCGCGTAGCGCCGACGAGATCGGTCCTACTCACGGCTAACGGGAAGACGGGGCAGACGCGGCACGAGCGCAACGGACGCGGCTTGGCGGCGGCGCGAACAGCGCGCTTGCATCGGAGGGGGTGGCGGGCGGGGGGGTCAGCAGCGCTGCGCCGACAGACAAAGGAGCCATGGAGGGGGGCAGCCGTTCCCCCCGCTTTGCGCATGCGACAGCCGCGGCGCGCTGGCCAGTCGCGCTCGCTGCGCGGCCACTTACCTGGGAAGGCGGCTGGAAAGACGAATGTCGGTGTGCACACTACTTGCTCGGGCGTCGAGGCCATTTTTTCAGCTGCATACTGGAGTCGCTGCACCCTGTGACATCGCGGCCCGACAGAAAATAGGCGCTTCTCTCTTCGGACCCCAGAGCGGCAGGAGGAAGCGGAGGCGCCGTTTGAAGCGCCGCCTACGGTGCGATACAAAATGGCCGCGTGCTGGAGGTTCCTGTGATCTGCTGGGTTCTCAACATGACGTTGAAGCCCGTTTGGCCCGTTCTGTCATTGAAAAGGGCTCCTCTCCTCTGCGCAGAGGCTGTTACGTGCTCGCAAGGTACCGCGCGCCCGTCCGACAAAGGACGACCAAGTGGATGAACAGCTGACTCGCGCGGTCTTTATTTATCCCTCCCAAGCAGCTAACCGTTCGAACACCTGCAACCGCTTAAGCGTTTCTCGATGCAGGTATTAGTTGTGAATTTTACTCACGAAAGAATAAACCAAGAGGACGGAGCACAGCACAGTTGAAAGATGTGTTCTGTGAGATGATCCGTCCTATTTGTTTATTCTTTCATGTGTAAAATTTAACCTTACCAACACGCTCGGTTTTTAATTATTTAGTTGTGATCTGACCCGTATTCATGGTTGGTTGTTACCCTTCCAGCTTCTTTAACGTCAACAGTTTTTTTTTTTTCCTCTACCCCGAGAAGAACGCGATCAAGACAGCTTTCGCCTCGTTTTTTATTCCCTTCAGCGGAGTCCTCTAGAAACGAGCTGGCTGGGCAAACAAAACAACGTGGAACCACGAGAAATCGAGATACCTGTATCCTTATGGACCTCTTCTACTGCATGGGCGAGATCACAATAGGCTAGAACAGGACTTGGAATGGAGAGCGTGCTGGTAATTTGTGTTCTTCCCATTATTTATATTATATTTATACTAGAACAGGAGAACATCTTGGGGAGAAACAACGGCAAAGACACTTGCACAAGAGTAAAGGAACAAACATGACAGGACGGCGCTGAACTAACAACTGTTGTTTATTACACAAAATTAAAAGAAGGAAAACAAGAAGCATCTTAATCAGATAAAAATATATAGACACACACAAACGTGCCAACCAAGCAGCCGGGAGGCACTCACTTGATCGAATGACGTTTGAGCGAACGCCCACGTTTCACCGAATGACACTTTAGCGAATAGTCGGTCGCCGCGAAGCGGCGTTTTCGGGTGGGCCAAATGGGTTCACATTTTTGTAATGAGCAGACACAGACTGTCGCCGCGAAGCGGCGAAAGCGCAGCGCGCCAGATGGGTTAACGCGCGCCTTCGTAATTCGCTAAAACGTCAATTCGCTCAAATGTTGCTGTTCGCTAAAATGTCATTCGCTCATGTGATATGGACCCCAAGCAGCCTTAGGCCCAATCAGTGTCTACGTAATGCCCGTCATAGTCAATCGCAGGTACCCAAACTCTTTGTCAGATAACGCCACTAACGGTTCGCTGACGCATCTCCCGCCAAGTTCTGAAATAAAAAAGGCCTCAATAATTTCCCTTGTCACCCTGTCTCTATGTCTGTCCAAAACAGTGGCTTCACTAAAATTAGGCTGGCACATGCAGTCCCTGCAGTGCAAAGGTAGCAACCCCCTGACCGTAGCCCTCGGTGAATACGAATGCTCCCTGAGTCTATCATTTAGGCAGCGGCCCGTCTGTCCAACATACACCTTGCCACAAGACAAGGGGATCTTATAGACCACGCCAGACACACAGGCCACAAACGGCACTGCATATTTTTTGGTGCATTTGTTTTTTAACCGCTTTTCGGCAATAGCACCCACCTTAGCACATATCTGACCCATTTTTTGTGGGGCAGAGAATATAACCGGGACGCCATAGCGACCTCCGACTTGTTTCAGGTTATGGGAAACCTGATGAAGGTAGGGGACGACCACCATTCTTTTTTTGTCAAATTCAGTCATCCTCTCCCTCCCTTTAGCTTTTTTCAACAGGGAGTTAGCCACCTCGGTCAAAAGGGCTGGTGGAAATCCTGAAAGTTTTAGTCTGTTAACCTGGCCGTTGAAGCTTTCCTTCATCAAGTGGACGCAGGACTTTTTTAGGGCGAACCCAAGACAAGAGACCTCTCTTTACCAATTTAGAGTGACATGACCTATAATCCTGAATGGCCTTTTTTGTGCGTGGACTAAACGACCAACAAACACGTTTTTCTTCAAAGTACAACGAAAGGTCAAGGAATTGGAGAACCCCTTCGTTGGGTTCTTCAAACGTGAACCTGAGCCCCCCGCCACAGTTCTCAAAAACAGAAAGTACATTGGCCTGCATGTCAACCCCCTCAGCGCGTTCAAACACAACCAAAAAATCGTCAACATAGCGAAACACGTTTTTTACGGTGGACACTGCAAGAGCACTTTTTACACTTCTATCCACTTCGCCAAGATAGATGTCACTCAGTATTGGGGCCACACAGGACCCAATGCAAACTCTCGTTGCACCCAATGCAAACTACTTTCAAAGAAATCCGCCACAGCCTCAGAATTAGAAACTCCTGAAAGGGTCTCTAAATGTCCAATGGAGACCACTGTTTCTGCAGGTATGACGACAATTGGTGCTGCCAAGTACCTCTCTCAGTTATAATTGCCCTAAACGGGCATGAGTCTTTATGTGTTTTAACACTAAAAAAGACTTCTAGGTGCAGACCTTCCGATTTTTTAATGCTCTCCCCGAACTTTTTCAAGGCCAGGTTCTCGCACAGTTCCATGGCCCGAGTCTTTGCCCTTTTCGGCACAATGTCTACACTCTTGAAATTCTTGCTGATAGCAGAATTTGCTTTGTCACAAAACATGCCTACTGGCAAAGCGACAAAGGATCCCTCTTTATCTGACTCTAACACACGCAACCCATTGTCCACCATATAGTTGACCACAGGCGTCAGTTGACCCACCTGTCCTCGCCTTGTTTTTTGACGATGAGTGTCCGCCACAGAAGCGGAGCGGCCAAGGTGCGTTTCCTAGTGTGTGGACACTCTTCATCGTAAAAAAACAAGGCGAGGACAGGTGGGTCAACTGACGCCTGTGGTCAACTATATGGTGGACAATGGGTTGCGTGTGGTCAGATAAAGAGGGATCCTTTGTCGTTTTGCCAGTAGGCATGTTTTGTGACAAAGCAAATTCTGCTATCAGCAAGAATTTCAAGAGTGTCGACATTGTGCCGAAGAGGGCGAAGACTTGGGCCATGGAAATGTGCGAGAACCTGGCCTTGAAAAAGTTGGGGGAGAGCATTAAAAAATCGGAAGGTCTGCACCTAGAAGTCTTTTTTAGTGTTAAAACACATAAAGACTCATGCCCGTTTAGGGCAATTATAACTGAGAGGTACTTGGCAGCGCCAATTGTCGTCATACCTGCAGAAACAGTTGTCTCCATTGGACATTGGCGACCCTTTCAGAGTTTCTAATTCTGAGGCTGTGGCGGATTTCTTTGAAAGTAATAAGTTTAAACCTTTGTCCGCATTTAGTATAGACGTTGAGGGCCTCTTTTATTCTCGGCCTCATGATCAGTTGTTCTCTTCAGTCAAGTCCTGTATCGAGCGCAATGGAGAACTAGCATTCAGAAATTCTAGCGGTATTACCGTGGACAGCTTTCTAGAGCTTCCAAGTTTTTACATCAACTCGATGGTGGTTGGATGGGACAAGAAAATGTTTCTACAAAAAACGGGAGTTTGCATTGGGTCCTGTGTGGCCCCAATACTGAGTGACATCTATCTTGGCGAAGTGGATAGAAGTGTAAAAAGTGCTCTTGCAGTGTCCACCGTAAAAAACGTGTTTCGCTATGTTGACGATTTTTTGGTTGTGTTTGAACGCGCTGAGGGGGTTGACACGCAGGCCAATGTACTTTCTGTTTTTGAGAACTGTGGCGGGGGGCTCAGGTTCACGTTTGAAGAACCCAACGAAGGGGTTCTCCAATTCCTTGACCTTTCGTTGTACTTTGAAGAAAAACGTGTTTGTTGGTCGTTTAGTCCACTCACAAAAAAGGCCATTCTGGATTATAGGTCATGTCACTCTAAATTGGTAAAGAGAGGTCTCTTGTCTCGGGTCTGCCCTAAAAAAGTCCTGCGTCCACTTGATGAAGGAAAGCTTCAACGGCCAGGTTAACAGACTAAAACTTTCAGGATTTCTACCAGCCCTTTTGACCGAGGTGGCTAGCTCCCTGTTGAAAAAAGCTAAAGGGAGGGAGAGGAAGACGGAATTCGACAAAAAAAGAATGGTGGTCGTCCCCTATCTTCATCAGGTTTCCCATAACCTGAAACAAGTCGGAGGTCGCTATGGCGTCCCGGTTGTGTTCTCTGCCCCACAAAAAATGGGTCAGATATGTGCTAAGGTGGGTGCTATTGCCGAAAAGCGGTTAAAAAACAAATGCACCAAAAAACACGCAGTGCCATTTGTGGCCTGTGTGTCTGGCGTGGTCTATAAGATCCCCTTGTCTTGTGGCAAGGTGTACGTTGGACAGACAGGCCGCTGCCTAAATGATAGACTCAGGGAGCATTCGTATTCACCGACGGCTACGGTCGGGGGGGTGCTACCTTTGCACTGCAGGGACTGCATGTGCCAGCCTAATTTTAGTGAAGCCACTGTTTTGGACAGACATAGAGACAGGGTGACAAGGGAAATTATCGAGGCCTTTTTTATTTCAGAACTTGACGGGAGATGCGTCAGCGAACCGTCAGTGGCGTTATCTGACAAAGAGTTCGGGTACCTGCGATTGACTATGACGGGCATTACGTAGACACTGATTGAGCCTATCGCTACATAATAGGCTGCTTGGTTTGCACGTTTGAGTGTGTCTATATATTTTTACCTGATTAAGATGCTTCTTGTTTTCTTTCTTTTAATTTTGTGTAATAAACAACAGTTGTTAGTTCAGCGCCGTCCTGTCATGTTTGTTCCTTTACTCTTGTCCAAGTTTCTTTGCCGCTGTTTCTCCCCAAGATGTTCACCTCAAACCAACAAGCCCAACACGTCACATTGTTCTAGAACAGGAGTATTGAGGACTAGGACATATAGGACAAAGTATGAAGAAATGGATATGTGGTGAGGGCTTGCTCCCGCCCCTCCTGAGGGGGCGACGAATTTAACCGGTGCACTGGGGTTTGCAGACGAGAATGGGTGATAAGTGCATTTTAATAACAAAGAGGAGATTAAAAGGCCCGTGGAAATTATCTAGGGAAAACTAAATGACGTACAACTGACACAGCTGGGGACAGGCGAGACAAAAGAAAATTGAGATTCCCTCCCGCGTGGCTCCGGCCCTAAGTCTCAACCCCGTATCCCAGCGGGCCCGGTTTGACCAGAGGAAAATTGGCGACTCCTTTGCCGGAAGGAAGAGGCGGGGGGAGGGAAAAGTGGAGGTGATGTTTTGGAGTTTTTTGGCACGATCCCCCAAAGGTCATCCTGGTGATATCCCACACTGCCTGGTCATAGTTAGAAAATTGTAGACGAGCGAAGGGAGGAATCATACTTTTGGTTTTTAATTTTTAGGCTAGGTGGTGCAAGCTGCCATCCATAAAGGGTACAGTCCAAAGTGACGTTAGTACAGTCGTTAGCATCCATCCATCTTGTTGCAGCAAGAAAAAGCCAATAAAGCCTTTTTCTGCAAGTGGCTGCAAGCTAATAAACGATACTGTGCCTAGTGATACATTTCATTTTACAAAAGGAACTTCACTCTTCTGGTTGTGTTGAAAAGCAGCTGTTCTTCATAGCAACACTTTTTCACTTGCTTCACAAGGTATTACCCCTGAGTACATGTCTAGGAGGCATCGCAGTCAGGCGATAGTCGGAGCCTCCACCAGGAATGGAGCGCAACGATGAGCAGTTGTCGCTACGTCATCTGCTTCTCCTGCCCCCTTGTTGCTAACGTCCAAACGCGGCACTGGCTTGTTTGACTGCGTACGTCACCGCATATATTGAAAACGTAGTGACTGTGGTTTGTCTGAGGTAGAACTGAGCTGTTCCTTTATAATTGTGGACATAATGCTTCGGGCTTATCCTGGATAATCAAATAAATGTACTCTGACGAAGAAGCACTCGTGCAACAAGCAGTGGCGTAACTAGATATGACGGTGCCCATGGCAAATGAAATTTCGCGCCCCTCATTTTGCGTCTGCGCCTCCCCGCTACGATCGCGTAGCCCCGCTGCCATTTTTTTAACATCGGGCACATGTTGGGTGGACTCGGCTCGGCGCCCCCTCCCAAGTGGCACCCGGGGCACTTGTACCCCCCTGCCCCCCCCCCCCTAGTTACGCCACTGGCAACAAGGTATCGGGTTGACTTCCATCTTAGGGTGCCAATCATTCTGATTAACATTCACTAAATCATGTCTGCCTTTACTTTTTTTTTTTTAATTATTTCTTTATGTATACAGAATGTTTTATTTCATGGCAACTTGCGAAATGTTTTTGAGGCAAGATTAATTTTATTCACATTATTATTTTATGGTTGGTGAACATTTGCAAAAAGCATGTTTTATTTTGTTAGTCTTTATATTCATAATACAAACTACATTACCACTATTGATTAAATAGTCGAGCATAATTCAATGCCTTCATATTTCACAAATTTTCCAACATGTAGTGTTTCAAATGTTGCGATATAGAATAAACAGGCAATATTTCCTAACTGGATTATATATTCGCCTGACCAACATTTTGGGGATTGTTTTTGTTTCGGAGAACTTAAAGACTCGGGCGATTTTTTTATAGTCCCAGATTTGCCTGAAAATTTGCTGAACACACCAAGAAACATTGCCGAAATAGTAACCCAAATATTGGGCCAAATAAGTTTTTTTTTTTTTCCCGTAAACTTAACGAGTTTACAATTTTCGGCCTCGCCATGTTTTTCAAAGTGAAAGTCTCTACTGGCGAGAACGAAAAAGTGACGTCAGGGGAAGGCAGGGATTCACTCATGGGACTGTAGAATTTGTTCCAAACTGATTCCAACCAGTTTCAAGGTGTCAAATGAATGCTTTGGAAGCTTGCTCCATCACCGCTCTGTCACCCACCCAGCAGCACTATACAAATGCTCGCCTTGGTGCATTTTTTAGACTGTCCGCTCGGCCTGCAAGCCTGCCTTCCCCCGACGTCGTGGCACTAAAAAGCGCGAATATATTTAAATGTTGGTTATTGCATCATATTTGCATGCCGATTTTACAATAACTATTTTGAATTTCACGATACTAAATAGCACGCCGGAAAGGGTAAAGGCTTGTGATTCCAAAAATATAGTTACTTGGGGTACCTAAAAAAATCGCCGAAGTACCCCTTTAAGTCAACGCGATATACGGCTGGTTTAAAATATGTAAACGCTGAACTGTTTTAACTTAAGTAGAAGCAAATTAAAATTGACTGACTGCCAAGTTGATGCATTGCAACATGACTAGAAAATTAAAGATGACAAGAGATTGGCCTTGTATTTATACGCGCATTGTTAATGATATGAGATGTATACACATGTATTTTTTTAACAGAAGTGTCGTTTGGATGTTTGGCGGTATATGTATTTTACTCACCATTTAGGTAAATATGCATACTATACTGTCACAATTAATGCCTCGGCTTCAAATTAAACTAAGTAAAGCTCTTTGTGTTTAACAAATTGATAGCATCGGTAAAACAACAAATAGCAACTCGGTAAATCTGCGAGTAACACTCTGGAATTTTTCACCAAATAACAATATCAAGCTCCACAAAGACAGCGTATGCGAGTCGGAACGCTATCATTGAATTAATGAAAGGCACCTTACTCATTTCTTCCGCTGGCCTCATGCCAGTACGTTCCGGCGTGTGGCAGGTGTTCTCTCATTAAACAAACACAGCCACAAATACAGTTTTGATGCTTTTCACTGAGCGCTACAACAAAACAAATCAATCACCGACACACATTATCAACTAAATAATTGCTAGAGCTAAGGAAATCTATAAAATAAGTACAAAAGGCAGCATTCTATCTCCAAACATCTTTGTCACCACCTGCCCCTACATGTACAGGAAGCAAGGACCTCGCACCCCCAGCCTTCACTGTCTTACATGTTAGGATAAGGTACAACTTTAATTTTAATCAATAACTGTAAAAAAAAAAGGTGCTTGCATGTTTGTGGTGTTGCGCACTGTGCCAATGCAAGTACAGCATACTCAATGGCACAAATGACGAAACGGACTTCCCATTGTTGCAGAACTTGCGCACCAGATGGCATGACCAATCAGACTGTTGTAGGGTTGTGCGAATATTTTAAATTTTGAATAGTTGTTTCGAATAATAGACTATTCAATATTCGCTTCGAGAAGAACTGCACTATTCGTGTTTTTCGAAGTGTTGATTGCGGCGGGTTAGGCCCGTTGAGCGCGCTTCTTACTGAGTACCGGTGCACTGCGGAAAAGCAATACCCGCGGAAGCGAGCTCCGCGGGTGTTGCTTCTCTGCATTACATCGGTGCTCGGTAAGAAGCGCACTCAACGAGGTAACCCGCCGCGATACACACTTGGAAAAGTATGAATAGTGCAATTGCATGCTCGGAAGAAACGCATACATTCAAAGCGGGGTGGTGCAGGCGTGCCGGCTGTATTTGAAAATAAATGGAAACTTTGTGTGAATGTGTGTATCTACATTGTAGTAAAAGTTTCAAAATTAAACAGACTGTTATGCAAGAATACATGTTATATAGAGATGCCCTTTCAACCCGCATTCATCATGCGCGATTCTTTCTCTTTTAACTCGAGATTAAAGAATGAATATTTTATATAGCAAGATATGTAAATTCACTCAATTGGGTATAGTTGGCCATCTTGATAGGAATTCATTTTGTGTCAAATCCGTCGTTTACTTGCCATCCCAAGACATCAGACCTTCTGAGGTCACAGTTCATAAATATAGATAGATTAAACATAGCTTATAAATGAACAAGTGGAACAACCTTTACGAGTTTAGCTGGGGTTTCGTCTAAGCATGATACAATAGTAGTGAAAGGCTTGGAAAAACTATTCAATATTCTAATCGAAAATATTCGGCCAAAACCACTATTCGCTTCGAACTCAAAATCCACTATTCGCACAGAACTAGACTGTTGTCTTATTATAGAAACAAGCTCGGATTTCTAGTAGGTGTGCACAGCGGAAGTAGAGTGGAAGTTACGAGATTTGGCCAGTTGCCAAAATCGTTCGGAAACAACGACAAAACACTGGACAGAAGTGGCAGGAGAGGAGGACGAAGCAACGCCTCGAAAAGACTTGACCGGCTTCCAAAAGTTTTTGCAAACAAGAATAAAAAAAGGCTGTAGAAAGGGGGAAAAAGTAGGCGCTGGAAAAAAGCATTGTGAATGTCCGCAACATTCTTCATAAAACACAATGTATCTTGCTACTTTTTGCCAAATTACCCAAGCACCAAGAAAAATGCCGAGAACTTAGGTACATGCATCATACTAAAATGACAAGGCGTTGCCAAATGCATGTGCAAAGTGCCACTTTCAAAACAGTTACTGCTGCAGGCAACAAGTGCAGAACGTGTGACTACACTGGAACTCTGGAAGAATGCTTCTTAGTGCTTGAATAACTTAGCAAAAATACCAAAATACAGCTGCAAATGTTTTTTTCTTTTATGTGCTGACAACTCAGTATCAGTTCATCATGAAATTTTGGTCGAGGCAGATTTCATATTGGATATATTTTCATGAAAACATTGTGGTACCGTAGGTGCAGAAAAGTGTAGGGCAGTGTACTTCCGGTATGTGTATTGGGAAACAACTGGAAGTACACCGCTCTACAGGTACAGGTGAATCGAAATGTTGCACAGCCAAGCATCCATTCTTTAAAGAAACCAAGAGTCAATGGAGCTTTGGCTGAGTTCTTTTTCTCTTTATTTAAAATCTAGTGGAACACAACAAAGGAATTCAAAAGAAACCCCGCAGTGTTCAGCGGCCACCACCGCACAGCGGATCATAGAAAGCACCTCCAACGATTTGCAGGGCAAGCACAGTCTACGTGATGTCCAGGGGCTCCTGCTTGATCTGAATGTTGAGCGGCAAGCCCGTTTCTTGGGGCGCCACGACAGCTGGCACTCTCGGGTGGAGGCAGAGCTGTCGGAAAGCAGTGTAGCTCAGGTATGGGTCGCCATCAATGCGCTCTGTGTGGAGACTTGCGCTGCGAGACACTTCAAACCGGACCCACCTGTCGGGGAGCAAGCATGCACTGACGTCACCCTCTGACCATTTCTCTCGATGGTAATGGCGGTACTAGTCTCGGATGTTCCCAGCAACCTCAATGCCGTCACCGCAAACCTGTATACATCAACTCTAGCGACAATGTGCAAGAGAAATGACTCTGCATTGAAGCACACTTTTGCATCACTGTAACTGCACTTTGAAAATGGAGACCCAATAAGATGGGTGCTCATGCATTGCTATTGAAATGTAGCAACTAAAAATGTAAGCAATTTAAAACTGGCACATTTTAAAGGGCAAGGTATGCATAGTCATGGCCCGCCGCACTTTGAAATGACGCGTCTCGTGATTCTGACCACTCGTACCTTCCTCGGCAGGGCTGTAAGGTACCTGTACAAGTAAACTGAAAACTGGTAACTACAGCCGGTGACAGGTGAAGAAGCTAGTAGATGCTCTGCCTCAAGTGCAAGCTTTCTGCCTTCGATAACACTTGGTCGCACGTGCAACTAAAATCCGGAGTTCTTAACCTGTCACTGACTATAGGTACCTCCAAAAAAAAAACCTACCATAATTTTTTGCAAAATGGAACTGCCTCTTAGGCACAATGTTGGGTAAGTTACATTCCTGCGGGTACTTTTCCGAGAATCTTCTGCAAAATGAGGGAGGGCTGCCACATGCACAAGAGGCCTCTAAATGGTAGAATCGTATCAGGAAGTGGCACGCACCGACAGGAGCATTTTGGAAATTGTAACCCTCAAGAAACTGTGTTTTGAGAACAAGACACCACGTTTTCAGAGCACGGTCTGACCGAGCCCCTAGCACTTGGAATTAAAAAGGGACGACTACAATTGGATGCGGAACAAGTTGAGGGAACTCCGGGTGCGTTATGGTCGTGTCCAGAGTGTTCAGTGGCAATAAGCTGGTGTTCCCAGCTGTGCCTTGGCACTGCATGCAGATATTAAATGCATAGCATTTCAAGGGCCAGCTCTTAAGGTTTTTGTGTCCGTGCTCGCATGCAGCCTCGAAGGAATGTGCTGTCAGGTGACACCACAATGTCATCTGGCATCACAACATCACAGAGGACCTACTGTTTAAATGCAATGCATTTAGAGCACCTTTGAGTCGACCAAAGAAAGGGGCAGTTTTTTTTCCTCTCTCTCTCTTTCTCGTTTCATCCTCTATCTATTCCCATTTTCTTCTTTCCCTGAGAAGCATCTTTCTGGCCCACCTAGGCAATACAATTTAGTACATATCTGAAAATAACACTTTCATACTACTACTACTGCCAACATTTCCTTCGATGTATTTTTTTCGAGTCTCATCGTTTCTTGAATTCAAAACTGCACAATGAGTTACATCACCAAAGACATTGTTGAAGCAACAGTCAAATACGATGCTTAGCTCTTCTAAAAAAAAGGTGAGGTTTGGAAACAACGGATTTAGCATCAACACTGGAATGTCCAAATCCCAGTATTGAGGAATCGACGATTCAGGAAACGCCATCATTTTCAGCCCCGTGAACAATCATTCTCTACCGTGCACCTTCGAGCCCCCGACCCAGCCAAAACTTCCGAGTGTGTTAATGATATCAGGACACTGCAGGTCAAAGTCAGATTTGGGGGTTTCACGTGTGAAGCCAACGAAGGGCATCTGTCACGGCCCAGCGAAGGACTCAGGACTAGTTTTGACCACCTGTGGATCTTTTGATGTGCTACCGAAATCTCGGTTTTCTCTGCAATAAGCCTTAGTCTGATTGTGGGGATTTTAGCCGATATTTCAACCCACCACCCGGGGATCCGTAGGCCGGCGCTTTGCCTCGGAGCTACCGAGGCGGCTAGGACAGTGGCAAAAACGTTTCCTAACATAAACGTTTCATCCTCAGCAAGATGGACACTTATAAACAAAATGCCGCTGATACAATATAAAACCTTGTACGAAGCATCACTGTGCAAAGCATTTTGGGACTAGGTGAGCGGGGCCAGCAGGGACACTGGGTACTGCCATCTAAGAAGACGATTTACAAGGGCATTTCTTGTATTGTTGTTGAACACCAATCGTACAGCTGACACACATTTGTTTCTAAAGGTTAAAGTTTTGGAGATGAAATTAAAAGTTTAGAATAGACTAGAACATAAGAGGTTTTACTTATATATTGCTCCAATGAGTAAACTAAAAAAGGTATTTCACCGTTCCTTGTAATCTCTCTGAGCTAAGATAAGGGTGTCGAACCGAACCCAAACCGAAAACCGGATCAAAACCATTATTTTCGATCGAACCGGAACTAAACCGAGACAGTAATTGAAGATTTGATTTTGAACACGAACCGGAACAAAAGCACAATTTCATGTCACGATTACCGGATCATTGGAAACAGTTTGGCGTAATGAAATATAAGCTATGGCTGTTTTCTGAGGGTGCACTGGATGGATGGATGGATGGATGGATGGAAACAAACATACGATTCCTCCCGCCCTTCTAAGCCAATTTTCTCCCCAGTACCTATCACCAGGCAGTGTGGGATATCAACAGGACGACCTTTGGGGAATCGGGCAAAAAAGGCTCGAGGTACTCCTAAGCACTTCTTATGAGTTGTGAATGCAAAAGCACGCACGCCGCTCTTCGCTCCCTTCTTTAATCTGCGGCGTACAACGCGCTGACCTTGGGCGTGGACCGGTGGAGCCGCTGCCTCGCAGAACGCAGCGCCATCAGGTGAGCGGTCGTTCAAACTGTCATGTGCCTTGCGGTGTGAGGAAGGAACAGACAGCAACGTAGTTCCCAGCAGAACGAACCCCTTGGTTTATTCCTTGCGCCATATACTGTAAAACCCTCGTTCGCGAGCCCTTAATTTTCGCGAATATCGCGAATTGAAAAATTCGCGAAATTTAAGGGCACGCGAAAATTTCGGTCCTTAAGAGTTTCAATGCAGGCGTATGGAACTCGCGAAATTTAATGGCCGCGATTATGTCCTCTGTGACCGATTCGCGAAATATAGGGGCAGCGAAAATAAAGGGTTTTACAGTATATTGCCACGCGCCAGACAACCGATAAGAGGCGAGCGACCATGGTGATCAGTGATAACATAACAGTGTGATAACACACTCAGGACGATACCACACAAACTGACACGCAGCGGCCAATGGGAGCCTCGTCGACGCGCTCCAGCCAATGGGACCGAATCGTAAAAAGTACTGTTGGCTAGCTTTGCGCGTGGTTTCATTAAGGTGCCGTTTTGCATGGTTTCAAAGCTGATGACGTTGGCTCGCTTCATGAGACAGTTAATGCTTTCGCATTGAAAACTAAAAGCATAACTCCCCCCCTCCTCCCGGCGAAGGAGTCGCCGATTTTCCTCTGGTCAAACCTTGTTGGCGTTACCCCAGCACCGGACCCACTGGGAGACAGGGTTGAGACTTTGGGCTGGAGCCTAGTGGGAGAAAGTCCCAATTTTCCTCTACTTGCCTGTTCCCAGCTATGCTAGTCAGTTTTGCATCATTTGATTTTCCCTAGATAATTTCCACCAATTTTTTAATCGCCTATTTGTGACTATAATCCTTTTCTCTTCCGTCCTTCCATCGTCGGCCAGCAAAACCCAGGGCCCCGGCCAAATCTGTTACCCTTTCAGGGAAGGCAGGGCGATACACTTCAAGCCCAAGTGTTCTAGTGTCTCACTCTTATTATGGCAGGTGCCACGTGACGTGTCTGTGTCCTGAAACTTAGCTCTACACGTCCTCGTCCTCAAAACTCCCGTTCTCACCTCGAACAGCAACCAGTGTATTGTTAGAGGTGATTTTTCCTGCATTCTTCCCTCCCAAATTTTCCTTTGTGCTTCTTTCACTTCCTTTTTACTGAAGTAGTCTGCTCAGCCCCATCACTAGTGTGAAGGTATTTAAATGTAAGCTTTTGGGTTCGGTTTGTCCATTTTGTGTTTACACTTTTCATATATAAATACTTGTACCCTCCGTGCCCACTGCATATCATCCATTTCGGTCAACCTTTGCTCAAATTTCAACTTACTAATGGCCTCCCTGCTATCAAAAGATGACCAGCCCATGTCTCCCTGTACTCTCTCATTTGGTGTTTTTCCAACTGCTCCCAGTGCCAATCTGCCTACGCTTCTTTGTCGAATCTCTAATCCTGATTGAACCTCTGATTTCATGCACAGAACCCTATTGCCGAAAGACAGTCCTGGTACCATCACTCTTCTCCATATACCACTGACCACTTCATATCTACTATAGGTAGTTCCATAGTGCCTTGAGCGTCATAATAGATAAATTTATTTTCCCTTTTCTAATTATATTCTCCTCATATTCCTCTAGATATTTCCTTCTCTCAGTGAGACAAACTCCCAGATATTTGTATTTTCCTACATGGTCTATTACAATGTCTTGTATCCTCAGGGGTTCCCTCTTATTGTCCTTAAACAGAATTACTCCAAACTTGTCACTACTAAACCTCATGCCCAAAGTGTCCCCCTCCTCTCCACATATTCCAGCTAGTTCCTGTAACATATCCTGGTTATCTGGCATGAGTACTATGTCGTCCGCATACATCAGTCCAGTTTACGCAGGTGGCGTGGTGTTGCCATAATAAATGGCAACGACCTGGAGACAATCAATCGATAATTAAACAACTAAATAAATTTCTCGCCTACCATAGAATACCGCGCATCCGCCCATTTTACATTAAGCGCCCGTATCCAAATTTCAAGACCTGAGAAAATATGCACAGTACATTTATATGTAAAATTGACGACCGGACAAGCGCCCATCCCCCATTTTTTCGCGATTATCTCTAAATTTTGAGTGGGCGCTACCCCGGTATTTTACGGTATGTACAGCACGAATTGGCGTCAGGGAGTCGGGCTGGAGGCATACATCCTCTAGCTGACTACACCAAGAGGCAAAAGAGCTATTTTTTGTTTGTTTGCTTCATTGCTGCCACAAGGAAGAAGACTGACAACTAAATGCTAAAATAATAAAAATAGAAATTGACAGGCCGTTTGCGCGCGTTTTTTCCGCCGTGACTAACACTGAAAGTGGTGCCAAGGAGGCACAAGTGATGCGTTACGGGGGACGTGCGACTTGGCGCCGACTGCCGGTATACTCCTGTTTCACCTTATGATGAACTGCGAGGGTGCTGTAAGCCGTCGAAGCCAATCCAATGCCATGCAAGTGTCACGTGACCCTTCTTCGGGAGGGGTACAGCGACGCACGGGGCATGTGAACCTACGAGTCCTTGGTGGCGCGTAGTCACGACGTTCACAGTGCTGTATTGGCTGGGAGGGCTTGCAACGTACGCTATGGTCCATCACGAGGTGAAACGAAGTGTAACTGGACGCCACCGTGCCGCTTGGGGACAGGTTTCTTTTTTCTTATTGGTTCTTTTTTTCTTTCTCCTTTTGTTTAAATTATCTTTCGACTGCTTTTTGCGGTCTTCCTGGTCTTCAACCCAGCAACTCAGTCGTTTGAAACGGGTAGATTGAGAGAATGGTGCATGCTGGCTGATTGACCTCGCATGCGAGCATTGTACTTCGGTTCTATTTCCGAGTGCCTCTACGACCGCATAATTTGCGTAGAGTAGTGTTTGCGATAAAACATCAATTGTTTTTGAGATACATATTTTAAAGGCATCATCTGAATGTGGATGGCTTTTTGATTCCAAAATGCTATCTCGTTCCCCCAGATTCACTCTAGTTCAGTGGTTCTCAAATGGGGGTCCGTGTTTCCCTGCTTCATCAGTCAAGCCTGGCAATAAAAGTTGTATTTTTTTCAGATTGAGAAGAAACTTTTCATTTTCAGATGAGTTTTCTCGTGTGTATATCAATAAGTGAAGTATACTTCACACCAGCCCTTAGTTATATCCATTCATTAAATCATTATTATTTTTAACCTATACCTTTCCCTTCCCCTCACCATGAACGGGGTCCTCCATCATCTCCGCCGATCCACAAGGGTCCGCGAAACATCAACGGTTGAGAACCGCTGCTCTAGTTAATTAAAAAAGTGATATTTTGTTCGCCACCAAAACCAAAACTTCATTCTCCTTAGTTTTTCCCCAGTTTTCCCCGACCATTCAAATGTGACATCACCGGCAGAAAGAAAGACGCGCAGCCGGCAATCAGATACGCTCGTGCCCGCCTTTCTCGCGTCTAACCGCAAGCAAACAGGGGTGTTCCTGCTATCTGAAGTTGAAAATAATCTCCATTTGCACAAAATAAAACTTAAACTCTGGAAAAAAAAAAAAATGAAAGCAATTGTGATTTTTAAAAACATTTTAGCAACTTGGTACGCTCAAGCCGCGGCTCGCTAGTTTCGTGAAATCGCTGCCGTAAATCCGTTTTCATTCAACTACAAGCATGCAATCACTTGCAAAGAAAGATTGAAGAGTCATGCGATACATTTTTTGACCAACTACCCGAGCACCACATAAAATGCTCGGAACGTGGGTACAGATGCCGCAAACGCTCATCTTGTTTGAAGGAACGCGCCATTTCTTTTAGATTTTCTTTAGAAAAGGTACTGTTGCAGACGTCAGCACGTGTAACTAATCTTGTAGCGTGCATATGCTCTTTGGTACTTGGGTAATTTAGCAAAATGTCTATAGACCCGCCCAGAAAAGCACTTCTGGTTGGTGTCATTTTCGGTGTTCATCCGTGTGGCGCATACTTTGCTCGCTTTCCGAAGCAACAAACATGCGCGTGCTGGGCTCTGACCTAACACATGTGGACTGAGAATATTTTAAACATTTAAATGGTGTATAGAATGGAATGTACCGCATTCATGTAGGTCAGGAAGGTTGTGCTAAAATTAAAATAACTCCACAACCACTAAGCTAAACACCAAGGTGCAGGTACAGGCATATAAAATACAAAAATAAAATATTCATTTTCACTTGAAGGATAGTTGCCTGAAGATGCAATAGTGTGCAAAGTACAGAATTGCATCACAAAAATGAAAATTCGAAATAAGGCAACAAAAAGTTACCCAAAGAAAAATTGGCACCCATAATTTTTGTTTGCTGTCGGTGTAGAATGCAATGCGTTCGAACAATCATTCCCGAGTGCACAAGGGGAAAAGGGGTAATTCTAGATGAGATTTTAAAATTAATCTTCGATTTTGCACAGCCTCCAACATTAATAAACTAACACGCCTCCCCTCATCGACATTTATATTTTGAGAGTTCTAAAATCTTTTCAACCCTATTTAATATTTTTCTGCAATAGAATACCATAGACGTTTTCACCACCTCCTCCGCGAGAAAAAATGCATGCCCACCATTTGACAAACATACCAGGCAACGGCTCTATCGTATAATAATGGAGCTCAGCACCTGCTCCCTAAAACACTGTAATACCAGACACGAATACTAGCAGTGTGTCGAAAGTTGTGTCTAAACCAAGACTTGAACTTTGTTTAGACGATTTACATCTCATTTACAACGGATCGCCGCACGATTGGAGCTTAGAGAGTAGCCCGAGCTAAATGCGATGACTTCTGCTGTCCAAAGCTGATGAATAAATTACTCTACTAAAGTGATGCAAAAAAAAAAAAAAATAAAAAAAGAATCACTCAAGCAATTGTGAACAACAAATGTGACTGCGCCAAATGTCGACTAGTACTAGAATGGACACTATTTTTCTTGATACTATTAGCGCTCCCCTTTGGACGGAGGTCGTAGTGGTACAGAGCCAGCTTGAGTCTGCGCTTGCAGCTCTTCAAGCTGCTCCAACTGTAGAAGGACACTCAACTCTCAGCACAGTGCTGTAAACTATTCCGAGCATAGGCGAGAATCTTTCACGTGAGACTAGTTCTCTCGCCACACAACTCGCACAAAAGCACCTTGATGTGGCTTGCCTCCACTGCTGCCGGGGAGCGACCCAGGCTCCACTGCCGCGGACAAGCGACCCAGGAAGCTGCGATGCCCGTCTGCCTTCTCGCAGGTGACATACACAACATACACGGGTAGGAAATATTTGGGGTTTTTCACTGTTGCCGGTACAGAGTCGCCACCTCCAACTCTCACGGCCGGCGTAATTAGAAAATTCAGTAACTTAACGAAATTTTTTTTATTTTTATAAAATATTTCGGCTATTAGTTGATTTTGGCTATCGGACCTAAAATCTATAGCAAACCGGATGAAAATAAGGGGTGCGCTAACTTTCAGTGTGCTATAAAAAAAAAAAAGTTGAAAAAATGCTAGTTTTAGATTTTGTGACCCTTGAAACTTGCGATCGCAGGAACGGGCAATGAACCAAAGCCTGTCCTTCCCAGTCAGCAATGTTTGCTTATCTCTCGCTGTGGTCAAGTAACACTGCCAAGGTCAGCATTGGCCAGGGCCCTGCAATTACTGGAAGTGGGCTATCTTTCGGTGTTTCTGAAAAAATAGAAAATTGTGCCAAAAGCAGGGGCGGGCTAACATTTCGGGGGTGGGGGCACCTCTCGGGATATAACGGTAGCATATGTTTGTTCTGCTGTTCCCGTTTCCACAGCACGGCTAGTGATGACTACCATAGTTTTTTGTAGTACTATGGCACTTCTAAAGCAGGTGACGCCGAGTTGAACACTTAGCATCTGGGAGCTATAAAGTTCCCTTTTTATTTAGCGGCAATATTGGTGCAAGTTTATGGTTTAGCGACAAAATTTAGGATTTAACGGATATTGTCACTCATCATGAGCAGATACATAGGGTCTAGTGGGCATTTTTTATGTCACGCAAAAGAACAAGCTTCATTTGTGCTTTTCACAGCTGCTGGGCAGCAACCAATAACAGAAAATACATTAGACCAATCGTGAGTCGATAGGGTCTAACTTGATCACAGTGTAGGGCTCTGACGCTGCCTGTGATTGGAGTGAATTATAGATAATCCTCACTGGTACGACTGTTTTGTTTTTTGCTTGCTACAAATATTACCTACTGTCAAAGTCTGTGAATGAAAATGTAAATGTAGCACGTCATTAAGCTGTGTGTGCTTATATAAAAAAAGCAAGAATTATTTTCATTCCATTTTGTACCGACTCCGAAGACAGGTATGTCAATACTTCGGACATTGCAATGCCGGGTACTGTTTATTTATTTATTGCTTGGTACTGGCCCATTCGATATTCATGAAACATACAAGTTTTCTTCTTAATCAGTTCTTTTCAATTTTTTTGATAGAAAACTAAGTTTTGCGGGTGCTTAATGGTTGGGACGTTTTCTGATACAAAGGCGCCTCTATATATAGGGTGTCCGATCCAAAATGGGCCGAAGAAATCGGTGTCTGCACGTAGCAATCTAATCTTTTCGTCAAAGGTGTTATTCACAGGTGGGTTTTACCTTGTAAAATTACAAGGTGTAGCTCCCTTTCTATGAAAAATAGGGCCAAAGAACTTGCCAGGGTCAATGGCGGGCGGCGATGCAGATGACCGAGTTGCGTGGTGGGGCACGTTTAGCACACATATTGATAGATAGTGCTACGTCCTTGTTCTGGCTGCTTTTTAAAAAATATTGAGACTACCCACAAAGATTGTGGTCTATTAAAATGAACATAATCTTTCTGCAATGTACCTTTGGTTTATAAATAAATGCGGACAATGATAGCGAAACTTGAAGTGACAAAAATAAAAGAAAATGCGGTTGCATAACGGGGCGCTCTTGCTGCCGACAGATTTTGTCTGCGTGTCGTCTGCGCGGTGACCCAGCGTAGTTTGCATATGTTGAGCAAATCATTATACATTTCTTTCTCAATCTACGATGGTATTTTGGTGTGGTGAAAATGTTACCCCCCATCTTTGCGTCTGCAGGAAATGCGTGGATGGCCATGGTCAAAGGTAGAGTTAGAAACCAGTTTGGACCAGTTCATGCTTGGTTGAACCGGTAACCGAACCAATATTTTGCATGTAAGGTATGACTGAATTGGAATTGAACAGGAACAAAATAAAAAGTTACTGAACCTGGGCCCAAACCGAATCGGAATAATGACCGGTTTGACACCCTGGTTAAAGGGATGCTGAACCGAAATCTGGAATTCACAAAACACGGCGGCAGAAGCGTGCAACGGGATGCTACAAAAACCAACATCATTCGTACAGCGATGTCTCGAACGGATGACCACATTTTTCTAAAACAAATGAGGCGCATTTGACAGGTATGTTGACATCAATTCTACGAGAAGAGTCGAGAAGGAGAGGAAACGGCCTCGCGTTTTCTCCGCCTCGCCGCCTTGAGGGGGCGAAGCAAAGAGAGAGGAAGCGAGATATGTTCACGTCATGCGCCTCATCGGCCTCGTTCAATCTCGACCTCTTTTTCCAAAAATACGGCCGTCCATTCGAGATATCACCTTGCTGGCGGTGTTGTAGGGATTGTAGTGTCCCGCCTACCGCTCCTGCACTGTTTTCTGAGATCCAAATTTTGGTTCAGCATCCCTTGAAAATGTTACTAGGACATCAGCAGCCTAATAATTGTCATAAAATTGTTTCAAACTCATTATTTACTTAAAAACAGATTTGAGAAGTGAATAGTAAAGGCTAGTTGACGCACTTGCGTTTAACAGTCACCGACTGTGCTACG
This sequence comes from Ixodes persulcatus, assembly GCA_013358835.2. Classification (NCBI taxonomy): domain Eukaryota; kingdom Metazoa; phylum Arthropoda; class Arachnida; order Ixodida; family Ixodidae; genus Ixodes; species Ixodes persulcatus. The sequence continues at coordinate 251,802 of JABSTQ010010779.1, forward strand.
ACTCCTTGAGTTCCGACAGATTCTGTGGGGTTGAAACGAGGTGGCACCAGTGTAGCACTTGAATTCTACCGATCCTCAACTACAGCATGTACACTAAATGCTTCCATCCCACTTTGCACAGTCTGCGAAAATCGGCTTCTCAACGTATTGCGCTCGGATTTGCTACAGAGGTGTGGCTAGGTGGTGCACGCATAAAAGTTGAAATATCAGCGGATGAGCTTACCTTGTTCAAAAAAGAAAAAAAGAAAAATCTGTTTCAGGCTATCTGCCGCAGCATTCACAGATGTTGTCATGACTGGGCTCGCCTAGTTAAATCTGCCACCGACAGATGTTGGAAGCATCGAGCGCGCCGGCGCCGAGCTTAACAGATGATCTTCGTAAACTCTGCCGGCGCACTCGATGCTTCCCACATCTGTCAGCGGCAGATTTAACTAGGCGAGCCCAGCCATGACGTCGTCTGCGAATGCCGCAACAGAAAGCACGAAACAGTTTTTTTTTTTTTAACGAGGTTCATGCGTGCACCATCTAGCCGCACCTCTGTAATAAATCCAAGCACGATACATTGAGAAGCCGATTTTTGCGAACTGCCCAAAGTGGGATTGAAGCGTTAGTGTACATAATGTACACTGAAAGCACTATTAAAGCTATTAGGACACGAAACTTAGACGCATAGAGTATTCTTGAAATGGGATGCTCATAGGCTACTTGTATATACACACCGTTTTGCGATTTTTTGAACTCTAGTAATTGCACTAATAAATTTATGAACGCTGACCATTTGCATCAGGCGGACAGGCTAAACTGCCCAGGTTAGTCACACTATGGCGTCCATAAACCACGTGATCATGAATGCTCTCTCATTCTAGGCACGCCCAAGCTCGCCTCACCACCGTACGATTGCACACTCTCACGATGCTCGGCCACTTTAACGATACTCTCGTCCCCATGCCCTTGCACGCTTCATGCACGTGCGGGATCGTCACAGACGATGATCTCGCACGATCTCGCGGACGACAATCTTATCGTTGTTGCTAGAGTTGGTCGCCAGCGGGTCCAAGTCAAAACGGCCAGCTTCCAACATATCTTGACAACAATGACTCTCATCGCTGCTGCGATCAGTGTCAAAGACTCCGACGAAGTAGCCTCGAAACTGCATGCTCCAAACGCGGGAGGTAAACGGGGAAGCTGAAGCACATGACGCCGTGAGAGCCAACTCTGCGAGTGCGTGTAAAGGGACACCGTGCGTTGGGCGAGCGACGTCACCGACCCACCAAACATGGCAGCCTTCCCGAAAAGGGGGAATCCTAGAGTAGTGGATTGATTTATCCACCAAACTATCGCACCATTTTCAAAACAAATTTAGCATAAACAGAGGAACACACAATGGGTCCTCGCTATCTCCTATTTTATTTTTGACGTGTCCCCTTTAATGAAGTTGTTTATCAGAATTATTTCAGGCCCATGGTGAAAGAAAGATGCATAAAATAGAAAAAAAGATGCGCACACCGGAGGTGTTCCGGGGCTGTCCGATAAGTGCCATCAGCGTGTTCTCTCGGCCCGAGTGGTTACAAGAGGTCGTAGCTCACTCGATAAGAACCAAATATACAAGCGCAACAATTAACTGTGCCAAGGTTTAATTAGGGACCTAGAACTTAAAATCCATTTTTGAGTGAGTAACTGCAACTGTACTCGGGGTACATTTCTGAACTAACCCTTACAACCTGCCCCCCAGTAACATTTGGGCAAAAGATGCAATCAGATAAATGTCTCTTTGACCACGCGAGACAAAAAGCGGCGAATATTATACAGGCCTCCGGTCACATTTCCAGACCGTCCGCCACGCACAGTCACGGTTCTCAGGTAACGTGGTGGGGGTAAAGGGTACTCAATACTGTGAACGATGGCTCTTCGGTTAGGGAAGCAAAAAAAAACAGCGAGCGGACAGACAATTTGAGAGCCGACCACAGCAGGACTCGCACCTATAGTTTGGACACTTGCGTGCTCCGGGACAGCTCTGCACGAGATTCTGGATGGTGGGGTGCGGCAGGGCGAAGAAGTCGGCCCCCCGTGCGGCGGGCACAATGACCTCCGCGCCGCACGCTCGGTTAACGGCACGCAGCAGGGCCACGTAGCACTCGTCCGGGCTGTTGCCCACAAAGGGCCGCTCAGGCAAGTCCTCGGCCACAATCTCGAACTGAAGGAAGAGAAGGCACCCGAGTCACACGAGTCACCGGTCTGGTAGTTGGAAAATGAACGGGAAGGCAACCGTGTGTCCGGAGTGCACCAAACCAATGACTCAATCATACTAAGTTGAATATACCGCTTTCCCCTCGTGGCTATAGACGTTTGCAAGTATGGTCTCTGGGCGCTGCCATCTTGCTGCTGGTGTGGGTAGATTGTCTGATAGTGAAGCAAGGCCGTGGGTACGCCTCACCAATGCTTGACTATCAGACAATCTACCCACACCAGCAGCAAGATGGCGGCGCCCAGAGGCCGTACTTGCAAATGTCCATAGGACCCTAGTTTGACCATGCTCTTAGCGCGGTCTGATGTGTTAAAGGGAACCCCCCCCCCCCCCCCCGCAAATTTGTTTTATTTTTTGCCACGCGATTTAAAGGGGCCGTGCGACAATGTTTGGACTTGGGTCCAATAAGTGTGGTAGTGTTTCCCTGTCACGTCTGGATTAAAGAACTGAAACAAAAAATTGCCTATGCGTGTTAAGGCCCGTTCACACTCTTGCGACCGAGTACGACTGAGAGAGACGAGATCTCTTAAAACTTCTTAAATTTTTTTTAGAACGAGGGAACACACTGGCATCGTGGTGCCATCTATGCGGTGACCCTGGAACTGCATCTCACAAGAGTGAAGGTTTTGCGGATTTCCGAGGTCAAATGTGCGTAATACCCATAGAAAGGCTCGTTTATAACATTGACAAAAGTTTTTCGAGCCAAGAAAGAAAGGATAATGCGCGAGAGAAATAAAAAAAATAAGCCGGACCGCAGAGTTTACACTGCTACCCAATAGATGGCGCCAGTGTGTCCTCTGGTTTAAGAAGTTTTAAGGAACCCAGGTTTAAGAGGTCGCAAGAGTGTGAACGGGCCTTCAGTTCTTCAGAAAAGAAAAAGGTCAAACAATTGATGTTCTGGGAGCCTCCAAACCACCCTCCACTCGTACACCATTTTTTGAGTCATGTGCGCAGTGACGCACAAGTGGTAATAATCCGGTTGGGTTCTCTTTTAGAGCCTCCAGCGCAGGCAGGTCTTCGACTGTACTTGAAGATTGGTCTGTGCGATGTGGAGAGGAGCAAAGAGTTTGCCTTTCCACAAGGAAGTTTGACTGACGTAGTAGCATAACGGGGTGAGGCTCAAGGGAGGAATAGTTTTTTCACCTTAAGCAGATGGTGCCACTAAAACTGCATTTAGACAACTTTGTCGATGACATTTGGTTTTTGCTGCATTTACTTGTGTTGAAATGACAATATTTATAAAATATAGCATTAAGTTGATCAGATAATGAATGACACATCTTACCCACTTATTCTTTTATGCCCCTTGTGCATCACGCCTTAGTTCCTATGGCCCCCACCCTGCGGCTGCAAATCGCGAAATATTTGTGATCTTTTCGTCGCTATTACACAACAGGATTGCAACATTTGAAAAGAATGAGGTCGTTTATCCATTCCTTTTGGTAGGATAAACAATGTAAAAATTTAAAACTGCAAATTATTTCAAAGTTAAAATTGTTGCATCGCCCCTTTAAAATGCGGTCAGCAAACTACCCAGTCAATATTTTGCTACAGAGGCAGATAGATTTTTAATAAAGTAAAAAAACACAACTCCTCGAAACCAAAACCGAAACATAAGCCACAGAGTTAATGGCTGCGACATGTGTACTGGGAAAGAGGGAGAAATGTAGAGGAGGAGGAAGTTGTCTGAAGTCACGTGGCTACACTCAACCGTGTTGCTTTTTTTTCGTTGTGCGAAGAAGATGAAGAACACGCAAATGTCAAGCACTTCGTGCTTGACATTTGTGCATTTTTTAAGCTTTTACCAATTCGTGTTCGTAAGACGAGCGATGTCTTCAGCCACGAGAAGGGACGACGACTCGGCAATGTCTTCGTGCGATTATGCTTAGTGGTCGGGCGTGTCGTACGGAATAAATCCTCATTGGTTTGATTGGTAAAAAAGTTATCTTTCGAGGCTAGACAGAAAAAAGGTATCTTCGAGTACTGCGAACGACAGTTCTGAAGTAGAGGTCCCATGCTCATCGTCCGCCGCCATCGCTTTTCCCAGCCGTCTAGCCCGCGACTCCAGTGATACAATGCCACATTGAGAATTACGCAGTACATGTACTTCCAATACTCTGTGCATTTTTTTTTTTTTTAATCAATGTATTTGCAGCTTTTTAGAAGCCACAAAAAATGGGTTTCATATTTTTTATTTATTTTTAATATTGAGTGCGTGCCTTCGATGACCCACGACTTTGAATGTATTTGGTACACATGTCTGAACGGCACGTGACCTTAGGAGAAGAAAGTGAGCGCGACTCAAACCGACCAGTTCTCGAACGGCAGTTTTCGGGAGAAAAACAAACGAATTTTGAGCCGCGAATCGTGTTTTTGGTAGCTGGGCTCTCATGTGTCATGTACAAATAAAAACCTTGGCGAGCACAAATACCCTGTCAGTGTCCCTTTAAGACAAACTTGGCTGGCTAGTTTGTTGTGCCACAATAACTTGCTCCAGTAAAAATATGAGCAAGCACCAATCCTACGATTGAGCCAACTCTACCGCAGCATTTAGAGAGGAGGTCGAATTGGAAAACTTCGCGACGAGAGCTGGTGTTTGTTGAGATCCTTCAGCTAATCTGCCACCAACGACTTCCTTCAAGGAGGTCTCTCCTCGCCTATGTCATTCCATTCTCTGCTACCATTTCTTGCCTTTCACATGCTCATGTACAGTGGCCCAATTTTTTAATAATATCAAGCAAGCGTTGATCCGCCGCGACGGCCAGTGCCGTGCCGCGGAGGAGTGAGGCATACGGGAGATATTAGCGCGTGCGCACAAAGCCCTTTCTGGTGGGAGCATCATCTGCTAGGCTATTCCGTTGATCGCACACAGCCCCTACTCCGTAGCAAAAGAGGGCAGGGTGCTAGAATGTCGAAGTGCATAGCCAATACGCCACTTCTCTTGGACAATACGCCACTCCTCTTGGAACGCGTTCACAATCCTATTGACGTTACCCTGTGTAACCCCGACGGTTCTTGCTATATCCCTTTGCGTCACCCGCTACTCGAGGAGGCATAAAAATGTTTGTGCACCCGCTGGTCAAAGAAAAGTGTGACTACCAGGCTACATAGGCTATACTCCGTTTCACATTATGTTGTACCGCAGCGAAGGCTAGAGGCGCGAGCTCGTAGTGTTGGCAGCAGCACTTAACTGCACGAGAGGTTGTGCCGCCCAGACGTGCCCTAGAGCAAGGAGCTCGTGCTTGTAGCCTTCCATGCGGTACATCATAAGGTGAAATAGAGTATAGATGAGGACAGCAACAATGCAATTGATAATACAAACCACCAAGCGGAAGCCTTGTCTATAATCCGTTTCACTTTGCACTTTGTGTTGTACTGCTAGTCGACGCTACGAGCCATCTTGGACAGTCCATCACTAAAAGTGTGTCACGTGGCCTTCCCGTTGGGTACAACTGCACGTGGAAGCACGATGTCACGTGGCAGGGTGAAAGCACTAGATTGGTTTTGATGGCTCGTAGCACTGGCTGCAGTATGTAGTTTAATGCATCGTTGCATTCAGTTTGTCACGTCGCCGTATTTTTCATTTTTTTTGGTGTCCACTAAGTAAACGCAAACATGAAATTAAAAAAAAAAAAAAGTAAATTAAACTCGAGATGATTGCGCGGTTTTTGCTACGCCTGAGCAGTAACATGCAAGCAAGCGCTGTTCAGATCTTTGCTTAAAAGCGGTTGGCTATGCCAACAGATAATGAACAGGGGCTGTGTGTGCTCAACGGAATAGCCAAGCAGACGACACTCGCACCGGAAAGAGGTTTGCGCGCACGCACCTAATCTCTCCCGTGTCGCCGCATCCCTCCGCGGCACAGTGCTGGCAGTCCCGGCGGTCGACGCTCGCTTAATATTATTAAAAAATTGGGCCACTGTACAAGCGGTTTCATATGTTAGCTCTCAAAATCAGAAGATGGCACAATTTTTTCTGCCACATTTGTTCTTCAACATCTACAGCAACAATTACTGTGGCCACAAATCCCTAGTGCCAGCATTCAGCATTAATACTGGACAGAGTTCAAATAGTGTATGACAGCTCAAGTTTATGCGGTTGGCGGACTCCTGACTTAGAAAACAAGAATGTAAGGTGCATAGGTCCATTAAAGGTAACCTCAATGCCTAAAGATTACTTCGACAGACCTGCAATCAATTTCAACATTCTGTTATCTCTGGTATGTGTCCCTTACACTGCATAGGAACTAAAGTGCAAGCCAAAAGGTAAGCATAGACTTCCTGCTCCTCAATTAGTAGAAACACAAGAAATGCAACATACAAATAGGAAACAAATTAAAATAAAAAGCAGGAAATAAAAGAAAAAGTGGTGCAACCAATGCTTGTGTCATTTCCCTTCTTCAAATGGCCTGCACGCTACTATCCGGCAGCTAACCGGCCAGTCGCTTTGCTCCCATTATTGGCTGCTCAAATGTTGGTCAGTAATGTCATGCAACTTAGCTTTTTATTTTCTAGTTGTGAATTGAATCTGCTCCTAACTCCTAATAGAACGAAAATTTTTATAAATGTTTATCTCGCATACCTACGGATCACTTCCTGCCCAAATTTGGAAGCAGTCCAAAAATGACCGCAGGTCGAACAGAGTGAAAGCACGCCACAACATTTTTATGCTTTTTCAGTGTCTCACATTGTCCCGCACCCTCGACCTCGGATTCCTCAACACAAACCGGCCCGAGGTTTGGGAGCTCAACGCTCCCTCGCACCGTCACCTTGGGGCCCGTCCCTGCGTCGAAGATGGTGCACGTGTAGATGCAACTTGTGTGCACGTTGAGCACGCTGGCGTAGATGCGGGAGCTGCAGTATCCCACGGGGTAGATGCTCTCCTCCGAGTGGAAGCCCGCACGGTCGGTCACAATCTCGCCCAGGCTGTGCACCTTGCAGCCGGGCAGGGTGATTGGGAAGATGGGACGCCCCGACGCGTCCAGCGGGATGGGAGCAACCAGCTTCTTGTCCGCGGCGGGCTTCTTGCGCTTGGGGCGAGGGACCGCCGTCGGCTTGGTGCCCAGCACCTCCTCAGGGCCCTCCTGCAGAAAGCGCAAGTGGAAACGGCCCGCACATTTTCCCAAGCCCGAGAGTGAGCCAGTTCAGTATTCGAGGCGTACCGCAATTGCATTTCTTAATTTCCCGGCCTCTTACGGGTTTGTCTCATCTTGGGACTCTTTAATTTGGTGCAAATGGGACGTATAGACCTGTCCAAGATGGCAAGAGTGACCTGTGACTTGCGCGACTGTGAGGGGACCAACGTTCGACACACCCATTGTTCTCAGCGTGCGTTTTGTTGTTTATAGGCATGGTTATGGCAGTCGCGCTTCGAGAAAAGGCAGGAGCCACGAAAGAGGACAAACCATCCTAAGAGACTCTTCCGGGCATACGCTGCACCCCCCATCGTCTTTTCGACGCACTACGGCAATCCGATGTATGGCGCGTGAAAGAGCGCAAATAAATAGAGGAAGCAGTTCACGTTTGTTCAGCATTTTGGGATTTCAGAAAAGAAAGAAACCAGGACGATCAAAAGACGGGGTACTTATCGGCTTTGTCATGTGTTTGCTCGATTTTCTTTGAGTTCTCAACTTGCAGTGGTGAGAGAGAAGGAACTGAGCCACTTTCAGGATGTATGGAGCGTACAAGGCGGCCAGAGCGTACATCGGAACAGCTTCATAATTTCCTGCGCCACGCAATGTGGGATTGATGAGAGGGCTTGTGGGATTTTCCGAAAAGGTCTATTAGAGACGCTGAAATAAGTAACTTTCTTTTTACTTTTTCCGCACTAGCTATTATTTCTAGCACATTAGAGGGATACTTCAACGAAATTTGAAATATACCTGTTGTGTTCAGTAATAGGCCGGATATGATCCACAATATCCGTAAATGACAATCGCACATTTGTATTTTCAGCCTGGTGGCTGTATTTTTCATTATAAATGGCGCACTCTGGCAAGCGCTCGGAGAGCGGTCAGAGGAGAGCACGTGACATCCGGTGCAATCGTGACATAAACTGTCTTGGCACGAGCAAAGCTGCGGCGAGGCTGATGTCAACAGGATATCCTAGCCGTTCCAGCCACCGAAGCAGACTAAGCACGCCAGCGATCGGGCCACAGCAACTAACCGCAAAGCTGCTTTTGTATGAATTTTGAGTGACGGGTTAATATTCTATAATCTTGTAGAGGGACAATAGCGACATCTAAGACGCACAAAAACGAGTCCCGGTGAGAGGGGAGTTCCTCCTTCCCCTCTTCTCTCATGGTGGCCCGAGAGCTGGCGGGATGACGTCAAATTCAAGGCATGTATAGTTCTAGGCGAGACAGGCATCGTCACTACCTGTCAAGATTCCTAGACAGGCACTACAAACGAGGCTTTAGCGACATCCCCCAGGTGCCCTTTGCTAATCGTTTAATTTGTTTTAAAATTCCTTTTCATGTCTTTTTCAACAAGAGATTAGTGTGTCCGATGTGACATTGCTCCTTGAACACGTATAGACTAAGAAATAAGCACAGAAATTTTGTTGTAGTATCCCTTTAAAAGGGTTAGGAACTATACTGCTAGGACCCATTGTATGTTCCTATATTCCTGCAAAATTTCTTTTGAAAAAGGCACGATAATTTAATGGATAAATCGATTTATATGCGAGACCCTCTTATCTGCCCCATTCGAAAAGGCCGCCGTGGTTGTCGGGATGGTGACGTCAGCTGCCCAAAGCGCGGTGTCCCCTTGCACGCACTCAGACTTGGCTTTCTCAGCGTCTCGAGCTTCAGCCTCCTCGTTTACCATTCGCGCTTTAAGCATGTAGTTCGTGACGATTGCATCTATGGCATCGCTCGATTCATTGAAGTCTTCGACACTAATCGCAGCAGTGATGAGAGTGACTGTCATCAAGAGATGTTGAAAGCTGGTCATTTTGACTGCAAACCGCTGGCGACCAGCCCCAGCGATAGAGTCACGGACGACCTCGCCGTCGTCGCTGTCGTCCGTGGCAATCTCGCAGGCGCATGCAGGGTAGAAGGTCAAAGGGCCGGGGACGAGAGTGAGAAAAGCGTTGGGGTTGCCCAGTGGCATGAGCAGTTTCTATCGTATCTCCGCGAGGCAAGCTTGGGCGATCATGGGGGCGCTTAGAATGAGAGAGCATTCATGGTCACGTGGTTTATGGGCACCATGGTGCGACTAACTTGGTCAGTGTAGCCTGGTCGCCAGATGAAAATGATCAAAATTCGTAAATTGATTATTGCAATTACTAGAGCTCTAAAAATCGCTTTGTGTATATACTAAGTAGCCTATGAGCATTCCATTTCAAGAATGAGTAAAACTATACGCACTCCGGAGTGCACTTGGAACGGAAATGGCTATACGCACTCCGCTAAACTCGTATAAAACGAATGGTCACAGCTACTTTACTAAGCGGTGGTATAGCGTAGGGGTTAAGACGTCCCCTTTGTACGCAAGTGGACGCGGGTTTGATCCGCGGTGGGCCTACTTTTTTTCCCTTTTTTTTTTTTTTTCTGGAACATTTTGTTTTGTCGAGGCATTTGGCGATATTTACGACATTTCTTTTTGCAATGAACACTAAGAAAACCGAATGTTGTCACCAAACTTGGCAGAACTAAATGGTATGGGATTCCCTTTCCGGAGGTGCGATCGGGGACAGCGGGGCTTGTGATGCCGGCTGGACGCCGCGAAGCGGCGTGTACTGGTTAAGTTTTGTAATTAGCAGCCGATACTGTCGCCGCGAAGCGGCGTGAACGCAGGCGGGGGGCTGTGTTAACGAGCTGCCCAGTGATACACGCGCCATTCGAAAAGGGTGACCCAAATGGCATGAGTTCTCCGCGGTGTGCGTATAGCCATTTCCGACCTAAGTGCACTCCGGAGTGCGTATAGCTTTACTCTTGAAGAATAATCCTCCCGTTTTTGTGTCCTAACCCCTTTAAGAGAGTATTTCCAACAGAAGCTTCCCAAGAGATATGTGATGTGCTTAAGTTGTTGGGGCCCCATTCTGTGCCCTCTGCGAGCTGTACAAACCTGAAACTGGTTGTGAATGCCATGTTACTTTGGGGTTTCATACTTAGAAAATCCTAATTAAGAAGCAAATTTCACCAGGTTTCAACTCTAATTAAGGTATCCCTGCTTGTCCTCGACCTCTCTGTGAGTGTACATTTTTTATCTATAATCTTGTAGAGGACAATAGCGACATCTAAGACGCACAAAAACGAGTCCCGGTGAGAGGGGAGTTCCTCCTTCCCCTCTTCTCTCATGGTGGCCCGAGAGCTGGCGGGATGACGTCAAATTCAAGGCATGTATAGTTCTAGGCGAGACAGGCATCGTCACTACCTGTCAAGATTCCAAAACAGGCACTACAAACGAGGCTTTAGCGACATCCCCCAGGTGCCCTTTGCTAATCGTTTAATTTGTTTTAAAATTCCTTTTCATGTCTTTTTCAACAAGAGATTAGTGTGTCCGATGTGACATTGCTCCTTGAACACGTATAGACTAAGAAATAAGCACAGAAATTTTGTTGTAGTATCCCTTTAAAAGGGTTAGGAACTATACTGCTAGGACCCATTGTATGTTCCTATATTCCTGCAAAATTTCTTTTGAAAAAGGCACGATAATTTAATGGATAAATCGATTTATATGCGAGACCCTCTTATCTGCCCCATTCGAAAAGGCCGCCGTGGTTGTCGGGATGGTGACGTCAGCTGCCCAAAGCGCGGTGTCCCCTTGCACGCACTCAGACTTGGCTTTCTCAGCGTCTCGAGCTTCAGCCTCCTCGTTTACCATTCGCGCTTTAAGCATGTAGTTCGTGACGATTGCATCTATGGCATCGCTCGATTCATTGAAGTCTTCGACACTAATCGCAGCAGTGATGAGAGTGACTGTTATCAAGAGATGTTGAAAGCTGGTCATTTTGACTGCAAACCGCTGGCGACCAGCCCCAGCGATAGAGTCACGGACGACCTCGCCGTCGTCGCTGTCGTCCGTGGCAATCTCGCAGGCGCATGCAGGGTAGAAGGTCAAAGGGCCGGGGACGAGAGTGAGAAAAGCGTTGGGGTTGCCCAGTGGCATGAGCAGTTTCTATCGTATCTCCGCGAGGCAAGCTTGGGCGATCATGGGGGCGCTTAGAATGAGAGAGCATTCATGGTCACGTGGTTTATGGGCACCATGGTGTGACTAACTTGGTCAGTGTAGCCTGGTCGCCAGATGAAAATGATCAAAATTCGGAAATTGATTATTGCAATTACTAGAGCTCTAAAAATCGCTTTGTGTATATACTAAGTAGCCTATGAGCATTCCATTTCAAGAATGAGTAAAACTATACGCACTCCGGAGTGCACTTGGAACGGAAATGGCTATACGCACTCCGCTAAACTCGTATAAAACGAATGGTCACAGCTACTTTACTAAGCGGTGGTATAGCGTAGGGGTTAAGACGTCCCCTTTGTACGCAAGTGGACGCGGGTTTGATCCGCGGTGGGCCTACTTTTTTTCCCTTTTTTTTTTTTCTGGAACATTTTGTTTTGTCGAGGCATTGCGACATTTCTTTTTGCAATGAACACTAAGAAAACCGAATGTTGTCACCAAACTTGGCAGAACTAAATGGTATGGGATTCCCTTTCCGGAGGTGCGATCGGGGACAGCGGGGCTTGTGATGCCGGCTGGACGCCGCGAAGCGGCGTGTACTGGTTAAGTTTTGTAATTAGCAGCCGATACTGTCGCCGCGAAGCGGCGTGAACGCAGGCGGGGGGCTGTGTTAACGAGCTGCCCAGTGATACACGCGCCATTCGAAAAGGGTGACCCAAATGGCATGAGTTCTCCGCGGTGTGCGTATAGCCATTTCCGACCTAAGTGCACTCCGGAGTGCGTCTAGCTTTACTCTTGAAGAATAATCCTCCCGTTTTTGTGTCCTAACCCCTTTAAGAGAGTATTTCCAACAGAAGCTTCCCAAGAGATATGTGACATGCTTAAGTTGTTGGGGCCCCATTCTGTGCCCTCTGCGAGCTGTACAAACCTGAAACTGGTTGTGAATGCCATGTTACTTTGGGGTTTCATACTTAGAAAATCCTAATTAAGAAGCAAATTTCACCAGGTTTCAACTCTAATTAAGGTATCCCTGCTTGTCCTCGACCTCTCTGTGAGTGTACATTTTTTATCTATTTGGTGCTCTATGGAAACCCGCCCAGATCAATTTGCAAGGACAGCAACGGGCGCCTTGCGCGCTGCTCGGACTCACTCTGCTATCCTTGGTATTCCGTCGCTTAAGAAGCTTCTTGGATGACTTGGCCGCAGACCTGTCAGCGCCTTCTGGCACCGCGCTCGAGCTCGGCGTCGAAGCGAGGCTAAGCGGCGGCGTCGTGCTGCTGGGCCCCACCGCCGTGCTCTGGGGGACTGTCGTCCGAGCCACTTGCGGCTCGCTCGACGCATCGCGCTGATTGTGGTAGTAGTACAACTTTTTCAGAAGAAATCTCCGCTCTTCCTTAGCGACGAAGATTGACTCCTGAACTCGAGCAACTTCGTCGCAGAGAGCGGCGCTCTCGAGAACCAGGTCCTTCATGAAGCGCTCCAGTTTTCGACACTTGGTACGGTACCGTTCGTTCTCCATGGTGAACATGAGGTTAGCTCGCTTGAGTGCCAGGTTGCTCGGCCCCTTTTGGCGAACATTGCGGGGAAAGTATTTGATTGTGTGCGGAACCCCAACGTCCAGATCGCTAGAATCGTCCGAAACATCGTCGTTCATGCTTGGTGTTTCGCTCGCACTTGGACGCTCTCGCCCTCGCGGCGGGCTGCTCTTGGTTATGCTGCTACTCTGGCTACGCTCCGTGCTTGATCAGCACGACGAGAGACTTCTCGGACTCAGTCAGACTGAACATAATATGCAATACAATCGTTAATCCGCTGAACCAACCAACATTACAATCGCTCGAGAATATTTAGATTGGCTTGGATTCTGCCTTCTTTTTGCATAGTTGTCTACAAGGTTAGGATTATTTAATAATTTGTCATTTTCTGAGTTTAACCAATTATTTGAAAAAAATAGCTTTTTCGCATAGATTGGACTTTTTTTATAATGCCGCCAACTTACTGAGCCACCAAACCTTTTATTGCTATTCTTATCATTCTTCTTCTTGTTATGAATGGATAAATGTGGATGGTGGCGATGATGGACGATCCAGAGCCGTTTTCGGTTGTAGATGGATCTGACGGATCTGAATCTCTGATCTGAATCAGGCGGCGGCTTGCCGCATAGCTGGAATAGCGCCACAGAACTTATTCCAGTATTATCCTAGGCTCTGATCCTCTGACGCTCTGACCTTCGCCCCTTCGTGTTCCAGTCGCGCCAACTACAACCGGCGAGGTCAGCGAGGTGCAGGCAGTGTGCTCACGAGTGTAGTACCGTTGGCGCAAATAGAGCGCAAAGCCGGTGTCGGTGGGGTACAGCGTGCAGTAGAGCCAAGGCGGCGAGGGTTAGTAAGCAACGTGATTGCGCGCTGTCGGCAGCTTGAAGGTTACCCACTTTTCCATAATCTAGCAAAATGCCCCACATCGACAACGACATTAAACTGGACTTCAAGGACGTGCTGCTGAGGCCGAAACGGAGCACTCTCAAGAGCAGGGTCGAGGTAACACTCGAGCGCTTGGCGCGCGTCTCCCTGTCGTATCCCGTTATCGTTTTCATTCATTCATTCCTGAATGGTTGCTATCGCCCTCGATACGTGATCTGCGCCTTTGTAAATACGATAACGTTGCCGGAGAAGGTTGTGTCATCGACCGGCTTCACTGCGCGTCACCGGGGATCGAATTTCAGGTAGACCTCAACAGGTCGTTCAAGTTTCGGAACTCCAGGGCTTCCTTCGATGGCGTCCCGATCATTGCAGCCAACATGGACACGGTGGGAACATTTGAAATGGCCCAGGTCCTGGCAAAGGTATGCCCATTTTCGACTCGTTGCGTAGTGTTGCTGGGGCACGGCCGCTGGTGCCTCTGCTGCTGATGTGTTGAGCCTCGGGCACTTCCCTTTCTCTCCTCAGAATTCTCTGTTCACGGCCATCCACAAGCACTATTCTGTCGAGCAGTGGAAGGAATTCTGCTCCAGCAACCCCAGCATCGTTGAGGTCTGTCGTCGCCAACCAGGAACGGAATGAGACGCATCTGCGAATGGAAGGCATGCTCTATGAATGCATGCCCCATTCGCGTGAATAGAGATTTTGCACGATAACCCAAATATCAAATACAGCGTGCGCACGAATACGGGTGGAGCCTTTAAAGGGATAGTAAATCGAAAGCTGAAATATACCTCTCACATTCAGAAATAGGTTAAACTAGGGTGCCTTCATGTGCGCTTCGCAGAGTGATGCCAACTGCCTGTTTCCTTTTCCCACACCCTCTTCCACCGCCATTTTGTTCCTCTCATTGTTTCCCCGTGCGCCGGAAAGTGGCCTTTGTATCCATCGCTAATCCCATCCGAGGGGGAAGATGCTAATCCTCCCTCCGTGGGTTCCACAACGCTGCTCCGAACTTGTGAGATAAGGTGCTTGTTTCCGGGAGGGTTATAAGCCCCACGGATTATCGCCGAGAACCAAAATGGCTGCTGGTTTGTCGGCGAGTGGTATTACAAAGAGTGGCATCACCCTAGCAAAGCACACATAAAGGCTCCCTAGGTTAAACATGATCAACTCAATCTGCTAATGACAGTCCCACACTTGTATTTTTGAACGGATGGCTATCTTTTGCGTTCCAAAGGAACGATTCCAGCGAGCGCTCGAAGGTCAGTCATCGGAGAGCGTGATGCATCACGGGTCACATGGTGTTCAACTGGTCCAGCACGAACAAAGCTGCTTGGGGGCTGGCGTGGTTATGACCTCTGCCACTTGGCGTCGTCAACACGTTACAACCTGGCCAATTTTAGTAACAACATTTTGGTTTATTCCTTTTAAATAATGTTTTGGGTGTCTGCATGTTTAATCATCCTTTGGAGCTCTGTTTCTTGTTCATGAAAGAACCCCCACAGACAAGCAAACAACAGTTGCTTTGGCTGCATGTGCCACGGTTTTCCAGTCGTATCCTTACACCGCAAGTGACGTCTCTTTTTAATCCTTGTGCAGAATGTCGCTGTGAGCTCGGGATCGGGTCAAGCCGACTATGAAAAGATGAAGGCAATCCTCAAGGAAATCCCCCAACTGCGTTACATCTGCCTGGACGTGGCCAACGGTTACTCGGAAGTCTTCGTGCAGTTTGTGCGCGCTGTGAGGAAAGAGTTCCCGAACCACACCATCATGGTACGCTTTTAGCGCTTTCAAGTTTTATTCGACCCACCTCTTGGTAAAATGTAGCATGATGATTTAAGAAACCTACTTATATGCTGCCTTCAGAGGGCCAGCATGTCACCAGATTTATGCTGTAGGTGACGGTTGTTTTTGTGCAAGATTCATCCCAACTGCAGGTTGGACTGCATGGGGCGCTTAATCTGTGAACAAGTGGCGAATTTCATCCAGCAGCAGTCGTCATGTGCGCGGCATCTGACTGTTGATGCCGTGCGCAAAGCGAGTGATCCACCGGGCAAAGTTTGCCAATTATCGGCTGTATATTCGCTGCGTAGAGTCCGGCCCTTACTGTATCGGCACGTTAAGTATCAGTCAGTTGATTTTGGGGAAGCTTAATAGATAATTTTTCATGGGTGCTAAAATTATGTCCTGCATTGAATTTATTTTTTACAAACAAGCATGATCTTTTAGATTTATGCAATTGTCCGCTTCTAAACTATTATTTGAGTGATTTGTGCAAAGCACATAAATGTTAGGGTAAATGAATTATGGCTGTATTAAATTTTAGCAAAGATGGAGGGGTGTGTGTTGCAGAAGGTGCATAACTGTTTCTCCCAAGGGCAGAACTATCGCATCTCTTTCCATGCTATTTGATACTTCCAGGTACAAAATAAACCCCAAGAAAACCTGGCCTTGTCAAAACTTAGAGAGCCATTTAATTTCTGGCACGATCTAAAAAAAAGTGACATTTTCTAGTTTGTACTGTATTCCTGTTACAGAAGTCACATTGCTTTGTGTTTTACTTTCCGAGTTGACAGCTGCTACTAGGGATACTGCAAACCTGCTGAGTTTCGAGTTATAAAAGTTCAGAAGATTTGAAACTCCGTTAAAGGTCGGCGTACACTTCGGGCTTTCCACTTTTGCTCGCCTCCTTCATTCCTATATCCTCTCTACCTTTTTACCGTGCCCCGACTTGGCTCCCCGTGCAGCTTAGGAGAGGAAAGCTCCTAAGAGGATTATCTACCCTGCAGAAAACTGGGATTGTGCATTGGCCTTTAAAAAGACATTAACACCCCCCCCCCCCCCCCCCCCCCCCCTAATTATTGCTAGGTGATGTATTAAGGTGTCAGAAGACTATCCAATTAAAAGTTTTGCAACTGAGCCACATATATTTTTGATAAAGTAAAAAAACGCAACTGCTCGAAACATGAGCATGGTGTAGTGGCTGCGACGTGTGGACTGGGGGGAGGGAAGGGAGGGGAAGGGGGGAAGGAGAACTGCAGAGGAGAGTGTTGCTGGAAGTCACGTGGCTACACACAACCACACTTTTTTTTTCCTCGGTTGTGCAAAGCAGACAAATAACGCACAAACGTCAAGCGCTTCGTGCTTGACGTTTGCACGTTTTTCAGGCTCTTCCCACCTTGTGTTCGTAAGACGAGCTATGTCTTCAGCCAGAAGAAGGGGCGACGACTCGGCGACGTCTTCGTGCAAATCAGCTTGGTGGTCAGGCGTGTCGTACAAAAATAATCCCAATTGTTTTGATTGGTTAAAAAGTTCTCTTTCGAAGCTAGACAGATTCACCGGGGCCGCGAATGGCAGTTCTGAAGTAGAGATCCCACGCCCGTCGTCCGCCGCCATCGCTTAGTCCGCTTCATTTAGCCGTCCAGTCCGCGACTCCAGCGATACGACGCCGTGTTCAGAATTACGCAGTACATGTAATTCTGATAATTCCGTGCAACTTTTTTTTTTTTTTTTAATCAACGTATTTGCAGCTTTTTAAAAGCCGCAAAAAAAAAAAAAAGAGGGTTTAATTTTTATTTTTTTTATATTGAGTGTGTGCTTCTGATGGCCCACGGCTTTGATTATATTTGGTATGTGTGTTTGAACAGCACGTGACCATGGAGAAGAGAATGAGCGGGACTCAAACTGGCCAATTCTTGATTGGCGATTTTTGGGAGGGAACAAAATGGGAATTTTGAGCCAGAAATTGTGTTTTGGGTGTAGCTGGGCTCTCATATGTCATGTACAGATAAAACCTTGGCAAGCATAAATACCCTGTCAGTGCCACTTTAAAGAGCCCCAAAAACAAAACAAATTTTTTTTAACAATGGTTGGGACACACGTGTCAAAACATTATTTTTGTGCAAAAAAAAACACTTCTTTTTAGAGCAATATTGACAGCGCGAGACGCAATTTAGTCGGCAGTCACCTCATTTCCGCTTCTTATCTCGGCATTTCGGGCGCGTGGAGGAGAGGTGGATTGGCTCGGCCTCACGACCAAGATGGTCATTCCGGAATGATTTGTGACGTTTTGTACTTCACGTGCAGAATTTAAAATAAATTTCTCGCCGTCAATATTGCTCTAAATTTTTTTTTCTTTTGCGTAAAATTACTCTTTTTACACGCATGTCCCAACCAGACTGTTAAAAAAAAAAAAAAAAACTTTTTTTTGAGGGGCCTTTTAAAGGACACATGCAAAGAAAAAAAAAATTTGTTTAAACAGCTTAGATGGAAAAAGGATATCATAAAACGATTTTACAACGAAGAAAAAAAATATTTAGAGCTATATTTACGGCGCTACACGAATTTGTAGTTGGCGCCCGCAGGCGCCGCAGAAAAGTGGCCCTATTTATCACGTGACGAGCCCATATTTGTCACACGTGGTGCTTGCGTTCTTTCGGAAGCTTCCTATGGCCTCTAGAAGTAACTTATTCATCTTTGTTTGAAGTATAACAAAAAACTAAGATTAATAACTAACTTTTAGAGCCCAAAGGAAACTCCTGAAAAAGCGCAAGCAGACGTGATTGACTTGTGCTCCGGTCAGATGACGGCGGCGGCGCCCCGAAGCACATGAACTTGTGCGGCGGCGGCGACGGCGGCGTGGAGAAACGCGTTGAAGCGGCGTCATACAATGCTCAGCGTGCGGCCGCGGCGTGGCTTTGCGGCGCTGGCGACGCAGGGCAGCGGCGCTCGGGCCTACCACGTGACCAGCGGCGGCTCCGGCAGGCGCCAACTACAAATTCGTATAGCGCCGTAAATATAGCTCTAAAATTTTTTTGTCTTCGTTGTAAAATCGTTTTATGATGTCCTTTTTCCATCTAAGCTGTTTAAAAAAATGTTTTTTTTCTTTGCATGTGTCCTTTAAAGGGGCCGTGCAACGATTTTCAGACTTCGGCCAATTAACTGCGGAAATTAATCTGCGTCACCTATGGAGCGAAAAACCGAAAACCGCATTTTCTTGCGAGCGCTAGTTCTTATTTAAAAAAAATGAAACAAATCGAAGGTCGAGGTGCCTCAACTCTCCAGGCCGACTTTCGAGTGACATACTCTGGGGGTTCACGTGGCTTCCCCTTGGGCCCTCTCTTCAGAGACCCCAGCCGCTTCCTCCGCGATTGTCGACTTTCAAAGGATTAGCCCCGTCGAAGGTCGCGGCACGCGATGGACACAAAGGACGGATCGCCACGGGGCTGACTGCGAGTGTAGCAGCGGAGGGGGACAGGGTTTATTGACTTCCGCGTACCCCCAGAGACGCTGTCATTTTAGTTCCCGTAGCCGCCACAGGCGGCTGCAGATCGGAAAATAATTCGTTTTTTCCTTGCGATTACGCAGCAGAATAGCAGTTTTTCCGGGGAAAGGTGACGCGTTTTTGGTCACTTGGGCTTGGATAAACAATATAAAAAATGCAAACTGGCAATTCTTTCAACATTGAAACCGTTGCACCGCCCCTTTAAGGAGACATATGCCAGGGGAAAACATTATTTTATTGTTTACGATGAGTTGATGAAATTTTCACAGTTTAAAGTGCTTGAGATCTCCCCTTTACTATTCTGGGGTTAGTCTTGATGAAGCTTCTTTTATATGTTCTAAATGCAATGCAGATGAAAAAAAAACAAAACAAAAAAACTAAACATGTTCTTGTATACACGTAGGGCATGGCAACACACTGAAAAAAGCCTAATAAAATAAGCTAATTCACTCCTTTTAAACCACTGAATGCAATGAACAACAAAAATAATGTGTGTGAGACCTCTTTTATTAAAATAATTGGAATTGCAAAAACACCTGTTTTAAAAGGGCTAACAAAAGTTTTTCATAAATATAAAATCTATCAAAACCTTGATAGTTGCATTCTACATATCCTAAACTATATGCATGCCATATTTGGTTGTGATAGGACAATATTAAGAACAAAAATTCTTGTGCATAAACTGAAGATACTCCAAAATAACAAAAAAAGAAAAACACTCATGAATATTACCAAAGATATGTAGCTACACTCTCTCGCGGTGGTAAAAAGATAATTGTGTTACTAATTTTTTGTGAGAAATTGAGACTGCACAAGTATGCGACAGAGAGACAGCCAGGCCTAATTCTCAAAATATATCTGATAGGTTCAAAGATACCCTAAAACCCGAAATCACAATTTTTTGTAAAATATTGCCGTTTTTTTACTTGCATCTTATTAAGGTTTGAATAAGAAAAGTTTACAAGTTTCAAACCTCGCTGAGGTTCGAATTTGAAAAGTGTGAAGATATCAAAGTTCTTTAACATTCGGGTTCGAAGGTTTGAAGTTTCTGTACAGTTCAAGTTATAAAAATGTGGATTTTTAATTGTTTTTGAGATTTAAGTTTGAAAGGTTAGAAGATTTTGAATTTATGTTCGAAGTCTTTGAATCTCGCAAGCGATGGTGAAATTCTGCAGTTTCGAAAAAAGTTTTCAAGGACTCATTTTGAGAAATTGCAAAAAGTACACCAAATCTCACTAAAAACATGACACATTTCTGTTATGCCAGAAAGACTCTTTCCTAGTCAGTCCTGTGGTACTTGCAGTACTGCTTGTTATTTACAAAGCCGGGATGCCTCCGGCTTCCAAAAATAGAGCTGGTCAGGTCACGACTCTATGCGCATCAGGCTCACCCCTTCACCAGTTTCTTGCACTTTTCTTCTGTGAATAATAAAATAGGGGGAGACGTTGGACACGCTAAAATGCAGCCGGTTACTACCATATTTACTCGAGTAATAGACACACTACTTATCGGTCTTGTATGTGTTACTGGAAAAAAGTGACCAATTACAATTACTTTATTGATAAATATAACTGATTACAGTAATCAATTACTGCAGTCGCAGAAGTAATTGAAAAATTACCAGAAAGTAATTTATTACTTTTCACATTATTTTTTTTAATCTATTTATTACGAAATCAAAAATGCATGCGTATGTTAAAAGTGGTTACCTTCTTGTTTCTTTTTGTCATTCACACCTTGTTAAGCTTCAACAGCAGTTGTCGTTGGAAGTTCTCGTCGGTCATCTTCCCACATTTCCTGGTGAAGATACCTGCTGCGGCACTGGAGACCCTCTCGATGGATGCGCTTGAGGAAGGGGTTGTAGCGCACAAGTACCAGTTTGTGGTGAACTCTTTCAAGATGGAATGGGGGGGGGGGCTGCGTTGTCTGTGTCCTGGCTAGATGAAGTTAGTACAGAACACAGTCGAATATGCCGCGGCAAACTCTGATCGTAACAAGCCGTACACAGAAAACGAGGCACTCTCGACAGCTCGACAGTCCAAACGTCGCTGAGCGCGTTGTCATTCTAATCTTTCTGGTATCTTGGTATATTTTTTTAGTTGGTTAAGGCCTTAAACGGCACGGCCTTAAAATCAAGATTTTTTTTAAAAAGTCATTTTTTGAAAAATAGGCCTATCAGCTTGTATAACTCCTGAAGAATGCTGTCAAAAAGTTTTATTCCTGTAGATAAAGTATTTACTCCGAAATAAATTATTTTTGACGTACCAGCGGCCAAGCGCGCTTTGTAAGAACGCTTGCGGTCGCACAAATTTGCCATTCTCAAAGCGCACTCGCTCCACGTTCATTAGGCCTAGCACAGACAGGCATGCCTCATTGGAAAGTGTGCTTAACCCTCCTTCTTTCGATATAGAGCTCCTTGCGAGGCATTGTACGCACCAAACGTGAAACCCCGTAGAAAACAACACTGCATGCGCTCTTATTGGCCGCACTGGTGAAGAAAAACCTGCCACGTCACCCCATACTCCATGCAGCGTGGAGTGTATGCCAGTCTCCTGCATTCATACCCCACCGACAGGGAGCCAATTCGTATCGCTTGTTCCACTGGGATGGACTCCTGGTGCTACTTGAACCGAAGCAAGGCTTCCGAGGAAGTGCGAGGATCACCAGCATCTTGGCCACATAAGCCAGCCTTCTCCAAGGAGATAGCGAAGGAGCTAGTGCCCTTGTACAACTGCCTGTCACGGAGGGAATTGCTTGAAAGATGTTCCCAGATGAAAACCCAGAACGCGAATGATTCTTTCAACGCCTTGATTTGGAAGAGGTGCCCAAAGGTTGCTTCTCTAAGTACTGTCGACTGTGCAATGGCTCTCGGAGCCACCAGACATCACAGGCCGTTAAGGTCATTCGGACGAAGGTTGCAAAGGCCCAAGTGAAGGCACTCGAGTCCTCCGAGGCATTGTGCAAGGGACAAAAGATGGAAGCTGTGGCCAAAGCACAGAAGGACAATGCAGAGCAGCATTTTTAGGTCAAGTGGCAAGTGCCATCTAAAGTGGAACACAATATGGATTTTCAAATGCGTTTTCCTCAGCTTCATGTTTTGACCATTTTTTCATTGCTCAAAAACTATCGTTTGATGACTGAAGTACCTTCGTAACTGTTGTGCAATTTTTCTGGAGTGAAATTTACTGGAGAACTCGACTATGTGCTTACTTTTTCAGGATTGTTATTTCTATAGCGAAAAAAATGTCGACTTTTGTAACAGTAAAAAAAAATTAATGAAATTAACCCCTTTTTTGAAGTTTACTTTAACACTAAATAGGGCACCTAAAATAATTTGAAACCCACTACCGATTAGTCTGGTCACTCGTCCTTATGTCCAAGCAAACAATTGTGACATTTTGGTACTGTTTTGTAACAATAGTTTTTTTCCCTCGGCACTACTAGTTGTATAATATTTTTGACATATGAGGCTGTAACTTGGCACGAAATTGACCTTTTCAGCTGAAAGCTGGTGTAGCCTCCCAAGTTTGCATGCCTAGTATACCCTGCTGATTTCATTGAAATAGCTCCAGTACTTAAAAAGTAGACCCTCCAAGGTAGTGCCTCCCGTAAAAAAACAAACAAAAGTGTTCAACATTGGTTCAACACAGACGAGTGACGCACGGGCAAACAGAGGTTTTTTATGTAAAAAAACTTAACTCGATCATTTTAACTCTTTTAGAAGCATATAATTCGACTTGTAACTGATTACAGAAAAATAGTAATTGAACTACAGCAAATGTTACTGCAAAAAAAAGTTCTTGAAGTGTTAAAACGTTGCAATAAAATGTAATTCATTACAAGCAATCAGTTACTTGTAACTCGTTACATACCAGTCTGCTACTTACGAACAAGACCCTTGCATCTACTTTCCAGTAGAACTCAGATACATCCAATTATCGCGTTCTGCCTTAGTAACGTGGCGAATAACAAAGTCCAGAACACAAGTTCTCCGTAAAAGTGTGATCTGCGCAGATAGCATTTTCGTGTGCAGATGTTACCTCTGTTCCGTAAGTTGCTGCATCGTGGTGATTGGGTACCCATACGCTTCGCGAGAAAACGAACCCACAGGCTTTGTTCACAAACTGTGCATCTTTTACTCGAGTAAATATGGCCATGGTCATGTGTCGGCATTGCTGTCTGTGCGCTCCTTTCCCCGATGAGCTGCTTACACAAGCCAGCCGCTCACGAGGAAATTTAGGGAGCTAAATTCAGAAAGAACTAAGGTTATGAACGACGCCCCAGCGAAGTGCCTCAGTCAGATTTCAAACCTGCAGACCAGGGATCCGTTGGCTCAAAGTTTTAGATGGGAGAGGCTCTGTGTGATAGGCAGAGAAAAAAAGTATGGGGCACTAGGCTGTGGCGCCGAAGCCAGAGCGAGTCCTTGGTGACAGGATCGGCTAACTGAAGCTTCAGTGCAATATTTCCATTCTTATTTTTGTGTTATCTACATTTGTTTGAGCCAACTTTAACTTTTGTCCAGAAGTTCAAAAGCCGACCTTAGCTCATGTGACATCAGCTCGGCCAGGCTTCTTCCCGTTGAAGTGCTCGGCAGGATATGTTGCTGAAGTGGAGAAGTTGGAAGGTCATGGGTCATGATGTCCAGCAGTCAGAATGTTTCTGAGCTAATGACTGTGCAGGCGGAACCGGAGTCGACTTCCATGGACAGAACATGACCGTTGATCCCGACGTCTGCGAAGGTAGCCGGGGTGACGGAGTTAACAGCCGAAAGTGATTGGGGGAGCTTTCTCCACAGGTTGACCCGTATGGCAAATGGATTGCGTGACATGGTAGACATCTGTACTGGAGAGCGGATCAGATCAGTCAGCTGGTGGTTGCGGCCTCTGGACCGCCATTCAGAGTTGGAACGAGACTGTTAGAACTCAAGTGGCTTTCCCTGTTTCTTTTTTTTTTTTTATGCTTTTTTTGTGACAAGCTTTCTGTAGATGCCCCTTGTTGCCACAAAAGTGGCATGCGACACTGACTAGGAACAGGTTGAGGCATCGTGGGAACCAGTATATCTCCAGCACTGGGAACGTGGAGATTGACCTTTTTTGGAAGCACTACCAGTGGGGGGCTTCTGCGGGATGCGCGTCACTCGGTTTTGCTCTTGGCGAGCCTCTGACCTGGTGCAACGAAGTTCTTGCGTCTTTGCAAATGCTTTCTCCATAGCCCTGGCCATCTGGACAGCTTTGGTGACTCTTAGCTCCGGCTCAGCTAAAAATCTGTGCTGGAGGGTCTCGTCGTGCAAGCCACACACCAGTCGGTCGCACTGTACAGTGAAACCCGTTTAGAACGAACCCACGTACAGCGAATTATTGTTGATATCAAACTCGCAGAAAATTTAAATAAAAATGCATGTAAAAAGTACTTTTTATAACGAACAACATATTGGCTACATCAAACATTTTTTTTCCCGGTAAGGCTTCCAAAAACGTGCAAACAATCGTTTTTTAGCCTGTCTCTCCCCCCTACCCCCAAAAAAGTAGGAACGAAAAACAAATTCCAAAAGCTCAAGTTGCAAACAAAATTGAGCGATGTAAAGCGATTCAGAAGGGAGAACGCTAAAAAAATACACTGCACACACGCACAGAAAAAAAAACAAAAAACCTTTTCAACCCAAAACGGTTACCCACGACGAGAAGTGATTCAGAAGGGGAGATAAGCTAAGAGAACAATCTCTGCTTACAACGAACGCATTGTGGAAGTTCGTTGTAACTGGTTTTTGCTATATCGAATTACTTGCTATATCGAACTGATCGTAGCGTTTCCTGCTGTTCGTTATAAACGGGTTTGACTGTAGACGGTCCAGCAAGTCCTCAAATTCGCAACTGACGAGAGAGCTGCTGCAGTGCCGCCACATATGTCGGTACTAGTCTGCCCTTGAAGATGATCCCGTTTGTTTAAACGAAAGTGTTCCAAGGTGACAGAGGATTTGCTGACGAAGTGGGTGCCAAGTTTTGCCACGATGTCAGCGTAGAGTGTCTTTAGCGGCGTCTTAGAACGCACAGAGAGCGCAGGAGCGTATAGGTGTCCACACCGCAGGCACTGCAGAGAATGACTTTTCGCTGGTCGTGGGTTCTAATGTTCTGCGCTTGAACATAAAATTCAAGCTGCTCCCAATACACTGGTCAAGCGGCTGGCTGACTAGGTGAAAACTCGGCAAGGACGAGAAAATCTAAATGTATCAAACCTTTCGAACCCCTTGTTTCAGTCTTCAAACCTCAGGTTGGGAAAACGTTTGCGGCATCCCTTGCTGCTACCTTCGAGGGCAGGGCTGTTTAGTTTCCCCTGGCTGACATTGGTAGACCTTTATTTTTGCGCGAGGTAGTCATTTAACAGTGTTGCATATCGTTAGTGACTAAATATTGTTCAACCTTGAAAACATGTACTTGCACTCTGCTGCACTTCTGAAATTCAAGGAGTCTAAATTGTGAAGCCTATAGCAAACTGGAATGTGTGGGAGTGGTTCACAGTAACTGCAGTCTTCCGGCCTCTGAAGGTAGCCTTTATACTGGTTTTGATAGGACCATATCTGCATGTAGGTGCAGGCTGCCAGGGAAAGGAGTAGTCGGAAAAAAAAAAAAGTCCCTCATTTCCTTTTTTTCCATTCGAGAAAGAGGGAGAGCCTCTTCCTTTTTGCGGTGAGTAGCTCAGATCCCCGCTCCTGCGGGGAAAGAGAAGGAAAAAGTGGAGACAAGGAAATCGTTTTCACCCCCACAGAGTGTGCCAGGCTGCAGTCCCTGAAGATGTCCCGAAGAAGGTGACGACGGTCAATGAAAACAGTCTTCCCCTACAGGCGGGCAACGTGGTCACTGGGGAGATGGTGGAGGAGCTGCTGCTCTCCGGGGCAGACATCATCAAGGTGGGCATTGGCCCCGGTTCCGTCTGCACCACCCGCAAGAAGACCGGCGTGGGCTATCCACAGCTGAGTGCCGTCATCGAGTGTGCCGACGCTGCCCATGGCCTGGACGGTCACATTATCTCGGTGAGGCTCGAAAAACTCGCTCGAGTCGTTCAATGTTCCCAAATCATTTGGAGGTGTGTCGTCTTGGAGGTAACTGGATTCCCCGGGGCTGCGATTGCAGGACGGCGGCTGTACCTGCCCCGGAGACGTGGCCAAGGCGTTTGGCGCCGGGGCAGACTTTGTTATGCTCGGGGGCATGTTGGCCGGACACGATCAGAGTGGCGGCGAGGTGATTGAGAAGGATGGCCAGAAGTACAAGATGTTCTACGGCATGAGTTCTGCCACGGCCATGGAGAAGTACCACGGAGGCGTTGCAGAGTACAGGTAGCCGTGCCTCGCCCCTTCTGAAGTCATTTGCTAGATCAGGGGTGGCCAAGCTGCGGCTCTTCGCGTGTTAAAGTGCGGCTCGCAGATCCCTCCCCCATCCCCTGCCCCCTCCCGGGCACCCGAGCACTTCCCCAAAAAGAGAAATGGAACGCGTGTTAAATCGAAAAACTGGTTGCGGTTTGGTAGTTTTGTGCTACTGCTACCTACGTACTGTTTGACTGCTTTTGACTCGAATAGATTGAAAGTAGTTAGAGTTTCATTGATTGCTCTGAACAAAAGCTTGCACCTCCCCCCGCGGCTCTTGGAAGTTTCGTGGTTTTATTTGCGGCTCTTAGACTGGGTCAGCCTGGCCACCCCTGGACTAGATCTTCACTCCTTAGTTGTCTTCGATTATGAGAGGGTGTGCCGCATTCATATCATTGCCTAACATAGCCACGGTGTTTCTTGCCCAGGGCCTCTGAGGGGAAGACGGTGCAGGTACCAGTACCGCGGTGATGTCCAGGCGACCATTCTGGACGTGTTGGGCGGTCTCCGGTCGGCCTGCACTTACACAGGTGCTGGCCGCCTCAAGGAGTTGCCACGGAGAACCACCTTTATACGTGTGACGCAGCAGCTGAACGAGGTTTTCCGTCAAGAAGCTTGAGTCGTGCCTTGTGCCCCATCCTTGCACGAGGAACCTGGACCAGGGCTGCTGATCCTCAACATTACTGGTCTCCTTTTGGCGGGGGGCAAACAAACCGATGCAACTAGGCTGACTTGAGAGCAATATGTTGCAGTTACAATCGGACGGATATTGCGTGTCTCTTGTGCACGCTTGATGTGGAACTCTGTCAAACGAGGTGCCAGAACCTGGGAGTGGTGCTTGGAAAGGGACCTCAAGGAAGGGTTGGAGCAGCAGCTGACTTTTTACCCCTGGGACTGAGTCTCCCGATAAAAGGGCGGGTGTGCAAGCAAGCTCATTTTGACAAAATATTGTTAACTCGAGTTTGATGTGTAAAAAATGTCATGGACAAGGTCTTGGGCACATTTCAAAATAATGTTTCATGTGATTGTGTATAACTGACACAACATACACTAAAATAGAAAACTAGGAAGGGGAAAAGGTTGCGCTTGTCGACTGCTGTTGCGATGCCTTCCCTGGAGTGTCGTCTCCAGCCATCTCTCGTGGTATGGTGGTGCTGGTGCTTGGATTTGGATGCATTACCCAAGGCTCTGGAGCAAATTTGATGATTGTAGCTTAAAATGTAGTGCAAGCACATTCCCTCCCGATAGTAGTTGTGTAACAAAGTTGTATTAATGGAAAATGAATGGCTGTTAAGGTGGAGGTTGTCCACCATTTTATTTTCACATTGAGCCGGTGAACTGGATGTTCCTGTTCACAGATCGCTGCTGACCGGCTCTAGCAGGTCGATCTCCCACACTGCACAGTGGCACTGCTACTGTGTTCGTGCCAACCTTTCACGCATGTTTCTGTCAACAGAAATTTCGGATAATTTCCTGTTGTGGCGCATTGAGGTGCTGTCAAGGATAGGCGAGCAGAGTGCATTTTTTGGAAAATCGGCTTGGTGTGCGACACTCCTACTTGTTTTGTGGTGGTCTCGATGCATAGGGCCTTTTTATTGTCTGTTCAGCGTGTGTGGTGCACTGGCCTTGTCCCTTTGCTTGAAACCTCTCGTATGTCTCTAGGCTGAGAGACGAAAGTTAGTGCTTGTTTCCCACCAAAGGCCCGTTCACACTCTTGCGACCTCTTAAAACTAGGTTCCTTAAAACCTCTTACGAGAGTACACACTGGCGCCATCTATTGGGTAGCAGTGTAAACTTGGCGGTCCGGCATATTTTCTAGTTCTCTCTCGCATTATCCTTTCTTTCTTCGGCGCCAGCGTGCTCTCTCGTCCCAAGAAATTTAAAGAAGTTTTAACAAGTCTCTTCCCTCTCGGTCGTACTCTGTTGCAAGAGTGTGAACGGGCCTTAAAAGTATGTGGAATTTAAAAACAAAATAGACAATTTTTTGGAGCCATTTCATCAGAGCCCTTATGCCCCCTGCTATTTATTGATACCAAAGTTTTTGCCTCGTTCATTTAATTTTGGGTGTAAAAGCCTGGCAGTATTACTACTACGAGCTGGGTTACACATAGTTTGTCTTTATTTCGCTATTAGCACCTTTTGTGCAAGCAAGTTTGGTTTGTTGTACAACTTCCGATGTCGCGTTGCTGCTGTCGGCACTGCACCTGCGCAACCGCTTCACACGAATCTGCACTGTGCCCATGGCAAATGCCAACTTGTTTGTAAGCAGCGTGTTGGTTCTTGGCCAAAATTTTGGAAGGCACTTATTTTACATATCTGAAAACGAGATAGTGATAAACTAGTCGGAATAGTGACAGTGTACTTACCTGTTTTGTTTTTTTTTTTCCTCGTTGGCTAGTCATTTTACATTCTAACATTGAGAATGTTCAATTGTTGGCTATGGTGTGCCATAATTGTATTTCACAGATCTGATCTTCCCCAAGTTCTTGTCTATAGTTGCTTATGTTGCATGTTGTGAAGCAGCTAGTAAAAAAAAATAAATGGTTTACATTTAACTAAGGCTTTGTAAAACTATGCAGAAATTGCAAAAAAAAAAATTGAGCTTATTTGTTTTTGACTGCCTGTTGTAATTTTTCTAAAATGCAAACAGCCATTTTTTTTTTTGGGGGGGGGGGGGGGGGAGGGGGGGGGGTAAATCATAATTTAAACAAAAATGTGTGCTGTGGGTCACTGGGTTACACTTACACTGGTTGCACAGCTTGGGTCAGGGAAGAAAGTCGTTTTTGATTTTGCACGGTCTTGAGGTATATGATGGAAGGATGAGGTCACCTAAATGAAAAAAATGACAAAGAAGAAAAAAATTTCAAATCAAATCAAATATTTTACTTTTTCCATTCAACAAAAAATGGGGGGAGGACGAAGAAAAAAAAGCTGCAGCTTGACATGGTCCTCGACCACCCTACAGAGGCAGTGAAGTTCGTAGGCCTGGAAAAACCACCGACTGACTCCTGTTCGTGCTAATCTACCATTTTTAAAATGCAGTGTCTAGAGTGCCGTCCGACGGCGCTCTTGCGGCTGCGGAGCATACGTGCCGTCCGACGGCACTTCACGTCATTCGAGTGCCATCCGACGGTGCTCCTACCGAGCTAATGGCGCCCTTGAGTGAAGAATGTCTTGCTTTTGGCACTTTGCGGCTGAATTTAGTATGCCTACTTTCGCTGTATATATTTTTGTGTTAAATTTTCTGATTATGAGTATAATTAGGTTCATAAAACTTTCTTCATAACAAATATCTGAAAACCACATGACATCCCTGCATGGCTAGTAGTCTCACGAAAATTTAGGTTGAATGCGTGCTTTAAGAAAATATTGAGATTTTATTGTATGTTTTATTCAAAATATTTTGTAGAGATTGTTGCCGCCACTCGAGAACGTACGATTTAAACTCAAATTTATTTTAAATCGCAACCTTAGAGAGAGTGCCACTTCGACAAATCGCGTGCCTGCACAGCGCAGGCATGAAGATACATAAGAAAGCATGCTGCTCGCTCCTGTAGCGTTTGTCTCACTCGTGCTTTACGTTAAAAGGGATACTTCACGAGATTTGAAATATACCCGTCGTTTTCAGAAACTGGCTGAATATGATCCACAATATCCGTAAATAACAATCGCACGTTTGTTTGAGCCTGATGGCAGTATTTTTCATTATAAATGGCCCACTCTGGCAAGCGATCGGAGAACAGCCAGCGGAGATCACATCACATCCAGTGCAATCGTGACTTAGGTTGTCTCGGGACGAGCTAAGCTGTGGCGAGGCTGGCATCGTCAGGATGCCCTAGCCGTTCCACCCACCGAAGCACGCCAGCGATGAGGCCACCGCAACTAACCCCAAAGCTGTTTTTGTGCGAATTTTGACAGGCGGGTAAATCTTCTATAATCTTGTAGAGGGACAATAGCAACCTCTGGGACACAAAAAGTCCGGGTGAAAGGGGGAGTGCCTCCCTCCCCTCTTGTGCTGGCTGGAGAGCTGTCGGCATGACTTCAGGTTCAAAGCACGCATAGTTCTAGTTAGGGGTGTCGCGAACTTTTGTCGAACCAGATTTTTAGGCCGAACTTTCGGGGTTCGACTGTGTCGAACCGGTTCGACGAACCTTCGAACTTTTCACCAGATTCGACCGGTTCGACTTTGTGGACAGTGTGGCCAGACCTTGATACAGGCATGTCTAGGTTTGGACAATTCTTTTTTTATGCAAAGGGTTATTTTAATTTTATGAACAGCTGCAATTAAAAGTAACTAATTTTAATCACTGAAGAAGTTAATAACTTAATTTTCTCTTACTGTATTAACTTAAATAACCAATCAGTGCTGCCCTTAATTCATCCCTTAGCCATCACCATCCAATCCGAAGCCAACTGGCCAGCCTGTCGCGCATGCGCACACGAGTCGAACCTCAATACAAGGTTCGTCGAACTTTCCGCTAAAAGTTCGAAAAAGTCGAACCTGGTCGAACTCGAACCTCGACTGGTTCGCGACACCCCTAGTTCTAGTCAAAACGGTCATCGTCACTGCCTGTCAAGGTTCCTAGACTGGCATTACAAACGCGGCTTTAGCGACATCCACCAAGTGCCCTTTGCTAATAGTTCGTTCAACACGTATAGACCAAAAAATCACTGCCCAAATTTCGTTGTAGTATCCTTAAAACGTTGGCGAGCAGCTGATGGAACACGTGTCAGAATAAGCATGACTTGTGCTTAGGAGGATATTGAATCGAAACTTATAATATACAGAAAACATCAACAAGTCGAATAGGGTCAGCTAAACCTGTACTTGATAATCACATGGCTGCATTTTAAGCAGATGACTATTTTTCATTCTAAATGACCGGATTTTGGCGGGTGCTTCGAAATCGGCCATTGAAGAGCGCAATGTATCTCGGGAGATCCTTGACGTCATCATGCCATGACAGGCCTGAATGGGGGGTAACCCCCCATTCACACTGGAAGCGGATCCGCGTTCGCGAAGCGGTTGCAAACGCGGTTGTATAGAAGTTTGCAAACATGGCGTCCCGACTGGTGCCCCACACGTGCAAGCACGTGTAGCGTGCGCGTGAACGTAGCTTTGGCAGGCTTGCAAATGCACGCGGTAGCTCGCCCGAGCGGCAACATGGCGGCGGCCAGATGCCTTGTTTGCAATCGTCTATAAAGATCTAGTGCAATTGCACGCGCATTTGATGTCATCAAATGCGCGTGCAATTGTACTGAATCCTTATACAACCGCGTTCGCAACCGCTTTGCGAACGCGGATCCGCTTCCAGTCAGGGTTGGGCAGAAATACTTAAAAATGTATTTGGAAATACAAATACTGGGATACATTAAAATAGTAGCTAAAATACTGATACTAAAATACATCTGCAAAAATGTATCGCGATACGTATCGGAAATACATTTTGAATGGAGGCAAAAAGTATTTGGAAATACAAATACAGGAATACATTTCAGGAAGGGCAGAAATACAAATACAGAAATACTGATACTGCAATACATTTTTCAAATTTGTTTGAGACGCCAACTAAGATGAAGCTTGACGTTTGAAGTCGAAGTTTTTGATCCCGAAATTACTTTCCCGTAGGCTTGGCACTTTGTCTTGAAGATAGTGGTTTCGGATTGCGCGGAGTCTTCAATAAGCTCAAAATTAAAAAAAAAAAAAAAAAAAAAAAAAAACTTTCCATCAAGGACTGACCGCGGTCCTTTCCCTGACATCCTGTCTGTCTGACGAGGGATGCGAAAAAACTTCGACCTCTAAATAAATTTGATGTCACCCTAAATCCCAACAAAACGTGACAACGCCCCTGTCCAATAAAGACTCCCCTGTCAACAATGATCAGATGACGTCGCGGTGGAATGAACTGGTATTCTTTATTTGTCTGGCCTTGAACATGAAACTTTACCACGGTGCTGTATGAAAGGACAATACGTACTTTCGTTGTAGGTTACCTCGTTGAAGATCGTGCAGGCAGTGTCATTTGGATTTTTCGAGAATAGTGGACCACCTGAAGCATCCTGGAACACATGTCTTATCGTCTGTTATGGTTGAAAAAAACGATACGGTGGCATCCCTGTTGTGAAGGTCCTTTCTGCCGACGCTTCGCCACCAACGCATAGATTGCAGTCCTCAAGTCTCGCCTAGCATCATCCAAAGAGAGACCTCGTGGATTGCGACCTTATATTGCTGGCGCAGGTGCGAGCTCTCCGAGAATCAGCGCGCTCGAGACGGGTCGCAGGGGTACGAAATCTGGGTCTGTACCGCGAGGCCACGTCTGGCATCCTTCCTGGGTTTCGAATCATCAGAGCAGCGGGTCACGTTCCCGTCGGCTGATGACGTATCCTTGAGTCGTGCAATATTACGGGCGCAGCCGCAGACGCATTCGAATATGTGTTGAACTTCACTGCGTGAGTCATCCTACTACTTCAAACCGACCCCCGCCAGGCTCGTGCTGTAATGGACTGTGACTCAGCTTTGCAGGCTGGGTGTACTGTGTACACTAAGGCAAGAGAGACGGTTAGCAGCGGGCATTGGATGCCAGGAAATAATGACTCAAGAAATCCCTACCTAAGGACCTGCGCCAGGAGATGCTCTGAATTCACTCCTGGCACGCCACCTGGTTCAAGACTTCTCAGAACAGGAAAAAGGACGCATAGAAAAATAGTCTGGAGAATCGAAAGGAAGGTCAGCATAGTAACAATTCCCCAGTATCACCTACACCCTCGTGCCCTCAAAAGTAAAAAAAAAAAAAAAAAGCGTTCGGACTTGTTTTTTTTTTTTTTTTTTTTGGGGGGGGGGGGGGGGAAGTATTTCTCAAGAAATGTAACGAAATACATTTCATCCTGATTGTATCGCGATACAAAAAAAACATTCCAAATGTATTTCGATACAGGAATACAGATACTGGTTAAAGAAATGTATCGCGATACAGAAATACAGATACGAAATGTATTTCTAAAATACTATCCCGATACATTTGTATCGCGATACTGCCCAACCCTGCTTCCAGTGTGAATGAGCCCTTAGTTCTTTTGAGAGCGGCTTTTGGTTTCGCGGATTGGGTTTGCCGTTCCTCCGTGATGTGCGGTTGACGAAGTAATAGTGACTCGAGGAACACCAAAGGTAAGACGTAAAGTGCGCGAAGTAACTGGGTATCGGTTGTCTCCGTTTAACATCGCAGTGCTGTCGACGAAAAGACTGAGTAACTGCTTTCGAAACGCAAGTTTCTGTACCTGTGGGGGGAATCTGGCTTCAGAAATAAACACAGTTCGCGGAAAGCTCGTGTTACGCTTTTATTTGCTGCTCCTCTCGTCCCGTACAAGAGACGTAGCGTCCTCGTTAAGCCTAATTGAGCTCGATTTGCTCGATTCAGGGCCGCCATAATGAGATGCAGGCGACGGAGGAACTTTGCTCCCCTGCTTTAGGGACGAAAGTTCCTCTCTTTCTGAAGGAACATAGGTTACAAGCAG
The DNA here is from genome assembly GCA_013358835.2 of Ixodes persulcatus. Lineage (NCBI taxonomy): Eukaryota > Metazoa > Arthropoda > Arachnida > Ixodida > Ixodidae > Ixodes > Ixodes persulcatus. Next base: position 285,748 of record JABSTQ010010779.1, read on the forward strand.
GGATGGGCAAAATGCATGCAAATATGTATCGAAATACAAATACAAAATACTTCGTCAAAAATGTATTTAATTACAAATCTAATTACATTTCCAAAAGAGCATTTAAGTACAAGATAAAAATACAACCAAATGTATTTGGTCTCCTCCAAATACTTTTCCAAATACATTCCTCAAAATCTGCGTCAGCGACTTCAGGACACCTGCAACGGGTTTCTGGGTATCTCATTTTAATTTTGCATCGCACACTCCGGAGTTAGTGTGCGAGGCTCTAGTAACGTAATAGAAATATAATCACAAAAAATGTAATCAGTTTGGACGTAATAGGTGAAAAAAAGTACAGAGCTTCAAACAGCTTTCTTTGTCGATTACATTTTGGTATAGACCAACAAAGAACCGAGACGACCAAGACGCGCAGCACTAGCTAGAGACTTTTTTATTGTTTCAACTCGTACCAGTTACGAAAATCTGGACGACCCGCGCATTTAGAATGTTCCAGGCAAATGTATGGATGGAAATCAGGCTGGAAAGCATCCCAAGTTTGTCACAGGCATTTATGTAGCCAGTCTGCCTGTGAACGTTGATTTCGTCACTATTCTTGCCCTGGACTAGCACTGGTGTATGAAGAGATGAAGAGTTTCTTGGTTTGTTGTTGCCGTTGGCATTGAGAGGAAGAAAGAGCAGCTTTGGACACGTCTTAGGATGAGCAAAATGAGTCGTGACAGTAAATTTGAGGGATGTATTTTCGCCCACAAAATTGTATTTAATTACAATATTATTTGAAATACCCTCGTTTTAGTATTTAAATACACACGTGAAATACATTACCCAATTTGTAATTAAATACAAATGCGAAATACACAAAGTATTTGAAATACGCATTTCAAATACTTGTATTTGAAATACTGCCCATCCCTGGTTACAACTTACAAGACCGTTCTTCCCCTAAGGGAGGACTATCGATACCCTTTTTTCTAAGAGTGTAGAGACACTAGAATATCCCTTCCAGTATTTCTTCGGAGTTGACAAAGCATCATTTCGTGATACAAATTTAACGAAACCAAATTTGGGGAACGTACTTTGAAGTCAGGAATTGTACTTTCCTCGGAAAGTACCAGAAAAGAAAATACTTTAAGTAAAGTACAAGTACATACTCAGAGAATGTACTTCAAGTAAGGTACTATCGTGGACACTTATAACTTATAACTTTTGATTAAGTTATCGGATCGGGCTGAAACTTTGGCATGTGGTTGTGACCTCTACCTCTACCTTTGGGCGGAGAATGAGCGTTCGGCGATGCCTAGTTTATTTTTGCGCTAAAAAAGACTAAATTTTCTTTTGTGACACTCTGTACAATGTACTTGGGAGTACTTCCCAACACTGACCAAGGCTAAAATTTTATCCACCTGTAACTACGATCGAAATCGAAAGTCCCACAAAACGTTTTGCTGGATATTTATAGTTTATTATTTATATTTATTATTTTTTTTTTATAGTTTAAGCCGTACCCTTTCAGTGGTTCACGCACAATATATGCTCAAACGGACTCACGCTCCTGCGCGGACAGCATCAGCAGCTTTCGCCAGTGTAAGCTGAGAAGGGAGTTTTAGAATAACGTACGCAATTTTAGCGCACGGTAGCGCTAAATTTAGCGCTTGCTTTAGCGCACGCGACAAGGGAGTTTTATATAGACGCTTTACAGCAGCTGTACATGGGCGCCGCCATAACTGACCTTCAGTTTTTGTTCCCTCTTATTCCGTTCGCTTGACTTCATCATTTCCACAGCAGGACAGGTTATTGCCATTTTAAGTGTTACTGTGTCCTTCCCCCCAGCATAGGCCGTTGTGGAGACTCGTCAACGCCCGCTTCAGTGGCTCGGCATCTCGGTAAGACAAGAGAAGGGCGGCAATGGCGGCTCAATCTGGCGCGTGTGTAAAGCGTCAATAGGAAGTATTCACTGGCGGCCATAGCTGTGTGCGCGACTGCTGAGCGCGTGCTGATGGCTAGCTTCCAGGGTTCTTTTGCAACGTGCATTCCACACCGTCAAAATGGCCGGTCTTAGCAGCCTATTAATGGGGGCTCGTTCTGAGCATGCGCTCTAAACAGCACCCACAAATATGGCGCCCAGCCGCCGCGACGCAAAAGCCCAGCATCTCGCGCTTGCTACGCCACCAAGATACAGTCACGATTTTTATTTCACATACGAAATGCTGCAACTTCAGAAAAAAACAAGAATTTTGGTCCGGAGTAACAATTTTACATTTGTTTAAACGTGAGAGTGCGACGCGAGCGGTCGACCGCTCGTGTCCGCCGCATGCGTCGCCTCGGCATGAGTGTACTCAGAGCCTGACAACCACAGCAGCGTAGTCTGACAACCGGGGGATGACTACTTCCGTCCGCCATATTGTGGCTCTGACTCATAGGAACTCTACGCGATTTCTCAGGAATGAACAAGACCAGTGAACAAGACAAAGAAGTAACGCCATATTGTGTTACCGCGAAATCCGCTTGTTCTAGCGGCCAACAAGCTCCGCCCATTGGCCAAACTCTCTCAGTATAAGGGCTCTGAGTGTACTGACCAGTGACCTTCGCCAATAAATGTTCGCTCGTCGCAAGCATCAAGTTGCCGGTGATCGTTGCCCACCCTACTGGGTTTTCCAAACCGAGTGCAGTGTCGTCCCGTAATGAAAATCGCAGTCGCAAGGATGCCGCCGACGTCGCGCTCACGACGCCTCCAAAGCGACCGCTTCCATGACGAGCCGGACGAGCCTGCGGGCCGCCATTTTTGTTTTAAACTGTGCTCGTCTTGGCTTTAGCCAACTTCTCATCACGAATCCTCCTTAGAGGAGCGCAAAGGCCCTTTGCGTACGCACGCTATTTCCGAGAAATAGCGCACGCTAAAATTGCGCACGCAAAGCGCAAAACCTGGTTTGCGTTCTGAGCATGCGCAGTGGCGAAGACGCTATTCTTTGCACACGCAAAGCTTTAGCGTGCGCTATTCTAAAACTTCCTATTTCCGAGAAATAGCGCACGCTAAAATTGCGCACGCAAAGCGCAAAACTTGGTTTGCGTTCGGAGCATGCGCAGTGGCGACGACGCTATTCTTTGCGCACGCAAAGCTTTAGCGTGCGCTATTCTAAAACTCCTAACGTACGCAATTTTAGTGCTCTAGCGCTAAAATCTGGCGAGATTTTAAAATTTATTTTATCAATTTGTTGTAAAATTTACGAAAGTCACAGGAATTACTAATTATTTATAGGAGGTTGCTCCAGCGACATCGCCATCTTCCTTACGTACACGTCCACGGGCTTCTGGCGCTTCTGGCGTTCCGGTTCTAGCAGTTCTAGCTGTTCTAGGGCTGTCTAGGGGGTTTTGCATTTTTTGCCAACCGAGTTATGGGCTGTTAGATCACACATTTTTACGAGTTTCAGTAAGTTTAAAGTTTCCTAGTGTTTGTGAGAATTGTGCGAGTTCAGCCTTTGCCAGCTTACTTGAGCTTTTGGCAATATATAGTGCTTGGTGCTCCAAAATTGTCTCGAAATGGCCCAGCCTCCGAGAGCGGACGTGAACTACCTCCGTGGGTTGTTCAGGAAGTATGGCAATTTCTTTTCTCATTGCTTGTGTCTTGAAAACACTGTAGGCGGTCTGAAATTCGAACTTATTGTGCCGAAGTCTAGCTAGTCGCCGATCCAGCGGAAGGAGTGGTTGATGGCCGCATTTTTTGCAGGAAGCAATTGCTAGCGCTTGCGTCAGTTGATGCGTCACCTTAGTCGCAATTCGGTAGATGGACGTTCCAGGCAGCTGATGGCTTTGGTACTAACATATCTTGCATGACAATAAGAACGCCGAGACAGGACACAAACAGGAAAACACACACACAAAGATCCGATCCATTGATGTGTGTGTCGCCCCATAAAATTTTGTTCGTTCACCTATTTCTCCATGATCCAGCGTGGATAAGGACGGAACTGGAAACATCAGCGCGACTGAGCTTCAGAGTGCGCTCTCAAATGGTAAGTCCCAACTGCACAGCTTGCGAGTGGCATAATGCTACGGTGCCGCAGCTATGTTGTAGCAACCGTTTGGTTTCATTCTAGGAACATGGAAGCCGTTCAACCCAGAAACCATAAGAATGATGATCGGTGAGTTCTGCTCGCGTCGCCCTCCCTACCATAGGAGAATTTCCCGATGCCTGGGCCCGTATTGCACCACCTTGTCTTTGCCTCCTTTCACACGCAGATTTTGCGTTTTGCCACAGTTAAATACACCTGGGGGGCTATGTTCGACAAATGTTTCGTTTCTCCTAAAAAGAAACGGAAATGACGGAAGTGCCGATATTGCGTCTGATTGGTTAGAGGTTCAAACGACGAAAGAGGGAACTTTCGTCATTTGAGCCTCTATCCAATCAGACACGATATTGTCACTTCCGTCACCTCCGTTTCTTTTTTGGAGAAACGGAAGTGCCGATATTGCGTCTGATTGGTTAGAGGTTCAAACGACGAAAGAGGGAACTTTCGTCATTTGAGCCTCTATCCAATCAGACACGATATTGTCACTTCCGTCACCTCCGTTTCTTTTTTGGAGAAACGGAAGTGCCGATATTGCGTCTGATTGGTTAGAGGTTCAAACGACGAAAGAGGGAACTTTCGTCATTTGAGCCTCTAACCAATCAGACGCGATATTGTCACTTCCGTCACCTCCGTTTCTTTTTAGGAGAAACGAAACATGTGTCCAACATAGCCCCTCTGCCCTTATGTATCACTGCAATTTTTTGCTTTGCTCTTCACTACATCGTCTCGAGTCTACCGAGCCGATACCTTAAGCGACAGTTGTATACAAACCCGAGTATTACATGCAGCGCTGGAAAGGGTATCAACTCAAGTTACACCTACTATCACTTCCAGAAAGACCCTTTTCTGCGCAGTGCGCTGCCATTTTGGGGACATCTGTCAGTGGAGTTTGCTTTGGCTACTTTCAGTCTGGCCACTTTGATCATCAGAGTAGCCAGACTGAATTGGATCATGGTGATCATGGTCATCATCAAGAAACTTGTTTGATTAGGGTATAATGGTGTACTATAACTGGGAGGTGTGCCAAGCACCGGTTGTTGCTGGGTCCTCCAACTGGATTCTGCTGTGCCGTAGTGCTACCAGTCAGGTTGCGGGCAGATTGGATACGGCACTCCGCTTCGAACGTACGCAATCCAGTATTGTAATTCCGTCAGAATTTTTTTTTTTTTTTTTTTTCTTTTTTTGCTTGCATTGTTGCTCTACAGCATGAATACATGTGAGAATTACACCACTTTACTTTTTTGTTTTATAGCAAAATAGAACACTGTTGAGTGTTCAAATCGAGAACACTCTGCCGATAGTTCGGTGCTTGACGGGTCATATTCGACTGATAGCAGAGGCAAATAAGAGCTATGGTGACCCTTACTGAGACTTTTCTCAAATATGCACCATGTAAATTTTAACTATACAATTTTTATATATTTTTATGAACAGTAATGTGCAAAGCCCCTTCGTCGTAAGTAAAGCAAATTACAAAAGATTATTTTCAATTTGCAAAACAGTATTTATGCTGCAGAGGTTATTTTTTATTTTCTGGTATTTTGACACAGGAACTGCCCAGATTTTACTTTATGCTTTTGCTCCTTGGACTTATTAGTTTGCTGCCTCGTTTTTGCCTCTCGAGGAGTGTCTCCGTCTTATGCAGAAAAACTTAACTGAGTGAGGCCGATGCAGTGGTGGGTAGCCAACCTTTGGGAGGTCTTGCGCCATAAAACCCGCAAACGAAACAACGACCTTGGGGAGTCTCTTCAGCGAGTCAATCATGTCATACATAATGTCAGCATTGACGTTTGCATGTGCTGAACATCTTTACAATGTAGTTTTCCAGACATCGGCACAAGCTGACAAGGGGCAAAACGATACAATGAAACTTCTGATTCCATCCGATTCTTTGTCATTAACCCTTTGCCTACCGCAAAAATTAAAAAAAAAAAAAAAAAGATTTGAAAATACAGATTTTTTTTTATGTGCCCTATACTCTGTTTCACCTTGTGTTGTACCGCAGGAAAGGCTACAAGCGCTAGCTCCTTGCTCTAGGGCACATCTCGGCGGCACAAGCTCCCGTGCACCAAGGGCAGCTGCCAACGCTATGAGCTCGCGCTTTTAGCCTTTGCTGCGGTACAACATAAGGTGAAACGGAGTATAGCCCAGTTCATCCATGGTAGCGTGGACGAGCCCAGCTCGTCGTCGGGGGGAGCGGTACAAACAGTGTGGACGAACCCAGGTCGTCCATGGTAGGGAAAGGGTTAACAAGTGGTTAAACATAAATAACTCCAAATTTGTATTTCATTTGTTTTGTAATAGCCATAAACCCCTAGGAATGGTCATGTAAAAATAATAAAGCCAAATAGTTACTGAAATTTAACGGATAAGCTCAATATTTCTTAAAAGCACTCAACGGAACACAGCCTTCTGCATCACACAGCAGGTTGTATTCCGTTGAGTGCTACAAATACCAAAAGATTTTTTTTTTTTTTTTTTTCAGGTTAGATTGTGGTGGTAGATAGGAGTGTTTAATAAAATAAACATATTAAAATACAGATCAAGGTGGGCTAACAATGGGCAGTTACAGTGACGAAAGTGTAAACAAGGAAAACTAATTGCGTGCAAACTTAGTGTAAAATCCTGAATAAGCACCCCCTCAAAATTTGAAGATAATCATGTGACACCAGGGGCGGATGCAGGAATTTCCAGGGGGGGGGGGTCAGGTGTTGGTCAGCGTACCTTATGTTCAGGAACCCACCCCTCCCTCGTTTCACGCCCTAAATTTTTACACGTGCAGAAATCAAGAGGGGGGTCAGGACATCCAGACCCGCTCTAAATCCGCTCCTGTGCGACACTGGAGCGCTCCTTCGGCCAACAATATGTAGATATGTATTTTCCAAATGTTACAAAATTGAGGGGTGGGCACTTTTCGTGGATGCTCGGTATTTCAGGGAACATTGAATCTTTGAAATGGAGAACCTATCCACTAGGCATGCATGGTTGGGTATATTTAACATTGTGGGATAGCCATCATGAATAAAAAAAGTTTTATTGCTCGTCTTGACTGAAGGTCGAGGGCTTCGCGGACCCCCCATTTGAGAGCCACTGAACTAGGTGGTGCCACTCGCAGCTTTGAATTTTGGTGGTGGTGGTAGAAGTCAGTTTTGAGACAAAGGGATGGAAAATGATTTTCTTAAGTGCAGATATAATTTGAGTGGGTGATTGAGTCTACAGTTCCAAAGGTGCCAACATTAACGAGAAAAGCTTTCAGTGCAACGACGCGTCACCGCAATCAAGGGGAAGACTTGTCGCCAAATTACCCAAGCACCAAGGAGAATGCGGAGAATGTAGGTACACATGCTGCGCATTCTCACCTTCCCTGTATGGAAGATTCAAAGTATAACCAAAATAAGACCTTGAGGAATGCATGTGCAAAATGCCATTTCTTTTAGATGTTTGCTTTGGAACAGTTACTGCTGCAGATACCAGCAAGTGCAGGGCATCGTGTAACTGCAGTCGTGGTATGTGCCCGGGTAATTTAACAAAAGGTCTCTTCTGAGTGGGTTTGAATTTCCCGTCCCCAATATGGCAACTGCACTGTCAACAAGAAAAGGAATGCGATAATCTGGAAACCTATCCAGTGACTAGCAAGCACTTTTCCACGGGCAAGAACCCTGGTCCCGCTTAAACTGCCTCTTTCCAATGCTCCTAAAGTTACCGCAAGCTGGACTCTGCTGCACCATTGCTGCCGAGAGACGGACCCCCATGCCGAGTGTTGTAACGCCACTTACGCAGCCGAGACCAACTTGTGAGGGAGAAGTGCAGGCACTGTAGTGGACAGCTGAGCTCCCCTGTCGTCATTGCTGCTTCCTCTTCCTCCTAAACAGACATGTTTCGTTCGCCAGGCATGTTTGACCGGAGCCGTGTCGGGACGGTCGACTTTGACGAGTTTGTCTCTCTGTGGAACTACATCACCAGCTGGCTGAGCTGCTTCCAGAGCTTTGACCTGGACCGCTCGGGTGCCATCGACAAGCGAGAACTTAGCGAGGCCCTCACTAGGTTTGGTGCGTATGGTGGCCACTCGTGCCTTGCCAATTTTCTTGGAGGCCCGTGCGAGCTTTCGGTTGCTTCTGTGCACAGGCTACCGGCTGAGCGAGCCGACGATGACCATGCTGCTAGTGAAGTTTGATAGGGACGGCAAGGGATCCATCAACTTCGACGACTTCATCCAGTGCTGCGTTACACTTCAGGTGCTAAGCTCTTCTGTTTCCCCGAGGCTAGTATTGTCCGTCAGCTGACGTTAAAGTATGAACCGCATGTAAGCTATTTGGCGAGCGACGAGACAAGCGACGGCGATCCCCTTCATTGTCGCTCGGTCAGTCGCGCGACGTGACGAACCGCATGAAAGTTACTGGAGCAAGCGACCAGGGCGATGAGACGTTTTCTAAAAATCCAAAAACCAAGTGACGCGACGAGCGAGAGCGAGAAATCTGTCGCTTGTTGCTGATTCTCGTCGCTCGTCTCCTTGCTCGCTAAATCGCTTACGTGCGGTTCAGCCTTAACTCTTTCCCGACCACGCCCATAGGTCATCGATCACGGGTGATCAATGGTTTCCAAGCGCCATCAAAAAAATGAATTTAGTGCGGAGTATTATGTTCCACAATCTCATTGATAGCCGAAGAACCGTAGTTTCGGTTTCAACGTAATTTTGAACTTGGCAACGAGCTGGTGTGCTCTCCAATATTGTCCTGGGTGTAACATGGCTAACTGGTTGCATCAGTCTTAGTAACAAAGATGGCATTATTTACATAATTCAACTGTATCGTGGCACATTTCTTAGACTTCAAGAGCTCTAGGGACACTTTAAATGATGTTATAGGCGGCGCTTAACAGATGGTTGTCAGTAAGCATCACTATAATTTCCAATGCTGTCCTGAGCCGGCGTGCACGTTTTATGTTCCCAACAAGGCGGACAAAAATGCTAAACACGAAGGAACTGCAATTGAGACTATGACAAAACCAAGGTAGAACACAAAGAAAGCATTCTGCTGGGGATGTGAGGTGTAGTGTCTGTGTTTCACCAACATAAGCATTCCATCGTTGAAAAGCACATGTGTTAAGGAGACCAACTCAGACGAATCAAAAATATACGTCGGAGTATACAAGCTTTCAGAAGTAATAGCTGTGGGTATTTGTATATTCTGCATTTTTTTTTATTTGTTGTTTACTTTGGCATAGCTGTAGAACTCTCAGCATTTATACGCCTTCCGCACATACATAGTATTTTCAAAAAAATTTAATTTTAAAATCTTTTTTCCCCATTATACCAACCCGTTTCTTTTGAAAGAACAATTGGCCACTTTTTGATGTGCCGTATTTCTGCATATGCAAATTCGGAAGATAAAAGCGGTTGCACGGATCGTTTGAAAATTGCTGCTTTTCCCGTGGTCAGGAAAGAGTTAACATTTAAACGACGGTGGAGTGGCATTGAAGCATGTTTCGGAACTGTTTGCGGCAAAAGCTAAGGGCGTGTTGTGCTACAATGGGATGACAAAAGAAATATAAAGTTTTTTCTTACAGTAGAAATGAAAGGATCCAGCTTTACTTTGGTTTAGTATTTACAGCACCAAAAACAAAACCTATTAGAATCCAGACTAACTATCCAGATGGCACCAACTAAGGCAAAGTTTCTCATATTTTGTACAATTTGTCAATGCTGGCTCCCCAGTGTTCTCTACCACTGAACGGCCACTAAAACACCGTGTGCCCTTTCCGCACCCCTAGACCCTGACGGCTGCATTCCGCCATCACGACACAGACCAAGATGGCTGGATCAAGATTTCCTACGAGGATTTCCTCCGGCTGGTGTTCAGCGTGCGCATGTGATGGCCTTCGGGGAGTGTTGTTGGTTCCTTCTTTCCCCTTCACTCCGTTTCACGGCGTAACAGTTTGTTTTGTCCAGTGCTTGTACGGTCCCGGACAGGCACGTCTCCGTGCCGTCAGGGAAATGTGCCGAGGGGGCTGTTGCCTTTATTCCGTACCAATATTGCATCAGGTGCCCAGAAATGTCAACAAAGTTAATAAAGGGAATGCTTCTCGATGCCCGAGCCATTTGTCATCTCAGTCCTTAAAGCACTGTAGCTAGAAAAGGGGCTTGTTGCTCTTGTACCTAGGATTTGCATGCTAAACAATCGTTTGTTATCTCGTGCATTTTGTTTTGCATTTGAAACTTTCAAAAGACTGGCATTCTTTTCTTCTTTTTCCCCCAAAGGTAATGTGGCAAGATTTCATATTCTAAATGACTTACTGGTGCAATGCTCTTTCTGAAAGCCAGATTCTCCAAAGTTTGCTGTATTATGTACCGATATCCCTCGTTTAATTGAATAACCTAGGGTGCCCTCTGCATCAGGTAATGACATCTGTCCATTTTGTTCCGAACACATCTTTCTTTTTTGTTTTGGAGCGTGTAAAAGAACGTCCTCTGGCACGAGTGCTTGGTGTTTTCTATGGTGGCATTTTGTTTCCGGCCATCTCTTTGTACATTCCCTGTAAGTGCTAACTGTCGGCATTGGGTACTAACTACAAAGAATGTCGTCGCCCTAAATGGAAGGACATCATGGCACCCTAGGACCTATCTTTTAGTGCAAATTCTTATAAGGAAATAAATACAAGCAGCTGGCGGCCTCACAGTTACTCTTTCTGCATTTAAGTGATTGTGCTTAAACTGTAAATAGAACTTGCAATAAATATTTTGGAATGCTGCTTGGTGTAGATTGACATGACATTTCAAAAGCACTTGGTATGCTCTGTGAAGCATGTGAAAACAAAACACAAGCAGCAAGACACTTTTTGGAAAGTTTTTATTTTAAGGAAAAAGGTATATGTACAAATAGCATACAAACATTAAAAAATTGTCCCTTAACTGTCCTAGGAAGACTTTCTTTGTTTTCTTTCTAACCAGAGGTACACTACTTCCTGGTAGCATGTAGAAAGTCAGCACAGGTTGTAGGCGTTCTTTCACAAAAATCCTTAAACACTTCCAAAAATAACTAGAAAACAAGCCAAATCACTATTTTGGAGTGGCGATTTCAACCTGCCAAAAAAACACGGAGTTTGTGCCGAGGGCAGGAAGTCTGTAGGTGAGCTTTGTGATCATTTAATCGTCAACTTTTTTTTATACATTTTCCAAAAGTTCTTATTTAAGCAGATGTCTGCAAGAAGGGGGCCAGGGAATTTTAAAATGACAAATTTACAGGCCATTTATGCATCACCACTGCTCTAGCCATGTAGCCCTCATTCCACTGGCAGGCACATGCAAGTGGTAAAACAGCCTGCACACAATTGACAAAGCACATTCCACATCTTTGATGGCAACTAACAGGGAAAGTTTTGTGAATTTATTGTTAACCAATGAGCTCCGATGCATGGTGCACTATGCCACCAATGTCTGGACAGGTGTTTGCACATAAGTGACATTTGGTAATCCCTGGATGGGTGGAATGGAGCTGGCAACAGGTTTCTTTGCACTTGATTTGCAACATTAACCATTATGGAAGAGCCTGCTAAATACCATAGTGCCCTGGTTTGCACCACAGCCATTGCGAACTACAAAAAGAAGCATATCCTCCAAGCTAGTCAATATAAGCAATTAAGGAAATTGCGCAGTAGCATAAATAACCTAAAAGTATGGGGCACTCAAAACACTGCCAAATAAGGTGCTTGGTTTCACCAAGTTGATGGCACAACAAACCTCTGCTGCATATTTCCTGCTACCGTCTTAAGTACGCTGCAACTACTGGGGCTCCACCCATTACACTTCCTACGGCACCCCTTGTGACAACATTGATCCAAGACCTTTCTGACAGTGCTGCCTTTGCTAACACAAAATGTGAAATCAGACAGGCTCAAAGTACTCATGCTGCTAGAAAAAAAAGTGGAATGCACAAGCCCTAGCCGCAACAGCCCAAAGACTGCATGCACTGCCCCAAACAGAACTGGTGCAGTGCACTTGAGTCTTGCTGCATTTCAATGTACATTACCTGGCTGTCTCAGTGCTGCAGCCCAAGAACCTCACACAGACTAGTCCCTCAGCAAATGGAAAGAACTGTGGGCAAAAGGATATCCTGACACAGTATACCAGCTTCCCTCACAAGCAACGAGCACAGACAGATTACGACTGCTTGAAACAAAATAACCACACTTCTGCCTTCATTAAAAGCACATTTCAGCAAGCACATACGATTGAGCCAATTGTCAATAAACTCCAACAGGGTCAAAGAGCAGTCAAGCATAGTTTCTTCTAAGCACTACTGCTTTTGGTGCAGTTTTCTCTCTTAGAGCAATTAAAAAGTCCAATGTTTTTCTTTTTTCGAAGAGTGGCTTAGGACTATCGATTTCTGCCAGCATGAACAAACACACACTGGCACATCTTGTCAAGTGGCCAGTTTTTATCCTGCGAATGAACCTGTGCACAATAGGTGCGAGTATTATCAAAGGTATGCATAATCATTTTCTGCAGGTGGTTAGAGGGTCAGAAATAAAGTCGGACAAAACCTGCAGCTTGTTTAAACATGACGTTAGACTGTAGTTTACTACATGCCACAACAACCAGCGATGTCTGCCAAAACATGCTCAATCAGGCATCCAACACAGTCTAAGAACCCAGCATGTTAGAGAGGCTAACATATTACAAAACACAGCAGTGAAGGAGTTTGCATAAAGGTGCTTAAATATTCTGCTCTCAACTACATCGTCAGTCGGCCACTGCTGCAACTGAATTAAAATTATATGAAAGATTGCACAGGCCGCCCATGACCATCCTTTTTGAATGTGATGAACAGCCGTTCAAAACCTTTGAGGTTGTGGGGAACAGTGAAACCTGGCCAGTCTCCCAATTAACTCCCGGCTACTGTCAACACAACCAGAAACTTCAACTTGGCTGCAACATACAGATGTGTACAAAGGCTTATATATGCTGCGTAAACCTATGCAAAACAACAATATATATATTTAGGTATATTCTCGACTGCTCGTACAAATTTGAGCAGATAAAACATAAAAAGTTAGAATTGTAAAATTCTCAGCTGGCGGCACCTTTGAGGCCCATGCTCAAAATAAGGATAGTTATATAGTACTAAAAAGTAAAAATGTTAAGCAGTCCTTTCAGCTTCTTTTGACTAAAAAGAGTACGGCATAAGGAACTTGCTGCTTTATCGAGACCCATGTCTCTGAATTTGGACCAATTGAGCTCTCATTTAAGTGTGCTGCCTTTACCTCCGAGATATATATATCTCTATGCTTTCCGTACGCCGCTCTGCATTCCCCAAGAAAGGTGAGACTCCCCACGCGTTTATTCAATCAAAGAAAGGCTTACACAATGTTGACTGTGGCTTTTACAAAATCACATGGAAACATGTGCCTTTCTTGACTTGCACTCTGAACTTTGGCTTTACTTCTCCTTGAGAGAAGCTTCCAGGGCTTGTTGGAGTGCGTCGTCGTCGTCAATGCCGTAATCCTGCCGGGGAGAGACCAGCAAATGCGGGCAACGCTGCCACAGTGCACGGGCCACAAAATAGAGCTTTTTACACGGTGAGCAAGCTCGCATCATTTTCAGCAAGTCCCTAGCACCCCGACTGAAAAAAGGCAAACGGCCAAATCCTCCGAACTCCCTCCAACCAGTGGAAGGCTCAAAAAATGACACCACAGTGATGCTGGCCTCCGAACAGAAGTCATTTCTGAGCAGGCAGACAAAATCACTCCCAACATAAAATGCACGTCACAACAGAAATATTTTTGTTTTTCCTTTGGGGAAGTGCAATTTGTGACACAAGTGTCTTATCTCTGGCTTAAAAAAAAAAAAAAAGTGTTTTAGAGGCGCAGTATCACTTTAAAGTGCCGGGATCATGACAGTTGTCTGAAAGGGGCCACGAAAAGATTTTGAAATTTGAGGCTTATTAACGTTACTTTTATGATTATTGTGTTACATGGGAGAGAAAAACAGACACGTCAGATCTCATAAAATAGTGTAATCCCAATGTGTAATTGGAAAGCAAGAAATGGGACCGTTTACCATTCAATAGCCCCAACAGCGGCGTGGTGGTTACCAGGAGATGACATAGTGAACTAGGAAATTCCGCGATCTAGACTCCCGTATCGTTAATATTCTGATCTGGACAAAGGACAATGGCCCCTGGAGCAAAGGTGGTAGGCGGTCCTTTCTGAAGCACGATACTCTCAATTGTGCTAGACATGCTACAGAACAAGAAGCTTCTTGCACCCGGAGATATGTGACTAAGCATGTGGCCTGCAAGGTGCTGTAAAAGTTCAGAAGTATTACACACTAATCTGAGCACTCTTAAAATAAAAACTAGCGTATGCAAGCAAAAATTACTCTCCACTCTGCATTTCATGTAAGGGACGAGAAAAGTGCCATAGAATGTTTGTCGTACAGTTGCCACCGTGACTGGGATGGCGCCAGACTTGTAGAAAACTGGTTATACCGATTTTGTAGACTCCATATGAGAAAAAGAGTGCACATTTTTTGGTTCCTCACACATCAAGAATTGACAGGGCACAGGTATGACGTTTTCAATTTCCAGGGGGGCAATGAGCCCGCTGTACCCCCACCCTCCGACACACATACACAATATATCAGTGATGGAAGTGGCATTTGACTTTTTGTAGCAGGTTTTAGATCCCACCATGTGTTACCACATTAATGATGATTATTAATGGACAAAGAGTGTGTTGGTCAAGATTGATGAAAAAATAAACATGTAAGAGGAAGACGACACAACCAACTAGCATATCTGCTAAAACGTCGATCAATGAAAATATGTTCCACCAAGATATGGTTGTGTCGTCTCCGTCTTACATGTTTATTCTTTCTTCAATCTTAAAAAAAAAAAACAACAAAAAAAAAACTTAAATTTATTTTCTAATTGTTGATAATAATTGAAGGTTCACCTTTGATATTCAGGTATATTACTTATTACCTCTTGCTACAATACATATAAATAATCATAAAAAGTATAGCATGGCACGCAACTGTTTCTAAAAAAAAGCTCGAGGTATACCTAAGCACTTCTTATGAGTTGTGAATGTGAAAGCATGCAAGCCGCTCGTCTGCTCCCTTTTTCGTCTGCTGCGTACTTTTTGCGCCGGTCAGCGCGCGCCCTCTCCTCGCCGCTCTGACCTACGACGCTCCGTGTTAACGGCGCGCTGATGGACACGCAGTGCCACGGGGCGAGCGGTCGTGGAAACTGACGAGCGTAGCAACCAATGGGAGCCCCGTCGACGCGCGCCAGCCAATGCAATCAAAGGCAAAATCCATCAGCTTTACTTCGCTCCTATTAGGATCGCGGAAACTAGGTGACGTTTTCGCGCTTCAAACTGATGACGTCAGCAGTGATGTGATTGGCCTAAGCCGTTTTGGAGCACCTTTCGGAGCAGCCAAAACAGTGTTTTGGAGCAGCAAAAGTGGCCTTTGGAGCAGCCAAAACAGTGTTTTGGAGCACCAAAAAGTGGCTTTTGGAGCAGCCAAAACAGTGTTTCGGAGCAGCAAAAGTGTTGGAGCAGATATTCTTAGAAAAATAAAAATGTTTGTTTTAAGTGCTGGACAAACGAAGGGCACTTTGTTCGCTGCAATAAACAATTATGGCCAAGTTAGACCACCGAGTCTTTCAACATGTAACTGAAATGCCAATGATATAACAGATTTTGCAATGCTTCAATTAAATGACACATATATATGTACTCGTCATAAATAAATATGAACCAAACTGCACACATTAAACCTTATTTGAAAATAACTAGCTTAGTAGTAAATATCACAGCATTAGGTTGACCAGTTATATAATATATGAAAGCAGTCTCCGGCTGATGAGACATGTAACTACAGCAGTGCAATGCGAAATTGTACACAAGACAAAGGTGCATCACGAATAGCGGGTGCTTCTCTTTTTGCTTTTCGAACCTTTCTGCAAGGCTGCTGCAAGGCTGCTGCAAGCCTCGCTTGGCCTTTGGCTAGTAATGAATGTCCACTTGCAATGCCTCCAAAGAGACATTCAGACATTCCACAAGTGTATACATACATTGCTGAAGCCATTGCCGAACAATTCCGAAAAACCGCTCGCCACCGTTTTACTGGATTCCGGCGTGCCAGAGTTTCGTCAAAAGTAAGCAAACGTAAAACAATGGATTGCAAGCGTCCCAGCTGGTGCCTCTGTCGTGCATTCATGTTTGCATGCAGATGAGGGCAACTTCCGCAGGCTTGCAGCTGCACGTGCTTCGTCGCGCGAGCGGAGATATCTGTTCGATCGAAACGGAAACCATGCCTCTCCGCTCCGTCGCCAACTGGTTCCCAAAATTGTACGCAAAATGTAACTGTCCAGCATACGACAAAGAACAGTCTAGCGGCACGTGCTTGCCAGGCCGGCTAAACACACAGAAGCTAAACAAGCTAAACACACAGAAAAAAAAAAACCTGAGCGCGCCGATGCAAGACATCGCGAGCCAGGGTCAAAAATAGTGATGGGCCGAACTTTTGCCGAATCGAAAGTTCGGCGCCGAATCTTGGGATTTGGCAAAGCCGAACTTTTGCCGAACTTTTCTAAAGATTCGGCAAAAATACATTGTTACCAGACTTAACGTTGATATTTCGTTTTTTCTGGCGAAAAAAGGTTTTATGTTTCTTTTTTCTTAACTTAAATGCAACATGTAATGCATATTGACATAGTTATTACTAAATAAGGTGATATTCTACAAGATAATTGTATCGGTGTCGTTTTTGTGTGTTTACTGGCAATTTTAGTGACTCCTTGCAGAAGTGGCGTGACAACAAGCCTTTGGGTGGAAGCGAGCGTGGCACAGACGCTACGAGAGTTTCGGTTTTGAGGCATCATCAGCGCAAGCCTGCATGTGTGTGTAACATCAACCTCCTTGGTGTACATTGTTAAAATGAAGGCAATAACGCTGCGTTCTTGCTTTCTCTGGGAGTCACCGTTTTGTGCGCGAAAACGAACGCAAAGTTGCTGAGCCTTCACCAGAAGAGATAATAATATTGTAAATATGGATGTTTGTTTTTTTTTCGATTTGAGTCACTCGACGTCAGCTTTGAATTAAAGTGTGCGTCCCGTCTCGTTTTTAACCTTTGAAGTGCCAGTTTCTGATGTTAGGGCATACACGAACGTTTCGGAAGATAGGGAGAGTTAGGAATGTCGGATGTGCAACGTCGAGCATTAAGCCTGGTTCAGACAGTTGCGTTTGACTGCGTTTGACTGCGTTGCGGCAGCGAGAAACCAGCACATTCCTCCTGCTCATAGCGCGTGCCAAGAGATTCCTTAAATTGGGTTCCACGCTTCATACGAAGCACAGATGTGCCGGTGACTGGCTTTCGGTTCTCGCCGCAACGCAGTCAAACGCACTCAACCGCAAGTGTCTGAACCGGCCTTTATAGTTCTGTGTTTAGTTTTATGCAGACACATGAAAATCGCGAAATAACACTAATTGAAAAGCAGTATTATTTTGTTTTGGAACACACTACTCCTGAGCCGAAAACAAAATTGTTATAATTGCGAGGAGTGCTTTAGAGTAATTGTCGGCCAATGCTTCAGAATGCACCGCATCATTTGTCACTTGCGCAGTGGACTGCGTAAATTACTGGTCGATCTTCTATTCTCGAGGCAGAAAATATTGACGAGAATCATACTCGCTCACAAACGCGCAGTTACCGTGTTGCCTACTCCACACCTCGCCGTAACCGCTGGTAGTACTAAACTGCACGATGGTAACGGCACGACTGCAGGGCGTCCATTTGCAATCCATGGCTCCGAGCCTCCGTCGCATTCTCGCGCGTGCGCAGACATTTGCCGAATTTTTGCCGAATCTTTGCCGAACTTTCCTTCAAAAGTTCGGCATTTGCCGAACTTTGCCGAATCTGAAGTTCGGCAGATTCGGTCCATCACTAGTCAAAAAGGTCTTGGAGCACTTTGTGCAACGGCTGCACTTGAGACAAACAAGCGCGCTGTGCGGGTTCAGTGTGCAGAGATTGCATTCTTTGCTTTAGTTCACTTCTCTTCACCAACTTCCTTTCGCGGCAGATTTTTCGCGTACCGGGGTCGCTCTCGAAAGAAAGCCCACCGAGAGAAACTATAGGTAATCAATACTTCGACACAGCAGTCTTTGAGTTAAAGAAAGATTTTTAGAGTAGAGTAGGATTTTAACAAGAACAGGGATGTTGATGAACATGCGGCGGTCCTTACGTTACAGTTTAGAAAGCGCCATATATGCAGCGACGTGGGGACGGCTGCCGGCAACACTCGAGTTTGCGCGAACACGGTGACTGGCAGACAGGGGCCACAAATTTTGTTTTCCCACGGCCTTTGCTTTCAGGAGCGAGTGCTTCAGCTCATAAAGTAACTCGCGCCGGGCAAAAAAGTGGTTTCGTTTCACAGCAAGACAGTAAGGCTGGTACCCGGCACGCTTGCGTCGGAGCGTACGCACAAGCCCGCATCTACAGTTGAAAAATTTTTAAAAAGCCGCGAGACGAGAGACGACGGGAAAAAACATAGAGTTATTGTGGAAACCATGCAAGAACGGATGGACGATTGATGCAGAGTACTTTCTGCTGGGCGACCGCTTGGCCCACGTAGCTCACGCATGCTCAATTACGACACTCAGTTTAGTTCCGGTTTTGAAAGGGGACCGAAAGTGGTCCTTTGGCGCAGGCTTGGTGCAGATTACCCAAATTTTGGCAAAATGTAGCAGGATGTAGCAGGGTTAGGCCCTTGGCACAATTGGCGCAGCAATCACATCAGTGCGTCAGCTCGCTCCATGGGACAGTTAATGCTTTCGCATTAAAAAGGCTCAGGTCAAAGTAGGTTCTGTTCATAATGGGGAAAGGAAAAAAAAACATTGTTCAAACATGCATCATAGCAGATACTTCCGTTGAGATAGCGTCTCTACCATTAATTAAAATATAAAAGGTTTAAACAGCACAAACAAAATGAGGACAAAAGAGAGACAAAGACAACAGGATAGCTCCTGTGTCTGTCTTTTTTGTCCTCATTTTGTTTGTTTATTAAACCTTTTAATTAAAGGGCAACTCCACTCCATTTTTACAATTTTTGGGTTATGATCTGTTTAGTCGAAGTCGACGACCCTGAATCACGAGATATAATTTGTTTTTCGGTAGTGTGTATAGTTTGGTAGATATCGTGAATCTAAGTATCGTTCCGGCGGCACGGCGAAACCGAAACTACCGGCTGAAGCAGCTTGGCAACACTGATGTTAGTGGCGCGTCGCCGGCATGACCTAGTTCTCGTCCCGCGCTTGAGCCGACGCACCGATGAGCCGACGCATCGACAATGTCGGCTCAGTCCCACGTGGAGTTTCAAAACAAGGTAAGTTGCACATTTTCTTTCTTTACCGCTTCATTTTGTTAATATGCACCAAATGTAGTAAGTGTTAGTGTGTATTTATAAATTTGCCGGCCGAAAAGCGAATCCGACTGCTATAAATATGACGCGGTCAGTGCCGGCACAGCGTGACTGCATTTGTTTCTTGCTCGCGGACCGAGAGAAAACGAAATAATGGGAGATAGATGGACAGATGTATCCAGCAGCCGTCTAAGTTGTTAAAGTTAATGTGCCTTTATGTGCACACTAGTTATATCAGCCACGACCTGCTGCGTCCGGCCGATCATGCTGGAGCAGCCGGCGGACGGAACGCAAACAGCGACAGCACGGCATCGTTCTTCAAAGACGCACGTTTCGTGGAGAAACCCACAACAGTCAACAGCTGCAGATCCCGTGTGTAGGTGTCTGACGTAAAGTGCTGGGAGCAGAGTTTCACGTTGGAGCTCGAAGTCTACGGTCTTCCGAATTCTATCCGCCGAATGGCACCGACCCACACCTTGTGCCTCTTCCGGTCTCTTGGGAACTGGTGGAACCGCAGCTCCGGGTTGCGCACCGGATTGTTGGTGCAACCCACAGCACTGCAAGTCGTGCTCGACATTGCCCAACGCGAGTTCGGCGAGTCTCTCCGGCTCCATGATACGCGCATGAGCGAGCAGCACCGCTTCACTCTCTTCCGCACTGTTGTGGAAGCAATACTGGAGTAAATTAACTGCCTGGATGCTAATGAAAATAGGAAAACACAGGATAACGTGGTAAGCACCTCTTGACGTCAGCAGAATTGCAAAATGCCACGGGAAACGAAGCGTCCGCGGCGTCCGTTTGAGAGCGTAGGACTAAACCTACGTCATTGCACAGTGTTGCTTCACTAGCTCACCCGGTGCCAGCGTTGCTCACCCGCTTTCGGGTCGCTAACCGAGCTGGGAGAACATTTTTAATATTGATTTTAATCGGTAATGCGGCGTCGGTTTGACGTAATATTTTGGGTATGACCGTACTTTGACCACCTAAAGCGATATCAGTCATTTCAATAGGGTCGACTTTTTGAGTGGAGTGGACCAACTAAGTTTTAATGACTCTCCCACTCCAACGTTTACACTCACAGTTAATGTAGCCTGTCAATATCATTTATGTAAAATTCAGGAAAAAAACTAGCATATCCACTGAAACGCCGATCAATGCAAATATGTTCCACCAAGATTTCTGAACCTACAAAACTCAGATATCTAACATCATAAACCCTTCTTGCTAAATGAAAATGACTTTTTGAAAGAATAACAATACTTCACCAAGTGATGCACTTTATTTAGCCTGCATAAAATAAATTCTGACGGCTCTTGCCAACGCCGCTAATCACAAAGTCAACCATGACACGTCACCAACTGCGCATTTTGAATGCATTGGGATGCCACCAGACATTGCGCTGTTTTGACCTGACCGAATTGGAATATGATGAGCGAATATTTCGTGGATACTACTTGTTCCCCGAGTAGCCTGACCCACTAATGAGGTAATAACATGAAAAGTGCAGAAGCTCAAATATCGTTAAAGGGACCCTTTAAATTGTTTTTATTTGGTCTCCAGGATCACGAATAATTATATTTAAGATTAATGTGCCAAGTAGCCACAACAGCACTTTCAAAGTAGCGCCAAAGCCCCTCCTGCCCGGAGTGTTAGGAAAGAATTGCGACGTATCATACAGAAATCTCAACATTTCCGCACCTTCCGCATACCTTAACCGAGCAGAAGACGACGACAAAGTCAAGTCAGTCAGACCCGTCTCACTTCAGCTCCGTCAACATTTGGCGTTTTTGCATCCCACGCTTGGGCTTCGGCCCACATGTCTCATAACGGCACTACAACGACCCTTGGCACCGCCAAAGATCTTCACGAACTTCCCCTGCCTGAAAATATGGACTCCCAACCCACCGAATTCGGGCCAGGAACCTCCGCTTTGTTAACCCTAACGCCGAAAGGCACCGGCCGCCGCTGCTGTAGCGGCTACCGAGGGCACGTCGCATTTTAACGCGTAACTCATTGCCGCGTGGAGCCACCCTGCGCTCGCTACTCGGAACCAGTTCTACATCTTCAGCGACGACAAACTCACAGGCAGCCGTGCTACGGCTCTCGGAGCCGTCGAGATAATTACCGGCGTGCTTGATCATCAGCCCAGCAAGCCCGCGAGACAGATTTTGCTCAAAATTTCACCATGACCAACACCCGAGGGAACGAGTAACGCACGGCGCTCTACCGCAAGGGCAAGCTGCACCCAGTTCCTGCCACGCCGGAAGGTTTCCCAGCCCCCATCGTGCCAGTCCCCGCCAAGCCAGCGGATCTCCACGCGAAGAAACGCCTCGTGCCGCTGCCAAAGAGAGGGTTCAAAATTGTTATGCGCCTGTGCAATGGATTGGACCTTCGCATATGAAAACCCTACCAGCTCGTCCACCACCTAGCCAAGGCGTTTGGGGCCTCTGCGGAGGAGGTACGCGACGCAGTACACCTGCAAGTGAACCACAACCAGAACATTCTGGCGATCCACACCGAGGACGAGAGAATGGCTCAGGTGCTCGCCCAAATTCATCAGCTCGTGCTCGGAGGACGAAGCTACCCATCGTACACATATCTCGCAGCGCCGGGCGACTGCAGCAAGGGCACCATCCACGACGCGAGACCAGGATCCACCATGGAAGAGCTCGTGAGATGTATCCGGACGGAGGATGGGACACAGATCATCACCGCTCGCATACTGGGCCAGTTCGGCTCGGCACTCATCACCTTCGCGGACCGAAGCCTCCCACATCACTTAGTCGACTACGACAGCCGCCGACGGGTCACCCCATACCGACCACTCAAGCAGGTATGCACCACATGCATGAAAGAGGGGCACCGTGCGGACGTCTGCCCAACGCCAAGCACCCAGGCGTGCCCCCGTTGCACGTCGCCCATCCTTGCACCGGAACACGGCTGCGCCCCCAAGTGCCGGCTGTACGATGGGGACCACCCCAACGGGGACAAGGTCTGCCAGCACCGATACGCCGATCGTCGGCCGAGGAATCAGGGAGCCGGCTGCTGGAGCCGCAGCAGGAGCCGTAGCAGGAAACCACCTAACAAAAAAACGCCAGCCAAGGCTGACAGATCCGAGAGCCGCGGCAGGAGCCACATGCCACATGGCCGCAGCCGCAGCAAGACGAGAAGCCGGAGCACTGAGCGAGTGAGCTCGGACATGGATGCTGAATGGCCACCACTTTCTGCCGAAGACCCCTCAGGGTGTCTAGCAAAATATTATCTTGAAATTCCCCGACTTTTCCAGGTTTTCCCTGACGATTTCAGGTGAAATTCCCTGACAATTTCTGGTGAAATCCCCTGACCACTGTAGAGGCGTCCGCGCCAGCACAGGTGTGGCCCAGGAAGCATGAAGGGAGGTACTGCGCCTTCAACAGTGCCATTGGTAGTGTCGTCCCAATATTCGACAAGCACATCCATCTGTTGCTTCCGAGTCACTTTGTTGAGAGACTCGTCAAACGAAACAACGAAATGCGCACTGGCGAGGCTTGATAGCAGCTTATTCCGAAAGTAGGGCACAATACCATGGCAGACAGTATATCCTACCTTGTCCTTCGCTAACTGAAGTTTTGCAGCGACTTCCCACGCGGGAAACATGAGAGGGACGACTGAGGCCGATGCTGCTGTAGAACAAAGGGGTCCGTGAATCGGTATAGAGTTTTAAGCACCAAATTATTTCGGCCTTTGTCACAGCGCTCTTCAGTAGAAAGCCGCTCATCAACGTCTTCACAATTGTTGTGGTGGCTGCAGGCTCCTCAGGGGCACATGTGCGGTCTCCGCAACATCCGACCGAAACGTTCGTTGCTGCCGCAAAAAATTACAGATGTCCAGATTGGGAACGGATTGACTGCGACTTCAAAGCAGCAAGGTGCTTTTTGCTCGATGCGTGACTGGAAACTGCCGTGTTTCCCATGTTGCTCAAAGAAAACATTTTGCGGCACATTGAGCCACTGAGTACTGCGAGGATCACTTTGCACGGGCTTAATCCAGCTTGCATATTCCGATATATTCGGATTCGTCCAGTCCGGATTAAACAAGCACTTTCTTGCCGCCGGAAACACTGGCCACTTCCGGAAACACGACGCTCAACGACACACGTCAATAACCGAATGTGTGGCCGCATGGCCGCCAGATGCGCAACACTGTGACGCACACTTTTGGATACTTTCGGATCGGATTGGATTGAATTGCGGTCTGCGGCTTTCTCATTTGTTACTAACTCTAGGTGGCTTTAACTGGATTTAGCCTAGCTGTCATGCCCTTAATCCAATCCAATCCAATGCATGGCTTGGACTGAATTTGTCGGCTGTTCCCTGTGCATCGGGTAGCACACTACATCGGGTGAGCAGAGCCCGCCTTCCGCTCTAAGCAGTATTGCCTATTTTTCTACCCCCCAGTCGTCGAGCCTTTGCTCAGAGAAGTCGATGGCGTTTCCGGCTCATTTTCCCTGACCTGGGCTCGCTTTTTGACAATTTCCCTGACAATTCCCTGATTTTTCCCGGACAATTAAAATTTCCCTGACAATTCCCGGTTTTCCCGGTCGCTAGACACCCTGCCCCTCCCCCACCCAACCCTACCGAGAGCCCCGACTGGGCAAAGGCTTTCATGAGCTTTATGGGCGAGATCAAAGGTGCAATGTCACGTGTGACCAGCCGCCTAGACAAACTAGAGCCGAAATCCAACCCTCCTTCTCCGCCAAAGCTGATGGATCCTGCGCTGCCTCTCCCTCGCCAGCCCGAGGACGCGCAGCAGACGATTGCGCGCCAGCAGGAGCTTATCACCCAACTGCAACAAACCATAACTCGACTGCAGGAGATGATGATACATCAGGAAGAGGTGATGACCCGCCTCCAGGAGGGGCTAGACGTGCAGGGAAGCGAACAGGAAGTGGCCAAGAGAGCTAGGAGGGCATACGTATTGTCCTCAGCCGTACGTAATTCCGAATGCGCCGCAGCAGCCGCCGTCCTACATTCAACCAGCTGCTCCAGGCCTCTACTCTGCCGCCCCAGCCCACGCCGCTAATGATGGCAGTACGCAATAGAGGCATGCTAGTCTGGCAGTGGAACTGCCGCAGGTTTTGTGGTAAACGCGGTGCTCATGCGCAGTTCATTGCCAGCCGGGAATATCCCCCTGACGTGATATGCCTACAGGAAATCAGCAGGGATCTCCTCTCGCTTTCGGGTTATCAGACACACACGCACGCAAACCCGAGAATAGCCATGCTACTCGCAAAGCGCATCACGGTGAAGAAGCATCACAAGTTTGATAGCTCCTCGGTGGAGCACGCAATCGTGGAGCTCTTCCCCAAGAAGCGCAATGCACCTAGCTTCTTTACTCTCAACATATATAGTCTGCCCAGCTGCACGAAAGACGTATTTGAGTGCCTCCTCGCGCCTGCGCTGCACCTAGCCAAGCAGAACCTTCCAGTGGTAGGCGACTTTAATGCCGCACACTCGTCGTGGGGGTACAGGCAGGCGGCTGCAGAAGCCATTAAGCTGCACGAGGCGATTTGCTAACACCAGTTCACCCTCCTGACCTAACTCGGAACACCCGACGCGCACGAGCTATAGTGTAAATAGGGACACGTGCCTGACCTCACACTAGTCAAAATCACTGCAGCCAACTGGACCAACACCGGCGAGAGCCTAGGCAGCGACCATTCCATCATCGAGGTTGAGGTCGCCGTCACTTCTTAGAACAAGTTTGTCAGGAAGCAGGCCCTAACCGACTGGGACGCATTCCGTAAGTTGCGCCCAAAGCAGCCTGCGCTCTCAGGAGACCTAGAGCAGTGGGTAAGAGACCTGCAGACTGACATAGAGAAGCACACCAGACACGTGAATCTCGCCAACAACAGGCCAGAGGCAGGCTCTCGTCTCCTACACCTCTGGGACGGCAGGCGTGGCCTCCTCAAGAGGTGGAAACGCCAGCAATTCGACCGCAAGTTCAAGATCTGAATTACCAAGCTGGAGACGGAAATGCTCGAGCAAGCAGCCCAGCAGTCACGCTCCAACTGGCATCAGACGTGCAACAAGGGACTCTGGGCACGGTGAAAACGCGGTCACTGCTGTGCCACCTTCTCGACCCGACCAAGGGCAAGCTCATCTGGAAGGCTATTTCGGACATCTTTTTGGTGATTGAACTGGGTTCCAGGCACGTCTCAGGCCGCATTGTACAAATTTCAGTTGAAACCGGCGCTTGTGTGCCGCGCAAATCAATTAAACAGTCGCAGTAATAATCATACCGGGATCGACTGCGGCGACGCCCCGAGAGTTGCGGGAGAAGCCAGGAGAAGCGGAGCTCACGTGACCGTTGCGGGGCCAAGAAGCGCGACGTCACAAGAGATGCGTCAGCGCTTGGTCGAAACGAGAGACATGCCCTCAGTCACGCTTTGGCTCGCGGTTTTTAGGAATACTGTTCTAATTTCCGCTTGAATAACCATGAAAAGTATAAATCGGACTGGAAATGATTACTAAACCGTAAATAAAGCAGCATAATAGTTTTTCTTTGCTATGCTGGGCGCAAAACGGGCAACGAGCAACTATGGGCAAACAATATAAAATAAAAAAAAAAAAACGCGATACTCGAAGGATTCTGCAAAATGGTAGTCATGCCAAATTTGTGCGCTGTAGATGGCTGATCTAACGGTCGACTGAAGACCAGTATTCGTTCGGGCGACGCTAGTTTTCACGTGTGGGTTGCTGTTCGTGTTCTTTGACGACAAAAAGAGAATGTCCGACTTTGGTGAAAACCAAAAATGGTGCCGTTTATTTTCTCCTTCTTGGGGTGCGTCCCCCGCGGAGAAACCGGTTCCCGGAATGGCCGGATCGCTGCCGCTTTCCCTTCGGCATCTCCCCCACGTCCCTGTCCTTCGGCATACGGGCCGCTCGTTGCCGGCTGGGCGGTCTCTGTCGGGTGATGGCGGAGGCCGCCTCACACATACTCCCGTCCGTTAGTGTTAGGTCACTGAACGGAAGCTTGAACTTGCTCGCGAAAGCGGCATTGCCGTCCATGTTGACAGATTCGACGAAACGACTGCGCTGACTGCGCCATCGCGCAGCTATAACCCACCGTGGTAACCCGAGTCTCGATCTCCTAAATACTACCGATACCGACTATTCACACTTGACGTCACTCCCTACGTCACCTCCGTTTACGGAGGCCCACAAACGAGAATGGAGATAGTTCAGTTTCGGTTAGGGATGTCGCGAACCACCCTAGGTTCAATTTCGAAAGGTTTCGACATTTGCAAAGCGAACTGAGGTTCAATTTCGAAAAATTTCGATATTTTCGTACCGACCAAGGTTCGAATTCGAAAAATTCGCAACTTTCGATCACAGTAGAGTTTCGAATTCGAAAAGTTCGAAGCTTTCACGGTTTCTAAAATTTCGGGTTCGAATATTTCGAATATGTTTTTTACTTGAGGTTCGATAAATTCAAAGATTTTGAACTTTCCTAACTTGAAATTCGAGATATTCGAAAAATCTGAATTTCTTAAGATCTGAAGTTCGAAAAGTTCGAAGATTTCGAAATTCTTTGGAAATAAAATCTGAAAACTTCGAACGCTTCGAATTTTTATAGACATGAAGTTCGAACAATTCGAAGATTTCGAATTTCTTTCTGCATAAAGTCTGAAAAGTTCGAAAGTTTCGATTATCTTTTAACGCTGAATTCGCAAAAAAAAAAAAAAAAAAAAAAAGCTTTGAAGATTTTGAATTTTTTTCAAAAGCTAAAAGTCCAGTTTTCAAGTTCGTCTACAGTTTCAGTTTCAAATAATGTTTTCACGACTCACTGATTTTCACGAAATCAAGTTTAGAAAAGTTAGGGTGTGATACTTAGGCTCTGCAAAGTTGCTCAGGCAATTAAATGAGACGACGGGTGTCCCGGATGTGCTGGAATATTTGCCAGTGCAGAGTGACGTGTGACCATAGATGAGTAATTGTGACCGCCAGCCCGAGGGAAGCGGGAGGGGGGGTTCTTTAACGTGCATCACGCAGTAGTGATCACACGAACACACTGTTTTACGATACTCATCCTCCAGTTCGAAATGGCCAGGGGCGCTTCAAGGTTTTTCTGAGGCTCAGAAAAACCTTGAAGCGACCTGGCAAACTACCTCCCCACTCCTTGCACGCTGGTAGTAATCCGATTGAACGCCGCCCGAGTGCCACTGGCATATAGTAAGTTAAGTTTGTAATTGCCCTGGAGGTTTATTTTCTGGGACGGAGGAATCGCCTCGCAAAAAGCACAGAAGCCGACACAACTCGAGGTCGAGGAGCGTTCTACCATAAATGTGGCGTCGGAAGAGGAAAAACGGGGGAGGGAAGAGGGGAGGAGGGGGGGGGGGGGCCTCAGCCCCCCTTCCCCGCCCCTTCCAAATATTTCGGACTGTTAAAGAAAACAATACGGGGAAAGAGGGCGTGGTCAAGCTTATTTTAATCTGAAATTATTTATGCCTATGTATAGCTACTGTCGCTCTTCACTGCATAAAAGATCGCGTAGATGGTCATTGTTAGAAACTCGTTGTCAGAAGGCACTACTCGTCACATGCTTAGTGGTTCGGAAGTTCAAAGCTATGTCTTTACGACCTAAATAACCGTGCCAATAATAAAAAAAAAAAAAACGCGGTACTCGAAGGATTCTGCAAAATGGTAGTCATGCCAAATTTGTGCGCTGTAGATGGCTGATCTAACGGTCGACTGAAGACCAGTATTCGTTCGGGCGACGCTAGTTTTCACGTGTGGGTTGCTGTTCGTGTTCTTTGACGACGAAAAGAGAACGTCCGACTTTGGTTAAAACCAAAAATGGTGCCGTTTATTTTCTCCTTCTTGGGGTGCGTCCCCCGCGGAGAAACCGGTTCCCGGAATGGCCGGATCACTGCCGCTTTCCCTTCGGCATCTCCCCCACGTCCCTGTCCTTCGGCATACGGGCCGCTCGTTGCCGGCTGGGCGGTCTCTGTCGGGTGATGGCGGAGGCCGCCACACACATACTCCCGTCCGTTAGTGTTAGGTCACTGAACGGAAGCTTGAACTTGCTCGCGAAAGCGGCATTGCCGTCCATGTTGACAGATTCAACGAAACGACTGCGCTGACCGCGCCATCGCGCAGCTATAACCCACCGTGGTAACCCGAGTCTCGATCTCCTAAATACTACCGATACCGACTATTCACACTTGACGTCACTCCCTACGTCACCTCCGTTTACGGAGGCCCACAAATGAGAATGGAGATTGTTCAGTTTCAATTAGGGATGTCGCGAACCACCCTAGGTTCAATTTCGAAAGGTTTCGACATTTGCGAAGCGAACTGAGGTTCAATTTCGAAAAATTTCGATATTTTCGTACCGACCGAGGTTCGAATTCGAAAAATTTGCAACTTTCAATCACAGTAGAGTTTCGAATTCGAAAAGTTCGAAGCTTTCACGGTTTCTAAAATTTCGGGTTCGAATATTTCAAATATTTTTTTTACTTGAGGTTCGATAAATTCAAAGATTTTGAACTTTCCTAACTTGAAATTCGAGATATTCGAAAAATCTGAATTTCTTAAGATCTGAAGTTCGAAAAGTTTGAAGATTTCGAAATTCTTTGGAAATAAAATCTGAAAACTTCGAACGCTTCGAATTTTTATAGACATGAAGTTCGAACAATTCGAAGATTTCGAATTTCTTTCTGCATAAAGTCTGAAAAGTTCGAAAGTTTCGATTATCTTTTAACGCTGAATTCGCAAAAAAAAAAAAAAAAAAAAGCTTTAAAGATTTTGAATTTTTTTCAAAAGCTAAAAGTCCAGTTTTCAAGTTCGTCTACAGTTTCAGTTTCAAATAATGTTTTCACGACTCACTGATTTTCACGAAATCAAGTTTAGAAAAGTTAGGGTGTGATACTTAGGCTCTGCAAAGTTGCTCAGGCAATTAAATGAGACGACGGGTGTCCCGGATGTGCTGGAATATTTGCCAGTGCAGAGTGACGTGTGACCATAGATGAGTAATTGTGACCGCCAGCCCGAGGGAAGCGGGAGGGGGGGGGGGGGGGGGTTCTTTAACGTGCATCACGCAGTAGTGATCACACGAACACACTGTTTTACGATACTCATCCTCCAGTTCGAAATGGCCAGGGGCGCTTCAAGGTTTTTCTGAGGCTCAGAAAAACCTTGAAGCGACCTGGCAAACTACCTCCCCACTCCTTGCACGCTGGTAGTAATCCGATTGAACGCCGCCCGAGTGCCACTGGCATATAGTAAGTTAAGTTTGTAATTGCCCTGGAGGTTTATTTTCTGGGACGGAGGAATCGCCTCGCAAAAAGCACAGAAGCCGACACAACTCGAGGTCGAGGAGCGTTCTACCATAAATGTGGCGTCGGAAGAGGAAAAACGGGGGAGGGAAGAGGGGAGGAGGGGGGGGGGGGGCCTCAGCCCCCCCTTCCCCGCCCCTTCCAAATATTTCGGACTGTTAAAGAAAACAATACGGGGAAAGAGGGCGTGGTCAAGCTTATTTTAATCTGAAATTATTTATGCCTATGTATAGCTACTGTCGCTCTTCACTGCATAAAAGATCGCGTAGATGGTCATTGTTAGAAACTCGTTGTCAGAAGGCACTACTCGTCACATGCTTAGTGGTTCGGAAGTTCAAAGCTATGTCTTTACGACCTAAATAACCGTGCCAATAGTAAAAAAAAAAAAAAAAAAAATTAAATGCGGGGATAAAAAGCTGGAGAAAGAAAAAACTATCAAGAACTTGCCGGATGTGTTGTATTCTTGCATATTCAGAGGTTCAGAACTTCGAAACAACTTTCTCCTACCAAAATGTGTACAGGCTAAAAGAAACACGTCCCAGGAACGTGAAGCGAAAAAAAAAGTTTTCTTTTAATGACGTGCTGAACTTGAACAATATTAGAAATCTCCTCCCATGAGTTAATTTATTCCTTAAAGGGGCACTGACACGTCAAAATCATATTTTTTTTATTATCCGAAACGATTGAAAACGATGCCAGGACATTACCCTCAAAATTCGAAACTTGAAAATTCAGTATTTGTGAATTAAAAAAACAATTTCCAAATGCCGAATTTGAAGTTCCCGCGCGATCCGCGCCAGTGCAGTGAATCAAATTTTGCGGTCTCCTGCGACTCGACTTTTTTTCAGACCTCCGCTCCACGCTATGAAGCAAAGCGCCGTTCCTACGGCGACCCCAAGCGAGGAGGAGGTGATATCACGCCGACTGCGGGTAAAAACCGGTTTCTTCGCGGCTCGCCGACGACTAACGCCAAGTTTTCCGAGGGAGGGTACAAATCTAGGAAGCACCATCACACCGAACTCTGATTTCTGGTATTTGAAAAAGAGGGGCCGTAGTGCGTTCGCAATTGCGTTAAAAAACATGTTTTACGATTGCTGTTATTATATGTTATAGATATGTCACCTACAAAGCTTCTAAATTTCCTGATTTTTGACGTCACCGATCAAAAGAAGCGAGGAGGTGAGTGCGGAAAATTTAAACTCCAAAAATAAAAAGGCGCGCGCCCGCGCGGGAAAATTTTTTTTCGCGATGCGTCTTTTTTTTGCGTGTCTATGACTACGACTTGCATCGTTTTAGACAATAAAAAAAAATACGACCTTTGGGTTGTCAGTGCCCCTTTAACGTGAAAAAACAATAATTACGTTATTTTGTATTCTGCAGATGGCAATGATATGTACCGTCTGTGGTGTTAATTTAAATGCGATACCTCAAACAACTTAGACGAAAATAAATACCAAGTTTAGGGCATAATTGCATGTAGATACATGTTTGGACATTTCTTCGAAACTCACCTTGAATAACAATAGTCATATCTTAAGACGCACTTATCTAGGCTATACATAGATGATTCTTAAAAAGTTTAACATCTCTACCATAAATAGCTTCGGCTACATCGCGCTTCAAATCTGGCATAAACGATAATCGTCAAAAACCCGTCGTCCTTCCTCGCTCTTTCGGGAATTTATTTCTTTTAAACTAAGCATGCCAGAACATTGAAATAAACGGCATTGTCTTTTGTAAAGAACGGAACACAGCATGTTCGAAGTTCACCGAACTTCTGACTTTTCAGGATTCGAAAGATCAAAACTTTTCGAATTCTATTGATAAATAAGTTCGAAAGTTCGAAAATTATCGATTTCCTTAGCATAAGAAATTCAAAAGTTCGAACAGCTTCGAACGCAAGAAATTCGAAAGTTCAAAAATCATCGAATTTTTTGGTCAGTCAAGTTCGGAAGTTCGACAAGCATCGAATTTTGCAGTGTGATAAGTTCGAAAGTTCGAAAAGGATCGAATTTTTTAGCGTAATAAGTTCGACGGTTCGAAAAGCGTCGAACTTCTTAGCTTAACAAGTTCGAAAATTCGACTTTCGTAGAATTTTACGATATAAAAAATTCGAAAATGCGAAATTTTTCGAACCTTCCGAATCGCTTGATTCGATCATCGAAACTTCGATTCGAAAAAAGTTCGCGGCATCCCTAGTTTCGGTTTCTTTACTTCTTTCGTAGGCACAGAAATATGCGTCACAAATGTCTACAAAAAATTGGGCAGCATGCTATGTTCCCAAGAAACATAAAAACACCATTTAAAAAAAATTAAATAAAATTGTCTTCATTGTCCCTTTAAGTGGCCAGCGTGGTAGACGAGCCAATTGTAGCTACGTAAGTAAAGACTCCGTAAAATAAATGTATTTGCCATTTTACTCTGTTTTTACTTCTTTTATTATTACTGCTGACAAACATTAAATTTTTTTTTTTAGGCCTATTTTGGCTTAGGTGGGGTGCAATCTTGAGCCAAAATGGAATTTTGGCACGACATGAAGCAGGCTTGCATACAGGGCACAATTTGGTGCAAATAGCGCAGCACTTCCATCACCAACACATCTATATATATATATATATTGTGCTTCCAGAAACGTGGGCGAAATAGCTCTGGGTACGAGCGACATATTGCTCTAGTATGAGCCCTTCGTAGTCAAGCTGACGAGGAAGGGCGACTCTTCGAAACAACCTATGTATTTTTACATTTGATGAAAACGTTCGAGTTTGTCTGTTCCTGGGTGGCTTCTACTTATATGCACATGCCCTTGGCCTACTACAGTCTTAAGATATACAGGGTGTTTCAGAAAAGGTGGACAAATTCGATATAGCGAAAACTATGCGTCACAACAAAGAAAGACTTGTCGTTTTGGTCCTGGGCCAGGGGCCTATCTAGGAAAATTATTAAAGTCCGGGATAATTAGATTGTTAATTATTTTTGCGTAATTACCTTTTTTAATATTGGGTTTAAGGGCATAGTTTCAATTAGAAATTTGCTCAGCATCATTAAAAAACACCAAATCAACAAATTGCAGAACGATAGATGGCACGCGAAGCATTTTACGGCTTTCTCAAAAACTGCAGAAGTTCGATGGGTTCTTAGGTTTTGGTTTGCTATCGGAGCGCATTTGGGCCCCGGTGGCACTGCTCCCCGTGGAGAGATAGTGCAACCAGCCTCTGCTGCGCTGTCATCATGCGACGCAGCAGAATCTGGTTGCACTATCTCTCCACGAGGCGTGGTGCCGCCGGGGCCCAGATGCGCTCCGATAGCAAACTGAAACCTAAAAAACCCATCGAACTTGTGCGGTTTTTCAGAAAGCAGTAAAATGCTTCGCGTGCCTTCTATTGTTCTGCAATTTGTTGATTTAGTGTTTTTCAATGATACTTAAACCCAATATTTAAAAAGTTGATTACGCAAAAATAATTAACAACTTAATTATCCTGGACTTTAATAAATTCCCTAAATAGGCCCCTGGCCCAGGACCAAAACGAGACAAGTCTTTTTTTGTTGCGACGCATAGTTTTTGCAATATCGAAGTTGTCCACCTTCCCTGAAACACCCTGTATATACAGGGTGTTCAGCGAAACGCGAAACAAACCGTTCCTGCCAAAACTATGTATCGCACAGAAAAAAGGCTTGTGACGTTCTGGTCCTGGGCCAGGGGCCCAATTAGGAAAGTTATTTAAGTTCGGGATAATTAAGTTGTTAATTATTTTTGCGTAATTAATTTTTCTAATATTGAGCATAAGGGCATGGTTTCACTTAGAAACTTGCTGGGCCTCATCGAAAACCCCTAAATCAAACCATATTTAGACAGGTATAAAGCACAGTCAGCATTTTATGACGTTTGGAAAAACCCTTCTTTTTTACGCATTCTCTGGTTTCGTTTCCTTATCCAAGTGCATTTTGGCGGCCGCAGTACTGCCCTCCCGCGGCCAAAGCGCAGATGCAGTAGAAAAAAGCCCAATCTTGCAATGTCATGCTCAATCAACAACGAGGTGTTCCTTTCCGGCCGCGCGTGCAACGCTTCCTTCTTTCCTACGAGAGAGGGGAGGCAGGCGAGCTCGAGGTGGTCAAGCAACTGCCAAAGCTCCCCGCCTCAACCGCGGGAGGGCAGGTCTGCGGCCACCAAGATGCGCTTGGATAAAAAAACAAAACCAGAAAATGCGTAAAAAAAAGATTTTTTTTTCCAAACGTCATAAAATGTTGGCCATGGTTTATGCCTGTCTAAATAAGGTTGATATAGGGGTTTTCAATGATGCCCAGCAAGTTTCCTAAGTGAAACCATAACCTTAAACTCAATATTCTATAAAATTATTAACTTTATTATCCCGAACTTTAAAGGGTAACTGCAAAGAAAAAAAGTATTTTTTTAAACATCCTAATTGGAACAAGTATATCACAAAACAAATCTTCCGCGAAAAAACAAATTTTTTTTTTGTAGCAATATTTAAGCCACAGGACGTAATTTAGTCGGAGTCACAACCTCTCCACATTTGAAACTCCCGCTCTTTCGACGTGCGCTGAGTGACCGTCCTACATCACTTCGTGACTTATAGCAGCCACTCCGTGACGTATCATACCAACTTTGTGGCGCGCGATTTAAAACAGGACGAAATAGCCGAAAACTAAAATCCGTCCTGCGCAATAAATATTGCTGTAAAAAGTTTTGTTTTTGTTGGAAAAATTGTTTTGTGACATGCTTGTCGTCCCAATTAGGCTGTTTAAAAATACACTTTTTTTTTCTTTGCAGTTACCCTTGAATAATTTTCCTAAATGGGCCCCTGGTCCAGGACCAGGAACGTCACAAGCCTTTTTCTGTGAGATACATAGTTTTGGTAGGAACGATGTGTGTGTGTGTGTGTGTGTGTGTGTGTGTGTGTGTGTGTGTGTGTGTGTGTGTGTGTGTGTGTGTGTGTGTGTGTGTGTGTGTGTGTGTGTGTGTGTGCGCACGTGCGTGCGTGTGTGTTACGAGAGAGAGAGAGAGAGAGAGAGAGAGAGAGAGAGAGAGAGAGAGAGTTCATGAAGCACTGGTGTCTTTGCCAAAACAGGGGGTTGTCTTGCGGTAGGCAGAGACACCAGTCTGGCTACTGGGGGGCTCCCAGACTACTGGGAGCCCCCCAGTAGTCAGCGCCTATGTGATAGGGCGACTTACCACGTAACTGTCATACTCGAAACGATGCCTGAGGTTGAGGTGACTGAGGAAATTGATGGATTTTTGATGCGGGTTTCCCCACGGCATGGATGCGCACACAGGACACACCTGTACACAGGGAAAAAGAAAAGCCTCCTTTCATCCCAGCAATAATGGAAGCCCATATTCATCACTAGACATACACACCCTGGCAACAAATGAGAATAGAGGGCAATTTTCCAGTTCCGTTATCTTTGGGCAACTCACACAGTGGACTTTTATGGGTTGGATTGTCCACTGCGTCGGAACTTTCTCTTGGCAACTAGTGCCTGCCTATCTATGGCAGCAATTTTTCCTCCGAGAGCCCAAAAGGGAGCTACAGCTACCAGGATTGGATAAACTTCACTGTTCAATGATGATAAAGTGGCATTGGCATGTAATTATGCTGTAGCATAAAATGACCATGTAGGACAAAAGGGAAGAACCGTCGGCATTTTGCCAGCTGGAGTTTTCCAGTGAATGTGTGCTATGGAGTTCTTAATGGCCTCTCGGCTCGAACCAAATGTGCAGCCAGAAGAGAAGGGGATACTGTGGAACACATAACCCCCCCAAAAACATTTGGCATTATTCCGAAGCAGCGTCCCATTTCAGGTGCCAAGACCCTACCGTCAGCTAAGCTTTCCTCACCAGCATTCTCATAGCCGTTAACAGCATGTTTGACCTTGCGCTAGGGTAGGTTCACCCATGCTGCCGGGTAGCACCAAGTCCAGAGGTGCCTGCGGTGTGCGAAATAGAGGTGGGAACATACCACCGACTGTGAGCTGTTGTTATGGTCAGCATTGCAGTGGTCCCTCAGGGCAACCAGATCAAGGTTGTCGGTCTCGCAGTAAGGACAGGGGAAGGTGAGCCGGTTCTCCTGGTTGGAAGGATCGCGCCCCGACACTCCGTTGGGCGGTCGGTAGACGGGCGGCCATGCAGCCGTCGCTCCCTCCACCTGGTCGGTGCAGGTGCGGTTGTGGGCACGTAGCTTGGACAGCGGCACCTGCATCGGGCATTGCACACTCACGCACACATTGGGCAACTAAGGAAACTCGCGCATTCCGGGGACAAGGGTCACTCTCTCGGATAGCACAGTCAGTACTGGTATGGTGTGTTTACGGCGTCCTCCTTTCCCTCGAGTTCGTTGCCTGCCACAACCATGGAGTAGACGTCTGTCCTGCTCCGAGCTTGACAGTCCTCGACGCTCGCATTCACCCGTCTCTTTTGCAGGAACCTCCACCACCAACTACCCGGACTATGACAGCAGGACACCACAGCTTTGGCGAGATTAGTTTCCCCACTCTGGAAACACTTTTAAAGCCCGGCCGATATAAACACACCGATGGAGGATGCGTTGCAGGCACTAGAGTACCGGTAAACAATGCCCTAGAAAGATGCGTGTCCGATGCCAGACAGCCAATTGGGCACAGTAGCAGGACTGCTATCTTCGACGACGAGTTGGTGAACTTTTTCCGACATTTGTTAGGAAAAAGTGGACGACAGTGTTCTTCTCATCGAGCATGCCTCGTTTGAATAACACCAAATCGTGCCAGTGTTTGGGGGCCCAGTTCCAATCCTTATAAGTGACTATGGACTATGGGCTAATAGATTGTGCCGCGCCATGTGCCAGCTCAACGCACTACGCTGGGGCATCAGCAAGCGAGCATTGGACTCCACGTTTTGAACCTGCGGCAATGTGTTGACGTGAGCGAGCTTCCAGAAGTTTGACTTTCTTTGAGGAAGCGATCAAAGGACTGCCTGCTGTCCTTCCACGGTGCTGATGAACGTTGCTAAAAGCGGAATGTCTCGTTCCCGCGGTTGCATAGGTTGCGTGCAGAGCAACCTGGGAACAAGCTGATAGTACAGTTTTGACACAGTGACCAGGACAACTGTTCTATTGTGCAAAGCACCGACAACATGTAACCACGGAAGCCACAAGAGACGTGCAGAAATCGCGAAAGGACCTGTTCCGGCCAGTTCAGTGTTCTTCCAATATGTGCCGTCCGATTTGCTCGAGTCGTTGAATACCAGGTGTTTCAGCTAAAACTTAAAAATTCCTAAAAATATGGTGGTTGAGAAAAAAGGAAACTTTTTACAAGAACTAATATACTCTCTTTCACTTTATGATGTACCGCAGGAAAGGCTACAAGTGCGAGCTCCTTGCTCTGGGGCACATCTCGCTGGCACACACTCTCGTGAATTAAGAACAGCTACGAACGCTATGAGCTCGTGCTTCTAGCCTTCTCTGCAGTACAACATAAGGTGAAACGGAGTATAGCCAGCCACAACAAGTAGGGGATTGTAAAAACATCAATTAGTCAAATAATTAATGGAAAACACTAATTAACTTTTTAATTAGTAAAAATAAACATATGGTTTTAATTCAAAACTTGCTGAGCATCATCGAACACCACTAAAACTAATTTTAGAAAGATATATGAATACAGAAAGATGCAGCAATCTACGGCGGCAAGTTTCTAATTAAAACTATATGTTTATTTCCACTAATTAATCAGTAAATTTTAGTTCATTATTCAACAAACTAGTATGGTTTTTGAAATCCCCAATGTCTGCCGTGGGTGGCAATTTGTTGCCGTATTCTCAACTACCAGATTTTTAGGGAATATTTAAAGTCTTTTTTTGAACACCTGGTATTTACATCAAATGGATGCACTATCCACAAGGCAAACATTAATATTCAAGCAACAGAAAAGACAAATAAAGGAATAAGTTCGGGGGAGGGGGGGGGGGGGGGGGGGAATCGTGGGAAATGTATCTGAACATACGGATTCATTTTAGTTGTATCGTAGATAGAAAAACAAGATCTGGGCTGTCCCGTTATTTCTGTAACTTCAGGGCCTCGGTGGAGGGTTGGGTTGCGTTGGAACTGAATTTTTAAGTTGCTCTTGAGAAACTCCTCAAAGCTATTTAAGGATTCGCCTGAGGCCGCAGGACATGTTTCCTGTTGTTGGGTAAGCGGACTCAGCTCCCCTACAAGTAAATAAGCGGAGGGAACAGACTGCAACTTGGAAGCCAATAACAATATGCCGGTCGCTGACTTCAAGGCGACGCTTTCCCCTTCTCCAACGGAGAGCCTGCCCACTCCTGGCGAGAGCAACAGCTTGTGCAATCTTCCCAATGACAACTGTGAAGGAATTTGCAGAACTATGGGACACTCTCCACAAACAAGGTGAGCATGTTCCAACAAACACGGCGGAAGAGAGACACCAGAGGGTCCAATGCAGGCTACTCTTGCAATCATAGAGCGTCATGTAGCGCAGTGAAGGTGGACACCCACCGGGTCGGGGGGCGGGCACTCACCACCTTTCGGCAGCCAGAACAGGGTGCTTTGAGCGAGGAAATGTTTTTGGCAAGGTCCTTGGCCCGAACTGTTTTGCTCGGGTCAAAAATGGAACGGCAGAGTGGGCACTTGGGGTCATCTTGCTTGCACTGGGCCAAACAGGTGCTGCAGAACCTGCACATGCACACGGCGTCACCGGAGCTGGCAGCAGCTAGCGTTCAAATAAATAGTTCCAGGCTCCCAGCGAAAGCGCAAGCTTAAACTAAGTACATTTAATGCTTTGTCCAGTAATTGGGACAGTTTATGCCCATTTGATTAATTCCTTACTAAAGTAGAGACAATAGAGAGATTTAGGAAACCGTACACCATCTCCAATCGATCGAGCCGCTTCCTGATACAATTGCTTAACGACGTGCGCAAAATGCGTCCTTGCTTTGATCACAAAAATGAAATTTTGCTCGCAGAAACGGGAGGAATAAGCTGGAAATACGAGTAAAATGGATTGCCTTCGCATATTTGAGGAGCAACGTGCAGGGCTATTGCTAAGGAGGGTCGTCGTAACAAACAAAATGTAAGACGAAGCTAAAGCTGCTCGGCCTACATCGGCAAAACATGTTTCCATAAACAGCTGGAAATAATGTCTGCATGGTGGCCGAGCGGTCCGGGGGCATTGCTCTCTGGCGACCACACTGATGAAGTCCTGGGTTTGAGTCCTTATGGGGTCATGTTTCTTTTGTTACTTTCTTGTGTTTTGTATTTTTTTTTCCATTTTATGTTAATGCACAAGTACATACCGTAAAATACCGGACAAGCGCCCACTCAAAATTTAGAGATAATCGCGAAAATATGGGGGATGGGCACTTGTCCAGTCATCAATTTTACATATCAATGAACTGTGCATATTTTCTCAGATCTTACGAATTTGGGAATGGGCAGATGCGCTGTATTCTACGGTAATTTAATTCTCCCTGAGAAGTTTTTTTTTATTTATTCTTTGTGTCTCCTTAGTGCTTGCAGTACAGCCTCAGTGAGAGCAGCCACTGCACTGAGCTATGGTGTGGCGGGGAAAAGCTTGAAAACGCTCGTCTTCATCGCATTTCAAACACCTTTTAGCGTTTTCCTATCGCATTAAACTGCTCTCACCGAAGCGCTACTGCAAGGACTAAAGAGATACAAATAAATATAAAAGCTTCTGAAGGTGAATCACTGTTTAAATTAAGAACTTATGAATAAAAAAAAAACAATATAAAAAGAACTATGAACTCATGTCCAGAACTTCCCGATCATTGTCACCAGAGTGTGACACCCCAGACCACTCGGCCACCATTAATTTTTTTTTTTTCTTTATTGCCTCGGCCAATGTAGGCCTAGGACATTTTGTATTACGACCGTTCTCAGCAATAATTTTGCGCGTTGCTCCCCAAGTACACAAAGATGATTAATTTCGCTCATGGTTCCAGCCTCTTCGTCCCGTTTCAGGGAGTGAAATTGTAGTCTTGGGATCTAAGCAAGGATGCATTTTGCGCACATTGTTTGCCGATCGTATCGAGGCTTGGTTCAACCCATCGAAGGTGCAAAACTAAAACTTTCCAATATGTATGTGAGAAAACAAGGAAAAGCTGTGAAATACAAGTAGCAATGGGAAAACTTTACATCAACAATATGTTTAATGTGACAAGAGCCAGAAAACATCCGGGGCTATGTAATCTTTCAAACACATTTAGACACAAAATGAAATTTGGGGGTGACAAGCGTGTCAAACCAAATCTGGCCCGCCCCAGCGAAGGACTGAGGATCTTATGATGTGGAACCCTAATGTTGGCTCCACAATAAGCCTTCAGCAAATTGCGGGCACTTCGGCCAGCATTCAAACCCACCACCTGGGGACCCGCAGGCCGGCGCTTGGCCTCGGAACCACCGAGGTAGCTATAGTTACATGCTTCTCCCAAAACATGTGGTGTAGAGAAACATAGAATAGATCAGTAGTTATGCTTTAAATAACTCTCTTCAGCACTGTTTTTTTTTAAACACAGAGTGTGTTTGAGGGCTGGGATTCCCGAGGAAGGTGCGATGTGACACCACGAAAGGCTGCGACGCGCCCGGCAAAACTAGTGAACCTATCTCCTGCTACATTTGACATTACGGAAACCTAGGTTTTATGGGCGAAAAACCGCCCACCAAACGCAGTGGACAGTGGTCACACAATGTCGTTATCAGCGAGACGGTCACGTGACCACATCATGCGACGTTAGTGACGTCACCTGACATGACACTGCATTAGATGACACCATGACCTGCCATGTGACCTATAGTGGCACCAACTATGTGGGTCTCCTACTGTATATGTATGAGGAGCAGAGGAAATCGCATAGAGAAACACCCTGCGCAGCTCAAAAACACATTGAACAATATATGTCGTCCGAAGTGATCCGGAGGATTAGGATACATTAATTTCTAACTCTCCTTGGAGCACTCCTCATCGTCCATTAGAGGTTTCGTACAGGTCTAGAAGACAAAAATTAAGATATTTTCGGGGACACAAGACAACACTGCATCTGTCAGTTTTATGACATACCAACATTTTCAACTCATTGCAAACGCTGGTCTTGTTGCACAAAATAATATTTTACCATTGAAGTGCCAATGGAATTTTTTCTTTCAAAGGAGCTCGTAAGCGTTTTCAAAATTATTTTTGGGCTATTGTTGAGGTATTTGCTTTTTGCAGTTTTCTTCAGATTGTTTGATTTGGATATGCACATAATGTCACTTGATGCTTCCACTTTCTCAGTGTTGAGTAAAGTACATCTAAAAAGTACTTGGAGTGAAGTACAAAGTGAGAGATGATGTACTCCAAGTAAAGTAGTAAGTACACCGGGTGCAATGCACTTGAAGTAAAGTGCTATAAATAGAATGTACTTTCAAAGTAAAGTGCAAGTATATTTTAACACAATCTTCCATGATGCCCTTTCATTCCCCTATACAGTGCGTTTTTAACTGACATGCATTTCCCCAGGGGTAATCGGGGGTGCACCACTTCTTTCCAAAATGGCGGCGAACATTGGATAAAGTAAAGTAGCCACAGATACTTATTTTCAAAAATGGAATTAAATTCAGAAGTCCCTCCGACTTCTGAATTTAGCGCCGCCTGTACTTCAAACATTCTAGGAGATAGCACAACGTCAGCCCTGTAGCTTCCGCAAGAGTGTCCTCTCCTTAACGAAAAAAACAATGACTGCACAGGCGAGCTGATGATAACTAATCATAATATGACACCTGAGACTGTGGTGCAGAAAAATTAAGAAACTTTCAAGTAAAAAAAGAAACACAACTGAGGAGAATATTTTAAAACATTGAGACATTCTGTTCTGTCATCTTTTTCTTTTGACTTGAAAGTTTCTTTATTTCTCTGTACCACTGTCTCAGAAGTTACATTATGATTAATTGCCCCCTCCTGATATTTTAGCCTCCTCGCTTGCGCTGACCGAGCGAGAGGTAGCGACGGTTGCAAAGCTACGGGAAAGCCGCCCCCAGAACAAACGGAGCGATGTGTCGTCTGCTCAAGTTTCTGGTGAGAGTAGAATCCCTCTCAGTATTTCTGCAAAACTGACAATGCATCTTTTTGCGATACAAATTTAACAAGACCAAATTGGAAAAATGTACTTTGAAGTCAGGAGTTTTACTATCCTCGGAAAGTACCAGAAGAAATTACTTCAAGTAAAGTACAAGTACATGTTCAGAAAATGTACTTCAAGTAAAGTAAAAGCTTTCTAAACCTACTTGAAGTAGTACTTTAAGTACAATGTACTTAAAGTACTTCCCAACACGGCACTTTCTCAGCATCATACATTGGTAGTAATTAATTCTATCACAGTGCAATTGATTTACTTTCCTGATTAATTTCGTCATCCAGTTGAAACCACCTGGACAACAAGCTTGTGCGTTTTGCCCTAAGTGCTTAGAACCTCTCCCCAAGCCAATTGCCTTCTTTCTTCCCATCCTGTTTACTTTCTTGCCACTCTTCCCTTTTCACCCCTTCAACTTTCAACACGCTCAATGTGTTGAAAGTTTAAAAGTAAACAGTTTTGTCTGTCCTGATTTAGCCTTAGTAGCTGCAAAATTAAGTATAGCTACTTTTTTTTAAGGAATACTATAAGATCAAAGTTTCCCAAGTCGTTGAGGGGAATTTTCTTCAAATTCAAGGGTTTCGAAGGTTTCCATAGGACTGGTACGAACCCTGCAAATAAATGTGGCATAGTCCAGTGGTTGTTTCATGGTTATTTTAAAATAGCTATGGGTGCTGCACGAATCCTACATAACATATCTGTTTTATGCTAGCTGCTTCTTTAATAAAAAAAATAAAAAAAATAAAGTTAATATTTTTTACAACGTTTAAAATGCCGCTGATTATGCACTTACGCTTGCACCCAACTTCAAGGGGTGCAACATTGGGCGCTAGTTATATGGGGTTCTTTTCTGTTTCCGAGGTTGAAACTCCACAGACAATAAGCGAGTCCATAAACCCTTTTGCCTAGAGCAGAGTGGCGGTGTCATGTTCATCTGGAGACAGGGTCTGAGGCAAGGTGGTTATAAGTACTAGGAAGGGGCAAGTTGCAATATTGGTGAAGCCTAGTCATAAAAAGTTCAAACGCTGTCGTGGCCAACGTGACCGTAGATCTCTCTGGCAATTGGTGCGCGTGACATGTCACGTGTGAGATGGATGGTTGATTCAAGAAGGATTCCTTGCAGGCTTGCGCGCGCTTCGTCCGGTAGGTTTGATCAGATCGAAGGCTAGACTGTGGTGTATTCTAGTACAGCATAGCTAGACGAAGGCTAGCTACGGTCACGTGACATGGTCACGTTGGCCTGATAAGTGAGGAGGGTAAGGAGGAAAATGAGAAAGAGTCGAGGCGTCGAGGGAGAATGGCTTGTGGAGGCTATGCGGCCGACGTCATGCCCTCTCCAACCCTTCTATCCTCCTTGGTCTGAGGGGAATCGGAAAAGAATCCTACACTATTGGCTGGATCTTGTTTACATTAGGAATATGATGGTCTTAACCCCCCCCCCCCCCCCCCCCTCTCTTCCCCCTCCAAAAAAAAAAAAAGAAACTTAAAATAAAGAGAAAGGCTGGCAAGTGAAACATTTTACTCTTACTATAGTCATAATCTTTCTTTGCCTCTGGAATATAAACAGCTGTTTTCCTTATCTATTAATATACAATGATTTATTAGAGGGCAAGAACCTGAGCAGGAGCTGCGGACGATGACTAAATATTGAAACGATCAATTCCAGGGTGAGAGCGCCTCGGCACACGATGTTGCGATGAATATGGCAAGTTTTGCGCTAAACAACTCTCTCAAGGAACCGCTTCGCTTCCTCTGCGCACTTGGGGGGAAAGGGAAAGCGCGCATCCCCTTCCTTTGTTCTCGCAGCGTCGGCTGGTTCTCGCTCGGGGACTTTGAAACGACAGCGGATGCAAAGCAAACGCGACGCCTAGGATCCGCACCACGACAGACATTTACGACGAAACCTGGTCGAACGGCCGAAACTCGCCAGACACGCGCCACTCCATTCAAGTGCGCACATCAGCTGTGGCGTACACGTAGCGGGGGGTAACAAAGGATGCAACTCCGGGTTGCGTAACACGCGACCCGATGCGTCGGGTCGGGAACACACGGCGTTGTTGACGTGCTCCATCGCACGAGACTGGGCATCGGGTGCCCAGCGAGGTACCCCCGGGACTCCGAAACACACCGACATGGCCC
This sequence comes from Ixodes persulcatus, assembly GCA_013358835.2. Lineage (NCBI taxonomy): Eukaryota > Metazoa > Arthropoda > Arachnida > Ixodida > Ixodidae > Ixodes > Ixodes persulcatus. The sequence continues at coordinate 329,827 of JABSTQ010010779.1, forward strand.
GCATAGCAACAGCACACCACGAGCGTCGGTTTAAAGAGACGGCGTTCATTCCACTCTTCGCACAAAAGCAGCCGCGCATCCTCCACATTCACCTGATTCAGGTGCCACCTTTAGATCGGGATAAACAATCCGAAAGAGGAAAAAAAGAAAAAAAAGAAAAAAGCGGGCCTACGGATCAGCGTTCGAACGTTCGAAATCGAACGCCGTGAGAACAGGTTACAATCTGATGGTAGAAACGCTCGCAAAGTCGAACCATTTTTTTTCCCCTGCTTCGAATTATAAGAAAAACGATCGCAGCTTTATTTGGGCTGAAAAGGCCATTAAAAAGCGCGAGTAGAGGCGAAGCGAAGGCAGCTCTAAGCGGACGCGAGCGAGCGCATCTCGTGTTTTGGAGACGCGCACCATGCGTTGCGAGAACAAAAGCGAGCTCTTACGTGTGGCCGCAGCTGATCGTCACGGGCTTCTGAAAAATCTCCAGGCAAATCGGGCAGACGAACTCTTCCGTGCTGCTGATCATGCTGCTGGTCGTCTTGAAGAGGGAAAGCCTCGCCATCATCCTGATTTGCGTGAAAAGCACTGGCCGTTAGAGCATGGAGCTTCTAAATTAGTGCGCAGCAAAGTGCTCATCCTACAAAACACGATCCTGATTGTCGTCGTCGTCGGATGGGGACCCGATCTGTTTTCGTTTCTCAAGCCTGGACGTGCTTGTAAGAAAACGTTTTGTGCGTTTTGGTGGTGTAAGGCCGTTCATACTACAACTTATTGGCTTCTAGAAAATATAATATAGTGAAATTTGCATTTTATACTGCAAATAAAAATAGCGTAATCATTGAAATTTAAAATGCGCAAAGGCCTTGTTGCGTGCGACCTCTATAAAATGAATGATTTTTTGAAATGAGGTAGTTGAACGAGGCGAGCCCACGTGATGTCGCACGTGTTGTAAACAAACATGGCGTTGATTCCGCTTGGTTTGCGGAATCACAGGAAGCTCTTTGGCTTGCTGCCGCTATACGTGAGGTCGATCTCGGTTGGCCAGAGAGATGACGCTAAACTTGGAGTCTTTCTGCATAAATTAATTGAAAAATCGAGGTGAGTTCAATCTTCCCCCTGTCAGCTCATGCGCTACCACGCGTTGCTCAACGTGCTCGTGGAAACGTTCCGTGGGTACCGGACATTACACCGAACGCCGTTTCATCGAATGGTCCATATCACATGAGCGAATGTCGTTTTAGCGAACAGCGACGTTTGAAAGAATCGACGTTTGAGCGAATGACGGTGATTGCAGCCAGCCAATGATAGGACACTGCCGGCAATATTTCTTCTGAACTGCTGTGCCGGCTGCTGGCAATATATCCATTTCCTTTTAATTTTGTATTTACCTATTTACTTGCTCTTTCATTCTATCCTAAGAGAATACCTTCCTCTCTAAGAACATGGGTTGAAAAACCTGCAGGTCCATGGTACTGCCGATTACGTAAAATAAACAAAGGAGTTACATCCTTTTTTTTTTTTTTTTATGCAACATGGAGACATGTCATTGCTTCAAGGACGGCTTCGTGCTTGAAACAGAGTACGTCTCTTCAAGGAGGAGGATACAACCTTAAAGGGACGCACCTTCGTCACTGCACCCGATGATCGCAGGTTTCATAAAATGTCTAGGCGGTATTCTCAACTATTATAGACCACATTAGTAGGAGAAGTCCTCAATTACTATATATAAAAAAAAGGAACACGAAGAAATGAAAGGTGTAGTGGAGAAAATAAAGATTTTTATTATTAGTTCCCCTCTCTTTAGGAAACGAAAGGTTCGCTATCCTTCCGGTTCTAGAAGAAAACTATTTCCTAGATCAGAAATTCTACTGCTCAACTAAAAGGTGTTTGATGAAACGGCATTAGATGAAATGTCCGCACCCAATGTTTCATTGATACTTTATACATTATATGCAGGAGGAGGACCCCGCAGCAGTATGTGTACATGGTAAGTGATGTCCACATTCCCTGGAACCCGCAGGGCAGCGTTCCCTGAAGACATATTGATTCTTCCTGAACGCTTAGCCGCACAACTCTGTCGTGGCGTCAGCGCCGAGGAAGGTACAAGAACGAACTCGAAGACAAAAGGTTCTCAACACCATTTTTATGGAGAACATATCCAACATAATGGCCACAGGAGAAATCGGCAACTCATTGAAAGGCCTTGCGGTGGAGTTGACGGAGGTGAGCAACCGTGACTGGGGAAGGCATTTGGGGGGAATTTTGCGGAGAGTTCATCGCCTCTGTTTACCAGGTACGCATCTCACCAGACTGCACTTATCTCAACGTTTATTGGTCGACCTCGCTCGACGAACCGGGCATCGAGCAGAAAATTTCAGATTGTCTCCGAGCATGCACGGGCCCACTAAAGTGAGTAGTATTCTTCCACTTGCGATATGCCGCGACAGAAAATTACTGCTACACGGTTGACGTTGCGGTCATGGCGAAATTACGTTTCTAAGGGGTCTCCCAAACTACCACCTCCAGCTTTCATCAAGCTTTGGCTGAACGTGCTACCAAAATCTGTCCTGTAGCTTCTAGAGCAGAAATCATTTCATGATGCTTCTTGCCTGTAGATATGTACAGGGTGTGGCTGTAAGGACTAGGTCATTTGGCATGTCTTGCGAAATTACAGGTTCAAACATATATACCTGAAATTGGGCACGCGAACATAGTTTCATCAGAAGTTATATGTATTTTTTTTTTTTCGCTAAATTTTGAGGTAGTGAAATATTAAAAATAAAGAGAAATCGGAGGCCATGTATTTTCTGTGTCCTATACCAGCCTCTTTGTCGCCTGCACACTGGTTTGTGAGCTCGCTCCCGGGTGGCTTGCTAAACACAAAAACGCCAAAAACCAATAAACGAGGCTGGCGATGAATGAGATAATTGTGATAATACTTTTAACGACGTATGTGAACTGTCACCACCTGGGAGCAAGATCAGAAACCAGTGTGCAGACAAAGAACATCCGGCATAAAGCATAGGAAGTGCATGGCCGCCGTTTTTATCTCTATTTTTAATATTTGACCACCTCTGACTCAAGCTCTGAAAAAGATTGTAGTAAAAATTGTTGCGAAACTATGTTTGCCCGCCCACTTTCAGGTATGTATGTTTGGAATTATTTTGCAAGGCGTGTCAAATGTGTTAGCCCTTATGGACACACCCTGTATAAACTGTCACAATTTTGTTAAGAAAACGTTTCCCCCTTTTAAAGGGGCCCTGCAAGGACTTTTTTACTGGTTTTTATTTTGCACCAAACCTGAGTGCACTGAACGTAGTAACTTAGTAAAATTTTTCTTTTCTCGAAATTCACTTTATTTTAAAAGTTATAGGCAAATTAAAATTACAAAAACAAGCAAAAAATTACCTCCCTCATGACGTCCTTGGTTGCTTGAGTGGCCGTGAACTAGAGGAGGGGTAGTGGGCTCATCGCGAGCGCTCACGGCTGCCGCACTCCGTGTCGACGGCGCGAGAGGGCGCCACTAAAGCACGTTTTGGATAGGCTGTATGCAGCGGGCAGCCGGGGCGGCTCTCACTACATTTGCTGCGCGATTAAACACTAATTCGGCATGACACTTCATTGGCCACAAACGACAGCAAACACGGGGTAAAGATCAGTTCAGAATGGGAGCCACTTCGCGCTGCCATACCGCAAAACGGCCGAACCCCAAGACAAAGCTTCTCGCCGAAGGCCTTCGGAACGCTCGGAGCTGTTCGGATCATCCTGTCCATACGACCGCAGCGCCGCCGCGTACATCCGGGACCTTTCCGTGTCGGCGCGTGATCCCACTACTCCTTTCTAGTGTGCGCCGCCTTTTCCACCGCTCGGTGGCGGGTATGTCGACGGGTTATTTCTCGTTTCCGTACTTTATAAACTGCATTCGTTTCTTTTCTGATCAAAAATACTGAACAAAAACTACTTTTATAAATAATTGAAACGGTTCGCGCAACTTATATTTTGTAGTTCGACTAAAAAGAAGCTTTTAGAGGCTCTGACCAGTAGTAAGCCCAGGACCAAAGACGTCACATTTTGCGTGCTTTCGGTACCGCGGGTCGCCCTCGTTGGTGGAGGAGGTTTCCGCGTCGTCCGGTTAAAATATGACGCACTGATATTTAGTTACTCTCTCCGTGCCCGCTGGCTTGCCCGAACTTCAAGAGGCGTGGAAACTGCAAAAAAGGTAGACGCCTAAATATGATTGCAGGGCCCCTTTAATCGGGGAGGCATCTTTATGGAAAAGAACAACTTTTGACTTCTTACTGCTGGCAACGAGAACAATGATAGCGTCCAAGGCCGGTGGAGCCCCAGAATAGGGGCAGGCACCCACCGTTCTCCCTTTCTCTCTTTTCTTATTAGACTCAGTAAAGATGTTTTTAAAAAACAACAACTTGGAGGCAACATAGGTGCAGACATGAGCCTTTCTCGACTGCAGAACAGAGCTCATTAACTGCCAGTTCATGGGGAGACCTCCAAAGATCACTTTTGTCCGAGACCTAAGCCATGGGAGGGCAGCAGCAACGGAGAGGCTCATTGAGCAGGTGGCCAGGGATCTGCCGGCCGACCTCGAGGATCCATCTAACGAGTCTTCCGACGGGGAGTTGTCCAAGTCGGTGAGTTTTTATTTATTGATACTACTGGCCGCCGTGGGGCAGCCGAGGTAGGAAAGATACATCGATCAAGGTTTACGATAAAGCAAGTGCAAAGTGTGGTAGCGCAGCAAAACAAAAACAAACAAAAAACATCACATATATAATCAGGAACACACGCAGAGTAGAAAAATATTCTTTTAAGGGGTATCAAGGCTAGAAACAATGTCGAACAATTTGAAGAGAGAATTTGTTCGGGTAACGCATTCCAGGCATGGATAGTACGAGGAAAATAAGAGTATTTGTAACAGTCAGTCGTGCACTTTATTCAGTGATTGATTTACTCTGTTTATCTTTTGTGACCCTAGACGTGTTGAAGTGAAAGTAATCTTGGTAATCTAAATTGTAGTTCCTATTTATTAGATTAAAAATTAATTTCAGTCGATTGATCTTTCTACGTTTTTGTAGAAGCGGAATGCCGGCCTGTACATAAAGCTCCGAAATTGAGGTGCTTCTCCTATATTTATTAATTATAAATCTTAATGCCTTCTCCTGAATCCTTTCTAATTTGTTAATATTAGATTTTGTGTAAGGATCCCACAGCGTCTGCATACTCGAGTAGAGATCTACCGTAACAAACGTTTTGCGCGTGGTTAGCTTCGTTTTGCTCGAGCAGTCCTTCAGTCTCCTTTTTAATCCCCATAATTTATTCATTGCTTTCCGGGAGATAAAGTCAATATGCGAGTTCCAACGCAGGTCTGAAGTTACGATTAATCCTAGGTATTTGTACTCGCATTCCGTATTTAAAGCTGTTCCTTGAAGAGAGTAATTAAAATTCAGTGGGTTTCTTTTTCTAGTTATCGTCATATGGGCACATTTTTGGTTATTAAAAGACCTTTGCCAATCTTCACACCATTCTGAAATAATTTCTTAACTTTTGTTTAAGATTGCTTGGTCATTTGAGCATTTCACTTGCTTATAAATTATACAATCATCGGCGAATAAACAAATTTAAACGGATCTGTCTACTGCAACGCCATTTATAAAAATTTGAAATTAGGGGTGCAAGTACTTATCCCCCAGGAACTCCACGTTCTAGTTTTGATGTGGATGAGCGGGAATCCTGTATTTGTACAAACTGTTTTCTGTTATTTAAACATGCCTCTAACCATTTTAAATGCGTTCATTGTTTAATAAAGATCTCAGTTTGAGGAGTAACTTTCCGTGAGGCACGTGGTCAAACGCTTTTGCAAAATCTATAAAAATTATGTCCGTCTAATACCCGGAGTCATTTGATTTTGCGAAATCACTCGCAGTGAGCAGCAAATGTGTAACTGTAGATAGGTTGCGTCTGAAGCTGTGTTGACCTTTATTAAAAAAGTTATTCTTTTCGAGAAAAGAGACAATATGCTTAAACAAAATATGCTCAATCAATTTTGCACTGCTGCTCGAAATTAACACCGGGCGGTAGTTATTAATGCAATGGAAATCTCTTGCTTTGAAGATTGGGACTATTTTAACAGTTTTCCAATCCTAATTCAGTTGACTTATTAAAAATTTCAAGCGAGAAATTTGAGCAAGATTCTGCATACCGCCTCAAGAATATGTTTGGGATCATGTCTGGTCCTACCGATTTTTCAGTGTCAAGGTTAAGCAATGCCGCAAAGATGCCTTCTTTAGATATTGTAACACTCGGTATGCTTTACTGTGAGAATTCTATTGTTGGATTTTAGTTATTATCTGTGGTATACACGGATGAGAAGTATTCGTTGAACGAGTTGACAATTTCGAATGAATCATCAATCTCTGTTCCGTTCTGTGTTATGGTATTAATTGGCTGCTTTATTTGATCATATATCGCCAAAATTCCCTAGGATCGGACACTAAAAATTTATCTAATGTCACATTATGGAAATATTGTTTTGACTCTTGAATCATTGACCTTAATGGCTTTTGAAGTTGTGTTATACTAGGTTTGTCTGTTCTTTGGTTTTGAATTCTAATTCTGTTTATTTTACGTTTGAGATGCAAAAACCTCCTGTATTTGTTTGCAACGTGTCGGTATAAAACTTTCTATACTGTAGAGAACGGAATTCTTAAATGACAGCCACAAATCATTAATATCTAATGCACGTTCACTTTGTTCACAAAAAACTCAATTGATAATTTGAGGTGATCTAAAATGCTTTCGTCTAGTGCTGTAGTGTAGTCAGGCACTTTGACTAATCGGTCTGTTTTCTTAGTATTAAGTTCTCAGACACATTCAGACCACACCATACCAAATGGTGATCAGATATTCCCTCTCTAACCTGGCAAGTGAACGCTTTACCCATTAACTCCTCAGATATAAATACGAGATCAAGGATATTATTTGGTGTACTTGAAGTTCTCGTGGGACATGTAACAATTTGTGTCAAATCATTATCAAATGCCATATTAGTCAAAAGTTCCGAGTGCTTGCAATTAAAGTTCAAAGTTGTTAAATTTTCCGAGTTGGTGTTGGGAAGGTTAAAATCACCTGCCATTACAATGTTTGAAAAACATTGTCTTTGCAGAATTACGAATGTGGAACTCTGCTCACCTTGTTTCACGAGGCTTTTTGTGTGTTCTTTCTTTTTGCTGGGAACCACCATACTTCGTTTCACCTTGAGTCTAGACGAGCTGGTAGGACCAATCAGACGGCGTCAAAAGCGCATCATCATGGCATGTGTTCTGTCATCGCTGAACCAATCATAAAGATCTTTTGTTTCTGCCTCATAGGTCCCATTACCTCGTAGCGTGGGCTGCATCTGGACTTAAGCTGAAACAAAGTGTAGTAATCCTCAAGATTGTCTAGAAATCTTGCAGAGTGTCCAGCTTTCGAAAGAATGTTACTCCCAAAATCCTTGGCTTCTTGTGGTGGCTCGGTGAAACTAGTCACTGGATCTTGACAGAGTGTCGCATTCGATAGCGTCCAGTGTGACTGTTCTCTTTTAGCTTTGATCAACCATTTTGGCACTTAAACAGATACGGTTGAAGGGGTTTCAGGAGTGCCAACCCCCATCTCCCAAGCAGACTCGCCGCAAATTATCACCGAACTTAGGATGCGCCCAGATTGGGACGTGCTACCTGAAGTCACTGGTGAGACATGGTTGTATAAAAACCATCTTAATTGTGCCGCAAAACCTTGTAATCGAACGTTTTATGAAAACATCACGCTTCTGTCATTCATACTAATCTACAATAAAAGTACCTACAAAAAGAGATTTTTTCTTTTGTTTTACGCAAAAACATGCTCTCTAAACAGTGACATTAATGAGAAACGCTTCCAGGGGCCTAATCTACAAGACGGGACCAAGGGACCGGGACAACGCCGCCTGCTCCGATGGTTAGGCGGTGCGGCGCCGACGAATCATAGCAGGCAGTGATGTCCCGGTTTCTTGGTACTGCCGTGTAGATTAGGGTCCCAGAACTTTTGCGCGTAAAGAGTAGGTCAGAAATTCCAACAACACTGTTTACAATGGTTGTCACGGTGACCACAGTAAAAAAACAAAACAAGTTGAATCGCCATTGAGCCTGGAAGTTTCGGTACTCTGAGAACATCCAGGGACTCTAGGTGAAACTAGAGTAACTGTATAGGCTCTGCTTGAGGGTGTGGGTATGTTTGTACAGCCTAAACTTAGTCTGCCTTGATGGGCAACTTGTCTCTCAGCTGTAGATGAGAAATTTAGCCAATGGAGTACAGCCGCTAGCCTGGGGTCTTTAACGTGCATTATGCAGTAGTAATGCACAACTGCACGCCGGTACGATGCTCATCCAGATTGAAACGGGCAGGGGTAGGGATTGAACACAGGATCCCTGGGTTCTGCAGCACGAGCTTTTGCTCCACATGCTCCGAGCTGGTGTGCTCTAGCCTGCTCGGCCACCGGTCCCCCTAGGTTCTGCTTGCAGAGCCAGAGTACCGCATTTTTTCCTTTCGCCGCCAACTCCGAAGTGGCAGAGAAGCGGCCACGTGCGCCGAGCTGGATCCAATGTTCTCGCGGGAAAGCTATCTTGCAGGCGTCGAGTTTCGGGCGGAGCATGTTTCTCTCTTTGCGTTTGCGAAATATATGTCCTACACTAAAATCGAACGAACTGGAAGGTTCCTTAACCATTGAACATAATCGCGTCTGCGGCACTCGTGATGTGATATGCGACCGGCAAATCTCCAGGCAGCTCGGACGAGACGTGTAGCTATGGCTCGCGAAGGGACAATGTTTTTGTCAGCCACTACTTTCTACCAAGGGCATAGAGAGAAACAGGAGACAAGTGACGGGACGATGGTGCACGCGCGGCATGTCGCCACACTATATCTGCTCTGCTCTGCATGCCGCAGCACGCCACCTCACAGCCATGCCATCCGTGCCTCCTGCAGAAGTGACAGTCGCTTCCTGCAGTGCAGCCTTGGATCCAGCATGGCTGCCCTGGCAGCACCATTGTGATATCTGCTTCACAAGTGGAGCATATACAGTTACTCTAGGTGAAACGAGTCTATTCAGATCATGCAGCCAACCTTGTCGGTCGCTAACCTCCCACTGGAACACCAGCTGCTTATCACACCATGTTGGGATTTAAAAGTTTGGAACGCCAGTGACTATCATTATCTCGTCATTTGAGCTTTGCATCATCACCACATCAGAAACAAAGGCTATAAGAAGGATCGCAGGACCATCGTTATGAAATTTGAAGCCAACCTTACCGTTGCACTAAATGTGTCACTAATCTCTCACAGGGACACCGCCTGCTCTGGAGCGAAAACCATGATTGCCAGCTGAGGGTTGTAGCCGTTGCACATCTCTCTACGAAAGGCTGGCTTTTCTAGACTGAAATGGTTGCACACCTATTGCGTGCATATGAGTTATCGTATTTATAGTATAATTACATGTGCAGCGATTCGACTCCTGCGCAAAATGCACCGTTTTGCGCCAACAGAATTTTCCTGCGCCATCCTGATAAAAATTGCCAGATTGTGCCAAATAGCGCCAAATTGCATGGCTGGCCGAATTAGGCGACAACTTGCGCCATCTATCCTAGCCACACGCAACCTGAGCCGCGGCAAAGTGGGACGTGCAGAAAAGAAAAGCGTCAGAAGCAAGCGAGCCAGCCTGAAGAAGATCAAAATTGGAGAAGAAAGACTGTTCCTGGATAGACGTTTGGACTTGTCAAAGGCAATGTTTAACTCTTTCCCGACCGCGTCCATAGAGCGTCGATCACCCGTGATCAATGAGCACGGATGCTCCTTTCAAAGTTCCCGCGGAGCTTCCGGACTCGCTGTGGTTTTTTCTAGATAGTTTGAAGACTACAGTTTGGCTCTCTGTGTAGTTTTTCGTTTTCCCACATGCGGTGATTTTTAAGCAGTGCGTGAAACCGGCGACGCGTCATTGTTACCGACAGCAATGACCACTCGCAAGGGCCCTGCACACGCTTGCAAGTATGCTGATCCTAGTGAATCCTCCTACGATTTTTCGGATTGAGACAGCAGCAGTGGGTCTAGTGACGGAGCCTGGTCATCGTGCTTCAGTTCTGATTGCGACGATGACCAAAACCAACCTGGAATGTCTGTGGCAGTTTGTCCGTAAGTTTCGCCTCTGCGTACCTGTTTGTTCATTCATCCTTTAAGCTGGTTCAAACGTTTTGCTGATGTTGACATTGACATATTTTAAAGTGATAGCTTTATGAGCGACACTTTGCAGCGATTTCGTCCTCGTGACCTGTCGTCGCCGCGCGCGTGAAAAATGGAAAAACTTTTTTTCTCTCCTCTCTTCCTGCGAGAAGAGGGAAGTTGGGACTCCCAGTCCGCCGTCCGTGCCGTGCGAAGCGAGCAAAGACAGTCCCGCCAAGAATTGCGCAACGAAGGGCGAATAATTGTGTCGTCTGCTTGAAAGACTTGTTTTCAAACATTACTCGCGTTATGCGAAGTCCCACTTTGGCAGTATCCAGTTGCTACGCGTAATGTCGGATGGTTTTAGAAACTTACCTGTGCATCCACGACACCAACCACGAAGGCTAGTTTATTTGTAGGGTGTCTACATCATTTGGGCAAGATGTGTTGCCGACTGCTCAGCAGAGAGTGCTGTTTCGACCAAGGAGAGAATCGCATTTATTTCGGAATGGCACTCCGCAGCAGCCCGCGGCATCTGCTCAAGGCGATTGACGTTTTTTGGCTGCTTTTCACCACCGACGTGATCACGACCATTTGTGCAAATACATACAAAGAAGTATGCCTGGATGCACATAAAAGAGAAACCCACTTACAGCAAGGCGGACGGATCTTGGATGGAAGTCACTCCAGCGGAGGTGATCGCGTTTATTGGCCTTCTTGTGTACAGAGGGATTGTGGAACCACCGTGCCTGCACCTATACTAGAGTGGATCAAGCTTGTTTTCTGGGTTGATTCCTCGCAACATAATGCCCAGAAGACATTTCAAGGAATTTTTGGCTATGCTACACATCTCCCACCCCGACGACGACACCCAAGCTCCCGGACAAAAGTTGAGAAGAGTCGCCTGGCTGCTCCAAAACATAAATCATTGTTCAAAACTTTTTCAGCCCCATCTGGAACTTTGAGTTGATGAAAGAATGGTAAAATCAAAAGCGCACGCAGGGATTCGACAGTATATGAGAGACAAAGTAACCAAATGGGGCTACGAGGTATGGGTTCTGGCGGACCCCCGAGCTGGCTATACGATTCAATTTATTGTTTATACTGGCAAGCGTGACAGGCCCATTGCCAGTGGTCTCGCATTTGATGTGGTGACACAGCTGTGCAGGGACTATCTTGACCAGGGTTACTGCGTTTACTTAAACTTCTACTTGTCAGCATCCTCGTTTTCGCACCTACTAGAACGGAAGACTTGGCATGTGGAACGACATAAAAAAACCGCCGCGGGTTCCCCGAAGAGCTCAAGGACAGCGGGTGGGCAAGAAAAGCTAAAAGAGGGGATATATGCTGGCTACGGAATAACAAGATTCTGTATTTGCAATCGAAAAACCGGCGTGTTGTGCACATGGTCAGCACAATGCACACCGCCAGCACAATGCACACCGCCAACACGTATGTACTTGCCAAACGGCAGGAAATGGCAGAACATTTCGGTAAAGCAACCACAGCTGGTAGAAGAATACAATTTTGGCATGCTTGGTGTTGACAAATCGGACCAACTCATAGGTTCGCACAATGTCCTCCAGAAGTCCGTCCGTTGCTGGAAAACCCTGTTTTTTCATTCCATTGACATTGCGTGCGTAAATAGCCACATCATAGTTCAGGAACATCGCATGCGACACCCCGAGATACCCGAGCTCTCCAGGATTTCACATTATGACCAGCTGGCTTTTAGAACAGAACTTGCACAGAAGCTCTTGGCTTTTGAGACCTCAGAGCGTGCAGCACAAGCCAGCCAGAAAGAGCAACCGTCAGAACTGTAAAAAGTGCTATGAAGATAACAAAGTAGAGCACAAGACCAATATTTTCTGCAAAACTTGCCATGTGTACCTGTGCTTCACCACATTGAGGAACTGCTTTGCCCAATTGCACGTCATTCATGATGGTTGACCTGATTTTTTATGGCCCAAAAACCTTTCTGAGCTAGAACTCAAGTTTTTGCTGAGCTTTTTGTTGTTGAAATGGAAACCATTTTGAATATGTCAGATTATTTTTGGGCATTTTTGTCTTTCGAGATTTAGACATATCTTTACCTAGTTTCATTGAAGTGGTACAAAACAACTTGTGTTTGTCAAATTAAATTTTGCATTAGAAATCAAGTCTCTGTTTTGACGTTTACATTGTTCAAAATCACATTTACTTAGCTTCAGTTCTAACTATGGCATCATGCTGTAAACACAATAGTTTCCTCACAAAAATAAATAAAATTAAGCACAAAATAGGCCACAGAAAACAGACATTTTCCACATGGTCAGGAAAGAGTTAAGCGGGCCCGGGGACTGACCACGAGACTGGCTAATGAGAGCTTGGAAGAAATAGAATCAGGGTTAGGTTCTTCTTTCTGAGGCAAACACAAGCCTTTCCGAGAACACAACTAAGCTGGCAGGCATAAACAAAAAGCTGCAAACGCAAGGGATGGGCCTTTGACAGGTTCTTTTGTGTTTAAATCAAACAATGGACAGTAAGTTACATCAACAGTTGTGTCAACTTTTTTTTATATGAGAAAGATCTGTTTAGTAATCCTTCACATTGGAATTCCATGAAAGATAATTCTTTTGTACTTAAGACTGTGGAGACCAACATTACAAAGTGACTTATACTGTCTACAGGAAAAAAAAAAGAAGAACTTGGTAGATTTGCAAGCTTAAAAATTATCTAAATTTAAGTGATCATAAGATTTCATAACTGTATGCTCAAAAGTCTTTTTGGAAAGTGATACTGTAAACGACTAAATTTTCGCGAGGACCTAATTTTTGCGAATTTCGCGAGTCGCCTACAATTCGCGAAAAATACACCCCACAAACAATTCGGGCAATATGTGAACGCTACGGAAGCTACACTCGATTTGCGAAAATTAGAACCCGCGAATAATTTCAAATTTTCAGCTTTGTCCCGATTCGCGAAAATTCAAGCCCGCGAAAATTAAGTCATTTACAGTATTTAGGTGCTCAAAAGGGCTTCAAATTTCATGTTTATGTGCTCCAAAAGCCATTTTTAGGTGTTCACACAATCACAATTTTGCAGTAGCATCACTGCAAGTGTCACAGCATAGCATTGTAGTGAAATGCTATACTCAAGTATCACACATTGAGTGAGAGAAGTGCAAACTTTCGGTTAGATGCTTCTCGACAATTGTTTGGACGTTGGAGACGCGCAGAAGCACATGTTTACTTCCAAGATTATAGGGCTGTGCGGCTGAAGTTTCGCCACGGATACGCAGCGCCATTCCTCCCCCTGGCGAGGCGCGCCCATTTTCGTTAGCAGCACGAGGAGCAGACGACGCGGGAGGCTGGTGCGCTTGTCGTGCTGGCCTCACGGCTCGTAAAGTAATGTAAATGTAAAAGGTACTCAAATGCCACAGCATCATATTAAACAGAACGGTATCTGTCTCCCGAAAAGTTTTATTTGGTTTCTGGGAGGTGATTCAAGAATCGTAGCCCGTATTGCACACTGACTTGAGCGCATAGTTGAAAAGAGGTTTACATTAAAGGCTGTACTCTAGATTTTTTAAAATATATTATTAAAAGGATGTAGTTAACCTACAACAGACATAATTACTTTCCCAGAAACTCTAAAACATTAGACCCTAGGACATTCCTCCGTCGACCAATAAGAGTGTGTTGGCAATGTTAGATGTATAAATTGAAAGCAACATGAAGAAGACGAGAACGGGGCACGTCACAAAGGCCTATAGCTAAACATTCAGGGCTGAAGTTTAAAATTAAATAAACTTTTCTTGCAGAGAGAGTGAAGTAATATTGACGATGCTTTCCTTGGACAAAGACTAAAGATATATCAAATTTAATTGAACCTAAACATCAAACAAAACAAATAGTGACGCAAAAAAAACTTAGTAGTAGTGAACCGCAACAGTGTTCAAACTTGTCATTCTGCGGTCACATAAAAAACAAGTTGAAGAAAGGCGATGCTTTACGATGCAAATGCAAGTCCATTGGAGATCACTCTCTTCACTAACTAAATTATAAGTGGGTTACTGACGCACATACATGAATTGCGATTCTACCACTTTGGCAGCAGCGGCAGATGCGCGCACACAGCAAGGTGTCGCAACGTATATTAAAAGATTTTTTACTTTTTTTATTTTGTTGTTTGACCCGCTCAAAATACCTGGGAACAGATGAGCGGTGGAGTTATTGACATCCCGTTTCATTTTTTTTATTAGAACTTGACCCAGTGTTGCGATCAGACTGTGCATTCCTCATCGTTAACTTCACTCCCCACCCCTGCCTGTTTCGATCTGGATGTGCATTGTACTGGCGTGCGGTTGTGTACCACTGCTGCGTAATGCACATTAAAGGCCCCAGGCTTGCAGTTGTACCGCACTGGCAAAATTGCTCATCTACAGCCAGTGACTCGTCGCAGCTTTGAAATAGCTGACCAACTACACGCTGTCGAAATATCCACGCAACCCTAATTATTATTAAATTCACTCAGATGATTTAGAACACGTGTGGCATGCTTCTAGCAGACGGTAACTCTGAGTTTCTATGAGCACTGACCAGAGTTCAAGGGGTGAATGCGACAATGCAGCTGTGCACAAAAAGACAATTCAAACGATACTGCATCCTCATCTTAGTCCGAATAGCTTTATCTTTGAAGAGCGAGCGAAACCATAAAGAAAAAAAGCATTTATCTTGAGGCGGGTGTGACAGTCGATGCGGTCTTACACTTGAGAAGCACTTCAGAGTCGACAAATGTTTTATGCCTGGATTATTTCCTCCACCCCGGAGACCTGACACACAGGCAACCTTTCTTTGCGGAGATTCGCCTCCCTAAAAATTTGCCAGTTTTTCAACAAACAGAAAGCCTGAACGCGATGCTCACCATTGCAACTGGCAGCGCGATGGAACGAGCGAACGGCTAATTAGGGCGAATTCGCACCACGGTGTGGCGCCACTGGTGTCGCTCCAGCGCTCCCCCTGGCCCAGCCGAACGGTCCGATAGTATGCACTGCCCAATTAATTAAAGTGAAATGCTTATACTTTTTTTTTTTCTTTGCGAGTGGTACTATTTTTATGTACAGCGTGCAAATGCCAGAGGTAAGATTGTTACACAAAAAATACATACCGTAATATCCACAGAGATGCCCCACCCCTGAAAGATAGCCCACCCTTATTTTTGGCATGATTTTCTATTTTTTCTGAAACGCCAAAAGATAGCCCACTTCTAGTCACCATTGGCCAGGGTCCTGGCCACCGGTGACCTCGCCAAAAACGGTGTTACTTAACCACAGTGGGAGATAAGCGAATATTGCTCACTGGGAAGGACAGTCATCTTTGGTTCATTGCCCGTTCCTGCGATCACAAGTTTCGAGGATCAAAAAATGTAAAACTGGCTTTTCTTTTTTCAACTTTTTTTACGGCACATTGAAAGTTAGCTTACTCCTTGTTTTCATCCGATTTGCTATCGATTTTAGGTGGGCTATCTTGGGATATTACGGTAGTGTGGTGTAGTGCTCTGCTGGGTTCCCTTTACTCGCAGATTTGTTTGCATATGTCACAAACCTTTTCCCTTTATTTTTGTTATCTTGGCAATTGTTTCAACGAGGCACTGCCATTTTCAAAAGTGGCTAGTTTGTGAGATTTTTGTACGAGCAGAGCGCGACCAATTCACTCAAAGGAATGCCCCCATCGAACGGGCGCTCACACAGTAAAAGTACATGCCCCTACCAATAGCTCTCAAACCTACAGTTTAGAAAATGGTCGATTGCAGTGAAAGGTTGCAGCTAACGGTGAAATTTTCCCACGGTAGTAGTTTAAAAGGACCTCCCGAAAGCCTTGGTGTGGCGACCCACGCTTAGCCAAGAGACCCGATTTCTTCGGGGCTAAGTCTGCTGGAAAAATGACGGCTGTTGCACCAAGGCCTCCATGGGGTTCCTTCCGTTCAAGTTGTTCCTGGCAGCACATTTTTTAAAGGAGCTGTGCAACAATTTCAGTGCTTTGCTTAAATAATTTGGGAGTTGGTGTCTCGACTTTTCTGAAGTAAAGAACAAAAAAACGCGTTTGCCTGCATGTCCTAGTTCTTATTTTACAAATGGACAAAGATTGAGGTTTTCGGCACCGCTCGACTCCTTCACCACCTTCCGAGTCACGTGCGCTGTGACGTCAATGGGGTTCCGGTGAAGCTTTCTCTCTAGAGCCATCAGTGTGCAGCGAGAACTCAGCTGCTCGTGACCATGTGCTTGTGCAGCGCGATCAACGTTACGAAAGAAGGAAAGCTTCATCCGGGTCCGGCCATCCCCGTCCGGCTCTGCCCCCCTCCCCCTCCGGCTTCTGGCAGCTGTTCGCGGTAGCAGAAAGAGCTGACGGTTTTGTGGACCAAGGATAGATGGCGCCACTAAAACTCTGTATAATAAAAGTTTTGTCGATGATACCAGGTTTTGGACGCATTTATATTTATGTTGGAACGTCGAGATTTATGGAAAAATTACCTTTTATCGAGCAGGTATTTGCACAACTTCCTACCTTTTTACAAGCCCCCCATTGACGTTATGCCGCGTGGAGGAGATGTGTTTTCTGTCCTTTGTGACAAGATAAACAATGTCAAAAGTAGAAGATGCAAATTCTTTCAACGTTAAAATCGTTGCACAGCTCCTTTAACGACAGCATCGAGGGTCATGCGACGCATACGCATTGGTCCTCTGCCGGTTTTTCTTATTTCAGGACGACATGGTGGAGGAAGGTAAAGGTACGGAGAGCAGCTCGACTCCCTCCCAGTCGGCAGCAGCGCCCGTCCCACCCGAGGGCATGAAGACCAACGTCTACGGCCTGGACCGTGCCATGCTCATGCGGCAGGTGCTGCTCAAAATGAAGAGGGCCAAGGGAGGACACCGCACCCCGGCAGACGACCCTGTGTCCGAGGGGCACCTCCTGGAAGAGGGGGTCAGCTCGGACAGTGACAGGCTCAGCGAGGCGAGCACAGCGGGCATTGCCGAGTTTGTGCACCAGAGGCGGCTCAAGAAGCAGCTGGCAGCCCGGGCCGAGAGGGAGGCCCCCCTGCAGGCCTTCCAAGGGGAGGAAGAGCAGACGTCGGATACAGCAGAGTTCCTTCTACACGAAACGGAGGACCAATTCGACGAGGAGGAGATCACAAAGGTGTCTTATCTGAGGGACGATGCAAATGGGCGAACCTGAGGCAAATGTCTTTCCACAAAGATTCTGGCTTTTCCTGGTGAACGCCGTCTGGCAAGCTGCATTGACCAGCATAGTGTCTTCTGGTGGTTCGTCCTGTCGTGCGAGCTTTTCATTTTTTCTGCATTTCCTCAGGTGCAAAATTAATGAAACGTGTTGCCAAACTTATGAGGCTTGAAAGCTTGCCCAGCCTTGCAATCTTTAGTCCACAAATGTGCCATTTCCCCGAATAAAGTTGTACATTAGCTAAATCTTTTGAAGGAGTTGAATTTTTTTTTTTTTTAGAGCACAGGTGTTTGTTTTTGGGTTGAGTGGCGTCAGCGTAACCGTGCGTTACATTATGGGACGTTTCCCATACTGATGTCACACCTGACGTCACAAGGGTAAAATTTTCCCGCCAAATTTGGCGGAAAAATTTTTAACTATACTTAGCGGGGAAATTTTTCCGCCAAATTAAGTGGGAAAATTTCCCCCCCCCCCCCATTTTAGCGGGAAAATTTTACCTTCATGATGTCACGCTAAATTTAGCGGGGAAATTGACGTCACGTGACCTCAACACGTATTCAGTTTCCCCATTTAATTTAGCGGGAAAACGTTGGTAAATTTTCCGCTAAGTTTAGCGTGAATATTTTGCCGCTAAATTTAGCGGGGAAATTTTAGGTTAATGTAGCACGAAATTTAGCAAAAATTTCCCGCTAAATGGGAGGGGGGCAGGAGAGGAAGAGGGGAGGGTACGGAAGGGAAGCATAGACATACCCTCCCCTCCTCCTCCTCAAGAGCTGCGCTCCAATTCAGCTTTACAGAGAATTGTAAACGTCTCATTTTTTTTTGTGTTAAAATAATGAGCAAGTTGCTTTAGAAACACCACTAATGTGCCAAAAATACTTTTTTTTTCCTTTTGCTTAATTAAGTGGCAAAGTTGCCACTTAACCCAGAGCATGACGGTATGCCATCAGATGGTGGAAGGACCTGCTATTTATATGTTGAACAAAAAGCATCTCATAAACAGAAAACTAGGAACGTTTGGGAGAAGAAACAATGCTTCAGAAGCTATTTTCTGGAATGCTGTCCAGTAACAATGCAGAATTCTGTATTTGCTGTACAAATAAATAAAAACACATTCAGCAAGTGGAGCTGTGGAATAGCAGGCTTGCATGCAAGCTACTGAGCAACACTGTCACTTTTAAATGGTGGTGATCTTCACTTCTACTCCGTTTTTCAGTAGTTAACCCACCTTCCCATTTGGATAAGGTATGTACAGTATGTAGGGTGACCACCCATCCCGCGACTCTATCATCCCGCATTGAGGGCTTGCGTCTCGTGTCCCGCAAGATATAGCAAAATTTTCAAAATGTCCTGCACTTCACGTTGTCGTAAAATTCACAATTCAACTCGTGGCACTGCCGAACAACAAGGCATTGGGAAGCGTGGCGGTCGGTCGTAATCATGTGAATCGCGATGGTAGGCCATTTTCTATCCTAGCATTGCGGGAAGCGACCAACATTCTTGCAGGAGAACCGACCCGCAAGCACCCTTGTGCCTCTCTCTTGGTGGAAAAGTACTGCTAGAGAAAATTGCTAGCCAAAAGCTGAAAAATTAAATATTGTAATTATTTTAAAATCAAACTGTCAATGCGAAAGGGTTGTTGTGAAATATTTTTAGTGAAGATGGCCACACAAGGCGCCTGCAACTCGCAATGGTCGAGAAAACAAAAACGTAGGGTTCTGAATTTGTGCAAGAGCATGTTGGTAAGCATCGACAGGACTTTCCTTTTGATGCAGTAAGTTCTGCTGCCGCCAATTTTGATGTTTTCAATTTAGGCACATTTAATAATATCTAGCAAAAAAAAAAAAAAAAAGATTTTAACTGAATTGCCACAATACAGTTTGCAAGTGTATAATATGCTGTCAGCCACATTTCGTGGTGTGCGTGCTTTTATATTACCGCCAATATCTTTTTTTTTAGTTGCCGCAGTTGTGATAATGCTGCCCTTCTCATCCCCCCCCCCCCTCCCCCCCCCTATCAGTGTGTCCCGCTTTTCGCTGGCAGGAAGGTGGTCACCCTATATGCATGTTATCCATTTTTGGAACGTGTTCCAAACCAGAAGTCGGAGGAGAAGGAATGGTCAGCTTTTATGCGTATGGTATGAACACTGACTATCATGATATTCAGCAGATAGGTAGGATTACAGTATCTGTGACTGTGCCGTAAAACTCTTTACTTTTTATCAGCACCCAATGTTCCTATATTTTGCAACATTCGCTGTAGTTTCCAAAAGTGAAGGTCATGCGAGAGGGATCTCCCAAATCGCAATGAAATAAGCAGACTTTAGGAGCTTTGAGTTTGATCAGGATACCCGTCTCGCAAAAGGCCATGGGAACAAAGGCTTATTTTGTCGGCTCATGCACTGCAGCAAAGTTTGATACAGCATAGCAACTACTCTTGCAGCAGGCTGCACATCCCCAAGCTTTGCATCCGAAGGCAGTCTGACAGGCGTAGTGGACAACAGCACCACCTCATGCATCCACTTTTTCGTCCGAGGCCCAGGGGCCATCCGTACCCCTCTCGGACCTTAGGGTAAACAGTCCACTTTTCTTCATGAATGGGTGCTCCTCCAGTATTGCATGTATTGTCCCAGCGGTAAGAGGGCAGAAGACGTGCAGTGCTTTCAGCTTACGACATCTCGTGGACAATCTCAGAAGGGCATTCTCGAGTTCGACGCTAGGCGGCGCCTGAAGGATGAGCTTCTCAAGTGTTTCCGAGTAGGTTTCTGCAGCCTGCAGCACCATGTCATGGATGATGGTAAACGTCTCGAGCCTCAACACTTTGCAGGGGACTTCGGGCTTCATGATAACAGGAATCACGACAAGTGGGCAAGTCTGATCGAAGTGGAGGGTGACCCCGAGCTTGGGCAGCATGCTGCGGACCTTCCACCATAGCTCCGAACTGAGCTGGTCGTTGTCGGTCTGCGGGCTGTTGGTGTAAGCTTCTCCACTGCGGCACTTCAGCGACAGGTGTTCCAGATTAACGCGGTTGGCTTCAAGAAAGCATAGCATGGCTTCCCGAGAGAAGCTGCACATGTGGATGTGAAGCTCGCGCAGCTGCCTGCAACGCTGGGCAAGCCTGACAATGCAGCCTGGCAGCACCAAACAGACCAGGTTGTTATTCTGGATGTTGAGGTGTTCCAGGAGAGGGTTGTTCTGGGACAGCACATCAACTGTACAACAGTCTATCATCATGGGAAACCCACTGAGGTCCACATGAACCAGGCGGCTGTTGGGCCTTCCGAAGAGTCCTTCCAGAGCAGACACAAATTCTTTCCCTGCGTAGAAGAGAGGGTTTTCCCCCGTGCAGCTGATCTTCAGGTGCGACAGCCGTGCCTCTGGACTCTTGGCGAGGAGCGACAGCGCTTGCACCGCATTTGTACGGTTGACGTTTTGGAACTGGTTAAGTTGAATGGTTGCCCTCGAGAGATGGCTGCCGAAGCGGTCTATGCACTGGAGTAGCCGGGCATCTTTGCGGCTGTAAAAGCTGAAGTGGAAATGCTTCCAGCATGCCCGAGTGGTGAACGCAGCGTACCACTGTTTGCAACTCAGAGCTGCGTGAAAGCGGTCGCTTAGTGGAAGGTGTAGAAGAATATTGACAATGATGCATTCTGGAAGATTTTCGCAGCATCCGACCTCATTTGGATACGAGACAGACTGCTGTGGTGCAGCAAAGCCCTTTTGTTTGTCTCTCATGACAGCTAGCCAACGTCCAAACCAATACTGTTCCAAGAAAATAGTGCAGCTGCGTTGTTTATGGACGGCCTTCGCTACGATCGTTCCTACTTGACAAGCAAACGCGACGCTTAAACTGGCTGCGTACGAAAGTTGCGTAAAGCAGCACTCTCAAGATCGAAGGGAGCTCCACTGACTTACGCATCTGCAGTTTTACGCGACGTCTTTGGGCTCTTCGCCGCAACGGCCAGCGCGCACCCCACTGCCGCGGTCTGCAGCAGCCGAACACCTCAGCATCTAAATTTGACTCCGGCGTGGATCGGGTCCCCGCCTTTTACCGCGACTCCAAAAGCGGCAGCCTTCGCCTCGCGAAACCCGAGTCAATCGTAACTGCGCAGTTAATAATTCTCAAGTCGACTCGGGGGTAGTGTGTTACGGGCACGTATGCCTGCGTTTATTTACGGATAGCATCGTAAATTAGGGACAATATCTCCGCGAGTCGATGGTTCCTATTATCGTGGTTTATTTCGATGACCGTGGCGCTTTGGTGGCCTCTTATCCGCTCGACCAGAGGCAGCGGTCTCCCTCCGGCAACGGGCACGGTGACGAGGATGCAACGGTCCGGACTCAAAATGAGCTCCTGCACTCGCTGCTGGAAGCGTTGAGAGAAGAGTTCCATCTTGCCGACTTCGTCCAAAATGACAACATCGCAAGGTGCTTGCAGGGACTCGAGAGCGACGGCCTCAAATGACACGAGGTTGACGCAGTACTGTCCCACCGACGGCCCCGCTTCGTCTCCGCACAATTGGCGTATTCGCGCCAGCGGACCCCTTTTGCCAGCAGTGGTGATGACATCGAAACCGATTCTACGCCCATTTTCTCTTAGTTCTTCCGTGTAAAAGCCCGACACACTCGCCCCGTGTTTCGTGAGCGATTCGACCGCACGCTTCACTAAAGTCGTTTTCCCCACTCCGGGGCGGCCGGTCAGAACCACGAACTTGTGCCTCACCATTTACACGTAACCAATCACAAACTTAAAACAATTTCTGAAAAACTCCCGCTACAGCTACACCACGCCCCACGCTACACCACACCGACTTGTCTGATTAGATCAGCTAGGCAGCAGCTAGGTGGCGGTAGGGCGAAAGTTGTCGCCTGATGTAAAAAAAAATTGGTTTGCTCTTTATGTTTATACAGCCTTGATGGAGATGCGCCTCAACGGGTAATCGGTCTCTTAGCTGTAGATGAGAAATTTAGCCAGTGCAGTACAACCGCTAACCTGGGATTTTTAACGTGCATCACGCAGTAGTGATCACACGAACGCGTGCCGGTACGAAACTCATCCAGATCGAAACGGGCGGGGGCGGCGGGGCGCTTTCCAAACGACGAAGTACTGCCACTAAATAAGCTCATTTAGTGGCTTTAGAACGACGGACATGTGGAAAACCGAAAAAGACTGCAAAAACTACGCAGTAACACTGGATAAGAAGAGACACCTGTAATTACCGTACGTACTTTATTCTTTACGTTTCCAACATTTTTAACCGCTCGTAAAGATGCAAGACGGGGTCATTTTTATACAGTGACGGTACTGGCATAATAGCAATATATAAGCGTCACCGGAATTCTAGCGCACTTGGAACACACTCTACATTCCTTTCCATTGTTATTTTGCTTAGAACCGTCGCTCGTTTTTACATACGGTTTGATCGTTCACTGGTAGAGAAAAATGCCATAACTGAAGCAAGTACACTTTTTCAATGTTAATCAAGGTGCATACTATTCGGTACAACCCAAATAACAAAAGTTATTCATGTTATTTTTCGACGAAGAGACAAAATTGCGGTGCACAGGAGCACCGCAAAAAAGGTAGACTGGTTGCTGTCTGTGGTTGCTGTCTGCTTCAATTTGCTTCCCGGAAGTCGCATAGACACTAGCGCCAGTTGAACCTCTAGCGTACATTATAATAACTCTACGTCTCCACTGCGTCTCCGTGCGTTTGTAAACATATAAAAATTTTAATATTTCTGACTATGAATGCTTATGTGTAAATGCAAAAATCTTACAGGCTATACTATAATTCGAAAATTGGGCTATTGCGCTGCATCTTTCGTTTTTGAGATTTCTCTCAAGCCGGCCACGCTGATTGGTCAGTGCTTGGGTTCGTTAGTTTTTAAACGTAAGCTTGCATGGTGGTCAGTTCGTCCGATTTGCAGGCCTGCGCTCAGAAATCCAGAATGGCTTCTCAAAACATTGATCCTTTGGCTCTTGGCGGCAACATGAAAAGCAGCGATGAACAGAGGAGGGTGGACACTGGAAAACACTCGGTTGCAAAACGGTACCAACTCTTTTGACAAAAGTGTTTCGCTTGGTGTTTGTAGGCCTAGAATGTAGCCAGGGGTGTGTGTAAATTTTCAGGTGTGACAAATATATTGAGCTTTTATCGATGCTGTATGCAGTGCTCGCGTCTGTGATTATCGCCTGTAAATTTCATCAGAGCCAGTTGACGGTTCTTTCCGCATCTATAAGGATATTGGATAGCTATTGTTCAGCTGCTGTGAAAAGTGTCCGCTTGTCTGATTTTATGATAGCTTTTTGCCAACAAGACGGTGGCGTGAACAGCATAGTCCTGTAAAACATGTTCGGAAGTGAAAAGGAACGTTTCTGAACACACTTGCTTCATATTGTACCTAGTCACGTTGCCACTATCCCTCTGTTAAACGGAGTCTTTCCTTCCTATTGAGGCTGTTTCTAGGTTTCGCCTGTCGATTGCTTGACAACCACATGTAAGCATACGCAATAAGTGAATAGCCTCACTTGAAAAGTTGCCTACTGGTGAACGAGATGTGGGTGTTTCACTTACCAACTGTAAGCAGCCTAGCTGAGAGTCATCTTGAAAATTAGACAAGAAAGACACTTTGGGAATATGAACTCTTTGCCTATTTTAAGCATGTCGTTTCTTTCCAGACTGCAGCAGGAATTAATGACCCTTATGGTAAGCTGACAATGTATGATTGTGGGAACAGCTGCTTCCTGCATTAAACATGTTTGCTACCAGAATGTATGTTTTACAGATGTCGGGCGACAAGACGGTCTCCGCATTTCCAGATGGCGACAACCTTTTTCATTGGATTGGGACAATTCAGGGACCTGTGGGAACGGTGAACACCTTTCAATTCTTGGTGCAAACTATGATTTCATTGGTGCCAAATACTTATAGCCTTTTGCTGTAATTAATGTTTGTATTGAAACAAGTTCCTGACACACTTTCAAGGGGCCATGAAGCTGTTTTTTTATACTTTCACCCAAAAGGCTGCCTCCGTGGCTTGGAAGCAAAGTACCGGCTTGTGGAGCCCCATATGGCAGGTTCCAGTCTTGGCCGAGATGCGAACAATCTGTTGGTGGCTTATTACGGAGAAAGAGCCGTGTAACTGACCTGTTGGTTGCTTGTCAAAAGATCCCCAGGTGGTCGAAGTTAATCCTCAGTTTTCTGCTGGGGTGTGCTGGATGACCTTAGTTAGCATGGCACGTAAAACCCCCCCAAATTGACCAATTCTTTGTTTCACTAAACACTGCTCAGTAGGAATCTTTGACATTCATAACCTGCAATACTTGTGTTAGATTTTCCTCTATGCACTAGCAGTCTAAGGAAGAAAAGAAATCGAGAAAACTTAACGGTGCTAACCCACTTCAGCTCATATCCAGACCAGAGCCGTATATGGGGAGAGTTTGGCCAGTCTATGATCTCGCCGCCGTAACGCCCCCCTCCCGAGTGAGCCAACAGGCCCACGGCGCAGAGCGAGAGGTGTGAGCGCATGCACGTGAACTCCCGGCTGCTCTCAGCTGAGCGGGGAGGGCCGCCATTTTCATTCCTTCGCCCTGCGGAATACATGGGATCGACATCTGAATTTCAGTTCTCTCTTTTTATGTGGCAAGCTCTAGCAAGAAGATGATATAGTGTTATTCTTCGGTGCCTTAAAAAGCTAATGAATGAAGGTTTTCCATGTTTGAACGCAAACTTTTATTTAGGCAAAAAAGAAATAAGCCTGTAGCAGACGTCGCGTAGCCTCAACAGTGCTTGGCGCCGACAGCATTGCATCAAAATGGCGGTTTGCTCCCTTCCTCTCGCTCCTTCAGCGCTCTCTTCCCTTGCCTTCACTTTTCTCCTCTCCGGCGCCTTCGTCGTCACACCCACTGGCCAGACTCTTTCAATATATGGCTCTGATCCTGACCAAGTAACCACGCGACCTGGTGTCGACCGTGTGTTGTAGATGTGCACCGAGGTTGGCAATGCACAGGGCTCATGCTCTGCTCCACGTGTTGTTGGGGTTTAGGTATATTCCCATCACTGGGTTGGGGGGCAGTGATTATTTCATCCCCAACCGTGTAACTGAGTCCAAGTCGTGTGCTCGTGTTTGGTTCATGTGTTGCATTTGACTATTGACGCCCCGTGGCAGTCTCTGCGGCAATGTCAACGTCCTAATTCTCTTGGCTATGTGAACAAGCTTCGCGAAGTAGCTGAAAGGAATAGTCTGCTTCGAGTTTCAAAATTGACAAAGAAGCTTGTGGCTCTCTGGCGTTGCGGGTTGGTATACTTAACTCGCACATGGATCGGCACGCTTGTGCAAACTGCGTAGCAGTCGTACCTGAGAACTTGCTGACTCTCCGTGAGAATCTGAAGCACTTACTCGTATGAAAGAGAGATGATGTGGGATGAGATCTTTGACTGCCATTGCTGTGGAAGAGAGTGCACTTGAGGCAGGGGTTTCATTTCATTTATTTACCCTCGGGGCATAAAGCATTACAGAGGGGATGGGGGAACAATGAGTCGCTAGTAAAAAACGCGTGGGAAAATCGATAAAGATCATGATTAACAAAATCAAGTAAAGATACTAATCAACGCCTTTTTGAAAAGAACACTTTCAACCATTGAAACGATGGGGGCCGGAAGGTGGTTCCATTCATGGGATGTGCATGGCACAAAAGAATGTTAAAAAGCATTGCAATTTGAATGAGGGATGCCAACTTTATGTTGATTGACTTGTAATGAAACATAGAAAGGAAGTTCAAAAAGCCTTTCTCACAGTGCAGCATTAGTGTAATAAATTTTGTGAAATAGTCTTAACCGAGCGATTTTTCTGAGTACTGAGAGATGTGGAAGTGAAAGGTTAGCCTTCAGTAACGCTTCAAGTGATGCAATTAGTGAAGATTGACCAGTGTCCCAAATAGATGATGCATCTTTGGTCGTATGAGTGTTTTGTACAGTATCACCTTTAATGATTGGGGTGCCAATGAGAAGTTACATTATATGTGTGATGTTTCCATGTTAGATCAGACATTATATTTACACCAAGGTACTTATACTCTGAGACAGACTGTAATGCAATTCCTTTAATGTTATAATCTGCAGGTACTGGTGTACATCTGGATATGTGCATAGATTTACGTCTAGTTGAGTTTAATTTCATTTACCATGATTCGCACCAAAATGACACTACATCAATATAATTTTTAACTGTCTTAATTCAAGCTTATTGGTTACTTCGCTATATAGGATGCAGTCATCAGCAAATAGTTAAATATTGGATGAAATATGAGATGGTAAGTCATTGATATAGATTAAAAATAGCAAAGGTCCTAAGACTGAACCCTGTGGTACTCCTGAAGTAATAGAAACTAAAGAGGAGCTAGAGCCATTGATGGTAACCGATTGTTTGCGATTAGTCAATAAAGAATGTATCCAGTTGAAAACTTTAGGGTCAATATTTAGTTTTTTTAGTTTTTTTTAGCAAGGCCACAGTCAGTTGACCGAACCATTTGAAAATGGGCTAATGACGAGAAAAATGTACCAAGATGACTTTGTACATGCTTTAAGAAATGAAACTTGTATTCTGCTTTTGTGTTGAAGTTGGTTCCCTTAGTTGGTTTCCTCGGCCGTAAGGTACACTTGAGGTGCTGCGGATCCATCCACTGGGCGTGGAATAGCTTGACATGTTCCCTAATCCATGATGCTGTCTGCTTTGGTGCAGGTCTATGAGAAGCTCAAGTACCGTCTTGTACTGGACTTTCCCAGCACCTACCCGTACGAGTCGCCCCAGGTTCGCTTTGAGACACCATGCTTCCACCCCAATGTGGACTCGCTGGGAAACATTTGCTTGGACATTTTGAAGGAGAAGTGGACAGCTCTCCTGGACGTTCGCACAGTCCTGCTCTCCATCCAGTCTCTTCTCGGAGGTGTGTACATTGCAGCTTCTAATATTCTGCAAAAAATTAAGTGTCCTTTTTTTAAAAAAAAAAAAAAAAATGTTGGGTGTGTTGTTTTTTTCTGTTATATTTCTAACCCTGGGTGATTCAGGTAGGTTGAAACTGTGTGGAGGGGACATTTTAGCGCTGTTTTCAAGAGACCATGAAAATATTTTTATTCTTTAGCAAACTAGTGCTCAGGAAAAACTTTTATGAAGCAGATGTTACTTATTGTTTTTATGTGCCAATATTTGTGAGATAAATGCACCTGCGAGTCATTCCTCCTCGACTGCTCTTATTGCTGCCAGTGGGTGCTCATGTGCGGGCAACATTGATAAAGCATCCTTTATCTGGCTGGCAGTGCCGGCCATCCACATCAAACAAGTATGATTGAATACTTTGTTTAAAGTCTCTCCCCCACTCCGCTCCCTGTCAGGGGCACTTATTGGTCACAAATTGTTAGTGGTGCAAGTGCTGCGTCATTTGCACCAAATTGCGCCATGAGTGAAAGTCTGCTACATCTTGTGCCAAAATGCCATTGTTTTGCTAAGAATTGCACCACACCTGTGCCGAATGGGCCTTAACGAAAGAAAAGAAATTAATGTATTTAATTATTCGTTACTTCTAATATTCGGAGAAGTAGGAGGAAGGAAAAATGGTGCGAATATGTTTTGCAGCATCTCTAGTTACCACATAGTTTGTCTCATCTTAGGTCAGAGCATAGTTTAAGGCTTGAACACATACAACCACGAACAAACATGCTAAAAGTCCAAGTCACGGGACATTCGCTGTACTTGATTGGCCTAGCTGATGAAAGAACACTTATAGGAAGATGGCAAATGCCATGATGTTGCGCTTTGACGCAGCTTGATTGGTCCCACTGGCTCGTAGCGTCTTCTGCGCTTTGACTTGAAGGGACAGTGCAACGATTTTAACGTTGAAAGAATTTGCAGTTTGTATTTTTTATATAATTTATCTGGGCACAAGTGAGAAAAAACATGCCACCTTCCCAGAAAAAATGATATTCCGGTGCATAATTCCAAAAGAAAAAACAAAGTACCTGCATATCTGCAGCCGCGTTTGGCGGTTGCGGGAACTGCGGTGGCGCTTTGCAGGGGGACTTGTGGAAGTCAACGAAACCTGTCCCGCTCCACTGCTACACTCGCCCCGTGGCAAAGCGTCTTTTGTGGCGATCGTTCACCATGACCTCTGGCGATGCTCGTCCTTGAAAAGTCTACACTCGCGGAGGAATCGGCTGTGAAGACAGAGACCAACGGGGAACCAGCTGGTCTCCCAGAGATGTCACTCGAAAGACAATGTCAGAGTTGAAAAGCACCTTCAACTTGTTTCATCTAAAAAAAAAAGAAAAATCTAGCAAGAAAAATTGATCTTTTGTTCTTCGTTTCATAGGTAACATAGATTAATTGGCCAAAGTCCGGAAATTGTTGCACCGCCCCTTCAAAGGGTCCATGAAATGTCTTTTCAACTTCTTCCTTTTTAGCTTTCCTCCACAACTCAGAAATCGCGCAGCGTTACCAAAGGTCAGGGGCCAGAGTATACCACTAGCCGTTCAAGATGACCCTCGTTTGTGTACCCACCGTCGCCATTCTCCCCCTAGAAGATTAACTTGTCACTCGAAATTCTGACCAAAAGTTGCTTTCCCCCCTCTCCCGACCGTGGCTTCCGTAGTACTGATGCGCGCGTCTATTGCGTCTATTGTCGAGACCAGTTATAACGAAGTCTGTTATAACGAAATAGCGGCTACAGCGAAGCGATCACGCTTTCCCATTCCCGTTTGCACTTGAAGCCACCCATAACAGGCTGCAGAAGATGCTGGAAAGGCCGCCGCCGGCAGTCTCTGCATTGTCTGCTCCCCGCTCCTTATCTGGGAAGCGGCTTTACCGCATCGCACGTGGAGAAGCCGTCAGGGTATGACGATAGGGGCATTTGGAGTGCTAGCGGCATTGTACTGGTGGATATGACAGAGTTTAAGAGGGAGCAGTAAGTACGCCTGTATTCGATTGTTGCGTGGCCAGTGTGGCGAGGCGGACACGTTTGCAGGAGCTGAACGCTTTTGAGTTTTGATTCCTTGCGTGCTGCCGCTCATTTTGCAAACTAAGCCCACAAACCACGTGACCCTGATCGAGCAGTTGCAAATCTCTTGAATCTAGGCTCTCAATCCCAACGGCAGACGTGCTTAAGCGCGAACTCTGTGCCGTGCGCGCTTCTTTGTTTGCTTCGTGATTTGTATCTGCATCTGGTCGGTGAGGTCGCTCTTGCGCGAAAGTCTACTTCGCTCAAGCATTGATTCGGCGAATTATCGCCACTCAACGATAGAGAGTTGCGGCACCTCGACGGGGAAGACGAAGTCAATCTCCTTGGTTGAAAAGTGTGCTATCGTCGACGGAGTGTGCATAAACTTAAAGAATGCCGTCCACCCCCGGTGTCCTCGGTGGTGGCCGTCGCAGCTATTGACACGGTCCGTACGTAACAGGATCTTTTTTCGATCGGAGCTTCTCGCAGTTGGCGAGAAGCGGCTCCGATCTAGCGGTCGAGGGATTCCTCGACTGCTTTCTGCAGGCTCGATAAACATGTGCTCGTGACAACCTGCGTTATCTTTTTTTTTTTCCTGTTATTGTACGAATTCATATATAACGAAGAAGCGGATATAGTGAAGCAATTTCCGATTCCCGTTGACTTCATTATAACCGGTCTCAACAGTATCCTCCTTTCTCCCCTAAGCTGACAGTACTCGTTGGGCCAGTCATCTTTTGCCACATGATCACGCTGCCTTGCGCATACCCTCGCACAGAATATGGGGTCAGGTGATGGAAGGGAGGCGGCTGATTGGTCCGGGCAGTGTGTAGCCACACTGTCATCTTAGAGATGAAAGGAGTATAGTGAGATAGTACAGTGATGCATTGCTTGTGTTTAAAGGGACACTGACACCCCCCAAAATATTTTTTTCCTTTTTTGTCGGGCGATTCATTATGGTGTTGGAATACTACCCAATTAATATTTTGCTAAGGGGGATCGGTGGCCGAGTGGTCTAGCGCACACCAGCTCGGAGCACGTGGAGCGAAAGCTCGCGCTGCAGAACCCAGGATCCTGGGTTCAATCCCCACCCCTGCCCGTTTCGATCTGGATGAGCATCGTACCGGCGTGCGGTCATGCATCACTACTGCGTGATGCACGTTAAAAACCCCAGGCTAGCAGTTGTACTGCACTGGCTAAATTGCTCATCTACAGCTGGGAGACTCGTCGCCCGTTGAGGCAGACCAAGTTCTAGGCTGTATAAACATACACACAACCCAATTTTTTTTAATATTTTGCTACAGAGACATATTTTTTCAATAAAGCCAAAAACGCAACTGCTTGAAACCGAAACTCCCGCACCGCACGCAGAAGTAGAGAGGACAGAGTAAGTGGCGGAAGTCACGTGGCTACACCCGACCGTGCAGGTTTTCTTGTTTTGATTTTTTCTCTCCGCACGTAGCAGACGAAATGTGTTCGTTTGCTGTGCAATTCCTTTGCAGTTATGTTTGTTCCGCTCGCTGTTCTGTACTTCAAGATGAGTTGTTTTGTACATTTAAGTGTTGGCAATCAGTAGTGAGTGCCCGAGTGCAGTAGTGTATTCCCGTGATCGGCTCCGAAAAGAATACTCCCAAGATGTTGCGTGAAGAGTTGCCTACATGTCCTGCATCTGAAGTAGCATTGTGCGGTAGAGTGGACAGTTTCCGAAAGATCAACGGGTTGGGATCACTGGCTGACTGCAATTCCTGTAGAACAGTTAACGCGAAGCTCGGAAAGCGGACGCTACCCGATTCATATGCTCCTCGCATTTTGCGGAAAGTGACTACATTGAGTTCGCAGGTGTCAAAAAAGGAATCCCATACCCTTTAGTTCAGCGACGTATTGTCCACAACAATTGTTTTTTCAGGTGATAATTGTAAAAAAAGAACTGTAAACATCGCAAAATGCTTGACAAAAAAAAAAAAAAGGTACGCCCACACTAGGGATAGAACCCGTGCCCTCTGTGTGTGAAGCGGACGTCTTTCCACTGAGCTACTGAAGAAACTCGTGCGTAGTAATGCAGCGGGTACACTGCATGTCGGAAGTTCGCTGCCGATTTCCTTTCAATACATGCACTCCCCGGCTTGAAGTCGGGCAGCACCACGCATAGGCTACATTCGCACCTCGTAAAGTAACCGTATGCGTGCGTATTCAAGTTGAAGTACACACTTCGTGCTTGGTGTTTGAGCGAGCGATGTCTTCAGCCAGGAGAAGGGACAACGGCTCGGCGACGTCTTCGTGCAATCTGCTTGCTGGTCGGGCGTGTCGTACGGGATGAATATCAGTTCTTTTGATCGATCCAAAATTTCTCTTTCGAAGGAAGACAGAATTCGCCGGTACTGTGAACGACAGTTGTGAAGTAGAGGTTCAACGCCCGTCGTCCGCTGCGATCCGCTAGTCCCACAATACGAGAAACTACGGCATGTTGAGAATTATGCAGTGAACGCACAGAATGCTTCCGGTTGTCTGTGCTACCTTTTTTTTTTTTCAATCAATGTATTTGCAGCTTTTTGGAAGCCTCAAAAAATGGGTTTCATATTTTTTTCTATTTTTAATATTGACTGTGCGCCTTCAATGACCCACGACTTTGTTTAAATTTGGTGGTCGCGTCGATACCTTAGAAAATGGCCCGTGACTACGGAAAAGAGAGTGAGCGCGACTCAAACCGGCCAGTTCTCGATCGGCAATTTTCGGGTGGAAAGCAACCGAATTTCGAGCCGCAAATTCGGTTCTGGGTAGTTGGGCTCTCATATGTCACGCACAACTAAAAACCTCGGCGAGCATAAATACCCTGTCAGTGTCCCTTTAATGCACGAGCTGGGGTCGGCTAGCGTCCCCGCGAATGTATTGCAGTGAAAACGCTGGGAGCTTTCGAAGGAAAGTAGGTACAAAATAGTTTGCTATGTTTTAAAATTTTTGTACTGAGAACCAGGCTTTTGACTTCGTGCTCCCTTTTTGTTTCGACTGTCTAAATGATATGCTAGTAGTAAAATCCCAATCTAAATGTATTTATCCCAGCCCAAAATTTATTTCGTGGCGCCTTCAAAGCCCAACCTACAAAAAGTTTTTCCAGGAGGTAGGAAAATGCTCCTCGCCACCCTTCCTATTTCCCCCTCACCCACTGCTATCTTTACCTAGGGGGGGGGGGACTCCTTTTGTTGCTGCATTTTGGGGCTGGATAAGCTGGATTATCTAGCCCCAAGATGCAGCAACAAAAGGAATTCCCCCCCCCCCCCCCCCTTTCCAGACAAGATAACAGCAGGAGGGGGAAATAGGAGGGGTGGCAAGGAGGATTTTCTTACCTTGCAGAAATTGATTTTGTAGGTCGGCCTTCAAGGTGAAACAGATCTCTCGTCAACCGCACTGGCCAGTTGCACGAGACATGGTCTAAATTTCCAGACAATGTGAGTGATGTTGAAGGCTAAACGTGGTGAGAAAACTTTGCAAAAGACGATAAGACTGACCCAGGGTGTACTCCTGAGGACATGCTTGTCTGGCGCAGGCCTCGATGCCGTGGCTTCAGGTACCGCGGCACTTGCGCCGCTCGCGTCAACCTTCACCTCCTCTCACCAGACTGCATGCGTCGAGCTACACCGCTTTGCACCAGAGCGCTAGGAGCAGTGGCTGACAGGGGAAAGCACCTGGGTTAGCGAGATAGGCTCAAATTATGCTCGGTACTATTACAGGTCTACCTTTGGTCTAGATTGCAGGTTGACCTCGAATTTTATAAATCTGTGCCGTCTGCCAGTGAAGTCACAGGTTTACCTTGGCCAGCCGGACCTACAACCGTTGTGTGATAGCAGTTGAACATGCTTGGTGGCTCAAACGTTTCCATTTCATTGCGAATATAGATATAAATATTCGCATATAATTTGCACCACTGTTCTTACTTTTCTACTACTTTCTGTAAAAAAAAAGAAAAAAAAAGGTAGTAGTAGTGATTACAAGTGGAAAAAAAAATCGAGTAAAGCTCCTAGAACTTGTAACTTTAAAGGGAAAAACATGCTTATTGGTTAAATAAATGCAAAGGAAGAGCAACGCTGGTATTGTTTTAATTAGTAGAATACTTCAACTTGAGCCCAATATCCAAACACAGTACAAAAATATATGTTATGTCATAAAATACAGGGAATCAAAACATAATCTCTTCATTGGCATTGGGCGAAAATGCTGGCATGGAAGGTACACTTTGCAGCTCTGTAACTTTGAAGGAAACAAAATGATGCAACATGTTTTTTATGAATAAACACAATAGTATGGTGGAGAACTATAACTGAATTTCAGGAAAATCGAAGATGTTTTTTTTTTTAATTGCCCCTGGAAATTTCCGAACTTAGTACTTAAGAACATGTTTCGAGGGACATAAAAATATTATTTCTTGAGATCAAGCATTTATTTATATATTATTTGAAAGAACATTTTAATAAGAACACATGACATACATTTTAATGTTGTAACTATTAAATTTTTTTTAGATAACGGCTCATAAATCTAGTGACAAAACATCAAAGTAGCTATGTTTGCGAATTTTTGACGGCAAAATATATACCCTCCACAATGCTGTACATATTTACATCAATTGTTCCCATGATCTATTATTAGTGGAAAATATTTGAGATTTCTGATATTTGTAGTTTGTGTAGTAGTTACCGCCAAGCATGACCTAAACGAAAACTTCAAAAATCAAAATGCCGTGTTGGCACACTCCTAAAATCTTCTTTCTCTTCAGATGTTTTGCTTTTGCAAAATCTTTTTTTATTACGTTTTGTACACATGTTGAGTAACATACTAAAAAATCAACAAAAACAAGAAATACTTCCGGACTCACGTGCATGATCTTATCTGAACAGAGCCTGTAGCTAGAAAAAGGTGATGCTTTATCACTATATGCATTTTTAAATATGGCAGATTGATCAATGCGCTGCACCACTAAACACAATATGGAAGAAAGGATTACTGTACATTTCGGCTTTTTAACTACAGTTTAATTAATAACTATATTGATGTCAACCCACCATACTGGAACAAAAGCAGCTTGTTTTTGTTTTTTTGTTAGTGAAAAAGCTGATTTAGCTTTTTCTTTTACATTCTGATTTGCTTGCAATAGGGCATTACTTTTCTTGTTTTGGTTTCTTTCAAGTTTTGATTTGTTTGCAGTAGCTGCATTACATAGCTGACAAACGAAGTGGAACATAGAAACAAGCTAAATGCTCCAATTCGCTCAGAAGAGTTGTTTTTGTTCAATGTGCTTTAAATTTTTTGCTTGGTGATCTTTTTTTATTTAAATACAAAACAAGTGCACATAGAAAGCATCAAGTAATAAATAGACAAACTGAATGAAAAAAAAAAAATTGTATTATTTTTGTTGGAAAAGTTTGATTTAAATAGACCAGTGTGATTTAAATCAGGATTTAAATCAGCTTGACTTTTATTCTCCACTCTGGTCTGTGCACATATTTTCAAAAGAAGAGCTCTGAGTGCTTCATTAACTTGTCTGGAATCTCGGTAATATTTGCCTGTGAAGCAGCTGGACCCTGCCAGACCAGGGTGACGACCCCCACCCCTGCATTGGGGACCACTTTGGGAAGTCTGGATTTTTCACTGCGCTGTAGCCATAAATTCAGTTTTAAAAGCTGTATACTATGGACAAGTAATATGTATTGGATCCCCTTTATGGTCTCTTCACATGTGAGCTGTGAGGAGGAGGAGGCAGTCGAAGGCCGACAAGCAACCAGAAAGGAGGAATCTCTTCCTCAATTCCTCCTTTCCATTTGAGGAGGAGGGAAATGCTCCTTCTTTCTGCAGGGAGTAGTTCAGAGAACCGCTTTTGTCAAAGGAGGAGAGAAAGGTGCGAGGGGGACTGGAGAGCGGGGAACCGGGTTTCTTCCCCGGCAGTAGATGATTCTGTGGGGTCGGCCTTTCAAATAATTAGGCAGAACACTCGCGCAACTGAGTTGTGCATAGTTCATTTGGCAGAGTTTCCCTTCTCTTGAATATGTTCATGACCTTCACTACACTCTTGTTGGGGGCAGTGGTTCTCTGCAAGGAAACAGATTAGCAAACACTCATGACCCCGAAATACAATGCCATCCAATCCCCTCTGTGGAGGGAAAAATCGGTCCTGTGAATAGACCGTTAGACGTGGCCAGAAGATGTCGTAGACCACTGAAATGCCTCTTTTTTACCCTTTAAAAAAAAAAGAACAGTAAAGGGGCATTTGCTTGCTAGCTTATCGACTGTGTACCAGGCATAGCCAACCAGTGGAGGCGCTAAATTGTTTTTCTCGAGATGGTTACGATTCTCTCGTTATTTCAAAGATGACGCACCACGTTTTGTGTGGTTGTCGGAGGAATCTGATTAGGGACATTTGGTTAGAAGTTTGAGGAATCTCAAAAAGGGTGAAGTGAGGCGGTGGTTTTGGACAGGCACTTGTGCAGAGGGTTGAAGGGACCTGTCGGGTATAAATAGAGTGCACAAACATCCGAGTGGCTGATAGAAAAGGTGATGGGGGACCCGATCTGGTTTTGTATGTTTCTTGCATCTCTGGCGAAGGTGCCCCAGGGCTTGATCCTTTCCCTCTTGTGCAGAGCCCAACGTGTCGAGCCCCCTCAATGGCTACGCAGCAGAGATCTGGAGCAACCAGGCTTTGTACCAGAAAGTCCTGCTGGAGAAGTACGAGAAGCAGGCCAAGGCTAAAGATTCCTAGGCTTTTGTGTGTATGTGTGTGTGTGTGTGTTCACCGAGTTATAGGAGGCTGGCGCTTCTGGGCACTCCTAAGTTCTGTGCATGTGGGTGGGTGTAGTTTTGTGTTGTGTTGCAGCTGCTCCTTTTTTTTTTTCTTTTTGTGTGTTCACTAACGAGGGATCTGAGACCCCCATTGACGGTGGCGTGGATGAGCGCCAAGTTTCTTTAACACAGAAGCTACGCCTTTTGACACGTGGAAATACTGTATAGAGAATGCTTCAGTGTTGCTTCTTGCACTTGTCCTGGACGGAGAGAAATAAAACCGTGTACAGCACATTTTTGTTCACTGGTTGTTGCTACTTTTCTCAGGTTGCAGTGTCAGCCTTACTTATAGCTCGGGCAATTTTGATCTTTCTAGATTCCTTAAGTTGGAATCCACAATTCTATTTCAATCTGGCTTTCTGAAGATGAGGTTTGTATAGCATACCTGCGAAGTCTCCCATACTACCCGGGAGACTCGAAGATTTCGACCAATTTGTACGGTTGTACGATTGACGGAAAAATTCTCCAAAAAACACAATGTTGTGTTGGGGGTGGTGACATTAGGCCATCTTGCTTTGTGACGCTATTACTATTTTTTACTCTGCTACGTGAAAAACCATCTCCAGGGACTCCGACTCCGCGCCAAACAATTTTGTGCTGCGTTAAGAAGGCAAGCGTAGCTTTTACAGTGCTCCAACATTGTCCAAGTTACTTGCACGAGCACATGAATTTTTTTGGGCCTCACCTTTGCACGAGACTGCATGTGAATGAGAGGCAAGACAAAGCCACATGCTCTCGCAACAGTGCAGGACTGCAGCACTGTGCAGCTATGCTAGCTTTGATAATGTAGCACAAAATAGTTGGTGCCAAGTATAAGGTGCCTTCATGTACTTGGTACTAGGTCGTGGCATTTACTGTACTACGACAACATTTTGTTTTCCTTTATTTCTTTGTAATTTCCTCGAGAGTGCGAAATGCACTATAAAAAAGTAGCCTCACCCTAAAGGCCTCAACAGAAGATTCAGTTGCCCTAGTTAAGGCGTTAAAATGTCTTGGGTGTAGATATAAAGGGTAATGGGGAAACCCCAGCTTGGTGGTTTTTGGGGTGCAGGGGGAGAAGTGGGAAGAAATAGGAAACAGCCCCAAATCTTCACTAGCTGTAAGTATTAAAGAAGTGCATCAAGCTTCCCCCCTAAGGCTTATACAAAAAGGAAATGAAGCATGCAAAGCGACATGGCAGTGCTCAACGCATGGCCCACTTGCAGGGATTGTCAGCAGTGCCGCCAGAAGTAGGAAAGCCTCTTTTGAAAAAGCGTCCCCTTTTCGATAAACTGAGGCTCTGCTTTCTCTAGACCGTGCTTAGATAAAACGTGCCCATTCTCTAAAACGTGCTTCGATGAAATGGCATTCTCTAAACCGTAGTAAACCCCATGACCCCAGTGCGCACTGGGGCAACGAGCAAGAAAAGCGTCAAGCCCGGTTCACACAGTTGCGTTTGACTGCGTTTGACTGCGTTGCGGCAGCGAGGCACCAGCACATCCCTGCTGCTTATATCGCGTGCCAAGAAGAATCCTTGAATTGGATTCCACACTTCATACAAAGCACAGATGTACCGGTGACTCGCTTTCGGTTCTCGCTGCAACGCAGTCAAACGCACTCAAATCTGAACCGGCCTTTACGCTCATTGTTCCTGTATGGATAACATTTTTCAGAAATAAAATGCTGTGGTCATTTTTTTTAGTTTTGTTCCTTGTAATTGTTGTCTTACGGGAGAACGTGGCAGAGAAAAGTGTCAGTTTCTTTCATACTGTGTGGTCGAAACATTAGTCGAAGCCTCCGCCGGTCGATAGAAAGAATTGCGAGATGACCTTTTCGGGGTTGACTTGAATGTAAGTGTATTTCTTTTACTGCAAAATGAAAGTATTCCTGAACGCTCATTCTCCGTCCAAATGTAGTTTTAGCAGTAACCATTATCTTGTTCAAAAGTTATGTGATTTTCTGAAACTTTTAATGGGAAAATGAGGCCCATTTTCGCCCGTTTTCGGTAACTGGCGGCGCCATGAGCTCCATGTATTTGAGAGCTCTGTCGTCATCATTTTTCCATTAAAAATTTTATAAAATCCTTTCCATTGAATAAAATAATGGTAAGTGCTAAAACTATCTGGTTTGGACTGCTAGCTCTACATTTGTGCGAAGAATGAGCGTTTGGCGATATGTAGTTTATTTTTGCGGTGAAAAGTACCATGCAATTTTTTTTTTTTGGGGGGGGGGGGGGGGAGTCGAGACACACCCTGTAGCGGATATGTCTAGCACAGAGCTTTCAGCTGCTCAATGGCGGCAACTTGAGGGTGCAGGCAGCCACCATCCGTCTGCTTTGTCGACTCCTGGTGGCTCCTGGTTGTTGAGGCGGGGATGCTCCCCGCCTCAACAACCGCACAGCCCCTCACCCGAACAGCAAGGCAAGGTTCTTCGTGGTTGCCTCGTGCTGTAGCACTGCGGCGAAAACTGTCCCACGAACTCACAAACATTTCCCCCTGATTGCCACGAAATCAAAGGAATGTTGCTTGACCTGTGGCCGAGTATGCTACCTTAGACCTATCCTGAAGGCTGTGCAGCACGTGTAATAGATTCTGACATTAACGCCCCCCCCCCCCCCCCCCCCCCCCCCCCCGGAGGCCAAAAAAAAACTTTTTTTGTGTATGTATATTTTTGAACTGGAATTTCCCACCTGTGTGTGCAATAATAGGCCCCAGCTTGGGACCGCTAGCCTCCGTTGTATCGGCATTACTGCCTTATGCGACCCTGTGTGCCTGGATCAATCCCTCCAAAGTACGAATAAATTATTATTATTATTATTTATTTTGTTGTTGCGACGCGCGAACATTTCTCAGTATAAGCTACGGTGTGAGAAGTCCAGTACACGAGACCTCTCTTGCCGAGCCGACGCAAGCGGAAGTGACCGGGCGACCGCTCGCGTCTAATTCTCATTTTTAAACAAATATAAAATGTTCCTCTGGACGGAAAAAAAAACAAAAAAAAACTACTTTTTTTTCTCAAGCTTATTGCGAGCCTGAAATAAAAATTGTTACTGTATCTTGATGGCGTTGCAAGCGACTGAAAAGCGGGAGGAAGAAAATGATATTGGGTTCATTTTGCCAAAATAAGCGTCACCGTGATCCAACAGGACATGGAGTCATGCAGACATTCATTATGAATTAATTTGAAAAAAGAGCAAAAAGTGTGCGCCGCCCGGGAATCGAACCCGGGTCGCAAGAATGGGAATCTTGCATGATACCACTACACCAGCGGCGCAACTGCGACGAGGACAGATCGTAGAAGGAGTACTTCTCTGACGAATTGCCAAAAGATTTATTACCGAAGTGCCCATAATTGGTTTATTTTTCCTATCACAGTTTCAGATTACGAATTTACTTGAACAAAAAAGAAACCAAAGAGGAACTTCACTTCCCTACGTATCTCAACCAGACAAACCTCTGGTTGATTGTCACACTAGCCGATAGATGGCAGCAGTGATCCCCGTGCCGCATAGCGGTACCGTCAGTTCCCAGTCCCACCCAACAACAACAAGAGCTAAGGCCTCAGCGCTCCGAGTTGTGACGTCACAGATTCACGACGAGTGTGCTGACCTGAGAGCAAGGCCTCTCCGCAACACATGTTCTCTTCTTTTCGTTATTTTTTTTCCCCGTAACGCCAAACGGTGCATGCTCCGGCCTTTTTCCTTTTTAGCCTCTTTGATCCTCCCGGTAGAATTTTTGCCTCCTTTGCGCTCGGAAGGCTTGCGGAAGGCTCGCGGCGGGAGTACGCGAACTGCTCTAACCGTTTCTTTTGTGTTCGGTGCAGGGTTGCCAGGTTTCGCTACTTTGCTCCAAATTGGCGACTTTTTTTTAGGTCCATGGCTACTGAAAATTTACGTTGCTACTTGCCTACTTTCTGGCTACTTTTTAACGCTGGTACGTTTTATTGCCATGAAGATCCGCCAGACTGAATCTGTGACACCACGACACTTTTGCATGAAATTACGGTCACTGCGTGGACGAGCTGGTGGATGTTTACCATGATGATTTTAACCCGAAACTAAGCCAAAGAAGCTTTTTTTTTTTTTTTTTTTGTTTGCAGTGGAAGAGAAAGTAACAGGAACAGACAGCGTCTCTAACTCAGCTAATAATTTTATTCAACCAACCTCCTTACATAGACCGTTTTACTGAAAGAGGGCAAGAGAGAAAAAGGGAAAGAACTGCCGGCGCTTTCCTCCTTTTCTGTGTGTTAGGAACGAGCGAAAGACCCGAATGAACGCCATGAGCGCCTGAGTTTACTCAAGTTCGGTCTGTTTGTTTCGCAGTTTTTTATATTCTGTTTTACTTCCAGGTGTAATTAGAGCTAGCGGAATCAATGAGGACAATCCCCTGGTCATTGGGACATCATTGTTGGGTAATAGGCTGCACGAATAACAACCGAAAACGCTGAATATTATCGTATGACATCTGTATCGTGCACGGTATGCGACAAGGCAACCGAGGCTGCAATATCTTCAAACTCCATGGCTTTCTAAATGACCAAAACCTCCGGCGGCAGCGGCAGGATGGCGTTGGGGAAAAAGACTTTTCCCCAACGCCATCCCCTCGAGTGTGCGGGGGACATTTCGTGAACAGAGCGCGCACCGAATTTACCGCTGTACCCTCGACGGACATGGGCTACGCTCGCAAGGTGGGCGCAAGTTCTCTCGTGAGAATCGCTGTTTCAGCTTGTAACCTTTCGTAACTTAATTTATCTTAATGCTTATATCTTGCAGTGGTAACATTGACACGATTTTATCATATACAACGCTTAGTTCAAGGCTTATTTCCGCCGCCGGGTGTGGCTGAAAATTGTCGAAAAGTTGGTTCTATCGGTTTTCTTAACTGCGCGATAGCAGAGCGCCGTGAACTTACGTTGTTCGTCACAACGCGACTGGTTTCTTATTTTGCAAAGTAGTACATAACGTAGCTGAAAAGAAAACTTCAATTTGTACTGCTGAAATATGCTCATGCATCGATTTTGAATCGTTGAATCATTGATCGACTCGCTCAAGCAATGGACGCATCTTGACTTCGCTGTTTTCAGTTCTAGACAAAGGACATGCCCGTCGACACGGGATCCTCAATTACAACTTTTATAAACATCTGCAAGCCCGAGAGACCTGCCTTCGATCGTTCCCTGCAATGCTCTTTTTTCGTGCGTCCTTGTTCACATTAAATACAAGAAAGGATAAAACATGAAGGGCGGACAAACCAACACATTTGTTCGTCCTTCATGCTTTATTATTTCTCGTATTTAACTTTATTGCCAACAAGCTCGAGGTACACCAAAGCACTTCTTATGAGTTGTGAATGTGAAAGCATGCAAGCCGCTCGTCCGCTCCCTTTGTCGTCTGCTGCGTACTTTTCGTCGCCGGTCAACGCGCGTGCTCCTTTGGGCGCGCTGACGTTGGACGCTCCGTGTTAACGGCGCGCTGATGGAAACGCAGCGCCATGGGGTGAGCGGTCGTGGAAACTGAAGAGCGCAGCGGCTAATGGGAGCCCCGTCGACGCGCGCCAGCCAATGGAACCGAAGGCGAAATCCAACAGCTTTACTTCGCTCCTTTGGGATCGGGGAAACTAGGTGCCGTTTTCGCGCTTCAAACTGATGACGTTAACTCGCTCAATGGGACAGTTAATGCTTTCGCATTAAAACACCATCCGCGGCACACGAGAACACAAGGCGCTCCCCAAGTCGGATATCCAGCACTTTGGAGCACTCAACTAGCACACCCCACGTGGGAGCGGCGCCCGGAAGAGCACCTTCGCCAACGTTTCTAACCACTCAGCATGGCCGCGATAAAACGATCCATACAGAACTACAACCGCCACAGAACCACCGAACATCCAGTCTTTTAAAGGGCACTGACACCCCAAGGGTCGTATTTTTTTTACTGTCTAAAACGATGCAAACTGTAGCCATAGACAAAAAAAAAAACAAAAAAAAAACGCATCGCGAAAAAAAAAAAAAATTCCCACTCGCACTCGCGCCTTTTCATTTTTGGCGCTCTCCGCTCCCGCTCTTCGCCTTCTCGCTTCTTTTGATTCGTGACGTCAAGAATCGTGAAATTTAAGGCCCGTTCACACTCTTGCGACCTCTTAAATCTTGGTTCCTTGCGACCTCTTAAACCTCTTAAAACGAGAGGACACACAGTGGCGCCATCTATCGGGTTGCAGTGTAAACTTGACGGTTCGGCATATTTTCTATTTCTCCCGCGCATTATCCTTTCTTTCTTGCCTCGAAAAACTTTTGGAAACGTTATAAACGAGCCTTTCTCATAGGTATTACGCACATTCGACCTCAGAAATGCCGCAAATCCGTCGCTCTTGTGAAATGCAGTTCCACGATCACCGCATAGATGGCGCCATCTATGCGGTGATCGTGGAACTGCATTTCACAAGCAGTGTAAACTCGGCGGTCCGGCATATTTTTTTATTTCTCTCGCGCATTATCCTTTCTTTCTTGGCTCGAAAAACGTTTGTCAATGTTATAAACGAGCCTTTCTATGGGTATTACGCACATTTGACCTCGGAAATCCCGGAAAACCTTCGCTCTTGTGAAATGCAGTCCCAGGGTCACCGCATAGATGGCGCCACAATGCCAGTGTGTTCCCTCGTTCTAAAAAGATTTAAGAAGTTTTAAGAGATCTCGTCTCTCTCAGTCGTACTCGGTCGCAAGAGTGTGAACGGGCCTTTAGAAGCTTTGTAGGCGACATTTCTATAACATCTAATAACGGCAATCGTAAAACATGTTTTTTAACACAATTGCGAACGCACTACGGCCCTTCTTTTTGAAATGCCGAAAATCGGAGTCCGGTGTGATGTCGCCTTCTGGAATTGTATCATCCCCCGGAAAACACGCCGCCTGGGCAGGCGGCCGGCGCCGGTCGCAGGGAAAACCGTTTTTTTTTTTTCGGTCCGCCGGCGCCCTCATCTCCCGCTTCTTTCCTCCACGTTTTGGGTCGCGGTAGCAACAGCACGGAGTCGTGAAAGAAAATCGACTCTCAGGACTCCGCAATATTTGACGTCAGCGCACCGGTGCGGATCGCGCGGGAACTTCGAATTCGGCATTTGGAAATTGTTTTTTTACTTCACAAATACTGAATTCCCAAATT
This sequence comes from Ixodes persulcatus, assembly GCA_013358835.2. Classification (NCBI taxonomy): domain Eukaryota; kingdom Metazoa; phylum Arthropoda; class Arachnida; order Ixodida; family Ixodidae; genus Ixodes; species Ixodes persulcatus. Next base: position 373,224 of record JABSTQ010010779.1, read on the forward strand.
TCGAATTTTGAGCGTAATGTCCCGGCATCGTTTTCAATCGTTTCGGATAATAAAAAAAAAAAATATGATTTTGATGTGTCAGTGCCCCTTTAAGGTCGCGCGCCCAACCCCCACCCACATCACAAAACAAACTAAGTGAGGCCACCTACAAAGCACAACCACCTTTAGGTTTAGACAAAAAACCTTCGAAACAGCTAGAGGTCACAAAAAATATACAATGCTTTGACTTTTGAACTACGACCCCCCTCCCCCCCCCCCCCCCCACACACACACACGCACACGCACACAAACACACACACTGTGATATATTTGGTTGGCTTAGACGAAAAACATTTAAACGCCTATCTAAAAAAAGGAAAAAAAAAAAGCTTTTTAGTTGTAACACAGCCAAGGTTGTAACACAGCCCTTGACGCATCATCTACACAGTGATCTTTTCAATAGAGTCTTGACTGAACAGAATTTTTCTTTCTAGGACAAAGAATAACAAAAAAGCATTCAACCCTCCCCCCCCCCCCCCAAAAAAAAAAAAAAAAAAAAAAAGAAAAGAAAAAAAAAAGTTATTGATAAGGGAGGCATGATGCTCCATGTTTTTATTATTTTATTTCTGGACGCTTCACAGGAGTGGAATGTCAATTTCCATACATGATATCTTATGCAATATGATATACATTTCTTAACACCTTATATATTTCATATCAATATACAAAACCGCGCTGGTTCACATCACGCTACACAAGCAAATAATGTACCTAATAAAAAAAAATAACACTTATTTACACACTCATCAACAGAAATGAGAACTCTAATATAATTCAAGTAAATATTTCTCGAATATGGCTAATGAATCCCAATTGACAACACTTTCCGGAAACTTGTTCCAAGTTTCAACTATTCTAACAAAAAATGAATAGTACTTGTCTGTGTTATTAATTCGCGGAACTTGCATGGCCCTATTGTGTACCCCCCTATTGGTCTAGCAATACGTGGTTGTAAAAGATGAGATGTGTCCACATTTGGTAAGTCTTTTGGAAACATATAAAGAAGCCAGGCACGTAGCCAGGATTTTGTTTCGGGGGGGGGGGGGGGGGGGGGGCCCGCCCATGACAAAATGCTGTATGAGGGGGAGGGAGGAGAGAAGGTCCCAGCAAAATGGAAGATTTCGGGGGGGGGGGGGGGGCCCGGGCCCCATGGGCCGCCCCCCTGGATACGTGCCTGAAAGAAGCTCCAGCCTTGATATCTTTCGGCCGGTGCGCAGAGGTAGGAGACTGAGCTGTTTGAGCATGCTAGTAACGGAGTCCATTCGGCGGTATCTCGAAAGGATGAAGCGAGCAGCCTGTCTTTGTATATTTTTCAATTTTTCGGAATCCGATTCTGTCGGTACGGATCCCACACCGCGCAGGCATATTCTAGGGCATGTTTGACACAAACCTCACACCCCGACCTCTAGTATACAAGAAGGACCAACAAGGTACAACCAAAACAATGCGCAACTATAGAGTTGCAAAAATTCTTGAAGTGCCACCAAGCTGCAAAGAGGCCTGACTGGTACAGTTTCCTATCGTTCTTATCCTGATTCTCTCTCTTACAACTCTCTTCATGTTATATACCACTTGGTGTACTATTTCTGTTCCTGACCATTGTGTACTACAATTATTCTGTTCGTCCACGTGTTTAGCTCATTAAAAATTTGCAGCATTATTCCTTACGTTTGCCCGACGTACTTAAAACCACAGGCCAAAGGTATCTTATAGACCACTCAATTTTTGCAGGGGACCGACTTCTTATGATGGGCTATTTTGCATCCCCTCGAACCTGTTTTGCAATCACTTTAAGATTACGCGATATTTTATGGTAATACGGAATTACAGCAAACTTGTTCTTTAATTTCTATTCTCCTTCACTTTTGTCTGCGATTTGTAGACATAATTGTCGTTTGATGAACTGATCTTCATAACCGGCTTTGTTCAATCTTTTCCCCTGTTTCTGCAACGACTGAGCCAAAATAAATACAAGACCTGACTAGTGCATTCCTGGTTAATGATTTACTTTACCCGTGCCCTCACAGTTTTTTAGTGGCAACTTAATTTTGATAGCACTTGGTTTGAACTTTCTTTGCCATATTCCCCGCACAATCCTTCTTCAGTACGAATTAACAAATACCAAAATTAAAGGACTCCATTCTTGGGTCTTTCCACCGTGAACTGAAGCTCAGGTGCTGCTGATCTAATCAAAGTTTTTAGGCTGTTTGATAGACCTTCGCGAAAAGAGCAGATCACTATGTCATCAACATAGCTTTTAACAATACAAGTATTTGTCGTCTCTTGCAACCTATCAGACACAACACAACCCAAGGAGTTCAGCTAAATTTCAGCTTACGCCGGTGCAACTGAAGACCCTATGCCTTTTTGTATATACTTTTTTCCTTCATAACCTACAACCGTCGACTGAAGGTAATACTCAATAATATAAAGAAAACTATCTATGGAAACGCCTTATTGTGATTGAAATTTAACCAAATTCAGATAGAACCTCTTTTAGCCTCTGACGACTGTTTTCCGTGGTAGATATATTTGATGTCCATCGAAACAATTGTACACTCCCTTCCATGGCGATCCTTGAGTAGTTCGATCAACTCGTTTGAATTTCTTAGTGACAGAAATTTATTTAGATGAACATCTCCTAAACCCTTTCGGAGAAACACGAAAACAACCTTCTGCAATGTTCCAGTTTCATTAACAACCACTCGAAGTGGCGTCTCCGGTTTGTGATCTTTTAGGAAAAAAGGAAAGACGTTTACAATTCCTTGTAATGCCGAATTAGAGCGCAACTCTTGAGGAGGAGGAGGAGGGGAGGGTATCCTCTCCTCCTCCTCCGTATCCTCTCCTCCTCCTCCCTCCCTTCCCTCATCACGTCACTCTTGAAGGCCTCGTGAAGGTCACTGTGAAGGTCGTGACCTTCGTCGTGACCTTCACGAGTGACCTTCGTGACGTCACTCGTGACCCTAGTGACACTAGTGACGTCACGTGTGACGTCATTATGGGAAACATTCCATAATGCAACGCGCGGTTACGCCGACAGTGACGGCGACGCCGCTCGAGCCGAAATCGGGCGCCTAAGAGCTGCGCTCTAAAACTTTACAATCAATGCCGACCTCGGCGATCGCACCAGGTTCTTCGCTACACCTTCCAAATCGTCTTCTTTTAGTATTGTACTTATATTCTTCCTTATTTTCCCTATATTTCAACCGAACATTCAACAGGATATTCGGTGGTTCTGTGGCGGTTTGTAGTCCTGTAGATACGGAGGTTGGTTGAATAAAATTATTACCTGAGTTAGAGACGCTGTCTGTCCCTGTTACTTTCTCTTCCACTGTAAAAAAATATAAACAAATATTTCTTCTGCCCCAATATCGGGTTAAAACAACCATGGTAAACTTCCACTAGCTCGTCTGCGCACTGGCCGTAATTTCATGCAAAAGTGTCGTGGTGTCACAGATTCAGGCTGTGGGATCTTCGTTGCAATAAAACGTACTAGCGTTAAAAAGTATCCAGAAAGTAGCCAAGTAGCCAACCTAAATTTTCAATAGCCATTGACCTAAAAAAGTAGCCAATTTGGAGCAAAGTAGCGAAACCTGGTAACCCTGCACCATACACAAAAGCTATGCAAATAGTAAAAGAAGAATGGAAGAATGGACAGAGAGAAAGCAGATTCTGGGGGAGCTTCAAAACGGTTTCAGGAGGGATAGAGGACTAGATGATAACTTATTCGTAATCACGGAGTGCATAGAGATACCAGTGACAAGTCAAAGGCCATTATGGGTAGCACTTCTAGACATCAAAGAGGCATATGACAATGTGAATCAGGAAAAACTCTGGAACCAACTGAAGAGATATGGGCTAGGGGGAACCATGGTTAAGTTTATAGAACGGGTTTATACGGAGTTGAGAGTGGTTATAACATGGAAAGCCGAAACTACAAGACCAGCAGCAATAAAAAGAGGACTTAGACAGGGTTGTCCATTGTCTCCCCTGCTCTTTATGATATACCTCGATGAGATGGAAAAAAAAAATAGAGCAGTGCAACCTAGGTTTTGACCTGACTTACATGGACGAAGGACATAAAGTAAATCAAGTTTTGCCAGGGTTAATGTATGCGGACGACATTGTACTCGTATCAGAAAGTCGTGAGAGAATATAGGAACTGATTAGGATTTTCAGCAAGGAAAAGGAACAGTTTAGGACTAAAATTCAGTAGGGACATGTCGGGTATAACAGATTTCAACGACGAGAAGGGGGAACCCCTAAAGATATAGGACACATTGATAGAACACGTAGAAAAGTACAAATATCAAGATATTGTAATAAAGAAGGGGAAACGAGATTCAGCTACTGTCAAACGCCTGTATAACGAAGCGTGAGGGACCGCGATAATTCTTCGTTATACACGTCACTTCGTTATATCCGTCGCGCACTTTAATGACCCCAATAAAGCAGATGTACAGGCTAGTAAAGCGTTGTACAGGCTATTTCGTAGTAGAAGCGTTCGTTGTAGCGGCGTTTGACTGTATCATGAAACCAGACATGTGCCTATCTCAAATACTCTACTCAAGATACTGTATTTCAAATACTCTTTCAAGCATCTTGGTATCTTGCCAATACCTTTGATCGAGAGTATTTAATATTCTATTTTAATTACAATTCAGAGTATCTTGTACTCATTATCTCAAATACATTTTTGAGATTCCGCCATTTTCCGAGTTTTTCGGTATAAAGTGGCGTGGGCGTGGCACGAGCAAACGTAAACATTCTTTCGAGAAACCAAATTCTCTTGCTAGCTCCGATAAGCTACGATGACTTAAAGGGAAGCTGGGGAGCTTCTTGAAAAAAATGAGTTAGAAGTGAATTCTAGTGTATTTTTACCCCGTGAACCAGAATACTCAAACCATTTGCTGCGCAAGTATTGTTAAACGCGAGAAAACGCGAAAGAAAGTCGCTGTACGTGACGTCATCGACGGATCTTTTGGCTGCCCATGCAAGGCTAGGGAGGCGGGGCTTCAGCCCTATTTTGAAATTGCTCTTATAGCTCTCCGGCGAGTCGCATTGAAATATAATTGTGATATCTGTTATTCTAACGGCAAAATGAACGCAATTCAAGCGTTTTTTCTCAAATGCAGAAGTGCCCCATCTTCCCTTTAAACTGAGCTGGTGAAAACATCGCTTTTGTGCCGATTTTGACTCATATTTCACAGCAAAGTTCGTACAATGAAGGTTTTCCCCTCGCCTTCCCAAAGGCGCCTTTTGTTTCCATAGAGTTTTCCCCAAAAAAATCCTCAAACAAAAGGTGTGGTTTTAGGGAAGTAAAGATGCGACCCTGAGTCGCAACGCAGACCGGGAAACGACCTACGACAACAATGCAGACTTGAGTCTCGAGAAAATAACAAATGAAAAAAAAAAAAAGAAGTGGACACAAAAAAAAATACATTTTTCTTTTGCTTTTGTATATTTGACCCCGCTAGGGCAAACGTCGAGGTTTTCTTTAGTCTCTTTTCTTTTTCTCTTCAGTCCGTCACCTATTGCTCTCGTGAACACTGTCGGTAAGCGAACATTGATAAGTAGAGAACAGGACAGGAAACGAACTAAAAGCTGGATGACCTCTCAAGATGCCATCAAAGCGTCTCGCAACGTTGCCTTTCTGAACGCAACCTAATAAAAGAAGGTGCGACCACTGCCGTGGCTATTATGTAGGTTCTCTTTGTTATCCATTCACTCATATCCGTATCCCAAGTTCGTTTATAGTAACGATGCGTCTAAGGTGCGCCGCAGGACGTGATATTAAGCGATGTCACTATTGGCGAGGCGCTCTGACCCGTTTGTCACCCCGCCACCTCGATATTTACCCAACACAAGGCCTGTGCACATGCCCACAGGCCTTGTGGGCATGTTCATGCCATTTTTTTTTTAATAAAGCGCGGGGCACAGTGTAATGTAAAAATACCAACAATTAGTGAAGTGAAGTTAAGTGCCGGATCTCTCCCGAAAGCAGTCGTCAGATGATGCGAGCTTGACCCTCTTGGGCTTTTGTGCTTAGCTGGGCACCGTGCATGCTGCATTGTTCATGCAGGCCGGAGTGATAACAAAAGAGCCCCTCCTCCCCCTCACCGGAGAACACAAACTCCAGCCGAACGCTGACGCCGCATTTGGTTACCGAGCGCTGAGTCATTGTATTTGTTGTCCCCATCATGTAGCTCTAAAGTTAACCGCTTGAGGCGCCACGGTCTGATCTCCTCCCCAATAGCTAAAGCGACCTCTTTCTTGTTGTCCCAGAAATGTTTCGTAACGCGAGCGCGTGGCCGAATGCTTACCGCGCTTGGCTCTCGCGCGATGGTTCTCGCGCGGAGGATCCAGGTTCGAACCAGGGAGCGGACTCCTCTTTTATTTAGTCTTTCAACTTGACATACTCGTAAGTTCGAGAACCTTGTCGTGTGATCGAGTTACGAATGTTCTACGCGCGGAACTTTCTACGCCGAATGTTCCAGAAATCCACGCGGGTACAATAGGTTCTCCGAGTGGCGGTGCGCAGTCTGTCTAGTCCCAGCGCTCGATCCTGCTGTTTCGCCGCCATCGACGCCTGCGACGCTACCCTTTCATACTTTGTTTTGGGCACAAGTTCGCCTCATTAAACTTTTAGTTTGTTCAGTTATACGCTGCCTCATCATTTGTCATTCGTGACAATATCCTGCTTCTTATAGTTGGACTTCATAAAACAGCCCTACGATACTTTTTCTTTTCTTTTTCCGTTTTGTATTGTTGCGTGCTAATAAACCATACTGGTAACCAAGATTTGCGCAGCTGTATAGTTGTCGTGACATCGACAATTATACAGCTGTAAGCAGACGTCAATACAAATTACGCAATGCGGAAGTATCTTCAAAAGTAACTGAATTAAAGTTCTAAGTATTTGTACTCTACTCAAGATACTTTACAGTGAAAGTAACTTGAGCAGTATTTTAAACACTTTATGAAGCAGATATTTAGTGACTTAACTTACATACTTTTATCGAGTATTTTGTCCAACACTGCATGAAACACAGGGCACTATGGAACTATAATAGATATGAAGTCGTTAGGGGTGTATGGAAGGGAGTCATGGTGCCAGGGCTGTCATTTGGGAATGCGGTATTGTGTATGAGGTCAGAAATCCAGGCAGGTTTAGAGATACAGCAAAGGAGTGTGGGTAGGTTGGCATTGGAGGCACATGGGAATACACCAAATGAGGGAGTACAGGGGGATATGGGTTGGGCATCTTTCGAGAGTAGAGAAGCGATCAGTAGAGTAAAATTTGAACAAAGACTAGCTGAAATCGAGGATACACGGTGGGCAGCGAAAGTGTACAAGTATCTATATATGAAAAGTCTAAACACTAAGTGGACAAACCGAACCCGCAAGCTGAGATTTAAATACATTCAACGAGATGGGGCCGATCAGAGTATATCAGTAGAAAAGGGAGTAAAGGAAACGGAAAGGAAATTGTGGGAAGAGAGAATGCACGGGAAATCAGCTTTAACAATATACAGGGCACAGACACAAGAAATAAAGAAGGAACAGTTGTATGATAATTCATTGGGGAGCTCATTGCTGTTTGAAGCTAGAACGGGGGTGCTAAGAACGAAAACCTATAGGGCTAAATTCCAGGAAATAGACACTCTATGCTGCATATGCAACCGCGAAAGGGAAACTATAGAACATGCAATTTTAAGGTGCACGGGCTTCGTCCCACCCTCTTGGGGGGGATGACTACGGATTTGAAGGGGGAACTGGGATTTGCAGACATGGATGGACGAATGGATAGGGAAAGAATTGCGGTAACTAAGAGGAGATTGGAAGATTGGTGGAAAATATCTAGGTAGGGGTAAAAAATACAGATAATAATAAGCAATGAAATCACTTTAAAAAAAGGGAGGGGGGTGGTTGTGTTATAACAAAATTTATACAAATTAAAAAAAAAATGGATGACGAAAGGTTAGGCTAGGTGGCGCAAGCAGCCGCCCGTTACAAAGGGTATAGCCATTACCATCCATCCATCCATCCGAGACAACAGTTCGCGTACTCCCGCCGTGAGCCTTGCGCAAGCCTTCCGTGCGCAAAGGAGGCAAAAATTAGTGAGTTTTAGAATAGGGGGCCCCAGAGCTTTGGGTGCCCCAAACAGCTTGGGGCGCCCCAATCCGCACGCGCAGAACTTCTGCGCATGCCCATTGCGATGCCCCAAGCTCTTTGGGGTACCCAAAGCTGTGGGGCCCCCTATTCTAAAACTCGCTTTTGACTTTCCGCAACTGCCCCGGGAGGATCAAAGAAAGGTAAAAGGGAAAAAGGCCGGAGCATGCACCGTTTGGCGTTCAAAAGAAAAAATATAACGAAAAAAAAAAGAGATAATATGTTGCGGAGAACCCTTCCTGTCGGGTCCGCCACCTCGTCATGAATCTGTGACGTCACAACTCAGAGCGCTGCGGCCTGAGTTCTAGATAGGGGCCTTAAGTCCTAGGTAGTGTTGGCTACTGACGGCACGGCTCTGCGGCCCTGTACGGTTACGGTACGGCAGAGTCGTATATGGGGAGAGTTTGGACGTGTGAGCCAATCATCCCGCGGCGCAGAGCGAGAGGCGTGAGCGCATGCGCGTGAACTCCCGGCTGCTCCCAGCTGAGCGGGGAGGGCCGCCATTTTCATTATTTCGCAAGGCGGAATGCATGGGATCGACCACTGATCTCTATTTTAGTAGGCCGGATCGCGGATCGGAGCCCGTCGGTGTCGCCACCGGCGGCCATTGCTTGACACCAGGCAATACACGCAAGTCTATGGGAGAAACGCACAAAAGTAAGAATATTGAAGCATGTACGCTGTGCTCGGAGGCGAGTATTTTATGGTGTGCTGCGATCCTTATGTCGGGTGTTTGGAAATGGAACCGGTATTTGTCAAACGTCCGGTCGCCGATTAAAAAAATCAAACGTACCGGAGCATCTACGGCTGAGCTGGCAAGCTTGCTCTCGTAGTGGAGTAAACAAAGGAACTTGCCATCGATGAGACCGTCCTCGGAGAAGTCCAGAAGTTGATGAATGACAAAGAAGTTCCATCTCGACAGCGGCTTTCCGGGAGTGAGCGAATTCCGCGTAGCAAAGCCTTCGAGCTTGTCGTCTGCTAAACCCAACTCAACGAAACCGCCACCGACTCCGCGGTAACTCTAAGTAACTCTCGCCTCATTGAGTTGCACTACAGCGGAGTCACTCTCGACCCAAAAATATTTATAAGAACTGCGAGGGCTGTCAGTTTTAATGTTTGTACGCAAGCTATTTGACGGGCTTATCGAAAAGCATCCAAAAAGTTTCAGTGCCGACAACAGCTTAGAAACATGGGAAAACGTCACTTTTTCTCGTTCTTCCCATAGAGTTTCATGCATTGGCTGGTGTCAATCAATGGCCGCCGGTGGCGACACTCGGCCCCAGCTGCCGAGGCCGCGGTCCGCGATCCAGCCTACTACAATAGAGATCAGTGGGATCGACACCCAAATTTCAGTTCTTTCCTTTTATTTGGCACGTTCTGGCGCACCAGTCACCTAGCTGTGTTTGGAGATTTGTGTTTGTCCTTTGTCTTTCTTGTTCCCCTTCTCCAGGGATTATTTTCGTCATTCTTGTCCAGCTCGCTTGCACCTTTGCATTTAATTGCATTATAATCAAGTCTATAATGTTATTCCTCGGTGACTTAAAACGCTAACGAATTAAGTTTCTCCATGTTTGAACGCAAACATTGACTCAGGCGAAAAAGGAATAAGCCCGTAGCAGACGACGCGCTCTGCGCCGACAGCGACAGCCTTGCGTCAAAATGGCGTTCGTCTCCTCTTTGCTCCCGTCTTTCACTATCGCCCCTTCGGCGCTCTCCTCCCTTTCCTTCACTTTTCTCCTCTCCGGCGCCTTTGTTATACAGGGGCCTTATATACAGGGGCCTTACTCCACGGGGGTCACTGCTGCCATCTATCGGCTATTGTGCTAATCAGACATGTGTCTGGTTGAGATACGTAGGAAGTGAAGTCCTTGGTTCTTTTTTTTTTGTTCAAGTAAATTCGTAATTTGAAACGGTGATACGGAAAATGAACCAATTACGGGAACTTCTGTAACAAATCCTTTGGCGATACGTCAAATGGTAATTCTTCTACGACCTACCCCTGACGCAGCCGCGCCGCTGGTGTAGTGGTATCATGCAAGATTCCCATTCTTGCGACCCGGGTTCGATTCCCGGGCGGCGCACACTTTTTGCACTTCTAAAAATTAATTTATAAAATTATAATGAATGTAGACATGACTCCATGTTGTGTTGGTATCACGGTGGCGCTTATTTTGGCAAAATGGAAGCAATATCATTTCCTTCCGCCCGCTTTTCAATAATAGCGCTTGCGCTTCTCCGCCACGACGCGAAACCCCAACCATCTCGCGCTTGCAACGCTGCCAAGATAAAGTAACATTTTTTTTTTATTTCAGGCTCGCAATAAACTTTAAAAAAAAAACTATTTTTTTTTTTTATGCCACATAGATGGCGCCACAAAAAAAGAGAAACCCGAAAGGGACACAATCCGGTCGCTCATTTGGCTCTCGTTTCCCCACCTGTCTATCTTACACCCTGGTCCAGAGTAACATTTTCGATTTGTTTATAAATACGAGAATGCGAGGCGATTGGTCGACCGGTTGCATCCGCTTGCGTTGCCTCGGCAAGAGAGGTATCGTGGACTGGCTTTTCCACACCGTAGCTTCGCCGAGAAATGTTCGCGCGTCGCAACAACAACAACAATAATAATAATAACAAAAAATGAAAGCCGTTTACAACTCCCTGTAACGCCGAATTGGAGCGCAGCTCTTGAGGAGGAGGAGGAGGGAAGGGTACTCAGGGGAGGGTATACCCCTCCTCATCCTCCTCCTTCTCCTCCTCCCCTCATCCTTCAATCTCCTCCGGGGGGGGGGGGGTCACGTGACCATGGGGGTCACGTGACCTCGAAGGGGGAGGTCACGTAACCTCGGGGGGGGGGGGGGGCTCGCGCGGTGCATGTCCCAACATGCACCGTGCGGTTACGCCGACGGCGACGGCGACGGCGACGGCGATGCCGCTCAAGCCGGAAACGGGCGCCTAAGAGCTGCGCTCTAAAATTGTGGTGGCTTAGCTCGGCTATGCCAGGATATACGTAGCGTGAGCTTATGCGCACAAAATGAGAGGCGCTATCAAGCGGCTCCGGTGCAGCGTCAGACTTGGCTACTGCGCAACGGAGGCGCACAGCTGGGCACGCGGCGGCGCCAGTGCGTCTACCGCGGCTATGACGTCACTCCTCTGGAATGCGCAGGCCGGCAAGGCGTGCGCGGTGGCAGCGGAGCACGCGGCGGCGGCGGCTCCGGCGCGCCAGCTGTGCGCCGTGTGACGTCACTGCTCCTCGCGCATGCGCAACACGGAGCACGGCTCATTATGCGAGCCACGCGAAACTGCTCAACCTCGGCCAGTGTAGCTCACGCTACAACAACAACAAATAACAACAACAACAACACTAATAATAATAATAATAATAATAATAATAATAATAATAATAATAATGGTACTTTATTCGTAAATTGGAGGGGTGGATGCAGGCGCGTTCGCAAAGGCAGTGATGCCCATACCACAGAGGCTTGCGGTTCCAACCTGGGGCCGATTATTGCACACACACACGTGCAAAACTCAGGTTCAAAGAAAGCAACAAAAATACAAAAAAGAAAAGATTTGGGGGGGGGGGGGGGTAATGTCAGAATTCATCACGCGTGCTGCACAGCCTTCAAGATAGGTCCAAGGTGACCTACTCGGCCACAGGTCAAGCAGCACTTCCTTTGATTTCGTGGCAATCAGGGGAAAATGTTTGTGCCAGTTTGGGGGGGGGGGGGGGGGGGGGGCAGCTGTCGCCACAGTCGCCACACTTCGCGCACGCAAAGAATAGCGTCGTCGCCATTGCGCATGCTCCGAACGCAAACCAGGTTTTGCGCTTTGCGTGCGCAATTTTAGCGCGCGCTATTTCTCGGAAATAGCGTGCGTACGAAAAGAGTATTTGCGCTTCTCCAAGGAGGATTCGTGAAGAGAAGTTGGCCAAAGCCAAGACGAGCAGAGTTAAAACAAATGGCGGCTTCCAGGATTATGTCGGCGGCTGTATGGCGGCTGCTTTGGCGGCGTCGTGAGTGCGACGTCGGCGGCATCCTCGCGAGAGTTTTAGAATAGCGTTTCTCCGTCGCGACGCAAAATCCCAAGCATCTCGCGCTTGCGACGCCACCAAGATAGTCACAATTTTTATTTCACACACGAAATGCTGTAACTTTAGAAAAAATAAGATTTTGCTCCAGAGTACCATTTTAGATTTGTTTAAACATGAGAATGCGACGCGAGCGGTTGACCGGACGTGTCCGCTATCCTCGGCAAGAGAGGTCTCCCGTACTGACCTTCGCACATCGTACCTTCGCCGAGAAATCTTCGCGCGTCACAAGCATCAAGTTGCCGGTGATCGTTGCCAAACCGAGTACAACGTCGTCCCGCATTGAAAATCGCAGTCGCAAGGATGCCGCCAAAGCAGCCGTCGACATAATCCTCGAAGCCGCCATTTTTTAAACTCTGCTCGTCTTGGCTTTAGCCAACTTCTCATCCCGAATCCTCCTTGGAGAAGCGCAAAGACTCTTTCCGTACGCACGCTATTTCCGAGAAATAGCGCACGCTAAAATTGCGCACGCAAAGCGCAAAACCTGGCTTGCGTTCGGAGCATGCGCAGTGGCGACGACGCTATTCTTTGCGTACGCAAAGCTTTAGCGTGTGCTATTCTAACACTCCCTAATACAAGCGCTAAATTTAGCGCTAGCGTGCGCTAAAATTGCGTACGTTATTCTAAAACTCCCTATTAAGGGCACGAGGCAACCACGAAGAACTTTGCCTTGCTGTTCGGGCGAGGAGGGGCTGGAGGCGGGCTGTGCGGTTGTTGCAGCGGGAAGCATCCACTAGTTCTTGGAGCCAGGAGTCGACTAAGCAGACGGATGGTGGCTGCCTGCCAGGCACGTAGCCAGGATTTTGTTTCGGGGGGGGGGGGGGGGGGGGAGCCGCCCATGACAAAATTCTGTATGAGGGGGAGGGGGAGAGGAGGTCCCAGCAAAATGAAAAATTTCGAGGGGGGGGGGGGCGGGGGCGGCGGGCCCGGGCCCCATGCCCCCCCCCCCCCCCCCCCCCCTGGCTACGTGCCTGCTGCCTGCACTTTCGAGTTGCCGGTGATCGTTGCCCAGCTTGCTGGGTATTCCAAACCGTTTATGAAGGGCACCTCCCGTAGGAGTGCGACGTCGTCTTGATCGGTATCCAAGCGTGGGAAGGCACAGAGGTGCAGCACTTCGGCGTGCAAGGAAGCTTTGATCACTCCGCGAGACCGGCGAAACTTACTTTCGACGAGTTGTGCCTTCTTCCTGTGGCACCGCGCTTCCGCAAACATTTCCACGTATCTCAACGGAAATTTTCACTGCTTACACAGGGTTTTAAAGAGCTTCTTCGGCGAATGACGACGAACCAGTAGAAAACGTGTCTTCAGCACGCTGCCGCCAGCCTCTGCAACGCTAGCAAAAACGCGATTTAGCTGCATGCAAGATGGACGTCCAGTTGTCGCACTCGCGCTGCAGCGGCCGTGCGGGGATGCGCGATCCAGCAATTGTCATAGAGACCAGTGGTTGCAACTAAGGGTGTCGCGAACGAGGAAAATGTGACCACATCCAGTATATGCGATATATTCGCACGTCATTTCAGTTCTGTATATAAACACAATAGGAGTGGGTATTAACAGCCGCCATCCCTTGGTGTCAACGGATTCATTTCCTCCCTGCCTGTGGATGAGGGAATGGTTCAGGAATGCACAAGAAAACTGTGGCCTACCATGTCCTCAAGTCACGACGGTATTCCAGCAACACTTGTAAAAGCATTTCACGAAATTTTCACATCAATTCTTTATGATACTTTCAACAACTCTTTAAGAGCAGGAGTGTTTCCTGACATGGAGGAAGTCAGTCGTTGTCCCAGTCTCCAAGTCTGGAAGTCATACCACTGCGTCAAACTACAGGCCAGTGTCTCTGCTGTGTACATTTTCGAAGCTTTTTGAAATGGTAGTCTACAAAACATTGTCATTTCGTTTAAAAAATTTATTAAGTTTCAACTAATACGGATCTGCATCAGGACGCTCGACAACAACAAATTTGATTACATTTATGTCCATTGCATCCAAAGCTGTGCGCCACAGAGGCCAGCTTGACGTAGTCTACGTACTTTGATCTGAGTAAGGCCTTTGATATGGTTGACCATGGCATTCTTTTATCTAACTTTGTGCTATTGGTGTCTGTGGAGGGCTACATGACTGGTTTCAGAGTTATTCGTCTAAAAGAACGTGTGTTGCTCGTGCGAACGGCGCGTATTCCTTTACGTACACGGCGACGTCTGGGGTATACCTCAGGGATCAGTTCTGGGCCCGCTTCTTTTTTCTATTTTTGTGAACGATCTGTGTAAGCAGATTGTAAACTCCTCTTTTTTTTGCAATATGCTGATGATATTAAGATATTTAAGGAAATTAAAACTATCTCAGTTCTAAAGTTTCTACAAGAGGACATAAACTCAATTAGCAAATGGTGTTCACTGAACGGTCTTCTACTAAACAGCTCGAAAACCAAGGTCATGTAATATAGTCGCAAAGCGCAACAACGTGTTTCCCCTACAGTGTTCGTTCAGACGTTATGTGATAGTGGAGTGCGGGATTTGGGTCCGCTTTTTGACTCCTGTGATTTGATCGCCATGTGGATCGTATAAGTAGCTGCCCCTTGCGCGCGCTCGGTGTTGTCTGTCGAACAACTAGAGTATTTACAAACCCCGCAACGCTTGTAACCCTGTACCGCTCTTTGACAAGATCTCAACTCGAACACGCATCTCCTGTATGGAATGGTAGTTGTTAAACTACCCTCCTAAGGCTGGAGCGAGTGCATAAAAAATTTTTATCTATTTATCGATATCGATATCTGCGCGATTAAACATCCTTATCACAGGCTAACAGTGTATTGGACGTCCTACATATGAACAGCTTATATCACCGTCGAGAAAAGGCAGATCTGGTTTCCCTTTTCAAAGCCCTTCATGACATGGTCGACTGTTCAGAGCTGCTCTCACGGATATCTTTACGAATTCCTCGAACAGCGACCCGTTTGACAACGTCTTTTTACTCTCCTCGGATGTTAAATATCCTGGATCCCATGTTTCGTATGTGTCGGGTATATAATGGCATTGCGAGTCACCTAGATATTTTTTGTGTGACTGAATTTGTCAGATCTCTTAGAGTCTTGTATGAGTCTCGCTGAACCTGTCGAGATTGTGATGTTATTATATATTATTTTAATAATGTATATATTCGTTTTTGTGGTAGTCTTCTATTCTGCGTTTGGACCCTGTGTTTTGTTCTTTGCTTGTTGTGTAAATCGTATCTTTGTGTCAGCATGCGTTATATGTATCATGTCTTTTAATCGATGCTTTGAGTTTTTTTTTGTTTATCTTTTTTTATTTTTTCCCCACTTCTTTGTAGTGTGTAAGTTTCGGTGTGCCAGTACCAAGACCGCATGGTCGTTTCTGGACACCTAATAAAATTATGCTTGATTCTTGAATATTGTTGTCAGTGTCATTATTATTGCTAATATTATTATTGTTGTCATTGTTATTATTATTTTTATTATTATTATCATTATTATTGTTGTTGTTCGTGTTCTTGTTTGTTGTTTGTTGCTGTTGTTGCGACACGCGAACATTTCTCGGCGAAGCTACTGTGTGAGAAGGCCAGTACACAATACCTCTCTAACCGAGGCAACGCAAGCGGATGCAACCGGGCGACTGCTCGCATCGCATTTTCATGTTTAAACAAATATAAAATGTTACTCTGGACAAAAAACAACTAGTCTGTTTCACAAAATTATTGCGAGCGTGAAAAAAAAAAAAATGTTACTTTATCTTGGTGGTGTTGCAAGCGCGAGAACGGTTAAGGTTTCGTGTCGTCGTGGAGAAGCGCAAGCTTCTCCGCCACGACGGAAGAAGTCGGACGGAAGACGGACGGAAGGCGGAAGGAAATGGTATTGCTTTTATTTTGCCAAAATAATCGCGACCGTGATACCAACACGACATGGAGTCATGCTGACATTCATTATAAAATGATTTTTAAAAGAGCAAAAAGTGTGCGCCGCCCGGGAATCGAACCCGGGTCGCAAGAATGGGAATCTTGCATGATACCACTACACCAGCGGCGCTACCGTGTTAATTAAGGGTTGACCGTAGACGGAGCGTTCTTTGACTCATCGCTAAAGGATTTATTAAAGAGGCACCCGTATTGGTTCATTTTCCGTATCACAGTTTCAAATTACGAATTTAGTTGAATAAAAAAGGAACCAAAGAAGAACTTCACTTCCCTGCGTATCTCAACCAGACACATGTCTGATTGGCACGATAGCCGATAGATGGCAGCAGTGATTCCCTTGCCGCAGAGACATCCCGTCAGTTGGCAACATCACCTAGAGCTAAGGCCGCAGCGCTCCGAGTCGTGACGTCACACAGCCGCTAACCTGGGGTTTTTAACGCGCATCACGCAGTAGTGATTACACAAACGCTTGCCGGTACGAAACTCATCCTGGTCGAAACGGGCGGGGGGTGGGGTGCGAGCCCAGGAGGTTCTGCAGCGCAAGCTTTCGCTCCACGCTCCGAGCTGAGACGCGTTAGCCCACTCGGCCACTAATGCTTTTTTTTTTTCTTTATTGCCCGACGTGCACTGCAAGAACACAATAACAAAGACGTAAATCATACAAGAACGACAGTACTGGGAGCGCAGTTCACGAGGGCTGGTGTCATAGGAATTAAAAATGTTTCATAGCCAGCAGCGCTTCGATGCGCGCAAGCCACTCTTGCGACCTCTTAGAACTGGGTGCCTTGAAACCTCTTACAACGACGGGAGCCAGAGTTGCGCGTCTGTTTTCCACGCTCCGCCGCGCCGCTATTCGCCGAGATCCGATCACGTGAGGAGACGGATCAAGTGCCGTGCAGGAAAGTAGACGTTGCACGTACCCCGGCGTACGTTCCCCTGCTTTTGAGCGCGCCGTGCGCCTCGAACGCAAGGCGCCGCTATTCGCCGAATTCAGTCACGTGACGAGCGGGATCAACATGCCGTGCGGGAAAGACAACGCTACGGGGATGACACACACTGGCGCCATCTATTGAATAGCAGTCTAAACTTGGCGGTCCGGCATATTTTTTTATTTCATTTAATTTATTTCTCCTTAAAGGAATACTTCAACGAAATTTGAAATATTCCCGTCGTGTTCAAAAATAGGTTGAATATGATCCACAATATCCGTAAATGACAATCGCACGTTTGTATTTTGATCCTGGTGGCTGTATTTTTCGTTATAAACGGCCCACTCTGGCAAGCGCTCGGAGAAGGCCTAGCTTGGAGCACGTGACATCCAACGCAATCGTGACGTAGGTCGTCTCGAGACGAGCAAAGCTACGGCGAGGCTGACGCCGAGAGGATGGCCTAGTCGTTCCAGCCACCGAAGCGGCTGCTTTTGTACGAATTTTGAGTGACGGGTTAATCTTCTATAATCTTGTAGGGGGACAATAGCGACTTCTGCGACACACAAAAGGGATTCTCGGGAAGAGGGGAGTTCCTCCTTCCCCCTTTCTCTCGTCGTGGCCGGAGGCGAGACAACCTCCGTCACTAGCTGTCAAGGTTCCTAGACGAGCATTACAAACGAGGCGTTAGCGACATCCACTAGGTGCTCTTTGCTAATCGTTTAATTCGTTTTAAAATTCCTTTTCGAGACTTTTTTAACAAGATATTGGTATGTTCCATGTGATACTGCTCTTTTGAACAGATATAGACCAAAAAATGAGCGCCGAAATTTCGTTGTAGTATTCCTTTAAGGGCCCCGTGGGGCATTACATAAGGGGAGGAAGCTTGTGGGGTAATACAGAACATTTAAACACAAAAATATTCTATTCTCGCGCATCATCCTTTCCTTCTTGGTTCGAAAAACTTTTGTCGGCGTTATAAACGTACGCACATTTGACCTCGGAAATCCCGCAAAACCTTCGCTCCTGTGAAATGCAGTTCCAGGGTCACCGCATAGATGACGCCAGAATGACAGTGTGTTTTCTCGTCTTCAACAGGTCTCGTCTCTCTCGGTCGGACTCGGTTGCAAGATGGTGAACGTGCCTTTAGAGAAGCACCCTTATGTACTTCAACATACAAAGAAACACTTCCTCGGAAATATTCCCGCGCCTCTCGCGGATCACTTTTGGCATGACGCACAGCCATACGGGACTTCCATACAGCGTGCAGCCCCAGCAGCATAACCAAGTCAAACGGAAAGCCTTCCTCGATTTTAACCGAAAGAAAACGTATTCCGTGCGCGTCTAGGGGGAGGCGCTTCTTCAGGGTGCGTTGGAGCACGTCCCAGAAGAAGACCCCATCTCAGCACTCCAGGAACACGTGTTCGACCCTCTCGGGCTTGCATAAAAAACAGTGAACCCCCCACGAAAATCCCCCTCTCGTCTAACCATGACTTGACGGGCAAGGTTCCCGAATGGAATTTAAAGAAAAAAGTCTCGAGGCCTGCGGGCAATGTCATCTTAACACGGGTTCAAACGTCCTGCCCTGGGCCACCACGGTATAAGGATCTGTGTAAAGGTACAGGAAAAACAACATCACATACATCCTTATACAATCGTTTTCGAGATACTTCGCTAAAATACTCAGCTGAAAAGCGCACCAACAAAAATTTACATGACTCAACCACTTCTTTAAGATGTTAAGATGACCATGAATGCCACCTGACAACGCAGCCGTGGAAACCATCAACTCGGGCAGCCTGCTTGCAAGTCTCGCTTGAAAAACAGTGCGCAACCCGAAAGAACGCCTTGGACGCCTAAGTTCATTCAAATTCTCTTTTTGTTTTTGCTTTTATTTTTAGTTTATTTTACTTCCAGGTGTAATTAAAGCTAGTGGAATCAATGAGGACAATCCCCTGGAAATCGGGACATCATTGTGGGGTAATAGGCTGCACGAATAACAATTGAAAACGCTGAATATTATCGTATGACATCTGTATCGTGCACGGTATCCGACAAACTGCGGCCGCAATCTCTTCAAACTACATCGCTTTCTAAATGACCAAAACCTCCGGTGGCACTGGGTTGCGTCCGTAAACAAAAAAAAAAAAAAAAAAGACTTTTCCCCGACGCCATCCTCTCGAGTGTGCGCGGAACATTTCGTGAACAGAGCGCGCACCGAATTTACCGCTGTACCCTCGATGGACATGGGCTACGCTCGCAAGGTGGGCGCAAGTTCCCTCGTGAGAATCGCTGTTTCAGCTTGACACCTTTCGTAACTTAATTTATCTCAATGCTTATATCTTGCAGTAGTAACATTGACACGATTTTATCTAACGCTTAGTTCAAGGCTTATTTCCGCCGCCGGGTGTGGCTGAAAATTGTCGAAAAGTTGGTTCTATCGGTGTTTCTTAACTGCGCGATAGCAGAGAGCCGTGAACTTACGTTGTTCGTCACAACGCGACTGGGTTCTTCTTATTTTGCAAAGTAGTACATAACGTAGCTGAAGAGGAAACTTCAATTTGTACTGCTGAAATATGCTCATGCATCGATTTCGAATCGTTGAATCATTGATCGACTCGCTCCAGCAATGGGCCCATCTTGACTTCGAGGTTTCAGTTCTAGACAAAGGACATGCTCGTCGACACGGGATCCTCAATTACAACTTTTATAAACATCTGCAAGCCCGAGAGACCTGCCTTCGATCGTTCCCCGCAATGCTCTTTTTTCGCGCGTCCTTGTTCACATTAAATACAAGAAAGAATAAAACATGAAGGGCGGACAAACCAACACATTTGTCCGTCCTTCATGTATTATTTTCTCGTATTTAACTTTATCGCCAACACGCTCAAATAAAGTACTTATATTGTTCACATTATATTTCATCGTTGTGGACGACACGAAACACCAAAAATATTCTCGGTGTGCTGCTTCTAAAACGACAAAAAAAAACCTGAAGGAAAATCTAATCGCTGTTACTCGAAACAATATTTTGAGTACTCTTCTCCGATTTCTATCGGTGGCGCGTTCAGTGCCGCGTTCAGTGCCCCTCTTCTCGGCATCGCCGCACTAGCGGGTGCCATAATCCGGGGCAAACAATGTTCCCAGTGAGTTGAAAAACACCATCCTCGGCACACAAGAACACAAGACGCGCCCTAAGTCGAATACCTAGCACTTTGGAGCACTCAACTAGCACACCCAACGCGGGAGCGGCGCCCGGAAGAGCACTTTCGCTAACGTTTCTAACCACCCAGCATGGCGGCAGATCCCGACGCTAGTTAGATGGCGCCACAGTATTCAAAATGGCGCTGCCCACGATAAAACAGTCCATACAGAACTACAACCACCACAGAACCACTGAACATCCTGTTTTTCAAGGTCGCGCGCACCACCCTCACCCGCATCTCAAAACAAACTAAGTGAGGCCACCTAGAAAGCACAACCACCTTTAGGTTTAGACAAAAGAAACAAAAAAACATACAATGCTTTGAACTACGAAACGTCATTGATAAGGAAGGCATGATGCGCCATGTTTTTATTATTTTATTTTATTTTATTTGTAAATACTGTGCGCCCTCTGGGCGCTTTACAGGAGTGGAACGTCAATTTCTATACATGATATATTATGCAATATGATATACATTTCTTAACACCGTATACATTTCATATCAATATACAAAACCGCGCTGGTTCACATCACGCTACACAAGCACATAATGTACTACCTAATAAAGAAAACAACACTTCTTTTACGAACTCATAAACCGAAACGAGAACTCTAATATAATGCAAGTAAACATTAGTCGAATAAGGCTAATGAATCACAATTTACAACACTTTCGGGAAGCTTGTTGTTCCAAGTTTCAACTGTTCTAACAAAAAATGAATACTTGTATGTGTCATTATTAATTCGCGGAACTTGCATAGCCCTATTGTGTACCCCCCTACTGGTCTAGTAATACGTGGTTGTAAAAAGTGAGATGTGTCAACATTTAGTAAGTCTTTTGGAAACATAAAAAGAAGCTTCAGCCTTGATATCTTTCGGCGGGAGTGCAGAGGTTGGAGACTGAGCTGTTCGAGCATGCTATACTTTGTTTCACCTTAGGTCCGAGCGCGGCCGATGTTATGAGCCGAAGGGCCAATCAAACAGCGCAAAAATCGCAACGTCATGACGTGCTCTCTGCGTTTGACTAGCCGGCGGAGGAGCAGTGCACAGAGAGACGGCGAATACCGGCTGGTCCTATCGACTACAGAGAGCACGCCATGACGTTGTGCCTCTTTCGCTGTTTGATTGGCCCTTCGGCTCATAAGATCGGCCGCGCTCGGACCTAAGCTGAAACGAAGTATAGTAACGGAGTCCATTCGGCGGTATCTCGAAAGGATGAAGCGAGCAGCCTGTCTTTGTAGATTTTTCAATTTTTCGGAACCGATTCTGTCGGTACGGATCCCACACCGCGCAGGCATATTCTAGGGCATGTTTGACACAAACCTCGCACCCCGACCTCTAGTATACAAGAAGGACCAACAAGGGACAACCAAAACAATGCGCAACTATAGAGTTGGAAAAAGTTCTTTGAAGTGCCACCAAGCTGCAAAGAGGCCTGACTGGTACAGTTTCCTATTGTTCTTATCCTGATTATCTCTCTTACAACTCTCTTCATGTTATATACCACTTGGTGTACTATTTCTGTTCCTGACCATTGTGTCCTACAATTATTGCATTCATTCACGTGTTTAGCTCATAACAAATTTGCAGCATTATTCCTGACGTTTCTTTTGTGTTCCGTTAACCTATCATTGATACACCTTGTAGTTTGCCAAAGGTATCTCATAGTCTAGACCACTCCATTTTTGCAGGGGACCGACTTCTCATGGTGGGCTTTTTTCGCTTCCCCTCGAACCTGTCTGAAATGGCGTGAGTCTACTTAACTTAAGATCTAAACTGAAAACAGTGTGTACTCCGGTTTCGCAATTGCTTTCAGATTATGCGATACTTTATGGTAATACGGGATTACAGCAAACATGTTCCTTACTTTCTGTACTCCTTCACTTTTGTCAGCGATTTGTAGACATAATTGTCGTTCGATGAACTGATCTTCATAACCGGCTTTGTTCAATCTTTTCCACTGTTTTTGCAACGACTGAGTCAAAATAAATACAAGACCTGACTAGTGCATTCCTGGTTAATGATTTACTTTACCCGCTGTCCCGCTGTCCCCGATCGCACCTCCGGAAAGGGAGTCTCATACCATTTAGTTCTGCCAAGTTTCGTCGGCAACATTCGGTTTTTTCAGTGTTCATCGTAAAAAAGAAATGTCGTAAATATCGCCAAATGCCTCGACAAAACAAAATGTTCGAGACAAAAAAGAAAAAAAGTAGGCCCACCGTGGATCAAACCCGCGTCTCCTTGCGTATAAAACAGACACCTTACCACTATGCTATGCCATCGCTTATAAAACTCGTTATAACTAGGAAAAAACGGTTAAAGTGCAGGCGAGCTGGTGTAAGTTGTACGTGATGATTGAAAACCGGAGACTGTGGTTTGAAAAACGGAAACTCGTGAAGTAGGAAGAAAAAGGGACAGACAACGTTCGGAGTTTTCGGTTTAAACCGATAAAAGTACGCCGAATTCATTTTCGGAAATTAAGTTTAAACTGAAAAAGGTCAGTTTTTAGGTTCGGCATTTTCGATTTAAACCGATAAAAACCGATAAAAACCGATAAAAACCAATAAAAGTACGTCGAATTTATTTTATAAAATTTAGTTTTAACCGGAAAAGGTCATTTGAGCCTTCCAGTCGTACCACAGAGCCGTGGCGATAAAGTGGAACGACAGTGTCTATCGAAACGTCCGAATGTATGGGATACGCGAATGCCATTACGACGTTTTGGTTTAATGTGCGCATCATCGATCGGAACGTGAAGTCCGAATTGCCGCACGACTTGGCCATGTACGAGCGTGTTTTCAAACTCGTTGTAAGGAAGACTGACTTGAAGCAACCTCTGCATGTTATGTTGTGCTTCAAAACGTCGCACCGTGTCCCTTTTGGTGGTCACGATTGATTGGCCGACCTTGGCTCCGGCAGCGCTTCATCTCCACAGCCTGCCAATGCCCAGTGTTAGCGTTGAAAGGGCATTTTTGAAGCTCAGGGTCATATTAACAGGAAAGAAAGAGTACGGATCAACGAGAAGAACCTGGGAAAGTACGTGTGTGTGTGTAATATAGTAAGATCAGGCACGTAGCCAGGATTTTGTTTCGGAGGGGGGGGGGGGGGGGCGCCCATGAAAAAATGTTGTATGAGGGGGAGGGGGGAGAGTAGGTCCCAGCAAAATGGAAGATCTCGGGGGGGGGGGGGGGGAAGACGGGCCCCATGCCCCCCCCCCCCCTCCCCCCCCCCCCCCCCCTGGTTACGTGCCTGAGTAATATCACGTAATTCTGAAATACAGAAGGTGAAGTACCATGTTTTTTTGGGAATAGGCTTCATAGCTGACCTGTTTTTATTTCTGTTTTTTTTTCTTGATTCTTTTACAATTCCACACATTTTCCAAATAAAGTGTTTATTTCTTTTTCAATATATCTGTGCCGTTATTTTTTGAGTGATCACAAATGTTAGAGCTACAAGGATCATCTGATCCGGTGTCCGTTGCTGTGTATTTTATATTCACCAAAGAAGCCGATAAACTTTTGTGGACATAAGTATACGCCGAAAAAAAAAACAACAGAAAATTGAATTTTAAAATAAACACCGAAAAAAGTACGCCGAATTTTGAATAAATGGAAACCGAAAACGCGGAACCTTAGTTATAACCATTCGTTTTATACGAGTTTCGCGTAGTGCGTATAGCCATTTCCGGCCGAAGTGCACTACGGAGTGCATATAGCTTTACTCTTTACTTTTAAAGACTCTCGCTGCGTCCTCCCGGACCAGCTGGACCGGATCAGCTGATGACGACAAGACTGAACCCGTTGAACCTCAACCCCACAACAACCAATTTGCGCTCCGTGTTAGTGTGGGTTGCTACTTCCAGGCCCCGCACCACACACTACGAACGTCTCAGCTCTTTGCTCTTTGTCGCATCGCCGTGTTGCCCCAAACAGAACGAGATCGCCGAAGTCAACGCAGCACTGTCGTGAACCTTGGCTTGTGGTTGCGCACTCGTGGGCCCTGTGACTCCCTTCGCTTTCAAAGCACACATGACGATTACGAATGATACTTTCCGTCTTCTGGGAACATCACAGGGGCACGTCTCCGGTCACGTCTTCGCTACATGTGCTTGCAAACCGCGGAGCTTCTCGCGTCCCGTCAAACCAAAACAATACCGGCGCCATGTTTAGCGTGCATTGTTGCCAGATTTTCTCCGACCAAACAAAAACAACGAAAGCAAACCGGCTCTAGCTCTCAGCGCACATCGGCGGCAACCCCTCCCCCCCCCCCCCCCCCTTTTCCTTCCTTCCCTCCTTGATTCGTGGCGTATCTTCGACAAGACGCACCGTAAGTCGAGACGCTGCGTACGTCGTTCAACTTTATGAATTCGGCGGTAAGTCTACCCAAGAGCAAATCCAAAAACGAGGGGCGGGGCGTACTTCTCCTCCGCGTGGGTCGAAAGAGCGGGAGTTTCAAATGTGGAGAGGTTCTGACTCCTACTAAATTACGTCCTGTAACGTAAATATTGCTATAAATTTTTTTTTCGCGGTAGATTCGTTTTGTGACATGCAATCAGTCTGTTTAAAAAAAAAAAACTTTTCTTTTTTTTTTTTCAGTAACCCTTTAACCAGCTCGCCTGCCTACTTGCCTTTAACTGCGGAAACTTCTGTAATAAGTCCATTCGCGTACGTAGCGCCGCTGGTGTAGTGGTATCATGCAAGATTCCCATTCTTGCGACCCGGGTTCGATTCCCGGGCGGCGCACACTTTCTGCTCTTTTAGAAATTAATTCATAATGAATGTGTGCATGACTCCATGTCGTGTTGGTATCACGGTGGCGCTTATTTTGGCAAAATAAAAGCAATATCATTTCCTTGCGCCCTCCGTCCGTCTTCCGTCCGACTTCTTCCGTCGTGGCGGAGAAGCTTGCGCTTCTCCGCCACGACACGAAACTTTAACCGTTCTCGCGCTTGCAACGCCACCAAGATATAGTAACATTTTTTTTTTTTTTCACGCTCGAAATAATTTTGTGAAACAAACTAGGTTTTTTTTTGTCCAGAGTAACATTTTATATTTGTTTAAACATGAAAATGCGATGCGAGCAGTCGCCCGGTTGCATCCGCTTGCGTTGCCTCGGTTAGAGAGGTATTGTGTACTGGCCTTCTCACACAGTAGCTTCGCCGAGAAATGTTCGCGTGTCGCAAGAACAAACAACAAACAAGAACACGAACAACAACAACAATAACAATGATAATAATAATAAAAATAATAATAACAATGACAACAATAATCAAGAATCAATAATAATTTTTATTATGTGTCCAGGAACGACCATGCGGTCTTGGTACTGGCACACCGAAACTTACACACTACAAAGAAGTGGAGAAAAAATAAAAAAAAGATAAACAAAAAAAAAACTCAAAGCATCGATTAAAAGACATGATACATATAACGCATGCTGACACAAAGATACGATTTACACAACAAGCAAAGAACAGAACACAGGGTCCAAACGCAGGGTAGAAGACTACCACGAAAACGAATACCTTATTAAAATAATATATAATAACATCACAATCTCGACAGGTTCAGCGAGACTCATACAAGACTCTAAGAGATCTGACAAATTCAGTCACACAAAAAATATCAAGGTGACTCGCAATGCCATTATATACCCGACACATACGAAACATGGGGTCCAGGATATTTAACGTCCGAGGAGAGTAAAAAGACGTTGTCGAACGGGTCGCTGTTCGAGGAATTCGTAAAAATATCCGTGAGAGCAGCTCTGAACAGTCGACCATGTCATGAAGGGCTTTGAAAAGGGAAACCAGATCTGCCTTTTCTCGACGGTGATATAAGCTGTTCATATGTAGGACGTCCAATACACTGTTAGCCTGTGATAAGGATGTTTAATCGCGCAGATATCGATATCGATAAATAGATAAAAATTTGTTTTGCACTCGCTCCAGCCTTAGGAGGGTAGTTTAACAACTACCATTCCATACAGGAGATGCGTGTTCGAGTTGAGATCTTGTCAAAGAGCGGTACAGGGTTACAAGCGTTGCGGGGTTTGTAAATACTCTAGTTGTTCGACAGACAACACCGAGCGCGCGCAAGGGGCAGCTACTTATACAATACAATACAATACAATACAATATTTATTTTGCGTGCTTACCAACACGATCCACATGGCGATCAAACCTCAGGAGTCAAAAAGCGGACCCAAATCCCGCACTCCACTATCACATAACGTCTGAACGAACACTGTAGGGGAAACACGTTGTTGCGTTTTCCGACTATATTACATGACCTTGGTTTTCGAGCTGTTTAGTAGAAGACCGTTCAGTGAACACCATTTGCTAATTGAGTTTATGTCCTCTTGTAGAAACTTTAAAACTGAGATAGTTTTAATTTCCTTAATATCTTAATATCATCAGCATATTGCAAAAAAAAAAGAGGAGTTTACAATCTGCTTACACACATCGTTCACAAAAATAGAAAAAAGAAGCGGGCCCAGAACTGATCCCTGAGGTATACCCCAGACGTCGCCGTGTACGTAAAGGAATACGCGCCGTTCGCACGAGCAACACACGTTCTTTTAGACGAATAACTCTGAAACCAGTCATGTAGCCCTCCACAGACACCAATAGCACAAAGTTAGATAAAAGAATGCAATGGTCAACCATATCAAAGGCCTTACTCAGATCAAAGTACGTAGACTACGTCAAGCTGGCCTCTGTGGCGCACAGCTTTGGATGCAATGGACATAAATGTAATCAAATTTGTTGTTGTCGAGCGTCCTGATGCAGATCCGTATTGGTTGAAACTTAATAAATTTTTTAAACGAAATGACAATGTTTTGTAGACTACCATTTCAAAAAGCTTCGAAAATGTACACAGCAGAGACACTGGCCTGTAGTTTGACGCAGTGGTATGACTTCCAGACTTGGAGACTGGGACAACGACTGACTTCCTCCATGTCAGGAAACACTCCTGCTCTTAAAGAGTTGTTGAAAGTATCATAAAGAATTGATGTGAAAATTTCGTGAAATGCTTTTACAAGTGTTGCTGGAATACCGTCGTGACTTGAGGACATGGTAGGCCTCAGTTTTCTTGTGCATTCCTGAACCATTCCCTCATCCACAGGCAGGGAGGAAATGAATCCGTTGACACCAAGGGATGGCGGCTGTTAATACCCACTCCTATTGTGTTTATATACAGAACTGAAATGACGTGCGAATATATCGCATATACTGGATGTGGTCACATTTTCCTCGTTCGCGACACCCTTAGTTGCAACCACTGGTCTCTATGACAATTGCTGGATCGCGCATCCCCGCACGGTCGCTGCAGCGCGAGTGCGACGACTGGACGTCCATCTTGCATGCAGCTAAATCGCGTTTTTGCTAGCGTTGCAGAGGCTGGCGGCAGCGTGCTGAAGACACGTTTTCTACTGGTTCGTCGTCATTCGCCGAAGAAGCTCTTTAAAACCCTGTGTAAGCAGTGAGAATTTCCGTTGAGAACACGTGGAAATTTTTGCGGAAGCGCGGTGCCACAGGAAGAAGGCACAACTCTTCTAAAGCAAGTTTCGCCGGTCTCGCGGAGTGATCAAAGCTTCCTTGCACGCCGAAGTGCTGCACCTCTGTGCCTTCGCACGCTTGGATACCGATGAAGACGAAATCGCACTCCTACGGGAGTTGCCCTTCATAAACGGTTTGGAAGACCGTGCAAGGTAGGCAACGATCACCGGCAACTCGAAAGTGCAGGCAGCAGTCACGTAGCCATGGGGCCCGGGCCCGGGCCCGCCCCCCCCCCCCCCCCCCTTTCCCGAAATCTTTCATTTTGCTGGGACCTCTTCTCCCCCCTCCCCCTCATACAGCATTTTGACATGAGCGGCCCCCCCCCCCAAAAAAAAAAAAAAAAAAAAAAATCCTGGCTACGTGCCTGGCAGGCAGCCACCATCCGTCTGCTTTGTCGACTCCTGGCTCCAAGAACTAGTGGATGCTCCCCGCTGCAACAACCGCACAGCCCGCCTCCAGCCCCATCCTCGCCCGAACAGCAAGGCAAAGTTCTTCGTGGTTGCCTCGTGCCTTTAATAGGGAGTTTTAGGATAACGTACGCAATTTTAGCGCACGCTAGCGCTAAATTTAGCGCTTGTATTAGCGCACGCGACGCAAGAGAGTTTTAGAATGGCGTTTCTCCGTCGCGACGCAAAAGCCCAAGCATCTCGCGCTTGCGACGCCACCTAGATTAGGGATGCCGCGAACTTTTTTCGAAACAAAGGTTCGATGATCGAATCAAGCGGTTCGAAAGGTTCGAAAGATTTCGAAATTTCGAACTTTCCATATCAAGAAATTCGACGGAAGTCGTATTTTCGAACTTGTTAAACTAAGAAGTTCGACGCTTTTCGAAATTGCGAACTTATTACGCTGCAAAATTCGATGCTTGTCGAACTTTCGAACTTGATAGACTGAAAAATTCGATGATTTTCGAACTTTCGAACTTCTTGCACTAAAAAGGTCGAAGCTTTTCGAACTTTCGAACTTCCTACGCTAAGAAATTTGATAATTTTCGAACTTTCGAACTTATTAATCTAAAGAATTCGAAAATTGTCGAACTTTCGATTCCTGAAAAGTCGTAAGTTCGACAAACCTAGAATTTTTAGGGTAAAAGTTCGAAGTTCGTCGAACTTCGAAAGACGGGCGGGCGGTTTCATTTGGATTCAAGCAGTGAGGTACATTCGTAATTTTTTTTTTCGCATTTTCACAACGGTGCCGCATTCCTTGCGAAAGACAATGCCGTTTATTTCAATCATCTGGCATGCTTGGTTTTAAAGAAATAGATTCCCGAAGGAGCGAGGAAGGACGACGCGTTTTTGACAATTGTCGTTTGTGCCATATTTGAAGCGCGCAATAGCCGAAGCTATTTATGGTAGAGATGTTAAACTTTTTAAGAATGATCTATGTATAGCCTAGGTAAGTGTCGTCTTAAGATATGATTATTGTTGTTCAAGATGAGTTTCGAAGAAATACCCAAACATGTATCTACGGGCAATTATGCCCTAAACTTGGTAATTTTTTTCGTCGAAATTGTTTGAGGTATCGCATTTAAATTAACACCACATACAGTACATATCATTACCACCTGCAGAATACAAATTAATGTATCTATTGTTCTTTTCACGTTGAGGAATAAATTTACTCAGGAAAAAAGATTTCTAATATTTATCAAATTCGGCATGTCATAAAAAAAATATGTTATTTTTTATTTTTTTATTTCACGTTTTTATGACGTGTTTCTTTGAGCCTGTACACATTTTGGTAGGAGAAACTTGTTTCGTAGTTCTGGGCCTCTGAATATGCAAGAATACAACACTTCCGGCGGGTTCTTGATAGTTTTTTTTTTTCGCGGCCGCAGGAGAAGGAACCCAACGTTCTGGATCTTATTAGGCTTTTATAAAGTTTATTCTCTCTCTGTCTCTCCAGCTTTTTATTTTTTGCATTTATTGTTATGTTTATTTATTTATTTATGTTTTACCAATGGCACAGTTATTTAGGTCAGTGGTTCCCAGCCATGGATGTGTCGGGGACCCCTTGCGGACCGCTGGCAGTGATGGGGGACCCCTTCCAGCGGGGGGGGGGGGGGGGGGGGGGGGGGGGGGGGGGGGGGGGGGGTACGTAAGTAAGTTAACAAATCTGGAGCATGAAACAGGTGCCTTTTATTGCTACGTAGCAGAAAAACATAAAACAAAGGTGCCACATCACTTCATTTTGGTCAGTTCATCAATACGTGGCACAGTCGCGCTTAAACAGAGTTGCATACCTGCGGCTAAAAAAAAAAAAAAAAAAAAAAAAAAAATTGTGGAGGGTTTTGCGGACTCCAGAAGTGGCTTCGCGGACCCCCTAGGGTCCGCGGACCCCCATTTGGGAACCACTGATTTAGGTCAAAAAGACATAGCTTTGAACTTCCGAACCACCGAGCATGTGACGAGTAGAGCCTTCTGACAACGAGTTTCTAACAATGACCATCTACGCGACCTTTTATGCAGTGAAGAGCGACAGTAGCTATACATATGCATAAATAATTTCAGATTAAAATAAGCTCGACCATATCTGGGGAGGGGGGGGGGGGGGGGGGGGAGACCGGAGAGGTTTCGTGTACTGACCTTCGCACATCGCACCTTCGCCGAGAAATGTTCGCGCGTCGCAAGCATCAAGTTACCGGTGATCGCTGCAAAACCCAGTACAATGTCGTCCCTTATTGAAAATCGCAGTCACGAGGATGCCGCCGACGTCGCACTCACGACGCCGCCAAAGCAGCCGCCATACAGCCGCCGACATAATCCTGGAAGCCGCCACTTTTTTAACTCTGCTCGTCTTGGCTTTGGCCAACTTCTCTTCACGAATCCTCCTTGGAGAAGCGCAAGGACTCTTTTCGTACGCACGCTATTTTCAAGAAATAGCGCGCGCTAAAATTGCGCACGCAAAGCGCAAAACCTAGTTTGCGTTCGGAGCATGCGCAATGGCGACGACGCTATTCTTTGCGTGCGCAAAGCTTTAGCGTGCGCTATTCTAAAACTCCCTAATGTGGCGACTGTGGCGACAGCTGCCCCGCCGAACTCGCAAAAACATTTTCCCCTGATTGCCGCGAAATCAAAGGAAGTGCTGCTTGACCTGTGGCCGAGTAGGTCACCTTGGACCTATCTTGAAGGCTGTGCAGCACGCGTGATGAATTCTGACATTACCCCCCCCCCCCCCCCCCCCCCCCCCAATATCTTTTCTTTTTTGTATTTTTGTTGCTTTCTTTGAACCTGAGTTTTGCACGTGTGTGTGTGCAATAATCGGCCCCAGGTTGGAACCGCAAGCCTCTGTGGTATGGGCATCACTGCCTTTGCGAACGCGCCTGCATCCACCCCTCCAATTTACGAATAAAGTACCATTATTATTATTATTATTATTATTATTATTATTGTTATTATTATTATTGTTATTATTGTTGTTGCTGTTGTTGTTATTGTAGCGTGAGCTACACCGGCCGAGGTTGAGCAGTGTCGCGTGGCTCGCATAATGAGCCGTGCTCCGTGCTGCGCATGCGCGAGGAGCAGTGACGTCACACGGCGCACAGCTGGCGCGCCGGAGCCGCCGCCGCCGCGTGCTCCGCTGCCGCCGCGCACGCCTTGCCGGCCTGCGCATTCCAGAGGAGTGACGTCATAGCCGCGGCAGACGCACTGGCGCCGCCGCGTGCCCAGCTGTGCGCCTCCGTTGCGCAGTAGCCAAGTCTGACGCTGCACCGGAGCCGCTTGATAGCGCCTCTTATTTTGTGCGCATAAGCTCACGCTGCGTATATCCTGGCATAGCCGAGCTAAGCCACCGCAATTTTTGTTATTGTTATTATTGTTGTTGTTGTTGCGACGCGCGAACATTTCTCGGCGAAGCTACGGTGTGGAAAAGCCAGTCCACGATACCTCTCTTGCCGAGGCAACGCAAGCGGATGCAACCGGTCGACCAATCGCGTCGCATTCCCATATTTAGAAACAAATCGAAAATGTTACTCTAGACGAAAAAAAAAAAAAAACTTTTTTTTTTCTTTCAGTTTATTGCGAGCCTGAAATAAAAAAAAAATGTTACTTTATCTTGGCAGCGTTGCAAGCGCGAGATGGTTGGGGTTTCGCGTCGTGGGGGAGAAGCGGAAGCGCTATTACTGAAAAGCGGGCGGAAGGAAATGATATTGCTTTCATTTTGCCAAAATAAGCGCCACCGTGATACCACCACGACATGGAGTCATGCACACATTCATTATAATTTTATAAATTAATTTTTAGAAGTGCAAGAAGTGCGCGCCGCCCGGGAATCGAACCCGGGTCGCAAGAGTGGGAATCTCGCATGATACCACTACACCAGTGGCGCGGCTGCGTCAAGGGTGGGTCGTAGAAGAATTGCCATTTGACGTATCGCCAAAGACTTTGTTACAGAAGTTCCCGTAATTGGTTCATTTTTCGTATCACCGTTTCAAATTACGAATTTACTTGAAAAAAAAAAAAAAAGAACCAAGGACTTCACTTCCCTACGTATCTCAACCAGACACATGTCTGATTAGCACAATAGCCGATAGATGGCAGCAGTGATCCCCGTGGAGACAAAGCCGCCGGAGAGGAGAAAAGTGAAGGAAAGGGAGGAGAGCGCCGAAGGGGCGATAGTGAAAGACGGGAGCAAAGAGGAGACGAACGCCATTTTGACGCAAGGCTGTCGCTGTCGGCGCAGAGCGCGTCGTCTGCTACGGGCTTATTCCTTTTTCGCCTGAGTCAATGTTTGCGTTCAAACATGGCGAAACTTAATTCGTTAGCGTTTTAAGTCACCGAGGAATAACATTATAAACTTGATTATAATGCAATTAAATGCAAAGGTGCAAGCGAGCTGGACAAGAATGACGAAAATAATCCCTGGACAAGGGAACAAGCGGGACAAAGGCCAAACACAAATCTCCTAACACAGCTAGGTGACTGGCGCGCCAAAGCGTGCCAAATAAAAGGAAAGAACCAAAATTTGGATGTCGATCCCATGCATTCCGCCTTGCGAAATAATGAAAATGGCGGCCCTCCCCGCTCAGCTGGGAGCAGCCGGGAGTTCACGCGCATGCGCTCACGCCTCTCGCTTTGCGCCGCGGGATGATTGGCTCACTCGTCCAAACTCTCCCCATATACGACTCTGCCGTACTGTAACCGTACAGTGCCGCAGAGCCGTGCCGTCAGTAGCCAACACTACCTAGAGCTTAAGGCCCCTATCTAGAACTCAGGCCGCAGCGCTCCGAGTTGTGACGTCACAGATTCATGACGAGGTGGCGGACCCGACAGGAAGGGTTCTCCGCAACATATTATATCTTTTTTTTTTCGTTATATTTTTTCTTTTGAACGCCAAACGGTGCATGCTCCGGCCTTTTTCCCTTTTACCTTTCTTTGATCCTCCCGGGGCAGTTGCGGAAAGTCAAAAGCGAGTTTTAGAATAGGGGGCCCCACAGCTTTGGGTACCCCAACGAGCTTGCGGCATCGCAATGGGCATGCGCAGAAGTTCTGCGCGTGCGCATTGGGACGCCCCTAGCTGTTTGGGGCACCCAAAGCTGTGGGGCCCCCTATTCTAAAACTCACTAATTTTTGCCTCCTTTGCGCACGGAAGGCTTGCGCAAGGCTCACGGCGGGAGTACGCGAACTGTTGTCTCGAATGGATGGATGGATGGATGGTAATGGCTATACCCTTTGTAACGGGCGGCTGCTTGCGCCACCTAGCCTAACATTTCGTCATCCCTTTTTTTTTAATTTGTATAAATTTTATTATAACACAACCCCCCCCCCCCCTTTTTAAAGTGATTTCATTGCTTATTATTATCTGTATTTTTTACCCCTACCTAGATATTTTCCACCAATCTTCCAATCTCCTCTTAGTTACCGCAATTCTTTCCCTATCCATTCGTCCATCCATGTCTGCAAATCCCAGTTCCCCCTTCAAATCCGTAGTCATCCCCCCCAAGAGGGTGGGACGAAGCCCGTGCACCTTAAAATTGCATGTTCTATAGTTTCCCTTTCGCGGTTGCATATGCAGCATAGAGTGTCTATTTCCTGGAATTTAGCCCTATAGGTTTTCGTTCTTAGCACCCCCGTTCTAGCTTCAAACAGCAATGAGCTCCCCAATGAATTATCATACAACTGTTCCTTCTTTATTTCTTGTGTCTGTGCCCTGTATATTGTTAAAGCTGATTTCCCGTGCATTCTCTCTTCCCACAATTTCCTTTCCGTTTCCTTTACTCCCTTTTCTACTGATATACTCTGATCGGCCCCATCTCGTTGAATGTATTTAAATCTCAGCTTGCGGGTTCGGTTTGTCCACTTAGTGTTTAGACTTTTCATATATAGATACTTGTACACTTTCGCTGCCCACCGTGTATCCTCGATTTCAGCTAGTCCTTGTTCAAATTTTACTTTACTGATCGCTTCTCTACTCTCGAAAGATGCCCAACCCATATCCCCCTGTACTCCCTCATTTGGTGTATTCCCATGTGCCCCCAATGCCAACCTACCCACACTCCTTTGCTGTATCTCTAAACCTGCCTGGATTTCTGACCTCATACACAATACCGCATTCCCAAATGACAGTTCTGGCACCATGACTCCCTTCCATACACCCCTAACGACTTCATATCTATTATAGTTTCATAGTGCCCTGTGTCTCATGCAGTGTTGGACAAAATACTCGATAAAAGTATGTAAGTTAAGTCACTAAATATCTGCTTCATAAAGTATTTAAAATACTGCTCATACAAATACTTAGAAATGTAATTCAGTTACTTTTGAAGATACTTCCGCATTGCGTAATTTGTATCGACGTCTGCTTACAGCTGTATAATTGTCGTTGTCACGACAACTATACAGCTGCGCAAATCTTGGTTACCAGTATGGTTTATTAGCACGCAACAATACAAAACGGAAAAAGAAAAGAAAAAGTATCGTAGGGCTGTTTTATGAAGTCCAACTATAAGAAGCAGGATATTGTCACGAATGAGCAAATGATGAGGCAGCGTATAACTGAACAAACTAAAAGTTTAATGAGGCGAACTTGTGCCCAAAGCAAAGTATGAAAGGGTAGCGTCGCAGGCGTCGATGGCGGCGAAACAGCAGGATCGAGCGCTGGGACTAGACAGACTGCGCACCGCCACTCGGAGAACCTATTGTACCTGCGTGGATTTCTGGAACATTCGGCGTAGAAAGTTCCGCGCGTAGAACATTCGTAACTCGATCACACGACAAGGTTCTCGAACTTACGAGTATGTCAAGTTGAAAGACTAAATAAAAGAGGAGTCCGCTCCCTGGTTCGAACCTGGATCCTCCGCGCGAGAACCATCGCGCGAGAGCCAAGCGCGGTAAGCATTCGGCCACGCGCTCGCTGGTCGACGCGCGTGGCAATAGTCCCCTTTCAAAAGTGTGACAACATGTGCGCCTCGGGCAACAGTGTGCGCGCTCTCCATGGTGAAGGAATGTTTTTTCTTCGGCCCGCTCGCTCTGCGTGAAAAAATGGCTGGGCAAATGAACTAACGCGGCTGTTTCCCGCGGCCGGCTGGGAAAATTACCTTGCTAGCTAGCTTGCTAGCTATGAAACCTGAAAACAAACATGGTGAGATGATGAAAAATCATGACAAATATGACAAATCATGTGTCTGCGAGTCCCCACTAAACTTGCATAAAAAGATGCCCTCAAGGGGAACCTAATGCGGTGCTGTCCCAATTCTGCATGGAAGCATAAAGTAACATGGTGTTAGTGGATGCCTCAGTAACATAAAAGAAGATTAAAAAAAAAAAACGCGCCTGCGAGGTAAAGTTTTTTTGTTGTTTTTTTTTTTGCGCGTTTATTGTAAAAGTGTAGAAAATGTTCGCAGGACTGATACGAGAATTCGACTGCTCGTTTAGCCTCGCCAATGGTATCTGTCTACCAAGCAACACCAAATAAATGCGTGGCGAAATAACAACGTAGTGTATGAAGCAGCTGCATGCAAAATCGTGAGGCCGGCCGAAAGGCAACGGATGCGTCGGGTAAAACCGACGCTCGTTTATCCGCGTCAAACGTATACCTGGCTAACAGTAATAGTAAAGAGAACGCAAAGAATGCAGAACCAATATATTATCCTCATTCATGAGGTTAGCCAAACGGTCGCGGCAGCGGGCGGTCCGATATAAGTACTCCCTTCCGTCCGAATTTGTCAGTGTATCCATATTGCGTGAAGAAACGGGACACAGCACTGTGTTGGCATCTTCACGGATACTCTGGAGCGCATAAACTGTGCTTAAAACAACACATGAAGCGCCTAAAACTTGCTTGGCGCACAGCGAGGTTGCGACCTGTTTTCCTTCACCATGTCACGCAGCTGCTGACCGCCTCGCTGTTGCCATGGTTACCATGCCGAGACACACTGTTGCCGGGTTTTCTGCAAGGGGTCTGATAGACGTTACAAAACATTTCTGGGACAACAAGAAAGAGGTCGTTTTAGCTATTGGGGAGAAGATCAGACCGTGGCGCCTCAAGCGGTTAACTTTAGAGCTACATAGATGGGGACAACAAATACAATGACTCAGCGCTCGGTAACCAAATGCGGCGTCAGCGTTCGGCTGGAGTTTGTGTTCTCCGGTGAGGGGGAGGAGGGGCTCTTTTGTTACCACCCCGGCCTACATGAACAATGCAGCATGCACGGTGCCCAGCTCAGCACAAAAGCCCAAGAGGGTCAAGCTCGCATCATCTGACGACTGCTTTCGGGAAAGATCCGGCACTTAACTTCACTTCGCTAATTGTTGGTATTTTTACATTACACTGTGCCCCGCGCTTTATTAAAAAAATGGCATGAACATGCCCACAAGGCCTGTGGGCATGTGCACAGGCCTTGTGTTGGGTAAACATCGAGGTGGCGGGGTGACAAACGGGTCAGAGCGCCTCGCCAATAGTGACATCGCTTAATATCACGTCCTGCGGCGCACCTTAGACGCATCGTTACTATAAACGAACTTGGGATACGGATATGAGTGAATGGATAACAAAGAGAACCTACATAATAGCCACGGCAGTGGTCGCACCTTCTTCTATTAGGTTGCGTTCAGAAAGGCACTTCGCTTTGTTGGCATTTTGAGAGGTCATCCAGCTTTTAGTTCGTTTCCTGTCCTGTTCTCTACTTATCAATGTTCGCTTACCGACAGTGTTCGCGAGAGAAATAGGTGACGGACTGAAGAGAAAAAGAAAAGAGACTAAAGGAAACCTCGATGTTTGCCCTAGCGGGGTCAAATATACAAAAGCAAAACAAAAATGTATTTTTTTTTTGTGTCCACTTCTTTTTTTTTTCATTTGTTATTTTCTCGACACTCAAGTCTGCATTGTTGTCGTAGGTCGTTTCCCGGTCTGCGTTGCTACTCAGGGTGGCATCTTTACTTCCCTAAAACCACACCTTTTGTTTGAGGATTTTTTGGGAGCATCTCGCTAAGGCCGATAGTCGCATTACGGCCGAGAGTGCATTAAGGCCGCGAGGGGCGAAAGGGCCGGGGGTGGCTTTGAGGCCGAATAGGGCACAACGGCCGAGAACTGCATTAAGGCCTATAGTCTCTGAATGGGCTGGTGTGGCCGCCTTCTCGGGGGTCGCGTTGTGGTTGACGACTTTAGTTGCCACCAAATAAGATAGATGGCGCCGCATTGAGCATGGCGGATGAAATTAACATCTTTTCAGTTTTGTTAATCACCGTGGTCTCTTCTCAGATTACAATGATTTGCGCTCCGAATTCTTTAAACTACTTAATTTTTGAAAGGACTAATTTTCGCCAATTGCCTACAATTCGCCAAAAATAAGGTCCCGCGAACAATTCTGTTAAAATGTAAACACATTAGAATCTATATTGAGATCTTACCGCGTCGCGAAAATTAGCACCCACAAATTATTCCAAAACTCCAGCTTTGACCTAATCGCGAAAAATATGTCGCTTACAGTATTCTGCGTGAAATTAGACTTATGATATATTTAAGAGTGTTTCTGTCGGTGACTGCAAATACTGCGGTTTTGGCTTTGTTTTCAGCCTTCACGGCCGGCACGAGTCGGTACGCCGGCCTTGCCTATCCGAGTTTTTCATTTATTTGTGTGCTTTTCTGCGCTTTATCATTTCTTATTCGTTTGATCAGTAGTTCCTTCATTTTTATATTTGGATTACGTACACACACGCACACGTATTTCCAAATAAATGCTATGAATTTAGGGCGCCTTTTTGATGTAACATTCCTATATTTTAATCATCGGCTTTTTAAGAGTTCAGTGAAACATTTATTGTGTTTTTTCAATCTTCAGCACTTTAACTAAATTAGTTGCCTCTGACTCTACCGGGCGGCTACGAAAACGATGAGTGAGGTTGATTTTAAAATTTTATTTTCAATCTTCTTTTACAGCGAAACGTTGAAGAAAACACACACTAGGAAATCTGAAAAACACATGGGCCATCAAAATGTCAGAACATGGCAATTAACTCACTTTCGGAGTTCATTCTTGCTTTGAAGAAGGTCACGTGCTTCGTTCCGTCTCTCTAATTCGCTCACGAGGGCATAGCCTTCGCCCTTTGCTAAAAAATGTTGACACGGAGTGTAGCACAAAAGAAACGCTAGTCGAAACGGGCAAAACGCTACATGTTTAATTAATCGTAAAGGATGAAGCAATAAAACCAAAAATGCCGTATTTGCTTTCACCGAGAGATACAATATGCACTGACAAATAAAATAAATATGTGGCGACATCTATCTTATTTGATGGCAACTAAAGTCATCAACCACAACGCGACCCCCGAGAACGCGGCCACACTAGCCCATTCCGAGACTATCGGCCTTAATGCAGTTCTTAGCCATTATGCCCTATTCGGCCTCAAAGCCACTCTCGGCCCTTCCGCTCCTCCCCGGCCGTAATGCACTCTCGGCCGTAATGCGACTATCGGCCGAAATGACAGTGACCCGATTTTTTTTGGGGAAAACTATGGAAACAAAAGGCGCCTTTGGGAAGGCGAGGGGAAAACCTTCATTGTACGAACTTTGCTGTGAAATATGAGTCAAAATCGGCACAAAAGCGATGTTTTCACGAGCTTAGTTTAAGCCATCGTAGCTTATCGGAGCTAGCAAGAGAATTTGGTTGCTCGAAATAATGTTTACGTTTGCTCGTGCCACGCCCACGCCACTTTATACCGAAAAACTCGGAAAATGTCGGAATGTCAAAAATGTATGAGATAATGAGTACAAGATACTCTGAATTGTAATTAAAATAGAATATTAAATACTCTCGATCAAAGGTATTGGCAAGATGCCAAGGTACTTGAAAGAGTATTTGAAATACAGTATCTTGAGTAGAGTATTTGAGATAGGCACATGTCTGGTTTCATAATAGCTGAATCTCGTTTCCCCTTCTTAATTACAATATCTTCATTGTGTTTTAAATACCGTCTTCCTTCACTTAACCATCCTCCCAGATATTTGTACTTTCCTACGTGTTCTATCAATGTGTCCTGTATCTCTAGGGGTTCCCCCTTCTCGTCGTTGAAGACTGTTATACCCGACTTGTCCCTACTGAATTTTAGTCCTAAACTGTTTCTCTTCCCTGCTGAAAATCCTAATCAGTTCCTGTATTCTCTCACGACTTTCTGATACGAGTACAATGTCGTCCGCATACATTAACCCTGGCAATACTTGATTTACTTTATGTCCTTCGTCCATGTAAGCCAGGTCAAAACCTAGGTTGCACTGCTTTTTTTTTTCTATCTCACCGAGGTATATCATAAAGAGGAGGGGAGACAATGGACAACCCTGTCTAAGTCCTCTTTTTATTGCTGCTGGTCTTGTAGTTTCGGCTTTCCATGTTATAACCACTCTCAACTCCGTATAAACCCGTTCTATAAACTTAACCATGGTTCCCCCTAGCCCATATCTCTTCAGTTGGTTCCAGAGTTTTTCCTGATTCACAGTGTCATATGCCTCTTTGATGTCTAGAAGTGCTACCCATAATGGCCTTTGACTTGTCACTGGTATTTCTATGCACTCCGTGATTACGAATAAGTTATCATCTAGTCCTCTATCCCTCCTGAAACCGTTTTGAAGCTCCCCCAGAATCTGCTTTCTCTCTGTCCATTCTTCCATTCTTCTTTTTACTTTTTGCATAACTTTTGTGTATGGTGCAGGGTTACCAGGTTTCCCTACTTTGCTCCAAATTGGCTACTTTTTTAGGTCAATGGCTATTGAAAATTTAGGTTGGCTACCTGGCTACTTTCTGGACACTTTTTAACGCTAGTACCTTTTATTGCAACGAAGATCCCACAGCCTGAATCTGTGACACCATGACACTTTTGCATGAAATTACGGCCAGTGCGCAGACGAGCTGGTGGAAGTTTACCATGGTTGTTTTAACCCGATATTGGGGCAGAAGGAAGATTTTTATATTTTTTTTTTTACAGTGGAATTGAAAGTAACAGGGACAGACAGCGTCTCTAACTCAGGTAATAATTTTATTCAACCAACCTCCGTATCTACAGGACTACAACCGCCACAGAACCACCGAATATCCTGTTGAATGTTCGGTTGAAATATAGGGAAAATAAGGAAGAATATAAGTACAATACTAAAAGAAGACGATTTGGAAGGTGTAGCGAAGAACCTGGTGCGATCGTCGAGGTCGGCATTGATTGTAAAGTTTTAGAGCGCAGCTCTTAGGCGCCCGATTTCGGCTCGAGCGGCGTCGCCGTCACTGTCGGCGTAACCGCGCGTTGCATTATGGAATGTTTCCGTAATGACGTCACTCGTGACGTCACTAGTGTCACAAGGGTCACGAGTGACGTCACGATTGACGTCACGAAGGTCACTCGTGAAGGTCACGACGAAGGTCACGACCATCACAGTGACCTTCACGAGGCCTTCAAGAGTGACGTGACGAGGGAAGGGAGGGAGGAGGAGGAGAGGATACGGAGGAGGAGGAGAGGATACCCTCCTCTCCGTACCCTCCCCTCCTCCTCCTCCTCCTCAAGAGCTGCGCTCTAATTCGGCATCTCGAGGAATTGTAAACGTCTTTCCTTTTTTCCTAAAAGATCACAAACCGGAGACGCCACTTCGAGTGGTTGTTAATGAAACTGGAACATTGCAGATGGTTGTTTTCGTGTTTCTCCAAAAGGGTTTTGGAGATGTTTATCTAAATTAATTTATGTCACTCAGAAATTCAAACGAGTTGATCGAACTACTCAAGGATCGCCATGGAAGGGAGTGTACAATTGCTTCGATGGACATCAAATATATCTACCACGGAAAACAGTCGTCAGAGGCTAAAAGAGGTTCTAGAGCTGAATTTGGTTAAATTTCAATCACAATAAGGCGTTTCCATAGATAGTTTCTTTTATAGACCAGTGTCCGCGCCAATTCCAGGGCGGGCCATGTTTATCTACGCTCGCGCCACCACGCGGAAAGAACTGGCAGGCAGGAAGGGGGGGGGGGGGGCTGCGTTGGCGGCGTTGCTTTGGGGAGCTGGATGCGGCAGGCTGTCCGAATGCACCGACACATCGTGAAAGATGTCTTCACCAGAAGCCTCCGCTGCCCGTTCTTCAACAGGGAAGATGTCGTGAACATTCGAGAACCAATCTCGATCAAGAAAATAAGGGGAAAACCTTTCTTGTCTTAGATGTTCTCGGTGTCTGCTGACCCTTGACGTATCAGTCCGGGTTCATTGCGTAGTAAATATTTCGCTACCGCCTTCTTGTGGCTTTCAAATGCTTGATTGTTGGCTTCTTGTTTACGACATTACATTCGTGGCACGTTTGAGACCGATTTTTGCTATCTACTTGCCTTTCTGCGGCAGCGCGGCTCTGCCGAGCCTAAACCGAAACCGAAACGAAGGTACCATTCGTAGCTAGCGTACGTACACGACGTAAACGACCTGCCGATTGATCACGGAGAAGTGACCACCTCTGTTGTATCCATCACGCACGCGAAACGTACGCATAGAAAAAAATTGTTGCTACACTGGCACTCACTCTTGAGTTCTTGCTCGGAGTGAAGCTTTTTCTTCCGAGTGCGGCTGTCCATTTCTGCCGAGAAGCTGCATGGGACGGAAACGTGTGGAAGCCGTAGACGTCGCATCCGCACTCGCTTCTTAGGCAATTGTGTGACAGGCAGTGGGTGTGCAAAAGAACCCTGCGTTTCCTCTGGTTGTTCGTACAACCAACAACGGCAGTGCCGTCCGGACGAATTGCTCCGATACATTACACGGCGGTAAACAAGACCGACGCCGGCAACGTGCTAGCACTGGGAAAGGTCGCGGTCTATCGCCCCCTCCCCCCCCCCCCCCCCCCACACACACACACACACACACAAACGCTGCGAGCGTCTGGGTTTGAAACTATTAATTGCCAGTTCTAAAGGGTGGTACTTACTTGAAGTGGGAACTGGAATTCTACGAGGTACCAGGAGACACTTACTATCGGGCAACGAAGCAGGGTACCTGTGAGGCGGAGTCTAGAAACGCTACTGATTAATATTGTGACAGGCGATCAGTTATGATAACAGACGAAACTTTGACTCGTTTGTTCAGAAGTGATATTTTATTAGCCCTCGTTACAGCACACCTAAGATCTTAGGCAGTGAAATTCACATCAGGCAGGCTCGTGCGTCGTAGTCAAATGAGCGCAGCCGACGACGAGGTGTAATGAGCTACTAAGCTTCACAAGGAAAATGCGCGTGAGAAAGAGCTTTGAGGCAGTCCAAAACACCGATCCAGCAGACGCACGTACGTACGTTTACTCCGGACCATGAACCCGACGGCGCAAGATCAAAGCGATCAAAGAGCACCGCCGCCATCGCCACCCGGTTTTCTCTGCACTTTGCGCGACGTCACTGCAACGGAGGGCGCTCGCCTCGGCGTTAACAATCCGCGAAATAGATTAATTTCCCACTCTTGAAGCAATTCCAAATGATAAATGAAAATACCTCGGCGTTGTAGAACATCTGACGACACAACGGTGCCGAGCGCCTGCTCGGCATCGTCGTTGCTCGTGAAGGCCTGCTTATTTGTAGTTGAGACGATGATTCCACATCTTTCGTGCCACTCGTGGTGCTTGCAATAACTTCGAAGGGCAGGGGAATCTTCTCACGAGGACGTTGAAGACACGCAACACCGGAGCCACCAAAGCAATCGTACAAACCGTCGCCATGTTTGCTTTTTCTTCGTCACTCGCGGCGCGGTCAACTCGTCGCGAGATGTTTTCTGGCTCGGCTAGATGGAAACCAACAGCGGCAAAGTGGCGTATGGACAAACGGCTCTCACATTACGGGCACTATACTCACATACCGCGGTAAACAGGATCGATGCCGGCGAAACGGCAGTCGGCACACCAGCGAAGAAGCCTGCCGCGGGTAGCAGCGGTGCAGGCAAACGCAGCCCCCCCCTCCCGTGAGTGCCTGGGCAGCATGGGTTCGAGATTATTGTTCGCGTTTGCTCCTTGCGGTCGAGGCTAAAAAGAGCACTTCTGGACAAAGGTCTATATTCTTGAGTATTACCTTCAGTCGACGGTTGTAGATTATGAAGAAAAAAAGTATATACAAAAAGGCAGAGGGTCTTCAGTTGCACCGGCGTAAGCCGAAATTTAGCTGAACTCCTTGGGTTGTGTTGTGTCTGATAGGTTGCAAGAGTCGACAAATACTTGTATTGTTAAAAGCTACGTTGATGACATAGTGATCTGCTCTTTTCACGAAGGTCTATCAAACAGCATAGAAACTTTGATTAGATCAGCAGCACCTGAGCTTCAGTTCACGGTGGAAAGACCCAAGAATGAAGTCCTTTAATTTTTAGATTTGTTAATTCGTACTGAAGAAGGATTGTGCGGGGAATATGGCAAAGAAAGTTCAAACCAAGTGCTATCAAAATTAAGTTGCCACTCAAAAACTGTGCAGGCTGGGGTAGTTAAATCATTTACCAGAAATACACTAGACAGGTCTTGCATTCAATTTATGACTCAATCGTTGGAAAGACAGTGGAAAAGATTGAACAAAGCTGGTTATGAAGAACAGTTAATCAAACGACAATTATGTCTACAAATCGCAGACAAAAGTGAAGGAGAATAGAAATTACAGAACAGGTTTGCTGTAATCCCGTATTACCATAAAATATCGCGTAATCTTAAAGCAATTGCAAAACAGGTTCGAGGGGA
The DNA here is from genome assembly GCA_013358835.2 of Ixodes persulcatus. Taxonomy (NCBI): domain Eukaryota; kingdom Metazoa; phylum Arthropoda; class Arachnida; order Ixodida; family Ixodidae; genus Ixodes; species Ixodes persulcatus. The sequence goes on from JABSTQ010010779.1 coordinate 417,295, forward strand.
TGCAAAATAGCCCATCATGAGAAGTCGGTCCCCTGCAAAAATTGAGTGGTCTATGAGATACCTTTGGCCTGTGGTCTTAAGTACGTCGGGCCAACGTCAGGAATAATGCTGCAAATTTTTAATGAGCTAAACACGTGAATGAATGCAATAAATGTAAGACACAATGGTCAGGAACAGAAATAGTACACCAAGAGGTATATAATATGAAGAGAGTTGTAAGAGAGAGAATCAGGATAAGAACAATAGGAAACTGTACCAGTCAGGCCTCTTTGCAGCTTGGTGGCACTTCAAGAATTTTTGCAACTCTATAGTTGCGCATTGTTTTGGTTGTCCCTTGTTGGTCCTTCTTGTATACTAGAGGTCGGGGTGTGAGGTTTGGGTCAAACATGCCCTAGATTATTCCTGCGCGGAGTGGTATCCGCACCAACAGAATCGGATCTGAAAAATTGAAAAATATACAAAGACAGGCTGCCCGCTTCATCCTTTCGAGGTACCGCCGAATGGACTCCGTTACTAGCATGCTCAAACAGCTCAGTCTCCAATCTCTGCGCACCTGCCGAAAGATATCAAGGCTGAAGCTTCTTTATATGTTTCCAAAAGACTTACTAAATGTGGACACATCTCATCTTTTACAACCACGTATTGCTAGACCAATAGGGGGGTACACAATAGGGCCATGCAAGTTCCGCGAATTAATAACACAGACAAGTACTATTCATTTTTTGTTAGAATAGTTGAAAGTTGGAACAAGCTTCCCGAAAGTGTTGTCAATTGTGATTCATTAGCCATATTCGAGAAATATTTACTTGAATTATATTAGAGTTCTCATTTCTGTTGATGAGTGTGTAAAAGAAGTGTTATTTCTTTATTAGGTACATTATTTGCTTGTGTAGCGTGATGTGTGAACCAGCGCGGTTTTGTATATTGATATGAAATGTATAAGGTGTTAAGAAATGTCCCAGGCAGCACACCGTATTGGGCCAACATTGGATTTGATATGGCAAAGAATTGCCCAACAATGGCCCAATTAGCCATATGTTTCCCAATATTGGAATCACATTGGACATAATGTACTATCAAAGCCAATGGTTTTCCAATATCGGTGATACGTTGGCATAGGCTGGTTAACATTGGACTATCAAAGCCAATAGCTTTCCAATATTGGATATACGCCGGCATAAGCTGTCCAATATTGGACTGTCGGAGCCACTGGCTTTCTGATATTGGCTATACGCCGGCATAAGCTGTCCAATATTGGACTTTTAAAGCCAATAGCTTTCCAATATTGGATATAAGCTGGCATAACCTGTACAATATTGGACTGTCAGCCTGCCAATGGCTTTCCGATATTGAATATACGCTGGCTTAAGCTGGTTAATATTAAACTATAGCCAAGAGCTTTCCAATATTCGTGATGTCATGGTATAGGCTGGTCAATATGGCACTGCCATAGCCAATGGCTTATCGGTATTTGTGTCGCCTAGGCTATAAACCCGCGACCCTTCGTTTTGCATTGCAGAGGTAGGAAAGTGGAAAAGAGTCATTCACGCGCTCGCTCGGGGCGAGAATTTTATTTGGCCAACTTCATGGGGCGTACGTCGCCGTGCTTTATAACCGCGATCACAAATATGTCCTTAGCTTCCTATAGGACTATTGCAGTTTTTTTGCCGGCTGCTCTCCCTTCGCATTGCCTTACCTCGGCGTTGAAAACTTAATTCCGTTTTTTTAGATTTAATTATTTTTGTCTTTTCCAGTGTATTTTGTATGTATATGCATTGCGTAGCGTTAACGTCTTCTACTTTGTCCGTGCCCCTGCCATGTTAGTATTTCTTTCGGCGAGCTCTATTTTTTTTTATATTTAATGCTTCTTTGCATATTTGTCATTGTCGACGAAGTGACTTCTACTCTCAGTTTTACGACAGTCTATCGAGCTAGAAGGTCGTCTATTGGACTCGAATGAAGTCTCGAGAGGGCTGCTTCGAATGCCAGTGCACATGTCATCAGTGTAGGCAGAGCAACGACGTAGCAATCGCGACGCGAGAGCACTGCGATCATCTGGCCGCCTCCATCTGCGGAAATGTGAGCGTGGTACTCTCGAGCCCGTTAGCTTACTGAAGCTGGAAGACGCTACTTTGTCGTCGCGAATCCTTTGCCCTTCAAACGGACGCGAAGCCGTTGCGCCCGGCGTATCCTACGCAGCATCTTTCCGAAATTGTTCGCGCAGCATCGCAACCTTCTGTCAGCGAGCGTCGGCGATTCATCGTGTGTTGAAAGTCGGACGATGTGCTATCCGTGGTGTCTTTTATGTGTATTTCGTAAAAAAAATTTGAATTTTAAAAACGCGAACCTAACAGTGTACAAATAATTTTAAATTTATTGATAATATATATATATATATATATATATATATATATATATATATATATATATATATATATATATGTATATATTTATTTATTTATTTGTGGACATCGTACGCAAAAAATAGTCGCGCTTAGTCTTCATTCTAAATTTTAATGTGAGTTATACGACGTAAAACATACTGTCTTCAAACTTGCCCCGTTTAGAGTCACTTTTGGGCTGGACAGTTTCTTTAGAAATTCAAAAGCTGGCCTTCAAAGGGCTGTCCTGCTCAATCGGTATTGGCAGCAGGGTAGACGCTATGCGTGTTTTAGGCCAATCGTGTCTCCGGTTAGGGTCATGTGACTACAGTCTCGAAGCTGGTGATAAGGCAGAGCACGGAATCTGACTAAAAGCCCAAGGCCACGCATAACATCCACTGCACTATCAACCTTGGGTACAAGTGACAAATCCTCTGGTTGGGTTCATTGTTGAGATGGCCCTGAAAATTAGCCTTTGTTAGCTCACCCCCGTTCTAGACTGCTTTCTTTCTACTCCTTCTCTCTTTTTCTCCCTCTCCCTAAGCTGAAGGCGGGTTAGACGGTGCGTACTCGCCGGACCAATGAACCGTATACTTTTTATCGCTTGAATCCGCACTCTGTGCGCGGGTAACGGCAGAAGCGTGATCACGTGGTTTGACGGATGACGCATTAGCTGTTGACAAACCCGGAATGCCTGCGAAGACCGGACCTAGTTTCGCGAGTGATGCGGCCTGCGGGCCTGCTGTAGATTTCGCTTCTGTGGTAAGTGTGGTAAATCTAGTTCTAGAGTTCCGATCACCAGCAGCGCATTTCGTCTTAGTGCCAAGTGCGATCTTTCGGCAGCGCCTACACACCGATGATCTTCCTTTGTTGTGGGCATACATGTGACCACTAGCTTCGACGGATCGAAGACACGACGGACCGCCTTCTCTTCCATGTGAGTGACAAGGAGAAGTCCTCCTGACCATTGGGGATAGGTATTCTTGCTACGCAATGTACGTTTTGTACCTATCCGATAAGTTTGAACCGTGTCGAACTCTGTGCCAGGAATCTCCGACGAGTTCAACGTGTAATCCAGAGCGATCGGCCCGAAAGGCCCTGTACAACGCTATTTGCAAGTGCTTTTTATTCTAATAGACCATGAGAGACGTTCTGATTGGTTATTTTTGTGTTCGAAGTCTTTTTTATTTAATCTTTTTTGTGTTAAAATATGGCTGTCTTCTTGGCGGTAGATGTGTGCTGTAGTAAAAAGTCCTCCCGGTATTTCCAAGCCGAATACCACAGATCGTTGTGTAGCCCTTATTTGCCAAGGTTCGGCTTGTTGGGTGCAAGTGGAGTGTCAGTTTTGTCACCGCGCTCTGCTAGTGTAATTGCCAGTAATTGTCTTTACACGACAAGCTATTTTATGTGCGCGATTTATTTTAAACTCTTGATTGATTCAAGCATCAAGTTCTGTTCAGCTGTCATGTTCTTACGTATAACGGGGTATTTATTGAACTGTTAATTTAGTAGCGCGTTTGACACTCGTGAGCTGAAGAGGGAGGCCGGCGGTGTGATTTATAAATTGTAAATATTATGGAGGCAATATGGGTACATTTATAACTACATATTTCCGTGCCGCAAATACCATAAATCTTAAAAACTTTTTTTTTTTTCAAATCAAAGTAGAAATATTGGTGTGAACTTAAATGGCGAGATTGTAATTCTTAAGACTTCTTAAAGCTAGATGAAAGGTTGAGGGACGCCACGATGTTGCAAGAGTAGATTTAAGCAATTTATGAAATAACCTTCGTACTATTTTATTAATTTTTTAAACCACTATGAATATTTTAATCTAGATCGATCGAGCTCTGAGTAAGGACAAGTGGGACGAACAAAACAATAGCAAACGCCTGGGCCGTCTTTGTAGAAACAGCGTCTCAGCTGAGACGGGGGGAAAGAAAGCGCTGCTCAAAGCCAGCATACGAGCTGAACGGGACTCAAACCTCGACTCAAGACGCTCGTGCGTCCCAGCCTTTACAGTGCTTTTTTTCACCCAGTCTCAGCTGAGACACTGATTCCAGCAAGCCGGCCCCGGTGTCTTACCTACGCATCTATTTATTTTAGAAGGCAGCACCCAGTTTTTTACATACAAAAGATCGAAAAATAATTCACTGGAAAAGAAAGTTTATAATATGGAAAAGTAAACATAAAAAATGTCGGTAGGCCTTTCCGAGGTTTAACACTTGCAGAGCAACTGAGCCGATTAATCGAATAGTTAATTAAAGGGCGGCGAATAATAATGAAGCTATGTTTTATTTTGATATTCATTATTGACAAGCGTAAGAGAGAACTGAGAGCCTCTGAAACCCTTCACCTGAATCCAAACCCCCGCTTCTGTCTCTTTCAGAATCCTGTGGCCAGGCCCCTGCGTGGAATCCCTTTGCCCAACCCTTTGCCCTGTCCACTACCGAGCCTGCCGCCGAGTCTGCCTAGGCCCCCCTGGTTGCACATTTTTTTTAAATCTTTTTATTCGATTTAAATAAATTATGAACTGTCAAACGTTATGAAAAATTCATTTCCATACTTTAATGATTTCGAAAGTGTCCAAATATGGTAAAATTGCTGCATTTATTAGATTTTAGTATCAGAAAGAAAACAGTGCTTGAGGAACAAGGGCAAGGGACTTGCTTGGTTCTCTGCACTGTTTTTGTGACACTGCAGTGGTTAGAACACTGACTGAAAAATGGCATCCAATAATGTCATAGACAATGGATGCCAAAAATAGCCAGTGTTTTACACTGGATGCCACTATTGGAATAGCCAATATTGGAAGAGCCAGTGTGTAAGGCGCTGGATGCCAATGTTGGTTCAGCCAACGGGGAAACCTCTATGCCAATATTGGATAAAAAAAGCGCAAACCACGTTGGTCCAACGTGGGCTAGAACGTTGGCAAACCAGTGGTCCAACATTGGCACCAATGTTGGACAACCATTGGATCGGGTGGCGTTTTCGAAAATGCCAACGTCAGACCAATATAGGAACCAATTTTTGCCAACATTGGGCCAACGGGGGTCCAACAATGGTGTGCTGCCTGGGGTATATCATATTGCATAATATATCATGTATGGAAATTGACGTTCCACTCCTGTAAAGCGACCAGAAATAAAATAATAGAAACATGGAGCCTCATGCCTCCCTTATCAATGACTTTTTTTTTTTTTTTGTTTGGGGGGGGGGGGGGGGAGGGTTGAATGCTTCTTTGTTATTCTTTGTCCTAGAAAGAAAAATTCTGTTCAGTCAAGACTCTATTGAAAAGATCACTGTGTAGATGATGCGTCAAGGGTGCAACCTTGGCTGTGTTACAACTAAAACGCTTTTTTTTTTTTTTTTTTTTAGATAGGCGTTTAAATGTTTTTCGTCTAAGCCAACCAAAGATATCACAGTGTGTGTTTGTGTGCGTGTGTGTGTGTGTGGGGGGGGGGGGGAGGGGGGTCGTAGTTCAAAAGTCAAAGCATTGTATATTTTTTGTGACCTCTAGCTGTTTCGAAGGTTTTTTGTCTAAACCTAAAGGTGGTTGTGCTGTGGGTGGGAGTTGGGCGCGCGACCTTAAAGGGGCACTGACGCATCAAAATCATATTTTTTTTTTTTTATTATCCGAAAAGATTGAAAACGATGCCGGGACATTACGCTCAAAATTCGAAATTTGGGAATTCAGTATTCGTGAAGTAAAAAAAAACAATTTCCAAATGCCGAATTCGAAGTTCCCGCGCGATCCGCACCGGTGCGCTGACGTCAAATATTGCGGAGTCCTGAGAGTCGACTTTCTTTCACGACTCCGTGCTGCTGCTACCGCGACCCAAAACGAGGAGGAAAGAAGCGGGCGATGAGGGCGCCGGCGGACCGAAAAAAAAAAAAAAAACGGTTTTCCCTGCGAGCGGTGCCGGCCGCCTCCCCAGGCGGCGTTTTTTCCGAGGGATGATACAATTCCAGAAGGCGACATCACACCAGACTCCGATTTTCGGTATTAAAAAAAAGAAGAAAAAAAAGGGCCGTATAGTGCGTTCGCAATTGTGTTAAAAAACATGTTTTACGATTGCCGTTATTAGATGTTATAAAAATGTCGCCTACAAAGCTTCTAAATTTCACGATTCTTGACGTCACGAATCAAAAGAAGCGAGGAAGGCGAAGAGCGGGTGCGGAGAGCGCCAAAAATGAAAAGGCGCGCGTGCGAGTGGGAAATTTGTTTTTCGCGATGCGTTTTTTGTTTTGTGTGTGTCTATGACTATAACTTGCATCGTTTTAGACAATAAAAAAAAAATACGACCCTTGGGGTGTCAATCCCCTTTAAAAGACTGGATGTTCAGTAGTTCTGTGGCTGTTGTAGTTCTGTATGGATCGTTTTATCGTGGGCAGCGCCATTTTGAATACTGTGGCGCCATCTAGAGAGCGTCGGGTTCCGCGGCCATGCTGAGTGGTTAGGAACGTTGGCGAAAGTGCTCTTCCGGGCGCCGCTCCCACGTGGGGTGTGCTAGTTGAGTGCTCCAAAGTGCTGGATATCCGACTTGGGGAGCGCCTTGTGTTCTCGTGTGCCGCGGATGGTGTTTTTATGCAAAATCATTAACTGTCCCATTGAGCGAGTTAACGTCATCAGTTTGAAGCGCGAAAACGGCACCTAGTTTCCCCGATTCCAAATGAGCGAAGTAAAGCTGATGGATTTCGCCTTCGGTTCCATTGGCTGGTGCGCGTCGACGGGGCTTCCATTAGCCGCTGCGCTCGTCAGTTTCCACGACCGCTCACCCCATGGCGCTGCGTTTTCATCAGCGCGCCGTTAACACGGAGCGACCAACGTCAGCGCGCCCAAAGGAGCACGCGCGTTGACCGGCGACGAAAAGTACGCAGCAGACGACAAAGGGAGCGGAGGAGCGGCTTGCATGCTTTCGCATTCACAACTCATAGGAAGTGCTTAGGTCTACCTCGAGCTTTTTCAACTCATTGGGAACTTTTTTTGCCCCGCATTATGGTACCCGCCAGTGCGGCGATGCCGAGAAGAGGGAAACTGAACGCGCCAACGATAGAAATCGGAAGAGAGTACTCAAAATATCGTTTTAAGTAACAGCGATTGGATTTTTCCGTCAGTATCTTTGTCGTTTTAGATGCGGGACACCGAGAATATTTTTGGCGTTTCGTGTCGTCCACAGCAATGATATATAATGTGATACAGTATGCTTTATTTGAGCTTGTTGGCAATAACGTTAAATACGAGAAATAATAAAGCATGAAGGACGGACAAATGTGTTGGTTTGTCCGCCCTTCATGTTTTATTCTTTCTTGTATTTAATGTGAACAAGGACACGCGAAAAAAGAGCATTGCAGGGAACGATCGAAGGCAGGTCTCTCGGGCTTGCACATGTTTATAAAAGTTTTAATTGAGGATCCCGTGTGGACGAGCATGTCCTTTGTCTAGAACTGAAAACAGCGAAGTCAAGATGGGCCCATTGCTGGAGCGAGTCGATCAATGATTCAATGATTCGAAATCGATGCATGAGCATATTTCAGCAGTACAAATTGAAGTTTCCTTTTAAGCTACGTTATGTACTACTTTGCAAAATAAGAAACCACTCGCGTTGTGACGAACAACGTAAGTTCACGGCTCTCTGCTATCGCGCAGTTAAGAAAAACCGATAGAACCAACTTTTCGACAATTTTCAGCCACACCCGGCGGCGGAAATAAGCCTTGAACTAAGCGTTGTATATGATAAAATCGTGTCAATGTTACCACTGCAAGATATAAGCATTAGGATAAATTAAGTTACGAAAGGTTACAAGCTGAAACAGCGATTCTCACGAGAAAACTTGCGCTCACCTTGCGAGCGTAGCCCATGTCCGTTGAGGGTACAGCGGTAAATTCGGTGTGCGCTCTGTTCACGAAATGTTCCGCGCACACTCGAGAGGATGGCGTCGGGGTAAAGTCTTTTTTTGTTTACGGACGTGACCCACGTACTGCCGCCGGAGGTTTTGGTCATTTAGAAAGCCATGAAGTTTGGAGACATTGCAGCCGCATTTGTCTTGTCGAATACCGTCACGATGCAGATGTCATACGATAATATTCTGCGTTTTCGGTTGTTATTCGTGCAGCCTATTACCCCACAATGATGTCCCAATGACCAGGGGATTGTCCTCATTGATTCCGCTAGCTCTAATTACACCTGGAAGTAAAATAGAATATAAAAAAACTGCGAAACAAAAAGACCAAACACTCAGAAAAGGAGCAAAGCGCCGGCAGTTCTTTCCCTTTTTCTCTCTTGCCCTCTTTCAGTAAAACGGTCTATGTAAGGAGGTTGGTTGAATAAAATTATTAGCTGAGTTAGGGACGCTGTCTGTTCCTGTTACTTTCTCTTCCACTGCAAACAAACAAACAAAAAAAGCTCCTTTTGCCTTAGTTTCGGGTTAAAATCATCATGGTAAACATCCACCAACTCGTCCACGCAATGACCGTAATTTCATGCAAAAGTGTCGTGGTGTCACAGATTCAGTCTGGCGGATCTTCATGGCAATAAAACGTACCAGCGTTAAAAAGTAGCCAGAAAGTAGGCAAGCAGCAACGTAAATTTTCAGTAGCCATGGACCTAAAAAAAGTAGCCAATTTGGAGCAAAGTAGCGAAACCTGGCAACCCTGCATCGAACACAAAAGAAACGGTTAGAGCAGTTCGCGTACTCCCGCCGCGAGCCTTCCGCAAGCCTTCCGTGCGCAAAGGAGGCAAACATTCTACCGGGAGGATCAAAGAGGCTAAAAAGGAAAAAGGCCGGAGCATGCACCGTTTGGCGTTCCGGGGGAAAGAAAATAACGAAAAGAAGAGAACATGTGTTGCGGAGAGGCCTTGCTCTCAGGTCAGCACACTCGTCGTGAATCTGTGACGTCACAACTCGGAGCGCTGAGGCCTTAGCTGCCTTAGCTCTTGTTGTTGTTGGGTGGGACTGGGAACTGACGGCACGGCTATGCGGCACGGGGATCACTGCCGCCATCTATCGGCTATTGTGACAATCAGACGTGTGTCTGGTTGAGATACGTAGGGAAGTGAAGTTCTTCCTTGGTTCCTTTTTTGTTCAAGTAAATTCGTAATCTGAAACTGTAATACGAAAAATAAACCAATTATGGGAACTTCGGTAATAAATCTTTTGGCGATATGTCAAAACGGTACTCCTTCTACGATCTATCCTTGACGCAGTTGCGCCGCTGGTGTAGTGGTATCATGCAAGATTCCCATTCTTGCGACCCGGGTTCGATTCCCGGGCGGCGCACACTTTTTGCTCTTTTAAAAATCATTTTATAATGAATGTGTCCATGACTCCATGTCGTGTTGGTATCACGGTCATGATTATTTTGGCAAAGTGAAAGCAATATCATTTTTTTCCACCCTCTTTTCAGTCGCTTGCAACGCCACCAAGATACAGTAATAAATTTTATTTCAGGTTCGCAATGAACTTGAGAAAAAAAAAAAAAAAACTAGTTTTTTTTCATCCAGAGTAACATTTTAGATTTGTATATGAGAGTATGAGAATGCGACGCGATCGGTCGCCCAGTCGCCCGGTCGCGTTTGCTTGCGTCGCCTCGGCAAGAGAGCGTCTCGTGTACTGGCCTTCTCACACCGTAGCTTCGCCGAGAAATGTTCGCGCGTCGCAACAACAATAATGATAAAAATAATACTTTATTCGTACTTTGGAGGGGTTGATCCAGGGTTGCAAAAGGCAGTGATGCCCATACCACGGAGGCTTGCTGTCCCAACCTGGGGCTCATTATTGCACACACACACGTGCAAAACTCAGATTCAAAGAAAGCAACAAAAATACAAAAAAGGATAAGTTTTTTTTTTTTTTTTTTGGGGGGGGGGGGGGGTAATTTCAGAATCCATCACACGTGCTGCACAGCCTTCAGGATAGTTCCAAGGTGACATGCTTGGCCACAGGTCGAGCAACACTTCCTTTGATTTTGTGACGATCAGGGGGAAATGTTTGTGTGAGTTCGGGGGGGGGGGGGGGGGGGGAGGAGGAACTTTGTCTTAGGGTGATAGCGGGAGGGACAGGGAGCTTATCCCCACCTTCTGGCTCGGAGTCCATGGACCACGGCGACCCGCTCAGCCCTTTGGGTGACCCTGTCCTGAAGGACCGGGTCCGAGCTGAGCAGCGCGGCCTCCCACTGCCCCAGAGTAGCGATGCCAGGCCCGTCGGACCAAGGGTCCTTCGGGCAATTCCAAATGATACGGGTTAGGTCTGCCCTCCCATGGCATAGCGCACATGAGGAGGTAAAGAGGCCTGGGTGTATATGGGAGTAGAGGACTGGATTGGCGTATGAGTTGGTCTGGAGCTGTCGCGACGTAGTGGCTTGAGCTCAAGGTAGGGAAGAGTGTGGTGCGGGGGGCAGCTGTTGCCACAGTGCTACAGCACGAGGCAACCATGAAGAACCTTGCCTTGCTGTTCGGGTGAGAGGCTGTGCGGTTGTTGAGGCGGGGAGCGTCCACTAGTTCTTGGAGCCAGCAGTTGAGAAAGCAGACGGATGGTGGCTGCCTGCACCCTCAAGTTGCCGCCTTAGAGCCATGGAGGTCTTGAGCAGCTGAAAGCTCTGTGCTAGACATATTCACTACAGGGTGTCTCTCCCCCCCCCCCCCCCCCCCTCCCAAAAGAAAAATTGCATGGTACTTTTCACCGCAAAAATAAACTACACATCGCCAAACGCTCATTCTTCGCACAAATGTAGTGCTAGCAGTCCAAACCGGATGCCAAAGTTTCAGCACTAGCCGTTATTTTATTCAATGTAAAATGACTTTATAAATTTTTCAATGGAAAAATGTTGACGACAGAGCTCTCAAATGCATTGAGCTCATGGCGCCAGTTACCGAAAACGGGCGAAAATGGGCCCCATTTTCTCATTGAAATTTTCAGAAATTTATCTCATAACTTTTGAACAAGATAATGGTTAGTGCTGAAACTTTGGCATCTGGTTTGGAGTGCTAGCGCTAATTTTGAACGGAGAATGAGCGTTCAGCAATACGCAGATCATTTTGCGGTAAAAAAAGACACTTAATTTGTTTGTGGGGACACCCTGTACCAGTGGCGTAGGCAGGGGAGGGGGGGGGGGGGGGGTTGTTCACGGGTTGAAACACTCCCGAAATTTCGTGTTTTCCTCTTTTCCCCCTTTCTCTTTCCTGTGTCAGTTTTTTTTTCTTCTAGATTTTCGTGTGTTTTGCCGTCTCGGAAAGGCGTTAAAAATTCTATGTGTTTGTCTTCTCCAGGGTTTATTATCGTCATTCTTGAGAGAAGTCGTTCTGAATAGAAATGTCTGACCCTTTATAGTTTACTACAGTTCCTAAAGACTTCAAATTTCTCGTTGTCATCGGTAAAGTTCGTTATTATGGGGCGTGCACGCGTTGTCGACGCTTTTGTCCAAGTCTGCCGCTCGACTGTCTGCACAGTCATTCCCAGGGGTCTACCAAAGAGGTCAGTAAAAAGTTTTGATCGAAGTTCATCGTTAGTCTCTTTATCAGGCTCAGGAATACTCAATTCAATTAAATTGTTTTTTCCGGCTTCTGTTCTCGAGATTGACTAATGTAGCTTGTTGAGATTTAACTGTAGTTCGTTGAGACTACTTTGTATTCCATTAATAGTTTCCTCTTTCTTTTCGACTTTGACTAATAAGTTTTCCAGACGAACAATCCTTCCGCCCATGTCGTCTAAGGTACTCTGGAGCTTGTTTTGTTCTACGTTGATTTCTTTGATATCGTTGGCCACGCTTTTTTGCCCTGCAAGGATTTCTGCCACCACCAATTCCAGTTCTTTTGGGCCGGGATTCGACTCAACGTCACCAGATAATATATTAGTAGTATCTTTTCATAACATGATGAAGCATAAGAACAAAACGCTTCAAGGCACAGCAGCAAGGCGAGTAAAAATCTATGGTCGCTTTTGTAGTATTTACCAGAGTCGCGTTCACTAACCTGAATGAAGAATGGGAGTGGCATTTTTGACGTGTCCTTCGCGCACTTGCCGCTGTGCCCACTGGAGGACCAACTTTGTAGTAGTTGTAGTAACTTGTTTTTGTTTATCGTCTCCTAAGTTAGCCTAGCAGTAAGTTTGCTGGCGTGGGCAGGAGACGCGCCCTGAGAAGGGCTATTTCGCAGTGTCTTTCGCTGGCGAGTCACGATATATTGAGGGTGGTTGCAGACGTTCCATGAGGCCTGCGTCCTGGAAGAAGTTCTGCAGATCCTTGAAAGTCTTGTGACACTTTTTGCGTATTCCGTCTGGGAACAGGACGTCGTGTGGTGAGGCTTGGGCCCCCGCTTGCCCTTTTTGGTACATCTGTGCTCTTTGAGCTCCGTACGCCGGGTATACGAACAGTATGTGGTCCACTGTCTCTTTCTCGTTGCAGTTGTGGCAGGCCGGTGTAGTCTTTTCTTCATTCTGTGTAGGAACGCGTTTGTGGCTGCCGTGCCAGTTCGGAGTCTACGCAGAATTGTTCCCTTCTCACGTGGGAGCCCTACCAGCGTTCCCCTCGGCAAGGACGGTTCTGGTTTCCCGCTTTTTACGATGCTTCGCACATCATGAATTGCTTTGAGCGGGTCTGCCGGACTGTCAACCGATGGTGGTTCCTGATGGGCCACCGCTGCAAGTCTGTCCGCCCTCTCGTTCCCTTAAACTCCAACATGCCGCCGTCCGGCACCCACTGGATACATAACGTTGAGCCTTTTGTCTTTAGGACGCCGACCACATTTCTTGCCGACGTTGTTAGAGGGTCACTGTAGTTCACGTTCCCCAATCTTAGCAGGGCGCACTTGGAGTCTGTGAGGACGACTATCTGCTGTGCTGGCAGCCCCAGGCTGCGTGCTAGGCTCTGTGGATGGCCACTAGCTCCGCTGTCGTTGAGGACGCTGCCTTCTGCAATCTTCCGCTCCACTTCACTCCTGCGTTCGGAATGTAGAACGCCGCAGTGCTTGAGGTTCTCGGCAGGTTTGCCGACCCGTCCGTGTAGATCTCTAGCTTACCGGCATGCTTCTTTTCCATGCTCCTCTACTGCAGTCTTGGCCAGCAGAGAGGGTTGGTCTTTTTTGCGCTTGAGGTTGTCTATCCGGCTGTCACTTATGATTTCTGCTACGTCCCAGGGGGTGACGTTTGCGTCCTCTGTTGTTGACTGCAGCGGTGCCACCACGGCGACGAATTCCTGCGTTACGAGCTTCCACTCTGTATCCTTCCGTTCTTGCAGTCGTTTTAGAAACCATGTGCCTGGGGTAATGGAAGCCAGTCTTCCAAGCTGGTGCAGGTATGATGCCTGGAGCGCGTCTCCGACTGGTGTGCTTAGCGTCCTATGCTGCCCATACATCAAAAGTGGTCACGAAGCGGCAACCAATGACGTCACAGAAGCCAAAGTGTCATGTTGTTGCCTGTCGCGATCCTGGCGGTTGGTCGTAGAAATGCTGGCGAAAAGCACGAGCGAACGCGAGTGTCGCTGTTGTCAAGACGTCCCAACTTTCTGCTGCTGCGCACGCACTTAATCTCTCCCGTGACGCCGCATTTTTCCGTGGCATAGCGCTGGCCGTCCCGGTGGTCGCCGCTCGCTTGATATTATTAAAGGGACCATGAAACGATTCTGAAATGGAATTTCATCCACCGCACATCGTAAAAGGTGCGAAAAAACACACAAAAACACAAAAATAGGGAGCCAAAAAAAATTCTTCGCTATAGAACTTTTAAAAGAAAACTGGACTCTTATGCGCCTTCTTTCCTCCGAAAGCTCTCTGCTTTTTAGATGCGGAGCATCTCTTGCTCGGGTCTATGTCCCGCGGCGTCGTAGTCCGCACTCACACTACGCATGCGCAACTCTCCTCCTTCCCTCTCTCCAACAGCTGCGCGTTACTCTCTCCGCTCTTTGTTGACTCCACTTCACTCCGTTCTTCCGATGAAGTGTGATGGAAGCAACAGTCCCGTCAGTTTGTGGGTTGGCGCAAGCAAGCGTCAGCACCACCCCACAAACTAACAGCAACGCTACGTCCCCGGAAGACAAAGCTGCGCAGCGAAGGGCACGCGACGCTGAGCGCAAACGCTTGAAGCGTGCGACAGACCCTGAACTACGGCAACGAGAAGCGGCGTCCATTCGTCAACGTCGAGCGGCGGATGCTGAACTACGACAACGTGAAGCAGCGGCGGTTCGAGAACGTCGAGCAGCAGAACCTGAGGTTCTGGACCGTGAAGTTCAACGTAAACGTACTAAGCGAGCGGCGGAACCCGACCTTCGAGAACGGGAAGCCGCGTTGGTTCGTGAACGTCGAGCAGCAGAACCCGAGGTTCGGGACCGTGAAGTTCAACGTAAACGTACGAAGCGAGTGGCGGAACCCGACCTTCGAGAACGGGAAGCCGCGTGTAAACGTCAACAACGAGAGGCTGCTCCCCATACATGTACGTAACGCGTTACAAGTAACGAGTTACTTGTACCTAGTTACTATTTTCGGTAACGAGTAACGTATTTAGTTACTTTTTTAGAAAAGGAACGAGTAACGGTATTTAGTTACTTTGAAGGCCAAGTAACGAGTAACGGTATCTCGTTACTTTTGAGGAGTAACGTGTACAACACCGCTTAAACGGCCTTGTTTTCATTCTAACCTGAGTATACGTCTATTGTGACAAAGGCAGGTGGGCAACCCGAAAAACAACTAACCAGTATGACAGTACAGCAACGTATATCGCTGAACACGTCAGTCGAACGGTTCGACTGACGTGTCCAGCGATAAACGTTGCTGTACTGAACTCTACAGCTGGGAATGTCCTTCACCCAGCGAGCACAATCAGGTTCGTTGGTTGAACCTTCTAGAAACGGGTACGGACCGAATGTAAACCCGGAGGTTGCAAACACGGGGAGGCACATAACCCATTACCCGCTGTCCTCAATGAAGGCGCAGTTCTCGAAGATTCACCAGCTCTTCCTGAAGCACAACACTTCCGTTCCTTCGAGCGCGTCGGTAGAACGACTCTTCAGCGTCGCCGGAGATGTATTTTCAAGGAAGCGGGGAAACATAACTGATGAAAACTTCTACAGGCAGCTGCTGCTGAAGGGCAATGACTACTAAAAAGAAAACAATAAATCATGAAACAAAAACAGTTGTGTATTTTGGTCGTCAAAGTAACGTGGAAAGTAACTCGTTACTTTTGAGGTAACTCACGCGTTCCTTCTGAGAATCGGTAACGAGTAACGTATTTAGTTACTTTTTGAGCGAGTAACGAGTAACGGTATTTAGTTACTTTTTTTGGGTAACGTGTACATGTCTGCTGCTCCCGATGCTGCACGCGACCGCGAGCGCGCAGCGAAAGCGGCGGCGCGAGCCAAGCAGCACGCGCAGCCCGACGCTCGCTTCAAACGTGACTTCCTGGACCGGAGCTTCGGACACAGTTGCAAGGTGTGTGATAGACTTTGGTTCGACAACAACCTCACGCGCATCGGCAACATCCGTAACGAAACTCATCGGACCAACGCACTGTCAGTTCTTTGCAACGAGTTCGCTGACGCCAGCAACGACGACGACGGTAATGCCGACGGCAAGAGCAAGACTGACTACAACGACTACGTTGTGTGTGCGTCGTGTAAAGACTCGTTGATCGCGGGTCGAGTCCCTGCGAGCATCTTCCCGAGGGGAACCATGGGGTGATGCGGAGCATCGCGGAGTTTCCAACAACGTTCACGCGATGTGTGGTAACCAACGCATGTTAACAACGTAATAACACGCAAGTTAACAACGTTACTAACAACGTTACTAACACCGTTAATAACACCGTTAATAACGATCCGCGATGCTCCGCATCACCGCATGGTTCCCCTCGGGAAGATGGTGTAATTTTTTTCACTGCGATGCATCCGCGGAATCGCAGCACGTCAGCCGAATCCACGTCGCCTATTGGGTAAGAGCCTACCTCACTAGCACTGCGATCATAAACAATAAATAGCCGACGAATGTTTCCTAAAAGTATTGTTAAATAATTTTCAGATCCACATTTTGTAGCATAATTAGAGATGTGACGAAAATTGCCAAATTTGATGTATGTATGTATGTATTTATGCGGCGCTTGCTTTTTGCAACGAGCGTCTGCATAACAGACACGCCCCCCCCCCCCCCCAAAAAAAAAAAAAGGAAAAAAAAAGAAAAACAAATTGGAGTATTGTTGCTGCTGGAATCGCCGCGCTGGCGCTCCTCGTAGCTAATGGGCTGAAACAGCTCGTCAGATCTCCCGAGACTCGTGCCGTTGAGAACTTCCTGAAGTCTCTCCTGAAGCTTGTCTGCCCGTCTTCTTTCGGTCTGGAACTGCCTCTTCAACTCCGTCACCGTAGACAATCCTCTCTTGTCCTGCATCTTGCGCTCCTCGATGTTGTCCTTTAGCTCTTGCTTCAGCTTCTTTGCTTTCTCCTCAAAATCGCACTTCTGGTTGTTTGACGTCTCAAGATGAATGGTGAGATCCTTTACGGCATCGTCCAGCTTCGATTTGAGCTTGGTGCAGTCGTCCGAACCTTGCCTTGCTTTGCACTGCTCCAGGTCATCTTCGGACTCCTTGATGGCTTTCTGTAGCATGTCCACGCGTTCCTGCGCCTCAGCCTTGAGCTGAAGCACCTCCTTCTTCAGAGAGGGCAGCAGACGCTTGTACATGTGTCAGCACCGCTTCGTTCTTTATTACCTTTGCCGCACGCTCCTGCTCAACAAGAAGTGCTTCGTTCGGCAAGTGTAGCTTCTCCTCAAACTCTTGCCACATTTTCTCCGGGGCCTGCCTGTGTTTCTCCTCTTCCTCCAGCAGGTATGCCCCAATCTCCTCTACCAACGCCTTCCTCTTCTCCGCCACCTTGTTTGCTTCGGAAGCAGCAATGGCGCTACTTCGGGAAGAATCTTTTAAACCATGAATGGTGTTGTGCATTGAAGTTATCTTGCCTGCCATTTCCTCGTCCACCCTAAGCAGAGCCCCGCTCCTTGTCCGAAGAGTCGATCTGTTGGCACGAGTCTCGTAGCAGCGTCTCCAGCGATGCCTTCTCGGCGAGGGTTACAGGTGGACCGCCCACCAAGACCCGAGCCTCCGCTTCGCGCACGCCACAAATTTGGTTTCTTCTGTAAATCCAAGAGCTTGCTCAATGCGAGTACCGACGCCTGCTGCAGGTTCCAGTGCTGGACACTCGAGAAGCAATTGTTTTAAAGTTTCGTCCGCATCACCACATGCAGTGCACAGCACGTCCATTACGTTGGTGTCGTATCTTCTTCTGTACAGACGGGTACGCAAGGCACCACCGCGGGCCTCGGCGAGGAGTCGACTTCCCAACGTATTGCCACTAGTTTTCCACACCAGTGGATAGGAGCGTTGTCGGTCTTGTAAGACGCGTAGAGGTGCATACTTGAATGTTCTTGCATGTCTGCCCTCCAGCGGTCTGCGTCGACAGTCTTTATAACCTTGGCTACCCAGTCTTTCTTTGTGGATGGCTCGTCGGTCATTGAGAAGGCACCTATACTTTGTCCCAAGTCGAATGACTCGTCGCCTCCACGTTGTGTGTACGTTTTTTAGATGTAGGTATACGAAAATTCTCCTCGCCCAGCAGTCTCCATTCATATGTCCAAGTCGGGCATAATATTCAAGTTTGCTGCTGGCTTCACGTGCCTCGAAAGAGAACCATCCAAGATCTCCTTGAACAAGTTGATTGGCAACCCTGGTGTGGCATCCTAGTGCCTGGCGTCCAATCTCTCTTTGTCGTCTTTCAATGTATTCCCGGATCTCGCTGGGTGTACACGTAACACTATTGGCGAAAGTCAATCCTGGTACAGCGACCGCTTTTCAAAGTTCTCGAGTTATTAGATACCGGTCGCAGCTCCAAAGACTTTTTCGACGCAGCATGTTCCGCTTTCTTAGTTCCGATGCCTTGAGATTTTCATGGTGTTCTGTTAGATAATCTTCGGAACAGGTCAGTGTAACACCAAGGTATCTGTATCGGGTACTAAGAGCAAGTGCTTTATCCTGGATGGTAAGGGATTCAAGGACCTCGCCCTGCCCGGAAAACAGCACCACGGCTGACTTACTGGCATTGAAATGTAGTCGAAGCTGAGCCGCTTCTGCTTCGCAGGTGGTCAACAGTACCTTCATGTCTGCCACATTGTCGGCCATCAGCACAAGATCGTCGGCAAAAGCAAGACCAGGGAGCCGCCATTTAACCATGTCCCCGTGCTGCATGTGTTGTAGAGTGAAACCGATTCCTGTTTTTTCCAGTGCCTTCTCTATGCCGGACGTATATAGCATATACAGAACGGAGGATAACGGGCAGTCCTGACGTAGTCCCCTGTGCACCGGAACATCCTATGCTGAGAGCCAAGCGCCATCTATCGTGCGGTAAACGAAGCAGCTACTGCGCAGTAGGGCAAGGCCGACAGCGTTGCTCAGCCAGCTGTGTCGCGACGACCAACGAACGTTTATTTTTTACGTGTTCTTCTCGCGCGTCCCGACTTCAAGCAGCAAGAAAAAAGTACTTGAAACAGACCACGACGAACAAGAACGCGGGATCAACAAACACCCGAGAAAAGCTACAACGGCACCGAATCTACCGACCCCGACCAAGCAAGCTGGGCAGAATATAGGCCTAGCAGGCACTCCGACCAATACCACCTAGAACACAAGGCCTGCGCGTTTCCTCCTCTAAACGTCATCACTAGTAGATCCCCTCAGCGCCCCCTAGGTAGCCCGGATGAGCACCGTCGTCTGCTACATCATCTGCGACATCGTCTGCTCCATCGCCTGCTTCAGTGGTTTGTGTAGCAGATAATGAAAAAGAGGCTCACGCCGAGTGTCTGTTGCTATAGCATACGATGAAGTTAGACGTTCACGTGGAGCGTCAAATGCATGAGTGAAAATGCCTTACTGCTGTGCGAAGGGCTGCAAAGCCCTTCGCTGGACGCTGGACGCTGGCACTGGACGCCATTTTCGAGGGCGCTGTTCATACTCCAGGTCGCTGCTTTGAAGCGTTCTTCCGCAGAACGAGCGCGCGCGCTAGAAATGCTCGTCTCAAAGCAAGGAGCGCGTGCTAGCTCGCGCTTGTGGCCGAGGGAGTGTTCGCGTGCGCGTTGCAAATGAACTGGAAGCTCACAATCAGCTCGCGCTCAGCAGTCACGCACACAGCTGTGGCCGCAGGTGAATGCGACGTAGTTGCGACGCGGCCCATACTCTCGTCAAGCTTCAGCCTGTTTGCCGCTTGGGGCGGGTCGGGGATCTACTAACGAAACGTCATGCGCAGGCCTTGTATTCTAGGTGGTATTGCTCCGACTCGGCGCTGCGTTGCTTCGACGGTAGTTGGCCAAGACCGTCTGCCCACGACCGGCTGGCGTGCTGAATGGAAAATGCCCGTGCGACCCTTGTGGACCCTTCCCGTATTATAGTTTGATCGCTGACCTCAATTTTAGATTAAGAGGTGAGGTCAATCTCTTCCCCTTGTCATCTCCTTCTTTTCCGAGGCAGTGTTGACGAACACTGTCGTCGAAAAGGGACTCTCGTCGATTCTATCTCCTTGTTTTGTGTGATATAGAGCTCGAATAAACGCCGTATGGATTACCTTCGTAACACGGTATGTACACTTTGTTATTAGTATGCCATTTTTATTCTGACACGACTGCACGTCACTGTCGAGCTGGGAGCTATGTGCAATGCCGGTCCAACCTTCCTTCGCCGAGTGTCACGTCAGTACCGAGTTGCAATCGTAAAAGATCGGTCCCGAAGCGCTTACCAACAGCGCAAATGCAGCACTTCCATCACACGCGCGCGTCCGCTCCGAGTGTGCAGGTATTCATGTGGCTCTTGCTGACACAGTCGTAGTTCAAACGTATCTTTTTTAACGTCGGCTCGCTCCTGCATCTCCGAGGCCGCGAAAAACGCCGCGGCAATTTGTTTCCATCTACGTCGCTTTGCAAACGACTGACACGGGCCGCCTTTTACCAACAATGCTAGTTGGGTTGACTTCTGGAGTCTTCACCGGAAGACTCGCCGCACTTCCCGACAGGCATACCGGCGTATGAGACTAGTCCCATGCTGTCGCTGTAGCGCAACATATCTTATTGAATTTCGCTCAGCTGCGATGTGTCCTTGGCTATCGCGGCGATGAGAGGCGCCGATTCAGAAAATGCGTCGGTGACATCAGCGCAGTAAAACCTACCGGCGCACCCCCAGCTCGCCGCCGCTAACGCTCCCATTCTCCTACTGCCGAGAGAACTTCCGGTTCCTGTGCCAGGGTACGTCACGACCGTTCAAATTAGGCCGCAACTTGTTTTACGGTCAGTTGGAGAGAAAGAAAAAGTCGATATTTCATTAATTTTTTGTGTAGAACTTAATGAACCGAGACGAAAACGGATGCCCGTTCGGCATTCAGTCAACGTTGAATGTTTAATGTAAAAGTTATCTGGCAAAAGTAAAAAGGTCATTTCATGGTACCTTTAAAAAATTGGGCCACTGTACTACATATATAAGCCCCATGCATCGGCCAGTCTAGTCATCATCACATCGGCGCTAAGCATTTTTGATAAAATCAAACTCGTTTTATGAAAGGGCGATTGACGCCTCGCCTACACAGTCCTAACCTTTATCTCGAATTTCGAATGCCTCATGCAGTTCTCTGCTTGTTTTTTTCTTTATATCTCGCAAGAATCTTAACATCATGCAACACCGGTAAACAGGAGCACTTACGGCAGTGAACGGCGAGATGAGCAGACGGGCTAGCACGCGTGGTAGCCGCGTGCTCACGTGCACGGTCATTGATACATCTGCCCGTCTAGCCAATATCCCCCCCTCCCCAGCACGACAATGGAATCTGATTCGCAACGCCCGAGGCACACTCAGCGAGTGTAGTCTTGAGTTTCGCGCTGCAAGGCTCAGACGACTGCTCGGGGCTGTTGATTCTAGGGCAGAGCCGAGCCATCTTATTGGGCGTCGAGAACACAACAGGGATGCTGTAGCGCTGGCCCATCTTTGTTTCAATTGTGTGACACTGAGCATAAGTATGAGATCACATGCTGGTCTCACAATGGGCCTCGGCAGAGGACTCGCCAGGCAGGAATGCCCATTTCTCTACTGCCCTGCCGGCATCATCCTGGAGATCCAAGTAAGAAAGATAGATAGCACTGGTGACGCATCCCCCGACTGACGTTTGGTGAGCGAAACAAATTCAAACAATATATGGTCGCTCCATTTCATAATCCTCAGGAGACTTACGATTCTTTGTCTTTCCTTCGAGGCTCCCGATACATTCGGATCTTCGAGGAGAAGTATTGCTACGGGTCTTCGCTTTCATATTTTAGATGAAAAATGTTGAAACAATTATATTAAACAAAACCGCTTTAATTTTTTTTTTGACTTGCAGCGCACGTCAGAGTTTGAGGCTAGCAGTTATTATTTCCGTGCATAAATTCAGACAGTTAAAAAAAATATCTAGATATTGTTTTATCACAATAGCACCAACACTAACCTCGTTCAGGCGCGTTCAAACATGGGCGAATCGCCTTTCGATTTCGTCCTTCTCTCCGGCTGCGGGTCATCCTCTCGCCGGTGCCCGTTAACCAAATTGCGCCAAAAGGGCGAAAAATAAAAAAAAAGAAATATAAAAATAAAAAAAGCTACCTGCGCTGCATTCGTTCTTTCACGCGGGGGCCGAGTGCTTGCTTCGGTCCCCGCAGCCTCCTGCGCGCTATCGGCTCCAAACTCGGCGTGGAAGGCAAAAAGTGAGCTGGCCGCAAGATCCGGGCGTTCGGTCGGTTGGGCTCACTGGGCTTGCCGTTTCCACTTTCTCCCTTTTTTATAATCTCATTTGATTTGTTTTTTTTTTTGCTTTTCAGTTGCTTAGTAGCGAGTTTTGGATATTCTTTTATGTACACGCTTTTTTTATTCCCCGTATCGTTCTGTTTATGCTATGCGGTCGCTCGGCGCCATGGGCTCCCCACTTGGCCGCCATTTTATCTGCTGAAGTGGCTCGGGGCTTGGGTCTGGCTCTAGTTCTGCCTTTCACAGATTTCTTTTTTTTTTCTTTTTTCTTGCTTCGCTTCGATAACATCGTCGGTTCTGGATTTGGATCTCGACGCGGTTCAGCAGCCTGCGCTTGGGCTTCTTGGCCCCAATTTGACTCTCGAGAAGCGGCGGGATAGCGGTTGGGGCATGCCACTTTTACTTTCGTGCCGTGTTTTCTCGTCTCGTGCGTGCGTAGACAATCCTGCGTGTATCTGCTTTTATCGGATGACGGCTCCTCGTGGTTTTTGGGGGTAATTCACTTAGCATTGACTCCTTGGCTTTTTTTTTTCTTTTCTGGAGCCACACATGGGTGCACACGGCAGGGAAGGGGGTTTGAGAACATTGTTCTGGCTTTGTATTTTCGTTCTTTTTTCCGTGTTTATTATGGGGATATCGTTGCCGTATTATTATTATTATTATTTTCTCGCAGTGATCGTTGCGCACGGCTGCCTTTTGTTCCGATTTCAGGAGGCTGGTTGGTGCACGCTGATGAGACTCTGTTTTCTTTTCGTGCTTTGATTTCTTTCCCCCTTCAGGGTTGATATCCGTACACTGTTATTTGCGAACAGAACGGGAATTTCACTTCTTTAGTGTTTGCGCAAATTTGCGGTTCTTTTTTTCGCCATCCGGATGCACGCTTTTACACCGCTATGTTTAAGCTCTTAAACTACAGCAAACTTTGTTACAGATATCGTATTTGTTTCTCCGTAAGGGCAGTTATAATTTACAATACAAAAAAAAAATGTTTGATTGTAGAGAGGTTAAAAGAAATGCAGCATTATAAGCTAAGACGCTGACTTTTGTTTGTTTAGTTACTTTCCATTTTCGCAGGTACGATAAGAACATCAAGGATAAAGAACGGAGCGATCTTCTTGTAGCTAAAAAGCTCTTTGCAGAAACCCAGTTGTGACGGGTGTGACGTCGTCCCAAGACACGCCATTTCTAACTTATATATGCTGGATCCTGTGAGGATATCACCCCAAAATCAAGCATTGAGACCACCGTGTTCATCCCAGAGTTGGCACTGATCCTAAAGGCTTCCCAGTAGAAGGATGCCGTATTCTGCTCAGATGAAAGTCCTCAAGACAGTTATTTCTACGTCATCATGGTTGGTAATTCCGCCTCCAAAAATCACCGTTTTCCAGGGACAAACGAGTGTTCACCGCACGGTCAATCTCGGATACGGGACTTAAAAGGGCCCATGAAACGAATTTTGGGTTGGGATGAATGATTTTAAATTGGGACTTTACTAATCGCATATCGTTTAGTTGGCCAAAAGAAAGAGGCTAGAAAGCCAGCCAGCCAGCTTTTCGGTACGAACATTTGAAAATACAGCGGACTATTTTGTACCTTCTTGCCTTCGAAAGCTCTCCGCCTTTTCACTATGATACATCCGCGGTTCCAAAAGCGCGTCACCGGCGCCAAACTGACGTCAGCAGAGCCCAGCTCACGCATTGGACACGAGAACTGCGTCACTCGGACGTATGCACTCGTCAACAATCAATCCGTCGACGAATATTTGGATTCGCGTTCGTGGCCAATGAGTGCCCTGACGGAACTTATCGTCACTGGGGAATGACAAGTTCTATGGTGTGCATAAAAAGCATGGTGGTAGCTTGGAGTCATCGCACCGGTGCCGAAGGAATGTCACGACCACGTGATTTCACAATTCGCATTTGAGTTGAGGATTAAGGGCTGTTTATACTCCAACGTTGAGCGCAGTGAACGCTGCGTAGCGCAGAACGCGCGCCTTTCATTGGTCGGCAACCAGGAACTCGATATCTGCGACCAATCAGTACCTGTGCGAGCTGCGCTACGCCGCGCCCGTCGACGTTACGTTGGAGTATATATGTACCTTTAAAGCTAAGGAGGAAGAAGTAGGAAAATCGTTTCATGACCCCTTTAATCGGCAATCAGACGCGCTGATAGCTAGGGGGAAGTAACCGCCGAAATGAATGCAATACGATGATGGACGGTGGTAATTAAAGCAAGGGTTATAGTTTAGCGAACGATAACTCAACAATTGGTAAGCTCCGGTAGATATGTGTTTGTTCACATTTATTTCATTATTTTAGTCGCTCGTCTCGCCCTTCGTCGCGCAATGAACTTTAGTGATAGGCAAGCGGTGTACAGCGTCTTCGCGACACTTTGCAAAGTCGCCCACATAAAGACGGCCTGTCGTTTCTTTATAGGCCCAACCAAACTCGGGAGCCGCGTAAGCACGAATTGTGAAGTTCGGTCAGTCCGTAACCGCTAAACGATCTTGAAGAAACCGGCAACCGGTGCCAGGGATCGAACCCCGGTCACCGGCGTGGAAGCCGAGTGCGCTGCCTACTGGGGCTATGGACCCATCACGCAGGAACGGGAGGAGCAGAAACAGGTGGTGTGAGAAAGCGCGAGGAGCAGAGAGGGGTGGAAAGGGCAAGAGAAGCAGAACCAGGTGGTGTAGAAAGAGGAGTGGAAAGGGCAGGGAAGCGCGTTTCTTCTCTCTTGGTGAACATTCAGCGCTAGGGCTTTGTATCCGAGTGGTGCCGAAGGGAAGCGCGCGCAGCGTCACAGAGAGACAGTGGTGTGACGTAATCTGTTTCCGTACAATACCCTGCCCTAAGCACCACCTGAACTAAGCGCACCACCTACCCCAGGCACTGAAATACTAAAGCCGAGGTCACACCGCTTATACGTCATACAACCGACAGTCTCCAAACATCAGTAGTCGCGGTATCCGTGGTTCGAATGCCGCTTGCCAAGTTTCTCCTTAAACTCGTTGCCACGCGGTATTCGAAGCACGGATCGCGTGGTGACTTGCGCTCGTAGTATGACCCCTGCTTAAATGTCATCCTGCCCTATGCACAACCCGAACGAAGAGCACCACCCACCTTATAAAGCTGCCCGATTAAAACGTGCTAGCAGAATGACCAAAGAGGCAGTCAAGTTTTGAGGCTGCTAGTTGATTTTGACCCGTCCCTCCCTTCTCGACTCGGTGCTTTCCCTGTCTGTTACTGATCATAATAAATCGAACGTTGCTTGGTAATAATACTGAGGCTAACCGCGGAGATGATGCTAGCTGCCGGTCATTTGTTTCCTGCTTCGGCGATTATCGCCTGTTGCGACGTGATGAAACTGCCGAGTCGGTAATAATGGCGTCCTTAGTGCCTGCTTTTTTGATACCGGTTTAGGCTGTTCACGTAACATTACTCTTCCGACTCTTTCGATATTATGAAGAATAATTATGGTGCCGGCCTGGCTTACGATGGACAACAGCGCGAACCTATAATATCGCGGAACAACGGCAAGAGCCCCGTTCGTTACCCGAGAATCCCCAGTTTCTCGAGTAAAACGTCCCTATGGAGTTTTCATTATATTTTCTTCGCGCTCCCTGTTAAAGGGAAACTGAAGCGGTTCTGTATTTGAGGAAAAACACTTCAATCGTCTTCATTTGCCCTCAAGGATCACGAATATCGATATTATTTTTGAATTTGGTGAGGCTGCGAAAAATCATTTTCAAAGTATACCGCTTAAGCTCCTTCCCGAAGCGTGACGTCATATCCGGAGTTTTCGGAATCTCCGCTCTCGCGCATCTTCAGCGCCCATATCAAAGTTATGCACACGCACTCTTACTATTTTAAAAAGGTAAAAAAAAAAGGAGTCACGACTGGTGTCAGTGCGGGGGAATATAGACCTTTCCAAAAACGAGCTTGTGGCCGGTGCCATTTTGAGCGTTCGTGCGTATGGCGCGTGCTTTGCTCGCTTTCCGAAGCGACGAACACGCACGTGCTGGGCTGTGAAGATCGCACGCTGGACTGTGATTTTGTAAACATTGGAAAGGTCTATAGCAGAGCCGTTTATTGAGAGAGTTTGGCCATACATTGGTTTGAATAGGCGAGCATCTCGGGCCAACCACAGGCCGCGAAACAGCCCCTAGCGGTGGTCGCGTGCTCTAAATTTGTGCCACGACTATACTTCGTTTCACCTTATGTGCGAGCGAAGGCAAAACTGGAAGCGCGAGCACGGAAGCTCCGTGCGTTCAGGCTTTGCTCGAGCGCGCGAGCTGGGGAGAACTGCAAAAAGCGCTGGTCTCGCGCTTCTAGCTTTGGCTTCGCTCGCAGGTAAAGTGAAACGAAGTATAATTTGAGCCGTGCCGAGCGGAACTCCGCGTCTCAAGACGCTCGTGCACCCCACCCTTTGCACTGCTTTCTTTCAGCCAGTCTCAGGACGCTGTTCTAGCAGTGCAGACAAAGGCATGGGCACGAGCGCGTGGCTTTGGAAAGTGCCTCCTATGCACGAGGTCTCGTACAAACAATAGCGTTTCGCTGAGCTAGGTTCACGCGCCTGTGCCTTTGTCTTCACTGTCGACATTTGTGAGATGGAGTAGAGGTCTCCTGATTGGTCGACGCTTTGTCACAAATTTAGTTTACGCTCTAAGCGTGGGGGGAATATTCGGCGCTGGCGGCGGCCTTTGCTCCGCCTATTGTCCAAACTCTCCTAATATACGGCTCTGGTCTATAGGCAATAGATCTATCGCTATATTACCCAAGCATCAAGGAGAATGCATGGGATTGGTGTTCCACGCGCCGCACGTGCTGGCCTCAGCAGCAGTAACTTTTCTAAAGCAAATACCTAAAACAAATGGCATCTTGCACACGCGTTCCTCAACGCTTTATTTTGGTTATTTACTTCGAACCTTTTATACGGGGAAGGCGTGCGCGTGTGGCGCGTGGAACACCAATCACTGCATTCTCCTTGATGCTTGGGTAATATAGCAATAGGTGTATTGCAAGCATAGCGCCCTGACTGGTGCCCCATGAGAGCAAGCATTTGCTGCTTGCGCGTGAACGTAGCTTTGGCAAGCTTGAAATTGCACGGGCTTGTCCGCACAAGCAGAGACATAGTGGCGGCCAGTGGCCTTGCTTGCAATCGTCCATACCTGGCAAGCTTGCAAGTGCACGCGCTGCCCACACGAGCGACACGCGCTTGGCGGCTGAAGGATCCTTTACGACGTAGCGACTGGTCGGAAGTTTTTCGTGTTTTCTTGCGTTTAGTTACATCGTTGGGGAAAACTAGCGTGATATTCAGATTCACGGGATAAAAATACTCTAGAATTCAATTCTAATTCGTTTTTCAAAACGATAGCTTTACGGGCGACACTTCACAAAGATTTGGAGCTCGTGGGCTGTCGTCGCAGCTATGGAAGAACCCTTCTTCTCTCTCCTCTTGGCGCGGGGAGAGTGAAGTCGGATTCTCCCATCGGCCGTGCCGCGCGAAGAGAGCGAAGAGGGCAGCCCTGGCCTCCCGCCAAGAATGGCGTGATGAAGGGAGAATCTTCCTGTCGTCTGCTTGAAAGACTTGTTTTCAAACATTACTCGCGTTATGCGAAATCCCACTTTGGCAGTATCCAGTTGCTAAGCATAATGTTGGATGGTTTTAGAAACTTCCACCGCGCTTATCCACTTACTTTCGCGGATCACCGAGCACTCGTGGCGGTCGTCAGTGGCATCCACGAGGCCAACCACGACGGCTATGAGAATTAACCACGTCGCACCTCCGTCCTCAGGTACGTGACGGCACCATTCCGCCCGCATTTCGCGACCGTGGTACAGCTATCGCTTTTGTTTCGCCGCACACTGTGAACAAAAAATTCATTTTTTTTTTTTTTAGTGGCGAAGCTCCTTAGGGTCTAGCCGTGTCCATCCGTCCGGCGTCCGTGCTCACATCGATTGCCATCCCATCTGTCTTCTTAAAAAAAGAAAAAAAAAAAAAATGTTTGCGCAGTCGACAGCATTCGAACCTGTGCGGGGAGACCCCAATGGATTTCTAGTCCATCGCCTTAGCCACTCGGCCACGGCTGCGGGACGAGTAGGGGGCTTTGAGTTGTGGTAGTAACTCAAGAGCTGGGGATGTCATGGATGAAACGTTGCATGTAGCCGCTCAACGTCTATACAGGAGAGGGCGCTGCGGTCAATTGCGTATATAATCGCGTTAAACTTTGCATGCATTCGCTCAACGTTTATAGACGAGAAGGTGCTGCGGTCAAATGCTCAAATGCGTATATAACCACGTTTCATACCACACATTCTCTTTCTGCCATGGACCGTTGACTTAAGCGGTGGAGATGCGTTCCCACGGCTTCTAGCGGATCCAAGCTGATCCACTAGAAGAACCACTGGCTCTGCATTTCACCGACCATAAAGCAGTAATAATGAAGTCGAAAGGCAACCCGGAACTCAGCACTACATATGAGCAATAAAAATACATCAACACCATCAGCACTACCTATGAACAATGAAATCAGTATAATCAGCACCACCAGAGCTTCGCCCCAATCAACATCATTCCCCACGTTGTGATTTTGTTTTTAAGAACCTCTTTAGCTTCCCTGTAGTATATTGGGGCGGCCGCACCGATTGATCACGGGGCACCTTGCCGCCGGGCATGACGCCTTCACATTCGCCAGTTTAAGCGATGGAGACGTGAATGTTGTCGAGAAGAAAAGAAACAAGTGGAACCACTCGCTAATGGGAGAAAATTGTTTCCTTGGACCCGGAAAAACGCCGTTCATTTCCGCGCTGCGAGTGCGAGGCTGCAACCCGGGTCCTAACCCGAGCGGTCACGAGAGTGGCGTTAAACTCAAATCGCAATTCCGAGGCTCGGACCGCCGAAATCAATGCTCCGGTAATCGGATATGCAGTCTCCCGCAGACCGCATTTTCTCGGTAGAAACGAAATTGGCGCTTAGGGTATAACATGGCCAAGCTTCGATCGCCTCGTTTTGCCCTCTGACGCTCGTACGCGATCGTATCGACGACATAAAACTCTTGTCTGCGGTCGTAGCATAACCCGACCGTTCTCTACGTATACCTTCGCAGGTGAGGCTGTCTTGAGTCGTTAATTAAAAGAGAAAAAACGATGCTCCTTGTGCGTAAACGAGACAACTAGCTCGGGTTAGAACCACACACCGGGCGGGGGTGCGTCGGGGTTGACGAGGTCCAAGGCGCTCTTTGAACGCAGTGGCCTTATGAGCGAACCCAGGCCGTATCTGCGGTCCCGAAGGGCGCGTGGAGCAGTAGCAGCCTCCTCACGATGCCGCCGCGGCCCCCGCTCTCAGACACGCAGGCCGGCCTTAAAACGTCTCGAGGGAGGACACCGTCCCCAGTGAGCTCATGATTTATTCCTGTCCCCACTTTGTGGTGCTCCGTCGTCACCCTCAGTAGCCGGCTCTCGTGACTCTATCGCTTCCTCCCTCGTTTTCGTGGCCGACTCCAGCCACGGGGAGGGGGCGCTACGTGCCCGTATCCCTCGTCGTCGCGCTCCGCGCACGTAACGCCTCTCTCCTCTGCACGCTCCGCTCGGGGCACCGCGAGGGCCGACCTGCCGCACCTAGCGCCGACTTGCACCCCGCCCGTTGCACAACCACCCCCACCTTCGCTGAGGGCCTCGAGGCGGCGCCGTCGGTGCCCGCGGGAGCATTGTGCGAGCAGTTCATTTGTTCTAATCAACTTATGATGCACGAGACAACTTCAGCGTGACTAGAGAGCGCAGCGTGTCGTTCCAAGTGCCGTGCCACGATCACCGGGTTTTGACTCGACTTGAAATGGAGAGAACGAAGCGTTCTGCGCTGGTCGGGGCACCTTTCCTACGGGCTGCTTTGGTGCTTCAGCATTTAGCATATACGTGACAATGGAGCAACGCCAATACGCGGCTCTTTTACTTCCATCGGGGCTTCATTGCTTTCCGATTCCTTCGTTTCCTGTAGTCGTTGTAACTTATAGAATAAGTGAGCGCAAGCTGCAGCGTCTAGCACCCGTTTTCTGCGGCATAATATAAACGGAGAGGAACAGAAGAAACTTGATACACGAAGAAACAGGAAGGATAAAGTAATGCGCAGGGTTCGGAAAACGAAGCTGAAACGCTGCTGATTATTGCGGGAAAAGAAATGCTAACTGGTGGTCGATTTTTTTTTTAATCTTTCACTCGATGAGGAAGGACAAAGTGTGACCTTAAATTAGACGAGCACAAGCACGGCTCTACGTCAAATGCGACAATTAACGCGACATAATGACACACATATTGCAGTTACAAATGCAACAGATCTTCGCTGCGTCCGTGACCCAAACAGCGAGTCTTCGCGGTGCACCAAGAGCCACGGTATCAGGTCGGCATAGGAGGGACGAGCCACACCGCGTAAGAGCGACTGCCGCGAGGAAGCTGCCAGAAAGCGTTGTCCGGATACGCGGATCTATTCCAGAAAAAACATCAGAGCCGCGCCTTAGACTCGCCTGTTTACACCAAAAGTGTTGTTCACATTCACGGTCGGCCTGCGCCAACCCTCGGTCAGCATGGGCCATGGCAGTCGTGCCAGCAGCACACATCTTTGACTTTGGAGGATGTTGAAGGTGTCCTACGATGTGTCTGCCTTACGAACGGGACGGTGTCCAGTGTGCAACACGGAGATGGATCAAAGTCATGACTAACGGATCCTCGTAGCGCCGTCCGGCTTGCGTCGTCGACAGCGCGTCTCGTAGCGGCTCCCAAGGACCTTAGCACGTGGCGACGCCGTCTTTGTGCCAGCTCAAGTCCAGCTTCAGCGTGGCACTAGCGATGACGTGTTGCGCAGGTCTTGTCTTCTAGGGGCCGCCATAACCTGGAATTCTCGAGACCCACTGATCCTACCTGCAGTGACGGAGCTGCACCCAGTGATTCCAACGTTGCATCCAGAAGCTGCTGCCGCGCATCATGATGATAAGGCCCCAGTGACCACACATTAATGCTTTGACGGGGATGAATGTCATTTTTTATTTATTTATGCGTAAACATACATCGCCCAGGGGGCATTATTCAAGGGAGGTTACAACGTGTCGATGCAATGTATACGCTTAGAATAATAACACCAAATATCGGACACTTAACGATAACGAGCCTCTTGTAAAATTGAGACAAAACATGTTAGAAGGTGAACTGATAATTGTATTGTCGAGGCGGTTCCATTCTCTACAGGCCCGTTCACACTCTTGCGACCGAGTAAGACCGAGAAAGACCAGACCGGTTTTTAAGCCACTTGCGATCTCTTAGGACCAGCTCCGCTGCAGCGCATCCGGTCCTAAAAAGTCACACTCTTACTCGGTCGTAAGAGTGTGAACGGCACTTAATCGTAAGGGGGAAGAAAGAATGAACAAAAACATTGCGTAATAGGTAATCTCTTAAACATCCGTCGTGGCCGTAGTAGTCATCTCATTTGAACATTAGTGAGCCTATCTGGAGGGTCTTGGAGGATCGAGTGAGGAATCATTTTTGCCAGCATTATGTAGGGAGATTGTCGCTCTTCTTCAAAAAGAATGGCCCCAAATCCCTCTGGACGCCGTGCATAACTTGTATTTGTCCTTGCCACAATCGCATTGATTCTGTATTAGCCGCCAAACAAAGCAATACACCGCGCTAAAAAAAAAGAAAAAAAGAACGCGGCTGATAATATTTGTGTTTCCCAATCGTGGGACTGCGCCTGCTGCACGGATGGGAACTTTAGCGCACCCCCGCACTTCGCACCTGCTTTGAGTCGTCCGAAAATTGACTGATGTTAGGGTTTTCGATGACGCTCGGCAAGTTTTAGTAGGAACCGTTTGTTGATTTTCAGAAATTAAAAAGTTAAGTAGTAAATTTCATTTAATTAGTTTGCTAATAAGTATGCCTTCTTGTAGTTTCTGCCCTGGCTGGCATATTTGTTACCGAAAAGAGTTTATCTTTTTCTGAAACATCCTATTTTTAGGGATGTTTGAACATCTTAGCAGAAACACACGGTACTATCGGCCACTGCGGAAGTTCAAAGACGTCAAAGAAATTCACTTAGCGATTATAGTCGATTGCCGGATGAGCATAGAAATTGTGCGAAGGCGGACGAACAAACAGAACTGAGGATGTTCATGGTAATAAAAGGAAGTAAACCGTCTCGAGCTAATAATTAATATCCTCTGACGAGAGTTTGCGGGCGGGAAGCGCCGAAACATTCGGCAATTTTAGTAGCACATTTAATTGATCTAACGTGGAACTATCCTCCGACGAGGAGTTCCTCTTTTGAGACATGCGGCGACCTTTACTTCACATTACATCTCATGTTGAATCACTTTTATTCCACGCGTGACGTCATGTTTCACGTGAGCGTTGTGGGTTGTTTGAAACTCCCGAGCGAGGTCATGTGGCTCTGACGTCATGACCCTATCGACCAATCAGGATTTTCGCGGTACGCCATCGACGCCTGCTTTTCTGCCATTTTCTTTACAGTCAATGTTAGTAATGTCATTTATATATATACAAGTTAAAAAGACGGGGTCCTAAAATACTCCCTTGCGGTACGCTCGCATTTAATTTTCGAGACTCAGAGTAGTGTCCTTCCATTACGACACTTTAAAAACGCTACTGCAGGTAGCTCTCTAAATACGTATGTTTTGGGCTATTCCCCTTATGCCATATTGCTGTAGTTTTAGGAATAAGGTTTTGTGATTAAGACGGTCGAAGGCTTCTAGAAGTCTCTAAATATTCCTAATGTAAGGAGCTTATTCTCAATATTGCTTAGAATTATCTGTTTTTGGTTCAATAGGGCTAACTCAGTCGAGCACCCTTCCCGAAACCCGTATTGACGGGGATTAAGAATACGGCGTTTCTCGCAGAAACTGTAGAGTCTTGTGGATTATTTTTTTTATAATCCCTTTGAAAATATTGGTAAAATAGAAACCAGTGTATAGTTGCCGAAGTCAGTTTTATATCCCGCTTTATAAATTACTGAAACATTGGCCTCTTGCGTGGAAATGGCCCGGTTTGAAGGGACACGTTAAATATATGAGTTAGAATAGACGCAATAGACTCTAACATATTTAACAGGCTTTATTTGAAGGGTCGTGTATATCACAACTTTTACATATCTTAAGGCTTCAGCTGTGTGAATGCACGGATGGGAACTTTAGCGCACCCCCGCACTTCGCACCTGCTTTGAGTCGTCCGAAAATTGACTGATGTTAGGGTTTTCGATGACGCTCGGCAAGTTTTAGTAGGAACCGTTTGTTGATTTTCACAAATTAAAAAGTTAAGTAGTAAATTTCATTTAATTAGTTTGCTAATAAGTATGCCTTCTTGTAGTTTCTGCCCTGGCTGGCATATTTGTTACCGAAAAGAGTTTATCTTTTTCTGAAACATCCTATTTTTAGGGATGTTTGAACATCTTAGCAGAAACACACGGTACTATCGGCCACTGCGGAAGTTCAAAGACGTCAAAGAAATTCACTTAGCGATTATAGTCGATTGCCGGATGAGCATAGAAATTGTGCGAAGGCGGACGAAGAAACAGAACTGAGGATGTTCATGGTAATAAAAGGAAGTAAACCGTCTCGAGCTAATAATTAATATCCTCTGACGAGAGTTTGCGGGCGGGAAGCGCCGAAACATTCGGCAATTTTAGTAGCACATTTAATTGATCTAACGTGGAACTATCCTCCGACGAGGAGTTCCTCTTTTGAGACATGCGGCGACCTTTACTTCGCATTACATCTCATGTTGAATCACTTTTATTCCACGCGTGACGTCATGTTTCACGTGAGCGTTGTGGGTTGTTTGAAACTCCAGAGCGAGGTCATGTGGCTCTGACGTCATGACCCTATCGACCAATCAGGATTTTCGCGGTACGCCATCGACGCCTGCTTTTCTGCCATTTTCTTTACAGTCAATGTTAGTAATGTCATTTATATATATATAAGTTAAAAAGACGGGGTCCTAAAATACTCCCTTGCGGTACGCTCGCATTTAATTTTCGAGACTCAGAGTAGTGTCCTTCCATTACGACACTTTAAAAACGCTACTGCAGGTAGCTCTCTAAATACGTATGTTTTGGGCTATTCCCCTTATGCCATATTGCTGTAGTTTTAGGAATAAGGTTTTGTGATTAAGACGGTCGAAGGCTTCTAGAAGTCTCTAAATATTCCTAATGTAAGGAGCTTATTCTCAATATTGCTTAGAATTATCTGTTTTTGGTTCAATAGGGCTAACTCAGTCGAGCACCCTTCCCGAAACCCGTATTGACGGGGATTAAGAATACGGCGTTTCTCGCAGAAACTGTAGAGTCTTGTGGATTATTTTTTTTTATAATCCCTTTGAAAATATTGGTAAAATAGAAACCAGTGTATAGTTGCCGAAGTCAGTTTTATATCCCGCTTTATAAATTACTGAAACATTGGCCTCTTGCGTGGAAATGGCCCGGTTTGAAGGGACACGTTAAATATATGAGTTAGAATAGACGCAATAGACTCTAACATATTTAACCGGCTTTATTTGAAGGGTCGTGTATATCACAACTTCTACATATCTTAAGGCTTCAGCTGTGTGAACAATATGCACTAAATCCACAAAATAGTCATTGAACGCATTTGCAAGAGCTTTACCATTTTTAATTTCGCTTACAATTTTAAGTTCAGTGATTTGTTCAAATACATGGCCAGCTGTGTGAACAATATGCACTAAATCCACAAAATAGTCATTGAACGCATTTGCAAGAGCTTTACCATTTTTAATTTCGCTTACAATTTTAAGTTCAGTGATTTGTTCAAATACATGGCCAGCTGTGTGAACAATATGCACTAAATCCACAAAATAGTCATTGAACGCATTTGCAAGAGCTTTACCATTTTTAATTTCGCTTACAATTTTAAGTTCAGTGATTTGTTCAAATACATGGCCAGCTGTGTGAACAATATGCACTAAATCCACAAAATAGTCATTGAACGCATTTGCAAGAGCTTTACCATTTTTAATTTCGCTTACAATTTTAAGTTCAGTGATTTGTTCAAATACATGGCCAGCTGTGTGAACAATATGCACTAAATCCACAAAATAGTCATTGAACGCATTTGCAAGAGCTTTACCATTTTTAATTTCGCTTACAATTTTAAGTTCAGTGATTTGTTCAAATACATGGCCAGCTGTGTGAACAATATGCACTAAATCCACAAAATAGTCATTGAACGCATTTGCAAGAGCTTTACCATTTTTAATTTCGCTTACAATTTTAAGTTCAGTGATTTGTTCAAATACATGGCCAGCTGTGTGAACAATATGCACTAAATCCACAAAATAGTCATTGAACGCATTTGCAAGAGCTTTACCATTTTTAATTTCGCTTACAATTTTAAGTTCAGTGATTTGTTCAAATACATGGCCAGCTGTGTGAACAATATGCACTAAATCCACAAAATAGTCATTGAACGCATTTGCAAGAGCTTTACCATTTTTAATTTCGCTTACAATTTTAAGTTCAGTGATTTGTTCAAATACATGGCCAGCTGTGTGAACAATATGCACTAAATCCACAAAATAGTCATTGAACGCATTTGCAAGAGCTTTACCATTTTTAATTTCGCTTACAATTTTAAGTTCAGTGATTTGTTCGAATACATGGCCAGCTGTGTGAACAATATGCACTAAATCCACAAAATAGTCATTGAACGCATTTGCAAGAGCTTTACCATTTTTAATTTCGCTTACAATTTTAAGTTCAGTGATTTGTTCAAATACATGGCCAGCTGTGTGAACAATATGCACTAAATCCACAAAATAGTCATTGAACGCATTTGCAAGAGCTTTACCATTTTTAATTTCGCTTACAATTTTAAGTTCAGTGATTTGTTCAAATACATGGCCAGCTGTGTGAACAATATGCACTAAATCCACAAAATAGTCATTGAACGCATTTGCAAGAGCTTTACCATTTTTAATTTCGCTTACAATTTTAAGTACAGTGATTTGTTCAAATACATGGCCTTCGTGCAGTACAGGGTTTAACTTTTTCCACAAAACATCCGCTCTGTTTTCATTTTGAAACAGAGTCCTAATATGTTCGTTTGGCCCGTCGTAGTGCACTTGTTATATTATTTCTTTTTATTTAAAACTGGATAAAGCAGACATATCTTTAGTACGTATAAACCTGTTATAAATTGCATCTTTTTCTTCATCATTTTTAGTATATCGGGTGTAACCCATGGTTGTCTGCACTTTGTAATAACGTTATTTGTTTTGTATTGAAAACCTGATTATAAATATTGAAAAACGTTTCAAGAAGACTCTGGTATGCCTGGTCAGCCGATACCTTAGACAGAACCGCGCTCCAGTATGGAATGTTGATTTGTTCTTGAAAACTTTAGAGGCTTTTTTTTATGAGGCTTTTTATTATGTTAATTTTTTTAGATATGTAAGCATAAACATAGGGAGGTGATCGCGTATTGTAGCTTCAAACACACCAGCATAAACATGTGGCCCGGGTGCATTTGTTAAAAACAGATCTAATAAAGTTTCATTCATGCATTGAAGCGTGTTGGTTGACAGGTAGCACCTACGTAACCATGCGACTGACAGTGTCAAAGCTTCCGACTGTTGCGGCGATGACACAAGCACGTTCAGACTACCCCCCCCCCCCACCAAAAAAAATAAAAACAAACAAACAAAATAATCCAAAACACTTCAGGTTGTTTTTGCGTTTTGTTTTCTGATGCCGAGTGCCAACCGGCAATCAACGTGGTTTTGTAATTCTGCGTCTCAGAAACATAGCAGCAACATCGCGATGGCAGTGTTGTGCGTTGTAAATGAAGACTAGAATTGTCGCCGATGTGACCGTGTGTTCCTGTATCAGTGGTGTAACGGCAAGATGAGGTGACGTAAACTGTCGGGCATTGATGCCGCTGGTCAGGTCGTGATCGGAGGGGGTGGGGTGTCGCAGGTTGACATTCTGCTTTACATTAAGACCGCTTGAGGGATTACGCTGCAATCGAGCAACACGCGGATGGAGGCATGCGGTTTAGAGAACTTCATTTTAGCGAACGCCGTTTTACCGACCCCAGTTTATCGAATCTCTTTATAGAGAAACCCAGTGAGAAGATGGCGATGAGCTTCCTTTTAGCGAAATCGGCCGCCGCGAAGCGGAGTGTAAGAATGGGTCAGGTGAGTTAACATTTTTGTAATGAGCCGCCATTCTCTAAAACGTGTTTAGATGAAATGGCGTTCGATCAACCGCAGTAAACCCCCTGCTGATAGTCATGCTGGAACGTTGGTCTGAACCGTAGCTCCTATCATACCGTGGCCAATGTGACTGTCGTCTGCGACGTCCTGTTGTCCCCTCCCCGAGAGAAATTCCGCTCCGGGGGAAGGACTGAACAGTATGAAAATAGGACAGTACGTATATTTACAGTTTGAAATTTTAGCATTAAGAAAAGATGGTAGGTAAAATCAACCTCCCCCCCCCCAAAAAACAAAAAAAACAACCTTATTTTGTTGTTTCAATATATACTACGGTTCCTGGAGAAACTGCCCTCCAAGTGGCGCGCTAAGACGAGCGCTTGGAGTTTTCGAGCTCACCACGGCGTAGCTCCGTGCACTTAACACCTGCCACAAGTCGCGCGGCTTTCACTGCATTCATGTTTATAGAAAAGCGATTTCTCTGCCGGTGAAGCATCGCTTCCAGCTGAGTGAATATCCGCTCAACAGAGATTAATTCAAGACTATTCAATTGCAGCCGTACGCGAACAGCACAAATAAAAAACAAACACTAAGATCGAAAAAAAAACACAAAAAAACTGGCTACGACGTGCTGTGCGGGAAAGCAAACGCATGGCTTTAAACCACAGTAAAGCGGCTTGTTTTATTGACCTTCAAATAATTACGGCATTAGCTTTTACTTTTGTAGAGAACCTTTGGCTTTGCCTCTAAGTGTTCGGTGCCGAAGCCCGCATTTTCCGCCGGTGTGAACACTTGTTGAGTCCTCCATAGTCTCCAGTGCCGAAGCCGACATTCCCCGCTAGTCTGTGACCCTTCGAATCCCGCCACGTAAACGAGGACGGCATGCCCCACTTGCCTACCGGCGAACATCCGTTGATGTTCGCGTTACAGTACCGAGCCGGAATTTATCGCCAGACAGGCGCCGTGGCGCTCGACGTTGGCCTTATATGGGCATAAGATTCTCGGTGGGAGCGACAGGGGGCGGGAGAGAGATGAGTCGGGCTGGCTATGTAAGGAGATTGCAGCATGAGGAGCAGCTGGCCGGTTGTCATTCGAGAGTCCTCATTTGAGAGTCTTGATTTTACGGTCTTCAGTTAGGAGTCTTTGAGGGACAGTCTTCATGGGGTCTTTATCGGGAGGCTTCATCGGAGGTCTTGAGTAGAAAGAGTCTCGACTCATAGATAGTCTTTAATAGAGGGTTTAGATTCATGGAGGGAGCCGTTCAGCTGCAGCATTCACCGGAGGAGAACGGGACTCGGGGCGACGGAATGTGAGTTAATAAACTCTTTAATTGCACTTGCTGTGTTGTGCGATTTCCTTGGGAACAACTGGAGCGTGGCTGGATCGAATCGGGCGTAGTATAAGGTGGAAGATCCTACATTTTTTTATTAAAAGATTCACCTCCTGAGCTGTTCAAAATACTCTCAGCATAACATTACTGGAAACAAAAATCATAATGCTGGGAATATTATTTATTGCTTTGGTGATGACCTAGAAAATCCGTACCTTCAAAACGACGAGTATAAAAGGCGGAAACGCAGAGCTCGGTAGTAGTAATCGGGTTAGTGTGGTATTTTATTGATGTTTGCATGTGCCGTGTATTTATGCACGCTCGTTGTATATGTTGAGCTGATGCTTGCGGTACGCGCAATGTATCTACATGTGTGTATAATAAAGGTGCCCGAGGCGCAATGGTGGCGTGAGCAAATAAATATATTTTTTTGTAGAACTTGTTAGGCTAGTTGGTGAACGTTATAAAGCATGGGGTAAGACGAAACCAAAAATGGATACAAGGAAGAAGAAACACGCACAGGAGCATGTGTGTGTCTTCTTCCTTGTGACCGTCGTTTTTTTTGCGCCTTATACAGTGCTTTATAAATATATTTTTGTAGCACATGAATTGAACGGTACCTAGCGCTACCTAGCCTAGCTACTTGCAATTACTCTGCTTGGCGCTGCCATCTGATGTTGAGAGATTTAACCTGTTTTTTACGGTTTGCAATATTTTCTGGTTACCGTGCAACAATGAGTCAAGTAGGATTCCTCGAATTTGCTCTTTTGAGAGCGCGTTTTGGTTTAGCGAATGGTTCACCATTCCTCCGTGATGTGCGGTTGACGAAGGAATTATGACTCGAGGAATAGCAAAGGTAAGACGTAAAGTGCGCGAAGTAACTGGGTATCGGTTGTCTCCGTTTAATATCGCAGTGCTGATGACGAGAAGACTGAGTAACTGCTTTCGAAACACAAGTTTTTCACCTGCGGGTGAAGCTGGCTTTGGAAGTAAATACAGTTCGCGGAAAGCTCGTGTTACACATTTATTTTCAACTCCTCTCGCCCCGTATAATAGACGTAGCGTCCTCGTTAAGCCTTCTTGAGCTCGATTCTATCGATCCGGGACCGCCATAATGAGATGCAGACGGCGGAGGAACATTGCTCCCCAGTTTTCAGGGACGAAAGTGTCTCCCTTTTTGCAGGAACATATGTGTCAAGACCGTTCATCCTTTTAGGGATGACTATTTAACCTTTTTTTTTTTTAAGAGTGTGCGGGAAAAAGATGCTGTGTACCAAGTAAGGTTATTGAAGAATTCGAGTTTCACCTAGAAAATTTTCAGAACGGCGACACTGTTTCACCTAATGTGCGAGCGAAACCGAAGCTACGAGCGCGAGCATGTTGCCCTGAACTGCAGTGGTACCTGAGTGATGCTTGCTCAAACCAAGATTAATATTGTTGAACGGCTCCTTTAAAAGGGCCATCAATATTGGGTTGGAATGTTTCTCACTTTACACGAGCATACTGGAATTATGCAGATATACTCGCACCCAACCAACTGGCCAAGACGCGTCTTTGTCGCGGTGTAATAGACCCTTTTTAGACGTAGGCGCCATCTGCCGTACTCGGAGACAACCTTCCTTGGAATTTTCGAGGAGAGGAGGGGAGAGCGTGCCCAGCTTTAATCAGCGCTCAAAAGGGGAGAGGGCACGCGTGCCTGTACATTTGGCTGCATTGTCAAGAAAAACTGTCCCCGAGTATATAGCTGCTGCGCCAATAGGATTCTTGCACCTGACGTCACTTCCGGTTAGCCTCGACATCGAACCCAACATCGTCTGCCATCAGTGCCTTGACGCCATGTTGGAGGCATTGGGCGCGTTCAGTAGCGGCTCGCTCAGCTCCGAAGGGAGGAACTCGTGTCGGAGCTCTCGGAGTGGCTACTGAACTGCAAAAAAGCACGGCTCTTCAGTTGCTCCTACCCAGTTTCCGCTTCGTCCCCTGTTGCAGACAGTCTCCGAATAAAATTCGGCAGAGACACTTAAGACTGCTTCCGTGTAGGAATGCGAAAGCATTCGT
Source organism: Ixodes persulcatus (assembly GCA_013358835.2). Taxonomy (NCBI): domain Eukaryota; kingdom Metazoa; phylum Arthropoda; class Arachnida; order Ixodida; family Ixodidae; genus Ixodes; species Ixodes persulcatus. Next base: position 458,061 of record JABSTQ010010779.1, read on the forward strand.
ACACGCAGCACATTCCTACAAGCAGCGCGCCACGTCCTCCTTTTTCCCAGGGCGCTCCGGCGGCGACATCAGGCTCCCCCAGTGCGCAGGCGCGGAGAACCCCGCCGCCTTCACGACGGCTTCCGTGACGAAGCATCAGCGTTGCTGTGCTTTTCTTTGCGTTTTATTTCAGAGGCGCGTCCGCTTTGACCTTGAGCGCCCCCGCAGGCTTCCCTGACCAAGCATCTGCGTTGCTGTGCTTTTCTTCGTGTTGTATTTCTGAGGCGCGTCCGCTTTGACCTTGAGCGCCCCCGCAGGCTTCCCTGACCAAGCATCTGCGTTGCTGTGCTTTTCTTCGTGTTGTATTTCTGAGGCGCGTCCGCTTTGACCTTGAGTGCCCCCGCAGGCTTCCCTGACCAAGCATCTGCGTTGCTGTGCTTTTCTTCGTGTTGTATTTCTGAGGCGCATATGCTTCACCATCTTTCAGGCACAACGCCGCCGCTTTTTCGCGTAATGGGACAAGTAAGGCTTTCGCCTTAAAATGGAAGCAGACGACGCCGAGCACGATCGCTTTTATTTGACGCCGGTGTCTAGACAAGGTCGTTAGAGAAAAAGCGAGTGACTGTATACCATCAGCGCTGCTGTTCGAAGCGATCCAACGCGATTGAGCCCTTCGCAGGGCGGTGCAAAGGCTGCTACTGTATTAAAACTGACAAAAACGTCGTCAACACACGCAAAATATGGAGCTCGGCGAATCTACGCCGCCGTTTATGATACTTTTATACGGCGATACGTTTGCTCTTAACTTTTTTACGAACTCCCTATAAAATGTATTTATATACACACTGGGAGTCAGCCGCGCTTGGCGATCAAGGTTTCGTCGGCCGAAGCGAGCTTGAGCCAACGTCTCATACTCGCATACACCCAGGCACGAACATTAATCAGGATCATGTTCTGCGTGAGTGTCGAACCGTGCACCAAAGTCACGTTCATACCCGGCCATGTTCTGCTCAGCACGGACAGGAATATCGTCCATAATTGACGAGTTTCCGTGCAACGGCGATTAAAACACGGCGACAGATGAACGTTTACGTGATTTATTAGCGTATCCAAAACAAAACGAAATACGCTCCAAGGCATATTCCGAAAGGAGCCTCAGCTGGAAGCGAAATTCGAACGCGTTATTTGTCTTACCCTGAGCACTTGTCATTGATAAAAAAGCGAGCAAACCGCTGACCCATGCCGCAACTGACGCAGCTTCTCCCGACATTTTCTTTTTCTTTCAGCACCGGAACGTCTTCAGTGATCCGGAAATACATCATACTGCGCTCTTTTCACTCCTCGCGCATCATCTCAGGACTCAATGTACGAATGCGCGACTCTTTTACTCCGGAGTGTCCTGCACCGGAAGTCGCGTTTCGCCGTCTCTAGTGGAAGGAGCGCGAGCTCCTTGACTCCCGGAGCCGCTACTGAACGCACCCATTGGAAGCGACAGTAGTGGTACTCTTTGTGGCTAAGGAAATAAAAACATCGCTCCAAATGGCGTTTGCCTCGCTCGCATTTGGCGATGAAACAAATTGGTGGCAAGCAGTCGATGGAACACAGGTCAGAATAAGCGTGACTCGTGTTTAACATCCTCGGACGGCACTTGAACGCCACGCCAGAGTGCCGTCCGACGGCAAAAAATGCGTCGTCTGCTAATCATTTGCGGTGACTGACAAGAACATCAGCGCCGCTACGTATACTTGAAATCATTGGGGGATATTGTGCAGAACGTTTCAGCACTGTAGCCGGTCATTCAACTTTTTGATTGGCTACAAAGATGAAGACTGGAGCTGCCGCATAAGTTTTTTCGTCTGTTTTACTTATCCTAGTCAATTGCAAAGAGGTTCCTCACTTGACACGAAGTGCTGTCCACAAACTCTTAGTTGGTACGAAACTTTTTTGTCGAGATTGTGCCGGCGCATCCGTCGGAGCCATTCATGACGCCGGCGAACCGATTGCTCGAACGTCGCCTTGTCCCGATTCCTAATGACTGTGAGAATTCTAGAACATAGAAAACTGCTGGGCAGTTGTGTTGCACGTGAACAATTCTGATATCTCGCTACTTGGGTGATACGTGCTAGGCTGGTTCGGCGTGTTCGGTCCTGACTGTTCTGCGTGGGTCTTCATCGTCGTGTGTCTCTAATTCGATGTTGCTTCTTGTGGTCGCGTCTTCGCGGATTGGTTGTGATCGTTTAGCAGCCTGCCTGGCCAGTTGAGCTAGTCGTCTTCGTTCAGCCCTACCCTTCTGAAATTGGCGCGTATGCTCTCGGCGCACTTCATTAGTTAGTTTAACTATTAACTTAAAGTGTGGCATGTATACACTTAATAGCACTTCCTAAAATAAAAATGCCGATGACAATCGTGGTTAAAAACAAAGAATAAGCCAATTAGCGTTGAGCTTGGTGTGACGCCCTACCTAACGTCATATCTGGCTCAGCCAATCAGCATCGGGATATTCGGCAGCTTCACAAAGTTCTAGAACCCCCCCCCCCCCCCCCCCTCCCGTAGCAAAGAACGTTTCAAGTTAAAAACCAATACTGCTGGCCGCAGCTCCATTTAGTTGCGAGTTTTACGGCTGGAACAATTACATTGCAACTGCCAATTTCGAACGTAGAGTGTGTGGGAAAACTACAGCGCGAACACGGCCCCAAAGCACACAAAACATATAGCATAACAGCGACGAATGGCTCCAACGTGGATTCCAGTGGGTTCCGCCGAGATTTCTGAACCGGAAGTAGCGTTGCATCATAGCCTCGTGCCGAGTCCGCCATTGTTTAGGCAAATACTCTGAGCATACATTGGACACGAGGGTTGCGTCCGCTTTCGGCGAGGACTCGGCTCGGCTCGTACTGAAAACGAGTGCTGCGTCAGCGTTCGGCGAGTACTCGGATCCAATCACGTGCTTCGTCCTCAAGCATGAATGGAGGCTAATTGCTAACGTCTCTGTACCCTTTATAACGGGCGGTAGCTTGTGCCACCTAGCCTAGAAAGTAGGAACCAAAAGTATGATCCCTCCGCTCGCCACCCTAAGTCAATTTGCTTCCCCTCTGCACTGTTGTAACTATCGCCAGGCGGTGGTGGGAAATCGCCAGAATAACGTTTAGGGGATCGTGTAAAAAAAAAAAAAGTCTATCATCATTTCCCGCCTTTTCTCTCCGGCGAGGGAGTCGCCAATTTTCCTCTGGTCAAACCTTGTCCGCGTTACCCCAGCACCGGACTTACTGGAGGACAGGGTTGAGACTTGGGGCCCGAGTCACGCGGGAGGGAGTTCCAATGTTCCTCTGTCCCGCCTGTCCCCAGCTGTGCTAGTTAAAATAGCGGCCGCCAATGTTGCTCGATGAGATTTTGAAAAGGGTAGAATTTATTTCGAGAATAAAAGCGATTTTGTTTTTTCAGACTCTTCTCTGCAATTTATGACGTAGTGACGTAGATCGCAGAGTTGACGTAATCTCATGGTGACGTTCAAGCGCTCCCATTGCTTTTTTTCAGTTCAGTGCTCAACTAACGAGCTGTTTTCCTTTTATACTACACTTGTTTTTGCAACGTCCATAATAAACGTTTTGAACTGGTGAAATTGAAAGTGGTATATAATGTACCTTTAAAAACAAGAAATTTGTGTACATGATTATCTTTAGAAGTACTGGACGTTGGGAACATAACGAGTAAAGTAATCAATTCGAGTTTAAGAAAATGATCAGTATCGCTCATCCCTTTCATTAAGAGCTCAGCAAGTTGTAATTTTTATTTGTTGCGTTTTTCAAGTAAGGTGCGCAGGCTTGATACGGTTACGTGGTGTAATGTGTAAATAATGGGTAGGGCGAAGCTTTTGATAAGGAAAAGACTGCCAAAAGAACTATTTAAATGGTTTAATGCTACGTTTCGAGCGGGTACCGCTTTATCAAATGGTATTAAAAACGTACTAGGGAAACGAAACAGAAAAAAAGGGGAGACAGATTTATAGTAGGTGCGCGTCACTGCGCATTTGCAAGACCTATCTCCTCTTCTTTCCGAGAAAAAAACCCGCTCCGTTTGATTTAGGTGAGCATACAATAAAATCTGGAAAAAAAACATAAAACGATGTCTGAAATAGGTTTTACGCGTAAATCACCTTTAAAGACGCTACACACAACGCTCTGTCCACAACGAAAATACCGCACTAACCACCTTACAAAAGCCACATAAATTTTGAGAAGCCACCGTTTATGTACTTTACGCACGCTACGAGTATGCGGCTTGGGAGGTTTGGTGGCGGCCCAGCGTGCTCTGTCTGCGATAATCCACGCGTCAGAAACTAAGCGCCCGGTCAAACGATTCCAATAACCTTGGAAGGGGCTAAATTCCTTCCGCAAACGAAACAATCCTACAAGAAGCATTGGGACAAAGAATGGGAATTTATGAATGTGCCGGGCGCTTTTTCGAAACCGCCGGAATTCGTTCGCAAAGAAGGAGCGCTTTCCGAATGTCAGTCGACAGCCGAAGTGCGGTTATCGGGGAGCGCAGGAGTCCTCTTGCTTTGCATTCTTCCGGAGGAAGCCATGCGGAATGCACCCCCGTGAGAAATGGATTTTGGACGCAACTCTCTCAGTGCCCCGCTTTTGGGATTTCCAGGTTTTTCTTTCTTTTTGTTTTGTGCGCTTGAAAAAAAAAAGAAAAAAAGAGGAGGATTTACCGGCGAAGATATTAGAGCTGCCGAAGCTCTTTTCGAATCGAGAAATCCTGGAAACGTGTGGCAGTCTGTGTCGATATTACGCTGGGTGGTGCGAGTGTATGTTTGCTCGTCGTGAATTTTAGCTATAACGGCACTTTCGTCGGAAAAGTTCATTCTCTGAGGGCCGAGCAACAAAAACGCGATTGAAAACATCAATGACTTCTCGGGTTTAAGAAAAAAGAATGTAGACATACACGCACAACGAAAGGTGTAACCATTATATGGCAGACACGCGTATAGACGTCTTTAGAAGCCATAAAGCCAGTTGCTGAGCCAAACACGTTCGATAAATTAAAAAAAAAAAATCCAGTTTTTTACATTTTACGCATTTATTGGGCTGTGCCCGGGTCGCATCTAGGGGCTGCGAAGATTGGTTTTGAATCGAATAGATACGCATAACTCAGAGTTGCCAGTGCCTAGAAAAACCACGTCATACCGACTGACACAGCACCGTTTGATTCGAAGCGACATTCACACACGCCTACTCGGGTCCCATCCTCGTCGCCACTGTTAACATGACGATGAATGGATGCACGAAAAATAGCTATACCTTTTAGTATAACGGGTGGTAGCTTGCGCCGCCTAGCCTGAAAATATTACAACCCCTTTTTTTTTCCGATCGCCGCAACGGGTGGCCAACAACGAACAAAGGTTGATTCTAGGCATATCCTTTTGCAGGCAGCGGAGGGGAATGGGGAAGTCAGAGACGGCGGGCACGGCACCGCACTTGGGTTACGTCACCGAATGGTCACAGTGGCTGTGTGTCTTCCCTCTTCCTAGTCAATCACTGCGATTTACGGGGCGAGCTGGGCGAATGACGTGGACGAAACATAGTTTTCATCCGAAGTAGTGGATGTGAACATGACGCTTCACATGGTTACATGATGCTCGCTGTAGCATCTCGGTCTTTATGTTTTCGTTGAAAGTGCTTTTCGGCCTCGTCGTTCGCCGAGACCCTCCATCCGTAGGTCGCAGTGATTGGCTCTCCGAGTTCTCGGCGGGAAATTAGACGCACGTGTGCACGAGCAGGCTAGCGAGTGTCTTGCTGGTGAGCAAGATTGAATAAATGAAACAGTGCGCTCTCAAGGCTGGACGACATGCGCAAAAAGTCAACTGAAGATCACACGAAATTCGCAACTTAAAAAAATAGTACTAAAAGAAAAAAAAAAAAGAATTACGTTTTGGCATTTATTGTTGGGAAATCGCAAATATTCTTTTAGCCTATATTTTTTCGGAAATAGCCTGACGATATTTTAGCATGTTCCGAATTTCGTGCGATTTTTCGTTTGGTTTCTTCGCATGTCTGTTCCAACATTTATTGGAATTAAATGGAGATAACGAAGGTTATCGCTCGTCACCGCTATGAGTTAATCAGTTTGCGTCTCACTACTCGAGAAAGAATACATAATTCTTTTAAACCCGATACAAAAAGGAAGAGTTCATTTAAACCTGCATGTTTTCATAAAAATAAGCAAAACACAAAACACACACACAAAAAAAAAAAACTAATTCGGGCTGTTTTTGCGGAGCTTCGGAGCAGACAACGTCTGACTGATTAATAGCGAATTAGCTCGAGCGAAGCAACGTCGAGCGATGAGAGGCGGCAGCTCAATTTCACGACCCCCCCCCCCCCCCCCCCCCCCCTTTTTTTGAATTGCGAGACGGGGCAGCTCTCACAAGCGTCGCGCCCTTGTTGGGTAGAGCTCTCGATGCGGATGGAAATAAAGTCGAGCAGTCGGGAAGAGGGATGTGCTTTGTCCTAACCAATTTGTGCCACGCAGCTCGCGTTTTAGTATTCTTTCAGCAACACCAGCTCGCTTTTGCCCGTAAAGGATGCTTCTCCCGAGAGAGAGTCCTTGTGAGGAAAAGCCAACTCGTGTCAGACTTGGCCCAGTCGTGCGTTCTGTTGGCAAGTTCAAAAACGAAACATATTTTTTTTTTGTTTCGGAATGAATTTACGGTTTTTTGTTGTCTTTTATAAACGCAATAATATATCAGAGGTAGGCATAGTACGGTCTAAAATAACGGAGAATATTTAAGCTTGAACCGTCTAAGGTTTGTGGGTTTAGGCTGAGCAGTTTATATAGAGTCGCGAAGGAGCGCAGTTGCATAAAGCATCTCAGCATAACAGGTCTGTACGCCAGCCTCTGACTATACCGGTGGATACCCAGGATACGGAAGTGGCGCTCCTTTTGGTTTTCCGAACGTTCCTTTCTTTTTTATAATCGCCCCTATCTGATACAGACAGGAGCCTGTCTTTTTTCGTTTCAAGGAGAACCAGACGGTGCGGCGAACCCCTTCTCCCTCTACTCCACCAGCATTACTCTTATTCAGAGCGGATTCATTTTCTCTCGTTTCATTCCTTTTGAGAGTGGACTCGCGTCGTCCATTCATATTATATGCGCGTGAACTTTCACGAATATTGTGCCGCGGAGGAGCGGCGCAGGAGAGCGAGCAAGTTGATTGATTTCGTGCCGCCCGTTTACTTTTTTTTTTGGATGCGTACCGACCTAATTCAACGATTCCTTAAGAGTTTTAGCTTGATGGTTTTCACTTTCCGAGCCTGGCCAACGGGGGTGGGCAGCTGGCTACGCTGAAACTCAGAGCGCATGTGCAGTGGCGGTTGTGCCGCTCCGTAGAGTGGAGCACGCGAAAGCGGTGTACAAAACCTCGCCTCCGCATACAAGCTACGCGACGCTGCCAAAGTGTGCACCGTATTTCTATCGCTCGGCTTCTCCGGGGATGAAAAGATGGATGCAGCCATTCGAGCGAGCGGGGCTAGACACCCTAAATCGTGTCGTATATTTTCGCGCAGCCGTACGTGCTCGCACCTTTGGCGGTTCTTTCTCCCGAACTCGCGTGTTCACCAAGTCACGCGCTGGCGGCGTTCGACCTAACGCACACACCGCCTCGCAGCAGACGAAACCGGGCAGCGAGACTTGCCTGAGCACGTGCTCCGAAACGGTCCGGGCTCCAAGGTAGCCAGCCCGTGGCGCCGCTGAGCGGTGGCGGCCGCCCGCAACGTGCGCTCCGTGGCGTGGCCGTCGGAGCTCGGGATTTTTCTCCGCGGTCAGACAGCCCCCGCTCGCGGTTCGGGACGGCTGCTAGGCGAGCTGGCCCGACTCTCGGCTCCCGTGCGAGCAACGTGCGCACCGGTACGGCGACGGAGAGCGAGCGGCAGCCGGCCCACAGACGCCTTCCCCCCGAGCCGAGGAGATGCACGCGGAGAGGACCGAGGCCCGTCGCTGACGCGTCTTCAGGTGAGCCGGCGTCCGGGCGAGTCCGCTCACCTCAGCGACGGTTGAGCTGAGCGAGCTTCGCGTCCGACAGTCCACCTTATGCACTCCGCCCGCCGTGTATCTCGAGTCGGTCGGGGTTGCGTCGCCGACTCGGACGAGGAACGAGCGAGGAACGGAATTGTCCCGCAGCGCGCGGTTTCAGCGAGACCCGCTGCACCCGCTCGGTTTTTGCGGCATGCTTTGAAGAACCGGCGTGAACTGGACGAGCGTCTAGTTTGGCGGCACTCTGGAGTTCCTGGAATCCGCGGGATGTAGGGCATTTATCAACGTTTCCGTGCGTCGCCGCCACAAGCGGATGTCACGGTACGCTGTGTGCGAGAGTTTCTGGTGCAATTCGCGTAGCGGGCTGATGAGTTGCTTAGATAACGTTTAATTACTGAGAGAATAACGAGAGATCAGCTCCGAAAAATGTAATTTTTCTTTCTCTCTTCTTCTTTCTTGCGTACGCACAGAATATAAACTTGTTCTTTGCGATCGTTATTATGACGTCACGGTAATCAGAGGTTTAACACTACGTGTTAATATCACCGCGTCAGAGTTTAATAGGAAACGAAGCAGAACAAATAACTTAGCAGGGATGATGCTACGTTTCTTACACATTTAAGATGAAAAACTGACTGATACCTAATACCAAAAAATAACTTAGTAAGCTTATATCTTTCATTTCGAAAACACGAGGCAAGAAGACGCTGCCTGACTTGTTTAAAACAAATTGGTGCTTGAACTGAACTCTTGAACATTTTTTTTTTTGTGGTAAAGTTGCGAGTTTTGTCTAAAATCAAAATGATAAGGCGGATCGTCCACCCTTTCGGCTTTCTGACTTTGCAGTGGCAGCATTTTCTCTTTTACGTCCTGCGTGCTGACACCCCTGCCAAGATTTCGCTTAAAGCCACTCAGGCACGCACATAGACATACACACTACAACTCTCCATTGTACTAGCAGCCAGTTAGAGAAATACACGGGGCTGTCTTCGTGCGGTGCTTCGCCCCAGACCACGTCGAAATGCGCATTGCTTGTCTTCGACGAAGGCTATATTCCACCGATTAATCCTACAGCGGGGAACTAAGTACAACCAGGGATAAAAGGAAAACGACATCATGGATTGAGACAGGACAAAACATGTTTGAAACGATGTTTTGTCCTGTCCTGGTCCTTCGTGTCGCTTTCCTTTCATCCCTTCCCAGCAGGCCCCAATTCGTCAAGTACGACCTTCTGTGGGTGTTTCTCCACACCGCCTCCTGTCATAGATAGAGGAGCCTGCCCTGTTCCTCTCTCCCTAGCCAAGCGACGAAACGCACGTATGGCACATCTAGCAGGCTCATAGTCAGCAGGTGGCCGCTTCCCTCTTCAGTGGGACTAGTGCAGGGCAACGCACGCGGCTTCCACGCGGAGGAACCGGGTACCAACTGGACTATTGGCAGCTGGAGTCCGATTTTGTTTTCTCTTGCGAGGTTTTAGGGAGTTTGCGGCACACTCTTCGAGCTTCTCGTTCCGCGACCAGCGCATGCGCACGATCAAGAGGCGCGACAGAATAGTGGAGGAAGCCAATTCGTTTTGACTGATCGATGAGAAATTTCCCGGGGGAGAGGGCTTCTCAAACGAATGTTTTCACGTTTAATAATGCTGGTCATTAAATGAGTTACTCAGTTGGTACTTATAGGGCTTCCAGGAGGCAAACCAAGTTCAAAGAGCCACCCACGGAAAATTGTCGATTTCAAAGTTTATTGGCGAGACATGGCTGGCGTGCACTGTGAAACGATAATCGCGGCATCCTTCATTTTCCGGTACACCACTCGGTAACGACTGCGCTCTACGGAGGTTCCTTGTCGAACGCCGAAATTATGTTTCGAACTCTAGGCCTGACACCAAGCAAGGTGAAACGTCGTGCTCAGTCTCAGGTCGCCGACTTTCTTTGGACGTTTTACGGCAGCAGCCGAGTGCTCTGCTGGAAAGTAAACCTTTTTTATTATATTTTGCTGAGAAGTGCGATTTCGGACAGTTGAGAGCGTGAAATATCGCAAAGAAAGGCGGTGGTTCTTCGCATGCATCGGTGCAGCCGTTGGCTATGGGCCGCGGTTCGCTGTTCACGCGCAGATTCAACATATCCTCGAACTCGGACACAAACCAACTCTTCGCGGTCGCGTGTCGAGTCATGCCCGACGGTGTATCGCAGGGTGTGTTGAACGCAGTGGAAGGCCGACGAGCGGTCTTTCGTACAATGAGTGAGGAGAGTCAGTAGTTGCGGTAAAGACAAACACCCGGGAAGAATCAAGAGCGGATACCGCTGGACCTTATAGTACGCTCTGCTGAGTGATGCAGTGTAGTGTAACCTTGTGCGTTCTATGTAATTAGCAGACTCGAATAAATTTGTTTTCAATTAATTACACTTATAACTACACTGCTCGAAAATGATTTCAGATTGCTAGCTTACATTATGTTATTCATTACCATTATACAGGGTGTCCCCTAAGAATATTTAGTTTTTTTGTATTTATTGCAAATGTACGCGACGCTCATTCTTTGCCTGCCCAAATATAGCGCTTGTGGTACGAACCTGATGCCAAGCTTTGAGAACTAACCAGTGTCTTATTATAAGGTATAAGTGAATAAAAAAAAAAAAATCAATGGGAAAAGGGCAGCCAACGGAGTCCTTGAAATCATGGAGCTGAATGGCGCCACTTACCGAGAATGGGCCACATTTTCCCATTGAAATATTCAGAAAATCACTTAAAACTCTCGAATAAGAGCAGTTAGTTTTTAAACCTTAGAATCTGGGAGAGCTAGCTTTATGCTGGGGAAGGGAATGAGGGTTCGGCGAAGCGTCTTTTAAATTTGCGGTTAAAAAAAAAAAAGGGGGGGGGGGGGTGCTGTAGTATACTTTCAAAAACTATATGCAGTTATTTCGGAATTATTTTTTTTTTCTTTTGAGAGCTATCCGACTTCAGTGATGTTGATGGCATAATATTTTCCCGCACTGAGATGCATTTCTGCACTCCTTCTCTGACCGCTGAAACTTTATTACTCGGCATTTTACACTCATCGCGGTTTGCGCCTTTGTTTTACCTACTGCATTAATGACATAACATGGGAGCTGAGTTTTGAGTATGATGCGGGTCATATATGGTTCACTATTTTGCAGCACCACCAAGACTGTTAGTGTCCCTTTTATCGCGGCAGTTCAAAGCAACAGTGATCTACGCGTAGTAGGAGGCACGTAATAACTCTATATGATGCCCAAACTCTAGATTATGCTTGAAATGGCCAACCGAAAACAGGATAGCATATTCCGTAGATATTCTTTTCCCGTCGAACCGCTGGGCGGAAGGTGCACGCACCCGGTTGAGAAGAGGCGCTTCCGTCACACGGATTGTAATTGGGAGGTCGACCAGGTGGGCAAGGAGGCTGGGAGTGGCTATCGCTGCAGCTCAACATTTATCAACGCTTTCATCAGACGAAAGGAAGACGGGCGGTGAAGCCCACCGACCCCTCAGGCGGCAGGAAAAACTTTTGGTTCCGGTCAGATGCTACGTTACGTCGACGTTATTTCTCAGTTATCTATTGAGTTGAGGAGGAAACCTAACGAGAAAGAAGTTGAAAATCGTTTCATGGTCGCTTTTCTAATGTTTATTTTTTTATTAGGTAGAGGTTAACTGTTCACATTTCAAATGATCTGTCCTGGAATATTCATGTCGACTATGTCGCGTAAAACGCTAATCAATTATTAGGATACATCAAAAGAAACATTTTTCTTGCCCCTCTTTCATTAAAGCTTCTAATTTATAAAACCTTAATTCGCCCTAAACTTCTGAAACCTGTCACCCTTGCATCTGCCGTAGAATCCATTCAAAACCGCTCCGTCCGTTTTATACTTTCTAACTATCACCGCACAGCTTGCACCACTTTAATACAAGCACCTCTATCCTTGCCCACTCTTTCTCTTCGTCGAAAGATAACCCGTCTATGCTTGTTCCACAAGATTTATCACTCTAACCCCACTCTCCGCCAAGCACTATTTTCTGAACCATTTTACATATCATCACGCAGCGATCATCAATTAAAAGTTGGGATCCCTCATTGCAGCACATCTTGCTTTAATGCCTCTTTTTTGCCTCAAACCTCGATTGACTGGAACCGCCTTTCCGCAGCCATTGTCACAATCACTGACCCAGATAAATTTAAGATTGCCATTACTAACCTGTTACATGATGTTTAGTAGTAAGTTAGTAGTAGTTGTATATTGTTTGCCTTTTCATTGATATTTGTTTTATTTCATGTACAGTGCCATTACTAACCTGTTAAATGATGTTTAGTAGTTATTAGGGGCGAAGCTCCTTAGGGTCTAGCCTTGTCCATCCGTCCGGCGTCCGTGCTCACATCGATTGCCATCCCATCTGTCTTCTTAAAAAAAGAAAAAAAAAATGTTTGCGCAGTCGGCAGGATTCGAACCTGTGCGGGGAAACCCCAATGGATTTCTAGTCCATCGCCTTAACCACTCGGCCACGACTGCGGGACGAGTAGGGGGCTCTGAGATGTGGTAGTTCTCTTTCTGACATGAACCGTTGACTTAAGCGGTGGAGATGCGTTCCCACGGCTTCTAGCGGATCCAAGCTGATCCGCTAGAAGAACCACTGGCTCTGCATTTCACCGACCATAAAGCAGTAATAATGAAGTCGAAACGCAACCCGGAACTCAGCACTACCTATGAGCAATAAAAAAAAAATCAGCACCATCAGCACTACCTATGAACAATAAAATCAGTATCATCAGCACCACCAGAGCTTCGCCCCAATCAACATCATTCACCACGTGGAGATGTTGTGATTTTTTTTGTGTAGTTTTTGCCTTTTCATTGTTATTTGCTTTGTTCTGTAATGCCTTCGGGCCCTGAGAGACATAATAAATGAAATGAAATGAAAATGAAACTGTATATACTAAAACACCGGCTAGGTGGCGCAAGCCACCGCCCGATTTAAAGGATTCAGCCATATGCATTCCTCCATTCATCCATGGATATCACAATTACATTATGTTGATCCCTTTTCTGCAGCCGCGGGTGCAGAAAAGCCAGAAAAGCCGCCGAGTGTTGTGTCAGAGCCAAAGTACTCCGTGGGCGCTATGGCGTTGGAAGTTGCTCAGCTATGCATTCACGGTCGGTGCGCTTGTGCAAGCTTGGCGCTCTCAAAGTCGCACAACTTGTAAGAAAGACAATAAGGCAGACACTCAGTGTAGTTTCGCCTGTCAATGCCTCTACAGAACAAATCCCCAGCGTGACAAAATCATACAAAAGTAGTTGTAATTGTAATTAAAGTGTTTCAATTACCGAGGCTCGAAAGTAATTAAGATATAGCTATACAATTACTTTTAATTGAAAGTAATTAACTAAATTAAATTGAATCGAAGCTTATTGGCATTTTCTGAGGCCAAGTCCGGTATAGAGGTAGACATGAAAAGGCATTTCTGCCTGACTGAGACCTCTAACTTTCGTAGTTTACAGCAGAAGACACAATGTTGACAACAAAAACATGTACGCACAGAAGCAAGAAACCTCTGACCAATTCATGCGTATTGCACATAACCGCATATCTAAGAAAAAAGTTACACATAAAATACGCTAAACAAAACGTAATTGCAGCTGTTTTGCATCTTTAAGCAACGTAGGACCAGACTTGTACACGTTACTGAAGAATAGTAAGGAATTACATTTACAATCACTCGAGGCTAAATTGTAATTTATTACAATTAAATTTACCCTCCCATAAAAGTAAGTGACCGTTACCCCAAAAAGTAATCCGTTACGTTAGTGGCGTTACTTTCAGCATTGCTGTCTTCAATTAAGAAGCAGAGGGAAGAGGGTTATTCAAGTTCTTGTTGTTGCAACCTGTTCCATTTAATGACCTTGAGTATTTAGAGCAACAGCTCACTCTCGAACGTCTCGTCAGACATTTTGCGTTATTTCTTACTGAAGATGTCGACTGCTACGCTGGACACCCTTTGAATTGAGGCACTGGATGGGAGTGGCATATTGTGCCTCACGAATGTTTTATGCTCTGCATTGAGCTTTTTCAGCGAAGCAATGGAAGTACTATATTTACCTCGAAGATAGAGAAAAGCTTCGTCGTTGCAGCCGTTGCCTGATACTCGAGAGTTTTAGTAGATCGTTCCGATACCTCCGATGCCCCCAATAACGATATGATTAATGCGCATGTGCGGCGGCGGAGTATCGGGTATCGTTATCGGAGTCATCGGACCGATCTACTAAAATTCTCCATTGTCGAAATCGCGAAGCTGTAGAAGTCATCATATATCTAACCAAAACTAGAATAATAATTGATTTATGTCCATCTTACTAAACCGGCATATATTGCCAGACAATAGCAACCCATAGTTGTAACAGTAAGGTGATAATTAAATAATAACAAAGGTTTGGCTCGATATTCTTCTTTCTTTGGGTCTGAACAGGTCGAGCCTCAATTGAGACGTTGGTGAATAAAAAAAAAGTTTCTAGTATATAAATATAGGTAATGGAAAAAAAGGACATTTATAACAACAATTAATTAGAACGTTGGCTAAAACAAGGAAATGTAAACGCACGTTTGTCGTGTGTACCTTTCTTGGTGCCGTGTAAAAACGCACGGAGCACTAACCGACTGCAGTTTCCTCCGGTGTTCTCCAGATAAACGCCCGCTGATGCCACGGGCAGCGAAGGGCAGAGTACTAAGTAAGCCGCGCTATGGCCCCACTCATGAATTTCACTCTCCCCTCCAGCCCAGAATAACAAGTCTACGTCAGCCACCATTATGTTTTTTTTTTTTTTTTAAATATCTGCTTGAGATAGGATGCGTCCTGCTGGGGTGAAAACAGGAAGAAGAAGAAAGGATGACTATTACCATTTTCGAAGTGCTAAAAAAAGCTGACTCACAAAAAGGGTGACTGAGATGCAGATAACCTGGCTGGAATTCACAAACAAAGTGGGCCAACCCTAGACGTTGGACTACAAAAAAGTAAGTAGCTTTTAAAACATGGTTAAATAAGGTGAAAGATACAAAAAAAATACATCCGGTTTTCTAAGAGAAGATGATAAGCGTGCAGCAACGAACGAGCATGTTTGTGGTATCACATCTCTTTTAGTTTATTTTAGGGTAGACGGAGCGTTGTCTCGTGTTGTGACATTATGAAAATGGTCGTATTAACTATAACCGAGAAGGACATTGTTAATTCTTGTCTGTTCACTTACCGCCTCGAGCTTCTCGAAGAGGCACACAGTCACTTGGTTTCCTCCTCTCCCCGTCTTCGATCGCAAAGAAAAACAAACGAACTAAAAAACGCGGATAGAACTTGCCCCCCCCCCCCCCCCTTTTTTTTTTGTAGAAATGCCCATTTGGATTTTTCGACATTGTTGTTTGTGTCTAAAAAAACAGATTCAGGGGCTTGGTGTTGCAAAAAAAAAAAAAAAAAAAAAGAAGGCTTTGCGGAACTGAACAGTGCCAAGCCTAACTTTGCGCTGGTCAATTCACGTGACAGTGTCGCTGCGCCCGACTTTATCAAAATAAAAACAACCCTTTCTTTAAAGGGGGGGTCCTGAAAAAAAATGTAATGGATTACAAGGAATTCGTTACGTAAAAGATGTAAGTGAATTACTTTAAAAATTACTCTAGAAAATATGTATTTATTTCGTTACTACATTACTGATGAATGTAAGAGATTACAAGTAATTTCGTTCCTTGTAACGGATTACGTACAAGTCTGCATAGGACACAAGAAATAATTGCGCAATCATTAAAAAAAAGTAAGGCATTTTGAAATTTACGAAAAATATTGACACGTTATTGAGGAACAAAACATTACACTTAACAGTAAGGCACAAAAAAGAATCAGTATTGAGGCACAAAAATACTGTTAAGATACACATAGCACGACACAAAAAAGTACAGAAAAATAAATATTTAAAAATAAAATAAAAAACTAAATGCAGGCACACATTGTAATTTGTAACTACAATCAGGGAATTACAAAATTTTTATAAATTACAGTAATTAAATTACTGTATTTAAATGACTGTCAAAATATGGTAATTCATTTCAGAGAGAGCCGGGATTGGTTCGCTGCGCTCGACTTCCGCAACGTTGAGTGATTGAACACGTCTTGTTCATCCCCTTTCTTCTGTCCCTTCTAATTCATCGTTTAAGTTTCCTTCCCGATCTCAGTGTTAAAACATCATGATTAATGCACACCAGCTCGCCTGCACTTTTACCATGTTTTCGCTAAAATACCCATCAGGAAAAACAAAAATAATAACTGTAAACGGAACGTTATTTTTTTTTTTAGCAAAAGTCAACGGGGCCCAAATCTGCCAACAGACTTTCATCAGCTTTCAATACGTCGAACAAGTTGGTCTGCTATTTCCGCACGGTCGCGCGTCTCTTCAGCCCTAAAATGCGGTCACATGACTTTCCTTCCCTTCAGTTTTAGCCAGACTTGTATGTATAGCCATACTACTCTACTCAAGTTACTCTAGTTTAACTATGGTGCCTGGAGCGCGTCTCCGACTGGTGTGTTTAGCGTCCTATCCCGCCCATACATCAAAAGTGGTCCCCAAGTGGCAACAAATGACGTCACAGAAGCCGGAGTGTCATGCTGTTGACTGTCGTAATCCTGGTGGTTGGTCGTAGAAATGCTGGCGAAAAGAACGAGCGAACGCGAGTGTCACTGTCGTCACGGCGTCCCAGGCGTCCCAACTTCCTGCTGCTGTAGCTTCCGTGGACTGTGACAGTGGAGAGCGACCTACAGCAGAACAGGCGTCTGCCATATACACCAACACTGTTGGGACGCCGCCAGGATCGCAACCGGCGACAGCATGACACTTCTATGACGTCATCAGGCGGAAATCGAGGGACCACCTTTTTGGGTGCGGTAAACACACCAGTCGGAGACGCGTTCCAGGCACCATAGTTTAACTACTTTTCTGATTAGTTTAGTAACTTTCAATTACATTATTATTTCGGTAATTATTAGTTTTCTTTCGTTACTTTAATCACTTCTGCTCAAATTACAAATTACTTTCGAATTTTAGTGGTAGGTTTACAAATCAGCAAACGTCCATGCACAAAAAGAGATAAGATGTTAAAAGATCAGCTGATATTTGCAAAGAGGGGGAAACATGTGGCGTGCCGCGTAGGCAGGGAGTGGTTTGGAGGATCCGAAAACCCCCTAGACTTTTCACGAGCCCCCACTGCAACAACTCTGCTACGAGACGCGGGGAGCGGACACACACGTCGCAAGTGAGGCCGAGTTAAGCGCGAGACACATGCGCGTCAGTATCGTCCGATCCGACGTCCGATCCGACAGTCCGAACGCCGCTCCGGATTGCCGCACGCGACAGTTTGAGACACACGCTTCCGACCTTGCATGCGACACGACGATCCGTTCGGCTCCGCCCAGTTCCGGCATCACCATAATCACTGTGCGCTAACTTCACCACCATGCATGAGCGCTTCAGTGCGTCATCATGACGTTCGCGCTAGCTGTGCTGTGATTGGCTAGACGCATCCGACAATCCGTCCGCCGTCCGAAAATATCTGGCGCGTTGGACGCACGTCGGATCGCCGATCCGACGTCGGATCCGACCAAATTTTTCGGATCAGGCAGTCGTACTGCCGGATCGGACGTCGGATCGGATGGATTTTTCGCGCATGTGTCTCGCGCTTTACTGCGGGTTTAGCCCCCGAAGACTGGCGTTTCTTTGTGTCAAGAAGCTCAAGGAGACTCGAGGGATTTGAAGAAAGGGCTCGTACCCGCTTCTACCCAGCGTAGGAATGCTCGCAAACTATAGGAGGTGTACACACTGCATCCTCACTCGAAGGAGGCAACAAAATGCAGCACCCACTCTGAAGCTCATCTGGTGCTCCCGTAGATATATGTGCTGTACTTGAAGAATCGCGCACTAAAGGGCAACGCAAAGCTGACCTCTTTGCGTCGACTTTCCTTCTAAAACTAAGAATATGGAGGTCTTCCAAGATTCAAAGATTGTTCGAGAAAACTTAATAATTCTCTTAACGTGTTTACATAAATCATAATAATAAACAACCCGTGTTGGGAAATACTTTAAAAGTGCATGGCACTTCACGTACTTCTTCATGTAGGTTTAGAAAATTTGTACTTTACTTGAAGTACATTGTTTGAGCATTATACTTGCACTTTACTGCTCATTTCTCTAAGTGAACTAGTGGCGGCTATAAGACGGATACAAATAAGTGCATTATAAGTTGATTGTGTAAAATAGTCAGCGAGAGTAAAACAACTACTCTGTGGACTTGACTTTATCCAACACTTGCCACCATTAAAAAAAAAAGAAACGAAACAAACAAACTGATGCATTTCCATAGAAACCTGGAGCAATGCATACCAGTTAAAAAAAAAAAAAAAAACTCTATAGAGAATGAAAGGATATCATGAAAGATTGTGTTAAAACGTGCTCGTACTTTACTTTGAAAGTACATTGTACTTATAGTACTTTACTTGTAGTAAATTGCACCCACTGTACTTACTAGTACATAAGAGGGAGACAGCGCCAAAAGTACGGAGGACAAAAAACGAGGAGCACACAGACCAAGCGCACAGACCGAACGGGGAACACACAGAACGAGCGTTCCTTGTCCTCCGTACTTTTGACGCTGTTTCCCTCTTCGTAACTATGCACAACCAACTCGCCCAATTTTCAGCGGTAGTACATAACCTCTGATTTACTTTGTAATTTACTTTAAGTACTTTTTAGATGTACTTTACGCAACACTGTAATCAAGCAACTGCAAAATCAAGCTCAGGCAGTGCTAAACTTCAAGGTAGAAATGATAAATCCGCAGAACATCATTGACCGAAAAACACAAAAAGTAAATACAAATAGGCACCCAGAACCACAACCAGCTATTAAACCATTTCTGTGAATACACAAGCCGCTTTACATTTGGCTAGCAGAATTTTGCACACGGATCAAAACCTACGTACTTTCTTGTTACCATAAAAAAGAAGAAGTGTATATATATATATATATATTATAAAAGTCACTTCAGAAGTACCATTTTCTTGAACCACCTCGCCTACGCCATCAGTGTTTTCAGAAGAAATTCGCTACTTTTTTGCGGTAGTTAACAATTTGCACAATTACTTTCCATTTTAGAAATTTCCACTCTACTCAAATTACTCTTGAGGCCACTTCTCAGTAACTTAACTGAATAACTTCTTTTGAGTAACTTGTACACGCCTTGTTTTATCCAGTGACGGTGCGTGCTTGGCTACGTCGTCAGCGCGCGCTCTCTGCACGTTCTGGTAGTGGCCGTTGACACCTCGTAAACGCTGATAGTCCTCAAAGAACTCGTGGAAATGTTCTAATGCGAGATAAATGCATAGCAACACACTTCGTATGGGTTCATTGTTCCATCAATTGATCGAATGTATATACAGACGTTTTGATTCCAATGTTTTTTTTTTTTTTTTGGTCTGTCTTCGTAGATTACGTTCTTCGGCTCGCTACCCTCTCACCCGTGCAACGACAAAACAGATGATACCTTTTCGGCAGTCATTTGAAACCCACTAAATTTGGCGAATTTCGTTGACTCCGTACAGAAATTGTTTTGCGTATTCTACGTACAAGGATGTTGTCAGGCATTATCAAAATATTTTTCTTTTAGATTTTCAACCGAAAAAGTTGAACAAGTTCAGGTTAAGTTAACCACTCAAATCAAGATGGCAGGTGGGTGCGTAGTGACGTTACAAGCAACAGCAACACAATATATATATATATATATATATATATATATATATATATATATATATATATATATATATATATATATATATATATATATATATACCGTTTTTTTTATTTTTAAGCTTAACAGGGTTGTTTTAAAAAACCGTGAAGGTCACACTTATGCGCTTTGTGCAGGTGAGTTATACGGCCAGGAGGACATAGTATAGGGGGATAATCGTAACGATCAGTCGGCTAATTAATTAAAATTCGTTAATTAACTTTCTAATTAATGAAAAGAGACATATGGTTTCAATTAGAAACTTGCTAAGCGCCATCGAAAACCTACTAAATCAGTCATTTTCAGAAAGACTTTTAGCGCGTGAGGAGCGTAGTAGTGCACTAAAGTTACCACTCATGGAGCAGGTACAAGGCTAGCGGTTGCGGAACGCGAATAATTAGATTAGGGAGCTTTCGCAGATCGTTTTCGCCGTCCCGCAACGCCCTCCGCAACCCGCTACGGTAACCGGAACTCTACAGTCTAGGCCATGGGCGCGCAGGCGCATTAGCGGCTTCAATTCGTTGCGGAGGGCTTAGCGGTGGGGGAAACGCGGTTTACGAAAACTCCCTATTAGGGAGTTTTCGTAGATCGTTTTCGCCGTCCCGCAACGCTCTTCGCAACCCGCTACGGTAACCGGAACTCTACAGTCTAGGCCATGGGCGCGCAGGCGCATTAGCGGCTTCTTCGTTGCGGAGGGCTTAGCGGTGGGGGAAACGCGGTTTACGAAAACTCCCTATTAGGGAGCTTTCGTAGATCGTTTTCGCCGTCCCGCAACGCTCTTCGCAACCCGCTACGGTAACCGGAACTCTACACGCTATGGTAACCGGAACTCTACAGTCTAGGCCATGGGCGCGCAGGCGCATTAGCGGCTTCTTCGTTGCGGAGGGCTTAGCGGTGGGGGAAACGCGGTTTACGAAAACTCCCTATTAGGGAGTTTTCGTAGATCGTTTTCGCCGTCCCGCAACGCTCTTCGCAACTCGCTACGGTAACCGGAACTCTACAGTCTAGGCCATGGGCGCGCAGGCGCAGTAGCGCGGCTTCTTCATTGTGGAAGGCTTAGCGGAGGGGGAAACGCGGTCTACGAAAACTCTCCATTATCATTGCGTTCCGCGACCGCTAGTCTTGTACCTGCTCCACGAGTGGTAACTTTAGTGCAGTACTACGGTTCTCACGCGCTTAAAGGTTTTCTGAAAATTACTGATTGAGTGGTTTTCGATGACGCTCAGCAAGTTTCTAATTGGAACCATATGTCTATTTTCACTAATTAAAAAAAGTTTATTAACAAATATTAATTATTGAGTCGACTTATTGAAAAGATTAGCCACCCACATAATGTCCCCCTGGCCGTACACTCGGAAAAAAAAAAAGGTATATTCTCACGCCCCTTGTCCCATATACGACACCCCAAAACCTCAGTTCGACGTTCAGTGCGCTGACGTCGATCTGGTTGTACCAGCTTTCACGAGCGGCTTGATAGCCGTGTGGTACAACTTGTGAAAATAGTTAGTATACCTGTTACTGACTACAAAAAAAGATAATCGGGGTTTTCTTGGCCCTACTGAAAAACTTCAGTGTTTTTCTTTTTTTCTCTTGTCTTTGATACGTACTTTAGCAGTTTAATGAGGTTTCTATCACCGTTCTCAAGCCCCTCGTAAATGCTGGGACCGTCTGTTCGCCGTCAGTGCGCTGTACGTCGAACAGAAGTTTTGGGGTGTCGTATATGGGACAAGGGATGTAAGGATATACCCTTTTTTTGAGGAGTGTATGACTCACCTTCACAAGTGGCATAACTGTAACTTTCACGGCTTTTTCTAAAACAAATCTATTAAGCTTAAAAAAGAAAAACACACCCTGTATATTGTGAGGTAGTACTTGGGCTGCGCTTTCTATGTACAGTTTATATTATATGCAGCATATCCCGTGCCATGATCAAATGTAAAAAATCACGATGAGTCACGCAAGACCACCCGGTACCTTTCTTCTATTACCAGGCTTTCACATCCAATATTAAAGATGTTTAGTTCAATACGAGTGACCTTTAGAAAAATCGCATTCTGCGCGCTGCCACCTTTGTCTGCTTGGCTGTGGAACTGATCATGCTCGGTAGCTCTGTTGTATATCAGACGCTGCTCACGCGTCCACAGCTCAGTGACTCAGCATTTTTCGCCCGGCTACTCTGGAAAGGTCTATACGGCTTTCAAGTTCGTCTTCTCTTTGCAACCTCGTGCGTTTGTTTACCCCCCAAATACGCGATGTGCTTGCTTTTCTTTTCCCCGACCTCAACCAATGACGGCGCGTACTTGGATGCTTCGTCATCTCGATGTTCCTACGCGTTATCTATGTTGCCCTCTGAGTGGAATCCTCCTCCTCCTCCTAGCGTTCCTATGTACGAAGGATGCATTTTGGAACACTTGCTCGCTGCATAGAAGCAGCAAAATACACTGTCAGCCATCCCTTTGGCTGAGAGGTGCAAATAAAAGGATGTTAAAGTTGCCAACTCACGAAGAACTGGGATTATACTCCGTCTCATCCTACGATGGACTAAAGCCCAATAATACAGGCTGCCGGGTCCAATCACGAGCTTGTTAGAAACCACGTAGTAGATTTGCTCCGTCGTACGTATCAGTGTGCCAAGACGCGTCATGCGGAGGCGAGTTTTTTGTTTGTAAAAGGGCAACTCCGGTCGAAAACGAAACCAAAATAAGTGACTAGTATCGCCTTAGTTGCACGGAATATGATCACAGGTGAAATATCAGTGAAATGAAGTGAAGCCGCGTACATTGCTTTGAGTCAAGGAACACTGGCGCAGTACCCTCGTGACGTCACGTCGCGCTGGAGCTGCGGTTGATAGGTTGTACTGCGTACCTCAGCACCCTTGTGACGCCACGTTACAACCGCACGGCTGATGATCAGGGTTGCCATCCCTCTAGCAGTTAGTTTCGGTTTTGCTGTAGACACCCGAAACCAAACTTTGATCTGTGATATTTGTAAAACTACATACTATATATGGAAAAAAATAACATATAGGTACTTTTTAATTCAAGGACGCTGCCTTAGCTGAAAACACTCGCAATCCAAAATTCAAATCATTGATCGGAGTTTCCATTTAAACACCGTCTGGAAGCAATGTGGCGAAGAGAACCCGGGATCCGAACCAGTGGCCATTAAGAAATAAAAATGAGACGCATCGAGAGTTTGACACGGGTGCGTATGTACGAACCATGTCCGGCAGGGAGATGGGTCCGGTAAATACACAAATATTGAATTGAATTGTTATGGCTAAGGAGGAACGACTTCGTCAGTGTTGCCTGCGCGCCCTCCAACTTCTCCCAACATTTCACACGTCTACAAATATGACGTGAATGGTTTTTAAAACTAAATACCATATACCTTTACTTCACCACTATAAAATAAAGCGCCATCACAACAGAAAACCCTACGCGTAAGATTAGTGCTCTTCTTTACTCTGACTATTGGAATTTCCCTCGCGCACTCTTTCGCAATGCGGATGCAAGCTTTTCTGAGGCAGTGCTCCGCCCGCCAGCCTTCGGGCTACTAGTCCATCCTAGGGTGAGACGGAGTATAGTCTAACTCACTGTTTTGATGTCGGATGCTCTCCGGTTTTTCGCATGGCATTCAGTTAACCGTCATAAGTACAGTCATCCCCTTTGCTTCTACAAATGTGTTTACCGGAACCACTGCATATTTTTGAACGAGCTCGGCGCAGTCACCCCTGGTGCCATAGCCCGTAACACATCGATAAGACGAGTGCAAGCGCGGTGACATTTCAAAACCTTTTATACTTCGTTTCACTTTACAATGGACTGCAGTGGACCCTCGAGCCAGCGGAATCAACGCAACGCCAAGACTTGCGACTTAACGTCGCTGCGCTCAAACCGGAAGACCACGTGGCTTGTTCTCAGCTCTTTAAAGTGAAACCAAAAAAGAAAGCAATTTTAAAGTGAAACCAAGTCTAGTCACACTAATCGATTTTAAGACGCTTCGAGTAAACGAAAAGAAAAAGGTGATATAATCCGCTTATGATAGCATTTTTTGGCTTTCTTTTAGAGTCAGTTCCCTGATATCTTTATACTGAATTATCTAACGACAGAAAGGCTGCAGCTACATCGCAAAAACCAAGGGAGATATTTCATATTGTCACCGCATTGAAGAGCGAATGTCGATCTGCTTACTAAGCTTTCTTATAACAATACGGTTTTTCTTAAAGTTAAGGGCAGCCATATTTACTCTTGAATGAATAACAGATCTAGCGTCTCTACATTCTAAAATAGAGAGGAAGACATCGCGCCATACATAATCAAATATATTTCCTCGATCTATCTAGAATGTTGACGCTTTTTTGATATTCAGCATCGCAACATTCGAAGACTACTTTTTGCTGTGTGCAGGCTTATACAAGGTCTGCGATCTTCAATCCCATAGGTCTGATGTGGTCCTACAATTTGATCAATTACTTTGTACAGCCTCCGAGCTAACACGTGCATTAGGACTTCATAATCAACGTTGCCAAGAATAAGTGGTCTATGGGTGTTTCCACGTCAGATCGCGCAAGGATGACCAGGGTCATCATTGCAAGTTCAAAGCTCGAGGCGTGGAGGTTGCCAAGGTTTCGCTATTGTGATTTGCACACCCGTCAATTTCACAATGAAGCATGAACGTAGTAATCATTGTTTCTGCATGTTTTGTGAAAGGTTTACGACGTGTTCACAGAATATTAAAATTCCAATAAAAGATTTCTATCCAAACAAATTTACGAATCATGTTAAATAAACATGTTTTAGAGGCATTCACAAATATTTACCAACGAACTGCTCCATATAAAACGACGCAAAATATATAAAATTATAATTCTTATATTTATTTTAATATGTAAGAAAAATTAGCTTAGCCATTATTGTAGTTCTGTTGTTAATGCAGAAACGCAGCTCATATCTCTAAATGTGGCAAAACTGCGCGTCAAGTAAAAAAAAAAAAACACTTTTTATTTTTTTCAAGTTTTTCTTATCAGTTTACACATATTTTAACTAAATTGTGATGGCCAAATATTAAGTAACATATGACCCCCTTAAGAAAAAAACGACAACAAACCTTCACTCAAAATGAGCTAGCTTGTCTTCGTTATATATAGGGGCTTTGCTGCACGACGCCGGTTCCAGTGAAGCATTTTTTAGAACCGACAAAGGCCGTACAGAGGTGCTTCTCTATCGTAGAGTGTAAAAAATTATGGTGTGCCTAGCTTAGTTTGATATTTGTGTTGTCTTGCGTTGACTCCTAACCCCCCCCCCCCCTTTCCCTCCTCCCCTCTCTTCCTTCACCTTTATTCGGGCCATTTGCTCACGAAGGACTCTCGGCGGACGCAACTGCTGCCGGCATTTGAGAACTGTATACGCAGCACATTATCATGAAGCCCAAAGTCAGCACACGAAGAAAGTCCATCACCGGGAAAACAAGGCGAGGGAAGTAGTACCTTGAAAGCCGGGATCCTGGTATTCAACATTGTGTGACGGCAAACAAACCAGCTTACCCTTTCTAAGTATCCATGCGTACCTCATGGAATTTAGATAAAACTTGATAATCAGAAGCGTTCTGTTGTTGGGTATTTCCACGTCTGTTCATACAGCGGTGGTCCAGGTCCTATTTTGTATATTTCTGTAAAATATATTCTATTTGAAAATCCTGTCCTCGGGAGAAGCACTCAGCAATACCTACAGGGTGTTTCACAAAACGCGGGCCAAATCGTTCCTGCAAAATGTACGCATCGCACAGAGAAAGGGTTGACGTAGTATTTGTTTCTGGCAAAGGGAAAATTTAGGGAAAAATAAGTGCTCGATATAATTAGGTTAATACCTGCTTTTAGTGATTAACTAAATAATAATGAATTTAAAGGTATCGTTTCAATTAGAAATATGGTGGGCATAATTGGAAACTATGAAAGCCATGCAGATTATAAAGATTAAGGCATACGATGGCTTTTACGGCGCTCCGTAAAATGCACTGAATTTGGACGTGTTTCGAAAATGAGGGGGGAAAGGGGGGGGGGCGTTTTAGGAGGCAACGCAAGAAAACACAAATATAAAGCTAAACTAGGGACACCGTAACTTTTTACACCCTAGGATAGAGCAGCCCCACTGCACAGCCTTTGCCGGTTCTAAAAAGTGTCTCTTTGGAGCCAACGTCGTGCGCAAAGTCCCTATGACGAAGACAAGCTAGCTCAATTTGAGTGAAGGTTTGTTGTAGTTTTTCCATTAAGGAGGTCCTAAGCTACTCAATGTTTTGCCATAAAAAGTTAGTTCAAGTCACTGTAAACGGGTAAGGAAAACTTTAAGTAAATAAAAAGTGGATTTTGTTTTTAATATTGACGTGCAAATTTGTTACATTTTGAGAATTAGCTGAGTTTTTTTGTATTAATAACTCAACTACAATAATGGCGAAGCAAATTTTTTTTATATATTCCTAGAATTCATTTAAAGATAATCAGCGTGATATATATATTGCGTCGTTTTATGTAAAAACGTTCGTTGGTAAATAATTTGTGAATGTGTCTCTAAATTGTATTTATTTGACTTGTTTCGTAAATTTGTTTGCGTAGAAATTTTTTATTGTAATTTGTACTATTCCGTCTACTTATCGTAAACCCTTCATAAGATAAGTATAAAATATTATTTCTACTTGCATGCTCTGGTGTGAAATTGACGGCTGTGTAAAGTACCATAGCGAAACCATGGCGATTCCCACGCCTCGAGCTTCGCAATTTTAAATCTCTGGAACAAAATTAGCTATGGCATTCGCAAATACCTGAATGCTCTTCCCAAGAACATGGCTTTAACATATATTGTTTACACAAATATAAAATATGACCCGGACCATGATTGTACAATCTAACGTGGAGATTGATCACGCCGTGGGCCCAATTCACGCCTAGCGGCGTTGTAACATTAGGTGTCACAACTTCACGCATACACAGAAAGGAAACGGGTTACTTGTTGTCCTGAAGATACTGACAAAATATATGTACGGTACACAATACAGGTAATCAAATTACTGATAACTCAATACTTCCTGGAGTTTTTTTTGTTAGAGTAAAAGTGAAGATAATTTAAATTCTGATTTATATCATCATTTATACCTCTATTGAAATCACAGTTGTTTTACTATGCGAATTAAATTAAACCTTTCCGTGAAAAATAATCTCGAAAATATATTTTTATTTACCGCTCGTTTATAATTTTAGTATCATTTCATTTTTGTTAGCTAGATATAGAGGTTATTGTTTTTGCGCTCGTAAGCTCAGGTATCACAGAAAGGCATGCACCAGCCATGTGGTGCCCTATTGCGAGCAAAAGAGAATGAGAAAAAAAAAAGAAGATGAAAGTACAGCAAGAAAGGTATGCACGGGTGCACATAAACCGGCAGAAAATATAAGGAAATCTGAGAGATAAAGAACAGATCGCAGACAGGTCGAAATATGATATTATTTTTCTTTAATAAATTAATTTTTTTATATAAAAATGTTGGCACTGTGTGAAAATAATACGTCTGAAGTTTACCTTGCAGCGGCTAGTATAGCCATTTTGTCTTACCTAGGTCTCCGCCTGTTTTACAAGAGCATACGACCGCCTTGCTCATTTTAAGACATTTTTGTCGTTTGTTTATAATTTTGGTGCGGCCTAAAAACGATTAATGTTTTTGTTTTCTGCAGCAAGCCAC
This sequence comes from Ixodes persulcatus, assembly GCA_013358835.2. Taxonomy (NCBI): domain Eukaryota; kingdom Metazoa; phylum Arthropoda; class Arachnida; order Ixodida; family Ixodidae; genus Ixodes; species Ixodes persulcatus. Next base: position 485,625 of record JABSTQ010010779.1, read on the forward strand.
AGAAGCAAGGACTACAATGGCACCGTGCACCCAAAGCCGACAGAAACAAATATGATGTTATACAATATATATATATATGTGTGTTGTGAGACGTAGGCAGGTCGGTCAGATGACTGTTTTTATCAGAGTCTGATACCTATGGAACGTTTCAAAAAAGGTGCCACCAGTCAGCTGACGATGCCGATCGGCCCACACACATCCAAAAGTGATGACGACGATGTCCGTGGGCAGTGCTACGCATAAGCGCCCTCACAGTTTTCCCCCGGTTGCGGCAAGGTGGCCACCTGGCCACAGAGGGAAGGCAGGGCGGCCGTTGGAGCGGGGGGTGAAAGGTTTCAGTCGGGAGACGTGAATATGTTCGCGACCGCGATAGCGGCGATCGGTGGGTGTTTGTACTGGTTCCACGAGAAAGTTGGCAGGAGTTGTTTGAGTGATGACGTGGTAGGGGCCGATGTAATGAGGCAGCAACTTTTCAGAGAGGCCGGGCTTGCGTGTTGGCAATGAGACGAGAACAAGGTCTTCAGGTTGAAAGCTGACGTTTTTGTGGGTGGAGTCGTGTCGGGGTTTTCGTTCCGGTTGGTGGTGAACAGTGCGAAGTCGCGCAAGTTGACGCGAGTTTTCAGCACGGGTTACGAGGTCATCGAGGAGAGTTGTATGGGGCTCAGTTGGAGCATACTGGAGTACTGCGTCCAGCAGCGACGTCGGTTGTCTTGCGTGGACGAGCTCAAATGGCGAGTACTCAGTTGTACTTTGAATGGCCGTATTATATGCGTATGTTACGAATGGTAAAATTGCTTCCCAGTTGGTATGATCTGATGACACGTACGTTGCGATCATGTGCGCAAGGGTACGATGAAAGCTTTCAGTGAGCCCGTTGGTCTGTGGGTGGTCGGCGGATGTCGTTTTGTGGATGACTGCACAAGCACCTAAGACCTCTTGCACTGTCTGTGACAAGAAGGTACGACCTCTGTCGCTGAGCAGCACGTGGGGTGGTCCATGTCGGAGGAGTAGTTGGTGGACGAAAAAATCAGCAACCTCGGTGGCGGAGCCAGTTGGAAGAGCCGCTGTTTCTGCGTATCGTGTAAGGTGGTCGACAGCGGTTACAACCCATCGTTTGCCATTGACTGTGCGTGGTAGTGGTCCAAACAAGTCAATTCCTACGATCTCGAAAGGTTGTGAAGGGCAGCGGGGTGGCAGTAATTGGCCAGGAGGTGCAGTTGCGCGACACTTATGTTGTTGGCATACGAGACAAGAAGATACGTACTTTGTCACCGTGGTGCACATTCCGGGCCAGAAATATTTTTCTCTGACACGACAGTAAGTTTTGAAGAGTCCTAAGTGGCCGGCTGTGGGATCGTCGTGCAGAGATTCAAGGACCAAGGGATATAAGGTACGGGGAATAACCAAAAGTCAGCGATGTCCGTGGGGCGAGTAGTTTCGACGGTACAAAACATCATTTTGAAGCTCATAGTGCAAGAGCTGGCGTCGGGAGCGAGCGTTTGTCGTAGGTGAGGTTCCCTCCATTTGGGCAACGATATTACGTAGCTGGGGGTCTTGGTGTTGTTGGGTGGTGATCCATATTCCGTCAAATAGTTCTTTCGGCGATGTACTCGTCTCAATATTTAGTATAGTCGTAATTGTCGGGGGTTGAGGTAGCGGATATCGAGAGAGGGCGTCGGCATCTTGGTGTTTTCGGCCAGATTTATAAACAATTGTAAAATCGTATTCCTGCAGGCGTAACGCCCAGCGTCCGAGACGACCTGAAATATTTTTGAGGGAGGCTAGCCAACAGAGCGCATGATGTTCGGTGACGACTGAAAAATGACGGCCGTATAAGTGAGGACAAAACTTTGCAATCGCCCAAACCTCCACGAGGAATTCCTTTTCTGTTATTGTATAATTTTGCTCTGGCTTGCTCCAAGATCGACTTGCATATGCAATGACGTGTTCTACGCACGAGTCGTCGGGTTGTAGAAGAATCGCTCCAAGACCGTAGCCGCTAGCGTCTGTGTGGAGAACGGTGGCGGAGTTGTTGTTGAAGTGTCGGAGGACAGGATCGGAAGTCAGGGCTGCTTTTAAGGATGTAAAGGCAGATTCGCACTCAGGAGACCAGGTAAAGGTGGAATGGTTCTTAAGAAGGTTGTTAAGTGGAGCGGCGATGGATGCAAAGCAGCGAGGGAAGTACGACGACAGACCTAGAAATCTTCGCAATTCCTTTTGGCGTTGTGGTCGAGGGAAGTCTGAAACCGCTTTTATTTTGTCGAGGTCAGGTCTGATACCGTGTTTGCTGATGACATGCCCTAAGATCTTAATTGTTTTTGCCGCAAACTTGCATTTCTTAGTATTAAGCTGGAGGTTGGTGGCAGACAAACAGGACAGGACCTGTGAAGCCGTTCAAGGTGTTCCTCAAAGTTGGAAGAAAAGATTATAATGTCATCTAAGTAACGTAGGCATGTTTTCCATTTTAAGCCTCGAAGGATGTTGTCAATCATGCGTTCGAAAGTCGCTGGCGCGTTGCAGAGTCCGAAGGGCATGACGTTGAACTCATATAAGCCATCCGGTGTGACGAACGCAGTTTTGTCTTTGTCCTCTTCGTTAACTGGGATGTGCCAATAACCGGACCGTAAATCAAGAGATGAAAAATATCCAGCTCCCTGCAAGGAGTCCAGTGCATCGTCAATTCGTGGCATAGGGTAAAGGTCTTTACGAGTGATTTTGTTCTGTTCGCGGTCATCGATACAAAATCGAATGCCTCCATCCTTCTTTTTGACCAGGACTACCGGTGACGAGAATGAACTGCGTGAAGGACGAATTACACCTTTTTTTAGCCTATCAGGTCCTCGATTATAGAACGCTTTGATAGGGAAACCCTGTACGGACGACGATGAACAATAGAAGAATCTTCAATGTGGATCCGATACTTAGTCGTGTGGGTTTGACCAAGGGCAGATGATACGATGTCGAATATGTTTCTGTTCTGCTCTAGCAAAGATAGGAGTCGACGTTTTTTTGATTCGTCAATATTTTGGCTAATTGTTGTATGCAGAGACAAGGTTTTACAGTTCTGGGCAAGCGAAGATTTGGTTTGAGGGGCGAATATAGAACACAAAGAAATGGGTCAGTGTGGTGTCGCAGTCACGACAACTGTACCATGTGGAATGAGAACGGACTCAGTACTAACATTAGAGACAGCTATGAGAGCTTTTCCATCGATGAAACGGATAAGTGCGTGCGGTAAAACTATGCGTCTCGCGAGAAATGTGTTCGATGGTTGTACGACGACATCAGTTGTGTAAGCGATGGTCGAGACGAGTGGTAATACGCGTGTTGTGAATTGGGAAATAACCGAGTCGGTTTTAACTGATATTTTTGGACTGTGATTAGTAACTGTATCACAGACATCAAGAGTGGTCAAAATCATTTTGGATGACTACAGTCAATTACTGCCGAGCTAAATAAAAGGAAGTCCCAGCCAAGGATAAGTGAGTGTGTACAATTCGTTAAAGCAACAAACTCTATGTGATGGCAGGTATCTTGTATTACAACCCTCGCCGTGAAAAGTGCGGAGGGATATATTAAATTGGATCCCGCTCCTCGTAAACAAGTACCGTGAAAGGGAGTTCGGACTTTTCTTAAGGTTTTGCAGACATCTTCGCTTATAACTGAAATTGCGGCGCCGGTATCAACTAGAGCAAGAACATTTAAAACTTCTACACATACGTCAATCAAATTGGATGGGATTGGAGGAGTAGTCTGGTTCCGTTGGTTCGCAGTTCTCCCCCCAAGAACTGCGTTTTTTAGTTTTCCGCTGTGTATTTAGGGTAAATTTTGGTTAGATGAAATCATCGGAGACCCAGAGCGTGGAAGTGGGGAGGGGGAACGTTGCCTAGGATATGTTTGGTTTTCAAATCTAGACCTGCGAGGGGAAGTACTTCCTTGACGGCCGGAGTTGTTTCGACCTACATTGTAGGTTGCTTGATCTCGGCGAAAGTGAGGATTATACGAGTTTTCGTACCTGTCGTCGCCTCTGCGTTTCCTGCAGTACCGGGCAATATGACCCCTAATGCCGCAGTAATAACATACTGGTCGGCTGGGTGGTCTCCAAGATTGGTACGTCGGGGTGAGGGTGGCTGGAGTAAATGCAGTTAAGGAAGGTGGAGTGTGGAGTTGTTGTAGCGAATCCACTTGAGGGGAAGGCACCCTAGCGGCAATCTCGGCGTAGGTTGGTGGTGCGGGCGTGGGGAGAGGAAGAGTTGCAGGAGGTAGAGCTGCTAACTCGTCTCGGACAAGGGACCGCAAGTCGGGAGAACTTGCTGCCGGTTCAGCGCCGCGGTGTGTTTCGTTGAACATCTGCCGGAGCTCCTCTCGAACGATGTCTCTAATGAGGGTGCGGAGCTCAGAATTTGTCGCTTTTGGTTCTCCGAGATTCTGGGCTGGGCAAGAGACTCTGATGGTCCGCATTTCATCGAGGTGTTGGCAAACAGATGTGATGTCAGCTATCGTTTCGGGCTTTCGGACCAGAAAAACATTGAAGGCCGGCTCCGCGATTCCCTTCAGGAAGTTACGTACGCGCTCACTCTCTTGCATTTCGCTGTTCACGCGACGGCAGAGCGCGAGGACGTCTTCAATGTAAGAGGTGTACGTCTCTTCTCCTTGTCGTCGAGTCTCGAGTTTCTTTTTCGCGTTCTCTTTGCGGCTAGTTGGAGTGCCGAATATGTCCTTTAGCTTCTTGGTAAAAGCGTCCCAGTCTGGAATTTCTTCTTTGTGGTTCAGGAACCACGTTTTGGCAACATCAGTAAGGTAGAAGACCACGTTAGCGAGTTTAGTGGGATTGTCCCATCTGTTGTAGACGCTCACGCGGTCGTAACTGTCGAGCCAGTCCTCAACATCTTCGTCACGAAGACCAGCAAAATCCTTTGGGTCTCTTTGGCGACTGCGAATCGTCCAACCAGGAGTGGTCGGGGTTGGTTGCGATTGCTGATCAGTCATCGTGGCGGCTGTGGACGTCGTCGCGGATGGTTGAGACGTCGAGGGGGTTTGAGCAGCCGTCGCCGTGACGGTAGCCAGCGTGCGGATTTGGAGCTCCAGGGTTTAAGCGGAAGCTCGAAGGGAAGGTGGTTTTGGTACGGGGTCTAAAGGCTCACCTCCACCTCGTTGTGAGACAGAGACATCCTGGTCCGGCGCCAGCGACGCCGGACCAGGATGCATCCCGCGCTGGCTCCCGGCAGCCCTCGCGCGGGAAGCGCGGCGAATACGAGCAATAGCAGACGTCGGGAGCAGAACGGCTCTGGTCGGGAGCAGCACTCCGTGTGGCGTCATGTTTGAAGAATCGGACTCGGTCGTCGAGAAGCTGATCGAGGGAATTCGTCCTCACCCGTGAGTCTACGACACTAGGAAGCTTAAGTACCGTTACACGGACAGGAAAGGCAATGCTTGGGAGGCCATTCGGGAGCTCTGCGGTCTCCCCACAGGTAAACTATTTCGTTGCTCCGCACATCACGTCTGTGCTTACTGCAGTGCTGTGTTCCGTTGCTGCAGCAGACGCGATTATGTTTTGTAATTTGCTTTATAGGAAAAGCTTTATACGAAAACGCTCCACTCACCTTTCGTGGTTAACGTGGCGGTCGTGGCCGGATAAAAAGAGAGAGCGGATACGCAACGGAGTTTCTTGGCTAGGGATAATGCGTCGTGGTAGTTGAGGGCTGGGTGAGCGCGGGCAGCGACTTTGCGCTATCCACTTGTGCTTATATAGTTTGCAAACAAAATGCAATGTGCCCCAAAGAAAATCTGTAGAGATGAAGGAAAGCGTGCGCGTAAAGGGCTGTTTATACTCCGACGTTGAGCGCAGTGAACGCAGCGTAGCGCAGAACGCGCGCCTTTTATTGGCCGGCAACCAGGAACGCGATATCTGCGACCAATCAGTATCTGTGCGCGCTGCGCTACGCCGCGCCCGTCGACGTTACGTTGGAGTATAAATGTACCTTAAGCGGCGGCTGGCGAATGACGAGCGGGCCCGACTTGGACGCACGAACAGTGCAAGCGCGAGTCTTTGTCGTGCAAGATACGTCCACATCATCGCTCGAACTTGGCGCTCAAGAAGCGCGAGAATTCTCGTCTGCTGTTTGAAAGGAAAGGCTCCAGAAATGGCGCACTCTCGCAGGAAACGTGCCCTCGTAGTCAGATTCTGCGCGTGCGCCGCGCTGGCGGCCCACCGACGCGCGCCGCGGGAGCCGCCAGGGCCGCCGGAGTATAGAGGGGGCGAAATTTTGACGCGCGCGGCGTGACTGACGTGACGTAGCCGACGTCGGTCAGCGTTCGCTGGCGCGCGCGTTACGTCGGAGTATAAAGGTACGTTTATACTCCAACGTAACGCCGACGGGCGCGGCGTAGCGCAGCGCGCACAGATACTGATTGGTCGAAGATATTGTGTTCCTGGTTGCCGGCCAATGAAAGGCGCGCGTTCTGCGCTACGCTGCGTTCACTGCGCTCAACGTCGGAGTATAAACAGCCCTTAACAGAGCCTTTAGAGTGTACCGCGTTGTAAAGGTTCCTCTGTTCCGCATCTTCGGCACATTGTGATGTCTTGTGCACGCAGTCAACAATATTCATGCAAAAAAAAAGTAAAAACAAAACAAAAAAAAAAGGAAAAAGAAAACCCGACTGATTTTAAAAAGCGATTTCAGCTGGAAAACTAAACTTGATAAACGTCACGCTCGTTCTCCCAGAACGGTTCGGGGATATTTGAAACGAGCCTCTTTCTCGGCCCCGCGACTGGCTCATTCGCGTGCCAGAGATCGAAGAGACTGATCCCCAGCCCGCAAGAGCGGAAAGTGGACGCTCGAGGGCGTAGGTGAAAGCCTTATTTAAACGTCGGCATTGTCCAGGTTCCGTCCGTATATAGATAACGGTAATTGATCGTTGACGCGCTCTCTACGGCTCAGAGACCCGAGTCCTGTTTCGAGGGTCGATGACGCTGAGGCGGGCCTCATTAAATGTGCGGGCCCGTTTTAAGACGCGCTCGAGCTTCTGTGCGCCGTGCTCGACGGGCAAAGGGCCCGTCGCGCACCTGGTGGGGCGCGGGACTCGAGCGTAGGCAAGAGCCGTTCTTTTTCCCAAGTGCGAATTTCGTGTAGATCGATAGCTGCGTGAATATTTTAAAGACGTCCTCGGGGCAGGTAGAGAAGGCGGGTGGAGGAACACGACCCGTAGATAAATTACTATAGTAAGTTACAGGTCTAGAAGGTAGCGGCAAATGCCCCTCAAAGGGATTCATATATGATTGATTATAATGCAATTAAATGCAAAGTTCATTCATATATCCCTCCGCCACCTCGGCATCCAATAGCGTCCCATCGTTTCCGTGACGTCGCGGCCAACGCGGGAGGAGGGTCTTGCCTTCCTGTAAATATTTGCTTTTTCTTTCGAGTTTGACTTAGCTTTGTGGAAGCCACGAGAGGGTAATTAAAGTTTTTCCCCTCAGATGGAAACAAATATGACTTTCGGGGGTTAGGTTCCCACTCCGAAGGATACAAAGGCTACTTTCAGGGGCAGGGTTCCCTCTCCGATGAATACAAAGGTCGTTTTCTTAAAAAAGTGGGGGTCGGAGACAAGTTGGCATCACTCTGTAGCCAATACACACTAAAAAAAGACCGTGCGTCTACTTTCCCGCACAACACTCGGAGAGCCAATCAGTGCAACTTACGGAGGCAGCTCAGCGAATGACGATGCCGAAACACATGTTTAGACCAAGAAACGCAGTCTGAGTGGTGACATTAAGCAATGCAAGCGTGACGTTTTGCATTGCTTAATATCACTACCCAGACGGCGTTTTTTTGGTCTAAACATAAGTTTCGGCTTCGTCATTCGCTGAGCTGCCTCCGTAAGTTGCGCTGATTGGCTCTCCAAGTGTTGTGCGGAAAAGCAGACGCACGGGCTTTTTTTAGAGTGTATCTATCCAGGGGTGTTTCCAGTGAACTATTCTTTCGACTACGGAGGGATTTGAAACGGGCGCATCACGCTTGTGGGAGGAGCTTCTCTTATCTCCTTGACTTGTAACCGACTATGCACGGTTACTTTGAGTTGACCTGCTCAGGCACAGAAGTGCGAGTCTTAACCAGAGAGCAACGTTGTTCCGACGCAGGTTGGAGCCTTTCTGTGGCTTTTGGCGGAAGTTTGAGTGGAAGACGTCAACGCGTAACTCAGTGAAGGCTGTAACGGGATCGTGTAGAACGTTTTGGTTCATTAATTTACATACATATTGGACAAAGGAGTGGCGCCTACGTCCACTTCTTCCTTACGCGTATTTGTGCATACTTCCAAGCTGATCCCATCCGCAACAAAATTAAAGAACTTTGCACATCTTAGATACCATAGGGTACAAAGGCAACGACAATCACGTTTTGTGGAAATGAAACGGGTTCTACATTCGTAGGTTGTACAACGCAAGAAATAAACTCGCTACATATTTTCGTACGACGTGTATTAAAGCTGGTTATTTACTTATTGTTCCATTTCGGCATACACAGGCTCAGAACGGTAAGCGAAAAGCAACGAGGGCTAGTTCTTTAGTCACCAAGACACCGAGAAAGATAGCCAAACTCCCAATTTTTTTAAAGATTTTTTTTCCCGCACATTGCGACATGACGGAGGCGCGAAGAAAACAAGGGCGAAAGGTGCACCAATTGTTAATTTTATCAGTGGCACCTTCAGGAGGAGCGATCAGAGGTCCAGGCAGACGCCCTGCTTGGCCTAAAACTGCACTTGCTCCGAAACAGGACCGGACGAGCTCAATGCCCGTCCGGGCGATATTTTACACCCTGTGTAGTGCCTTAATGCGTGCGCGGACGAGCTGAGTTCGGACACGGGAGACAAACAGACTGAATGAAATCTGCCTTGCGACACTGCGCAGGACCTTTACCATGCTTACGTTTTGCGTGTGTCACTTGACAGAATTCATCTTTCGGGTTTGAGGAAGCTATAGCTCACCGAGCGTCGGTGGGCCCGTAGAAGGTCCGACATTTTAGAGCAACTTAATCAGCGGAATCTGCCATCGTGGCGATAGCTTTTTGACCTGCCTCGGCGAAGCACTTAGGCTTAGGAAGTGGTGCGTTTCGCGCCGCCTGCCAGTGTTGTCCGTCAGTCTATCGGCAACGCCGTGCCGAGGTCAGCTGACTGACTTTCGATGTCTGTCCCGTCGCAGACATGGACAGCGGCGATTCAGATATTGACTGGTCCCTTCGGGCTGGGCAACTGTTTCCCGGGGAACGGTGTAACGACCGCCGCAGCACCTTGTTTATCGACGCTTCCCCGAGCCTCATGCCGCGGTTGGTGCCATCGATTCGGATGACCCACCTGCAACCCCGCCGCGCGCCGATGCCGCCTTCCGCTCGACGTGTCCCGCCGGAGGAACGCTTTTACGGGGCTCGTCGAAACTCCGTCCCAGCGTGGCCAACTGCGAAAGGTACGACTCCGGTGAGCCAATGGGAACGTCGGAGCGAGGCTCGTGACATCACGGGAAAGCAGTCCTCGCTCCCAAGTTCCTATCGGTCCACCGTGGCAGTAGCTCTCGCCGTTTTCCAAGTGATTAAGAAAAGTTGGACACCGGCGGAGGACTAATATTTGCGGCCAGATCCGACGAAACACAGAAATGAGGGGAAAACGCAAGTTGCCAAATAATCGATATGGTCCAATGGTTCGGGGAACTTTGCGTGCTTCGACGAGCTGAGCGAAATGAAGAGGCTGTCACGTGTGGCCCCTTTCGTGACTGCGCGTCACGTGCGTCTCGTTTTGTTTGCGCAGACACGGTCGACATTTGGGGTCGTGGTTGCTGCCGTGTTTTGGGGGCGGCTAATGAGTGCAGCGGTCGTCGAACGCAGGTGCCTGGCAGCCGCCTTGACACCGGGCCTCTCTCACCCCTTTCGCAGCCATTGGACCACTCTGCGAATTGTCCGTATACTGATGTGTCGCGAGGGCCGTCGTAATGGAGCTTTTTTGTACGTCGATGACAGTGTACCATCTCTCGCGTTCACGCCACTGAAGCTGAGGCAACGAGGGTGGGCGAGCTCGTTCATCATCGAGGCTTCAGGCTGCGGAAAGAAAAGAAAGAAAAAAAAAGGAAAAAAGAAGGCGACTTTTCGAGTTTTCATTTTCTTCATTTACATTCTGCTCAGTCACCACCGCCAGGATCGGGGCTAACCGCAGCATTACACAGTTGTGGCGTCGCCAGGCGAAAATGAAGTGGGACGAGACAAAGACGACTGATGCAAATGAACCAGTCGTAGACGCGTGCCTGCAGGTGCCATCGCATCGCAAAGACGAGCGCCTTTCTTTCGTTCTTTGTTTGCAATTGTATTTAAATCGCCAAGTGTTTTGTGTAGTCCAAGAAAGTCGCAGCGGGTATAGAAAGAAACTAAAAAAAAAAAAAACACTTTTCGGTAGCTTTAGTTTGGTATCGGGATTTTTGCGAGGCGTCTGAGTTTCTTCGAGGCTGTCTTTGAGCGAATTAGTTTACGTATAGTTTCGTCGTTTACGGGCATTCCGTTTACGCTCCATACGCACACGCAGATGGTGCAAATGTTCCGCGTCAGCGCGAAACATGCGACAGATTGAAATGCGCATTTTGATGCGCATCAATAGTGCGCTACAAAATGCCTAATGCATGAGGAATCATGCGGTTTGCTTCTGCTGCAAACAAATGTTCGGTAAAACTGGCAGAATGTAACTGTCGGCCCGTCCTCACAGGCAGTTATATACAAAAAAAAAGAAGAAAATCCGCAAGTCGAAGCGATGGACAGAAGGAACAATTGCTTTTTGGTAGCAGTTGGGGGACGCAGAAGCGCAGGAAATGAGCTATGCAGAACGGAGCGGTGTTCTAGGCTGTGCATGCGGGTATTGGATGTGTGCGCTAATGAACTGGTTCCTTCTTCGTACCCATGTTCCTGTCTTTCCATGTTGACGGTTGAAATTATCTTCTTTCAAAGGTGCAGCGAGCAGGACCCAAGCGCGGGATGAACCCTGAGGAAGTTGGATGCCATGTCTCTTTCGTGTTTCTGTGTTGTTTTTAAAGCGATATTAAAGCGGCAGCTTTATAGGGCCGAGGAACCCAAGGAGCCGCGTAAACACGAAATGTGTAGGTCGGTCAGTCCGTAACCACTAAACGATCCTGCGATGGATCCAACCCCGGTCACCGTCGTGGAAGACGAGTGCGCTGCCAACTGAGCTACAAACGCAGCACGCAGGAACAGGAGGAGCAGAAGCAGGTTGCGTGGGAATGCGCGCGGAGTGGAGAGTGGTGAAAAGGGAACGAAAGAGAGGGACGGAAACAGGAGGTGTAGGAAGAGCGCGCAGAACGAGTGGAATGTCCAGGATAGCGCTCTTGCCCTTTCTTAGTGACCCAGAAAATTAAGCGCAATGGCTTTGTATCGGGGTGGTACTGATGGCAAGCGCGCGCACCGTCACAAAGAGACATTGGTGTGACGAACTATGTTTCCGTACAAATCCCCACCGTAGGCGCCACCTGAATAAAAGAGCCGCCCACCCCAGGCACTGAAAGACTGAGGGTCATCCTGCCCTTCGCACCATCCGAACTAAGAGCACCACCCACCCTACAAAGCTGCCACATTTAAACGCGTTTTGCGAAACGAAAAAAGGCGCAGCCAATTATCTTGTTTTGTTGATGGAAACAAAGTGGCCTAAAAAACACTTCTTTCGTTCGTGGTTTGTCACTCTGTTATGCCTACGCAACTCGAAAAAAAAAGAAAAAAAAAAGGATTCTAGAAATGAGTAAGTAACGCAGGAGTGTCTTCCAGTCTTCCAGTCATGTTACCCCTGCTTTGTTTTACGAGCTGTAGTTGCTAGGCAGAGAAAAAGCAAAGCGGGTTTGGTCGATGTTCGTGGAACGGCCTCAATGGGATCGGGAGAACCGCACAGCTCTCAGGCAAGCGTTTCCCCTCCCCGTATCTTTTGTTGGTTATTCCTTGGGCGGTTACGAGAGAGACTCCCAAGTTCTTGCTCAAGCTGTGGGCTCGCTGTAAGGTTGCAACCCCATTTCTTAAAAAAAAAAAAAAAACTATATATATATATATATTCGCAGAAAAAAAAAGCGAGTTGGGCGACAATTCGGTGTTTTTGTTTCAGGGTTTCGACATTCGCCGAGCTTCTCCGCATTGGTCGCAATGATCGACTCTCCGAGTGTTGTGCGGGAAAGAAGCGCACAGGGGCCTCTTTTGAGGGAGTACGGCAAGCGAGACGCTCAAACCAAGTTACCGCAGAATGTGATTGCTCGCGCATTTACCGTATTTACTCGAGTAATAGCCGCACTGTTTATGAAGAAAACCTGAGGGTTCGCTTTTCCGCTGAGCACGCAGATTGCCAATCACCGCGATCGACAGCATGATTCCAGCGGTTTACAGGACAGAGATAACGTCTTCGTGCGAAGATATCATCTGTGAAGGTTGCATCTGTATGGAGACTCGTGTTCTTGATCTAGTTATTCGCTATGTTAGTTTTGCGCAACGCGATGATTGGCTGTATATGTGCTTTGCGGGAAAGTAGACACAAAGGCCTTGCTCATAAATAGTGCGGCTATTACTCGAGTGAATACGGTACTCGCTTCGGAAGCTGTTCTACGGCTATTGCCAGGGGCGGATCCAGAACTGTGTTTTTTTGTTTTTTTTTTGGGGGGGGGGGGGGGGTGGCGGAAAATTTGTAAGGATACTATTCTCCCGTTCTTTCGTGTGCACCGGGGGTCCACCCATGCCAAATTGCCCTCCGAGAAGGGAAGAGGGGGGTCGACTTTGTTTGGGGGGAGGGGGGGGGGGGGCGGCCGCCCCCGTCGCCCCCTTCCCCCCCTTGAATCCGCCCCTGTCTGTTCCTTGCTTGTTGCTAGCCCCGCGCCTATTTCACGTAGTTTCAGCACATACAGACGCGTATGTATCGAGACCGGTGGTCGCCCTCCGCCAGGTGCGCTTTGAGATTCTACTTGTTCTCACTTTTAAGTTTGACCATCGGTATGCTATCCGATAAAGCCAGTCAGCAGAACCAAAAAAAAAAAAAGGCATCGCTCGTTGTCTTTCTGTTGTCACCGGGTAAGCGAATCACGTCCGAAAAACCAAACATCCTAGCATCAGCTGGGATAAGACTAAACGTGAGTATAATTGTCCACACATTAGAGAGTTGTAACCTCTAAGAAGACTGCGAAAATAAAGATCCTGACTGCTTCCGCTTCCAGGGCCGAGTGACCCGAAGTTGGCCCAGACGGTCGTCCGGCTTTCTGCGTAGCGTGCGGGGGACCGCGGGACAGTGTCGGACGTTGACCCGGCGCCGGGTCGCTTCTATTTTGAGGAGCACGCCGGTCCGAACGCGACCGGTGGTTGTGGGGCTTCGGAGCGGCCAGGTAGCTCGAGGACGCGTCGGATACGTCGAAGCAGGTCGGTAGCGTGACGCTCAATGGCCGCTGCTGATTCGTGGAATCCGCTTCCGACTTTGGGGAGGGGGCGGAAAAGCCCCAGAAGGGAACCGGGCCGAGCTCCGAGAGAACAGGAAAAGCGGACGGCTAATGACCCGCCTGCAAGTACGTTACGTGCACGCGAGACCGCAGATAGGCTATACAAAGGGCTTCACAATAAGCACAAAGACGAGAGCGTAACTTTCTCTTGCTCACAACTGCAACTTCGAAACTACACTAATGCCGTGGGATGTGCTCGTAGGGAACAGTACCATTGCCCGCGAAAGTTGGTGTTGTATACACATGCCTTGTGTGTGTCGATGCATGGTTGCCTCGAACGTCGTTATATAACCTACGCGCGGCTAGAGACGCACACGGTGCATCGCCCTCGTGAAAACACCGAGTTCGTTTGTTCGCCATTCTAAAGTGTCAGGATTTCAATGATGGGCAAGTTTCGTGGTATATTTAGTCGCTTAAACGCGATTCACTACGAAATATTCGGTACTTACGGGTGGCGTCATCACTCCATCCTATGTTTTCCGTGAGATCCAGCGAGGTGTAAGAAGGAGCGGGCAGTTACAAATAAGTCCTACCTTCACGTATTCCTTCGAAATGCAACCTTTGTTCATGGACCTTGATGACCAAATTCAAGTCTCCTCACTTTTAAGAGGACGAAGACGAATCGGCACCATCCGGATATTCGCGCTGCCCCGGTGTGACTGCCGAAAAAAAGAACAAGAAAAACAAAAAAAACAACAACTCTATTTTTGAGGAATGTGGTTCGAAGCTTATCACTACGGACTTCAGGACACGTTGCTCTCCGAGGGTGGTGGCATGTTTCCGTAACTAGATGTTCTAATTCAGCGTGGATCATCGATGCGAGCAATCACCTCTCGCGATACGTCATCTAAGTTACACGTCAACCAACTAGCGCAAAAGAACGCTAGAACAAACCTCAACCAAGGCAAGACTCCGGTAATGGAGACAACGCACGTCACAGCCGTTCCGCTGCCCCGCACGTCGTTTTGAAAAGGAGCGCTAACGTGTCTTTCACTGAGCGTCGTCGTTGCCCTCCCAATCGAACGGCGCCCAGTTCGACCCAGGAAGACAAACGGAACCGGCCTTTAAAAGTAAATAAAAAAAGAAGAAAAGAAAAAAAGGGGGGGGGGGGGGGGCTCTGCACTCGCGGTTGTCTCGGGGAGACCGCCCGGAAGTTGGGTCCTATACCTCAGTCGGTCTCCGGCATTGTCTGGCGGTGCAGCGGTGCCCGAAGGTGTGCCGCAGACGGCCGAGCGAGGCAGCTGACTCAATCGATGCACATCGACCCGCATCGACCGGCCTGAAGAGCGCCGAAGAAAGGCCTGTTCGAGAACTGGGCCTTTGACCAGATGCAACCGCCTCCCGCGCGAACCCGCGCGCGCCCGAAGATGGTCGATTAGACGCGGCCGACCCGGCTCTCGCTGGCTCTGTTCACCGCCTCGCTGCTCGCTCCCTGGCCGTTGACCTGCCGGCTCGGCACGGCGCTTCCTCGGACCGAGTTCGTCTGGGTCGTCAAAGAGCGTCCCTGAACAGACGGCGCCGCTCCTCAGAAGCACGACCGGGTCGTCCACCAAACCACGAGGTTCGCGAGCAGTGCTGGTTGAGACTGCCGGCAACTCGACCCGAACGATATTCCCGACGCCGAAACGTCAGCCTTTCACGTCGCGTTCCATCCAATGAGCCGTCACGTAATCTTTGACGCGCGCACTCCGTCTCATGAGTCGCGCGCTGCCCCGTCCAAGCGCCGCAAGCCGCCGAGGACAAGGCGAAACGTTCATCACGGTCTGAGATTCACGAGGGGGGTCGAAAATCATTTTGGGGATTCTGATTCGCGTTGAGTTGATTTGCTGAATTATACCCCTGTCAGACGGGCATTTTAAGGTCCTTTAGAACAAGCTCCTTTATAAAATCGGCGAACCAGCGCACGCCATAGGGCACGTGCGCACTCAACATCGCGAGCTGACTGGCTGATTTTATAACGGAGCTTAATGAAAAGGAGCTTTAGAACGCCGTCTGACAGGGGCATCATTCAGCCAACTGTCTTTTTAATGCCTCGATTGAGCCGATAGAGAAGTAGAAAGACTCCGGTAGGAGTGGTTATTGAGAAGAACACATAGACAAACAAACGATCATAGCGTTCTTTTTCGTTTTTCGGTGTTTGAAAATGTTTTTGAGTGATAAACATTGCTTATTTATTGATAGATATGATATTTATGGTCGAAATTATGACTTTGAATGAGGAACTAGCGAGTTATAAATTTGAGTATCTTCTGAATTGTGTTGTCCGCACACGCGATCGAGAAGAGAAGGCGACAATTAAGGCCGCCTTCAAAGGTGCTTTTTGCAAGTAAGGGATGTTTCTTTTGCTGAGTGAAGGAAGCTCTGGGTGACTCCGTACGTTCGTAAAATGGACAAACACGAATACAGCAGTGTTTGCATAGCAACAACGGTAAACACGACTAACACCGACACAACAAACAGTTTCGGTGTTGGCAGGAGCATAATTTAGCGCGACCTCTTTTTTGAAATATTTAGAGCGAGAAAGGATAAAAATAAATATACTTCGTTTTTATTCCTAAGAGAAAAAGCGCCTGGCTTCAAGCAAGTATTTCCGAACAATTTCAAGTTTAATAAACCAACGTGAGGTTAATTATATTTTCAGTCTTTTCAAACAACGCGAGCTCTCAATTTTCTGCTCTTTTAAATGTTTTTCATTCAAGCATGAGCGTCTAGAAAATATGGTATAGAATACTCGGTACAATAATGACTTGCCGCGTGTCTTTATGAAAAAAAAAAAATAAAACACCTGTAGGTTCAATAGTTCTAGTTTCATGCACTCGAAGTTCGTTGAGAATTCGCTAGAACGGCCGTCGCTGATAAGTTCGCTGCAATATCTCGTGTCAGCTTGTATGCCGCGCCGTTTACGAATTGTTTTCTTTCGGATATACTCCCCTGCCATGAAAGTCAAATACTTGAAACGCACTCAAAAAAAGCATACTCTATTCGCTTGACGCAGTGAGTCGATGTGCTGTCTATAACGTGACAGGTGGGCGATGTCTACTTTGTGCGGGCTTTCCGCTGGTCGATGGATGCGCTGCCTTATGTTCTGGGCCGTCATCAATCAAAGCTGTCGGCTCGGGCGACGGCGCGAGAAATCGAGCAGCCTACAACGCTCCCCGCACAAAGAAATTCTCGCCGAACCTCGACTGGCGTCAAGACTGTCGTCACCCGGTTCTTTGTTCGTGAATTGGTCGCCCCAGGGCGCGTCGAGGTGCGCCTATAGCTTTCGGCAGTCGAAGCCGCCGTGTGTCTGTGCGTGCGAAGCGGAGTGAGGCATTGGCTGTTTTCTACTCGCTCGTCAGTCCCGTGCTCGGACTGGAATGCGATCCTCGGGGATTTGGACAATTGCCTTTCCTCGCTGTAAACGCCTATTGCTTCGTTGATGAAGAATATTTTACTTGAGACCGAAACAACAACACCAACAGTGATATATTTTGGTGGTGCCTAGTCACTTTGCTCGTAGAAGAAATTCATATAAGGCGTGGGGATAACATATGCTCCGTAACCCTATATAGTCCTAGCATAAGCAGACGCATGCAGGCGGTGCCGTGATTGTCGTGGCCCGGGTGTTAGGAGAGGCCATTGGGCATTCGAGGACACTCGTTCCCCGCTTTCCAGGATGAAACCTTCATCACCCCTTCGCAGGGATAGATGGATGCACACCTTTAATCAGGGAGTGACACGCGCCACCTATAGACAGTGTTTAGAGTTGGCATGGAACGATGTTGGTCTCGTCCTTCCTCCAGGGTCAAAATGCCACCGCATCCTCCGGGGGGCATCTATTTCCCGCGTGTTACATTAGCCGTCCCAAGCAGCAGCCAGGGAGTCTCGTCGAGGGAGTGCTTTGCACGACGGAGCTCGACGTTCTTTTCTTCGTCCTCCCCCTTCCCTGAAAACGTGCCTGCATCGGCAGCGCGTAAACCCGAATGGTGGCACCGACTACTATAGGGAACCGCCGATACTTCTGATATTTCAAACCGCGTTCAATCAAACTGCAATCCACAGTTATGTCGCTGCTCTTTTCCACTTCACTGAAAAAAGCCCACAATACCGAAGACGAAAGCCCACAATACGGAAGGATATAGGGCCTGTTTTGTAGTCCTCCTCTGACCTTGCGGCAATTATGGTCTTATCTTAGGGCTCATTAGGGCCGATCGGGGGATTTTATGAAGGATCGTGGTACCAGAAGGCGATTGTGAATATAATTGTCTTTCTTTCTCATGACATACGTGATGCATTTTCATGAAATAATCAAACGCGAGGATTGTCCCCCACGAACTATCCTCACCGCCGAAGGCCTGGAAAATCGTCAACGACCGCTGCCAGAAAAATAAGATTTCGTTGAAGTGTCAATCGAACGCGTAGAAGCGCTGGCGATCTACCAGCGAGAACTCGGGAACGCCGCGGCCCGATCAGTTAATCGTGCATTTCGATGAGGCGGCAAGCTCGGAAGCAAAAAAAAAAATTCCGTCTTTGTTTTGCCGGGCGCTGCCCTTGCTTCGGGAGAATGCGCGAAGTAGCCTTCATGCCATCTCGCCCCCGCGTTTTTTGCGTGCCCCCCCCGAAAACGGGAAGGAGCGAGCACGCGCGTCCAACCCGCATGCATGTGAGGCACACTATGTAGGCTGGCAGTGAACACCTCGCGTATCGAGTCGGTGCAGAATTGAGTGTAAAAACGTTAGACGAAACATAAATGTGTGATCTCAAGAAACTCAAAGAAAGGACCGTGCGAATCCGGAGAGGCCGGTTGCCTCTCCGCTCGACTGAACCTCGGCGTAAATCAATCGTGAATGGCGCGCACAAATCGGGCAGACAAATACCGAAACCAAGTCACGCCCGTCATTTCATCTCTTTCTTTATTCAGGATACGGGTTCCCGTGTCAAGTGCTGGCTTCGACCCGTCGTCTTAGCAGTGCTCCCGGGAAGTTCCGTCTATACCTGTTGTCGCACAAAAACGACCGCTCACACACATACAAACGCACACACAGCCGGAGAACAGATTGGACGCCGAAGGCAAACCCCAATGTGGGCCAATCCGGCGAGGGGAGTGCGGGGCGGAGCTTGGAATATTTCGTGGCGACAACGAGCCAGACAGGGCGCGAGGAAATGAGCGCGGACCCGGAGGAGGACCGGGCAGGCGGGCGGTGCGAGAGGGCCCGGGACGAGTTCTGGGGAAACGCCGAGGGGCTCGCTATAGCAACGGCCGACCACAACACTGCCCCATCGGGGACGGTGATCGAAGCGACGTGGTCCCCGTGCCTCTAATGAGTCGGGCGGCGCCGTTTATGGTGCGCGACGCAGTCCACGAAGACGTCCTGGTTCGCAATCACGTCTTCCCTGGTCATGCTCAGACATGTAGAAAGGTTACTGAAATGACAAAATACCGTTACTCGTTGCTCACTCAAAAAGTAACTGAGCCCTTCACTCGTTACTTCGATTCAAACGGAACGCGTCACCTCAGCTTGAAAGCAACGCGCTGTTTTCGCATTCTTTTTGTAAAGCATAGGCCACTTCCCATATTCCTCGTCGTTAATCATTTCTTGCCTTTGAACGCGCTCACTCAGGGATAACTGGGCCTCTACTGGCATACCTTGTGCACGTTTCTGTTTGGTCAATTTAGCGTTTCCTCGTCGTGCAAGATACAACCTAGAGCTAGGATGAGGTGTATAATTGGGTAAATGAACGAGGTTGGATACTGGACACGCTTCCATCCAGAAGTAACTAATTACCGTTACTCCATGAAAGAGAAAGGAAAATACGTTACCTGTTCCTTGTCCTAAAAAAAAGTAAGTAGGTGGCTCTTTCATAATCGTATAAAAGTAACTATAGTACAAGTCAAAGCTTTGCGGAGGATTACTAAATGGACTACATGCCAAAAATATCGATCTAATATATATCACGTTGCCGGTGTCAAGGAAGGGGCGAGAGTAGAAAAAAGAAGTCTATGTTGAACATTGTTGTACGCATAAATGCAAACTAGACGCCAGGAGATACCATCTAAACAAAATCACGGCATATGAACCTTCCCTTATCATCCACAGAATGTCAAAATAACGAGGATTCTAGTCTCCTCTTTAAGAACAAAAAGGGCCCTCCTGACAGGTCATCCACATGGCTCACGCATAGCTCATAACTTGAGAGGAAAGGGTCCAACGCACGAGCTGTGTCCTCGTCGGACGATATCTTTGTCTCCTGGACGGCAACAAAGTTAATCTGTTCTTTTAAGGGGACCCTACACTATAAGAAATGCCTGTGCGTCTACTTACCCGCGAAACATTCGAAGAGCCAATCTCTGCGATCTGCGAAATCAGCTCAGCGAATGATGAGGCGGAACATTCGTTTAGACCTAAAAATGAAGTCTGCGCCGTGGCATTACGCAATGCA
This sequence comes from Ixodes persulcatus, assembly GCA_013358835.2. Taxonomy (NCBI): domain Eukaryota; kingdom Metazoa; phylum Arthropoda; class Arachnida; order Ixodida; family Ixodidae; genus Ixodes; species Ixodes persulcatus. Next base: position 505,552 of record JABSTQ010010779.1, read on the forward strand.
AGCATGACACTTTGCATTGGGTAATGCCACAGCTAGCGCAGACTTCATTTTTAGCTCTAAACGAATGTTCCGCCTCATCATTCGCTGAGCTGATTTCGTAGATCGCAGAGATTGGCTCTTCGAATGTTTGGCGGGTAAGTAGACGCGCAGGCATTTCTTAGAGTGTATATACTTGGGATTGGCGTGCACGTGAACACAGAGCTCTGACGTGACAACCAACTCAAGGAGTTGAAGTGCCGGTTCTTACTCGCGATCTACCAATCAGATATGGAGAAGACAATGAATGTGACTCGTGTTGATTTGTGTTTGGTTCGTGTTTGGTTTGTTGATTCGTGCTTGTTGATTCATGTTGGGGCATGAAACGCTCAATGCACGAGTTTTCTAGTGATTCTGGGCTGTTGGTGCATCACAGTGAACGAAATCGACAACTCAGCGTGGGTTCGAAACTGCCCAGAATCGCAAACTCCTTGGTTTTGTGAACTGGCGTTTATACTTTATCTTCAAATGTTTGTGCAGTGTCGTGCGAAGCATGGTAGAGAATAGAAATACAAAATGCTTTAAATCGTGGTTTTCAGAATAATTTAAATCGTGATTTGAAGTACTCCAGTTTTACTGTTATTATCATGATTTTCCTAAAAATAAAATTCCCAAATATATTTTTATTTGGAGTTTTTTTGTGGCTTGAAGCCTTTCAAGCTCGTGTATTTCGTTTCTGAAGACGGACCTACAGAATAATTTACCGCAGAGTGGGAAAATCCTCCTCGCCAACCTTCTTGTTTCCTCTCGTCTCTCATTTCCCACTGGTATCTGGACGAAGTGGGGATCCATTTTGTTGCTGCATCTTAGAACTGGATAAGCCGGGAGCTTATCCCGGCTTATCCAGCCCCAAGATGCAGCAACAAAAGAAGTTCCTCCGCCGTCAAGATGGCAGTGGGAGAGAAGAAAATGGGAAGGGAGACGAAAAGCATTTTCACCTTGTGGAAAAACTTTTGGCAGGTCGAGCTTTAATTAAAGTAATAACCAAACAAGGAAAGTATATATCAGGTTGAACAGGAGGAAAAATACGGTATTCTTCAGAGTAAATCGTAGAGTAAGCCTTGTTTCCACCTTCTACTTAATCCGCTCACCTGCGATGATCGCACAAACACACACACACGCAAAAAGAACGAACTGCGTGACCGTAAAATTTTGGCACGGCTTGATTACACTTTAAGAAATGCCTTCGCGTCTGCTTACCCTCAAAACACTCAAAGAGACATTCTCTACGATCCACGAAATCAGCTCAGCACATGATCCGTTTAGAGCTAAACGGATCCGTTTAGAGATAAAAATGAAGTCTGCGCTGTGGCATTACGCAATGCAAATCGTCATGCTTGCATTGCGTAATGCCCCAGCGCAGACTTAATTTCTAGGTCTAAACGGATGTTCCGCCGCATCATTCGCTGAGCTGATTTCCTAAATCACAGAGATTGGCTCTTCGAGTGTCTTGGCGGTAAGTAGACGTGCAGGTATTTCTTAAAGTGTACCTTCATCGGCCCGTAGAGTTGGCTGCACCATGATCTAAGGTAAAGCCAGGTCAAAATTCAAATCTTAGGGTCAAACCAAAGAAAGACATCTAGCACCCCCCTCTCCCCCCCCCCCCAAAAAAAAAAAAAAAAAAAAAAAAAAAAAAACAGCGTGCTTATTTTTCGACCAACTGCAGATTTGTCGTGCAACCGAAATCTCCGTTGCGGGGCGCTTTCTCAGTAAAAGGCCTCCGTGAGATTGCGGGCACCTCGGACGGGATTGAACCTCGCCAAATGGGACCCCTCGTATGTCAGCGCTTTGCCTCAAAGCCACCGAGACATTTTTATATATTATTTTCGGTTATACGCCACCGAGACGGCTATAAAACAAAATATAGTCGCATCATTCAAACAAGCCAGAGTGTGATTGTGAAAACACTTTCTGCAATTGATAAAAAAAATATTTGCAAACATGGTGTAATTGCAACAGCCGGAATCCTTTTCATGGTGTCAATTTCATTTGGGCATACCGATGCTACAGTGGTTTAGAATGGGGTAATGAGCTCACCGCCCTTTTTCGCTCATGCTTGGAGGTGAGGCGGTCTATGTCGGAGGCCGACGAGGGCGCTGCTGTCGACTCCTCCTGAAGCGTCCTGCATCCCGGCTACGCCCGGCTGCGTGTGTTTGCGTTCGGCTTCGGTGTTTGCGTTGAGCGGGTGACTGCAGTTCGCGTGTGCTCGTCCGGTTGCCTTTGCCTTGAGGTCACTGTGATTACTGTTGTCTTGCGGTTTTGTTCTTTGACTCAAATGCAAGAATGCCTAATCGCCGGCGAAACTACTGTTTTGCGCCTGGCTGTAAAACAGGTCAGGATACTCTCGCGTGAAGGACGCGCCAAAGGTGTCTTTGTTCGGTGTACCCAAATAGGAAGAGGGGCGAAAACTGTGGGATAAGAACGTGCATCGCGCGGACAGGACGTTGGATGAGACCTCCGCTGTGTGCGAATTACATTTTGAACCACAGTACGTAATTAGAGATTATGTGTACGTCATCAACGGCCAAGAGGTACATGGTCAGCATGGGAAACCCATGCTCTCCGCTGACGCAGTTCCGACGATTTTTAGGAATCTTCCCAGCTATCTGACGAAGAAAACACCGACGCACACAGGCGCTGATACGCGCGCGATCGCAGAAGCGCGCGGGACAGCTTCAGGAGGAGTCGATCGGAGCGCCATCTCTAAATTTAGACATGAACCGCCTCAGCAAGCGGTCGCGGTGAGCCCACCACCCCATTCTGGGCCACTGTACCGATGCAGAGTGGAACGCGCTTAAAGGCATCTGTTGTTAACTGGCAGCCGCGGGTTTGTTCTTATATCCCTGGCTCGCTCACTGCGGACATCCAGGCATCTGACACTCAAACATCTGGTGCCATTTCTGTCTCTCACGTGGCGTTTCAAGCGGCACATGACGACAAATGCAAATCAAGCTATTCGCGAACACGTGTCCCCATCTGTACTTGATATTAGAAAACTGCAACTTATCGTAACTGAACGGGACAAGTTTGAGATTGAATACTAAACTTCTTGTGTAATCTATCTATATGCAGTTTCTAGAAAATGTCACATTATAAGGTGCTTCGTAATTTAATGTCTTGTTGTTTGCGTTAGCTGACGTGATTCTGTTTTTTATAGCATGAAGAAAAAATAGAATTTAAACTTTATTTTTTACTTTAAGATATACTTTATCTGTGCAGTTTATTGGATACTTTTTTTAATTCACTACATCCAACAGAGTGCTCACGTAAATTATCGTCGGCGTTGGTACTTTAAAACTCAAGAAAAATATTGTTCAATATCAGATAGTGTGTTAAAATAAAAACTAAATAATTAACTAACAAATAAGAATAAACGTAAAATCGAGACATTAACGTTTAGTCAGAAAGCAGTTATTTAATTTGACATTAAACTTATGACTGTAGCAGCCATAGAAAGTAAGTTATAAACCGTCAACAAAAGAAGCAAAACGGCCTGCACGGTGGAGTTGCCCCTTGAAATAAATTAACGGGAAGGGAACTAGAAATAGAGTGTGTATTTACACCACCAGGATGTGACTGAACGTTCAAGCGCTGCTTTGTTGCATTTCTGTCACATTAATTAGTGGGGAACTTTAGCAGATCACGCTTTCGTCTAACGATACTGGCATGGGGGAATTCGAGCTGCGACTGGAAATCATTTTCAGGGCCTCGCCGCTAGCAGCAGTGGACCTACGAAACGATTTTTTAAAACTCTCCCGATAGCTTCGATATTTACATCGTTCCACAGATCAGCCTGATTTAAAATTCCTCTCATGTTAGGCCAGAGAATGTTCAAAATTAATCGCGTTATTTTTAATTCCTATCAATGACGAGTCTTTGATGGACATAGTCGGTGACTTGAGCGTTTTAACTGAAGTGTGGCACTAAAACCTCCAGCTCAACAAGTAAGCAAACAAAACGCGATCAAATGGCATCGATTTATCGTGGCTGGGATACACTCGGCTCTGACATGGTCTGGACGTTTATCGATACGCTCGAAGAACAAGTCAATCGTATCGCCAGTGTCTCTCGATTCATTGCGGCTGACTGATTGGCAGGTCAACGAACTCTAGGCTCCTCCCCGTTCCCAGGGCACCAGTGCCATAGAGCCTCGCGCGGCCTACGCTTGCTTGACCCGGCCTGTCGTCGTCTCCAGACGCCCTCTCCCATTGGACGACCGCGCGGAGTTCTCGACTGGGTCTCAAACGCGCAACATCGACTTTTCTTTTTATGTTCCGCCGAAACAGGCCATTTCGGCCACAGACCTATTCAGACGGTACGCCACCCTTTTTCGGCCGCAATTTGAGCAGTTTTCATGACGCGTTTGTTTAAAAGATATTCATAAGTGTGCGCGCCAGTCTCAGCGTGCGTTAACCTTACATTTGGGAAGGACTGATGACCTGAAGGTCAAAACAGCAGAGCGACAGATGAGCACGTGTCAAAACAGCAGTCCGAAAACAAAAACAGTACCGCAACAAAACAGCACGCACGTAAATACATGCTGTTTTTCACTTTATGACATTAATAACAGCACGCGCCTAAATTAAGTAGTTGCTGCTAGCGTGTTCAGCTGAACATCTGCATTCTCGTTACATTTTATTTTCTATCGTTGTATGACTTTATATTATGACCTGCGCCGTTATATTTTGTTAATGCGAAAGCATTAACCGTCCTATGAAGCGAAGTCGCCGTTGTCTCTAGCCGTTGTCTGTAGCAGCGAAAACGGCACCTGAAAGTCCAAGGCTCTTTGCACATCCCCACGGTGTCCACCGCTCCGCCGAAATGGCTGAAGTAGTTGATCAGGGCATCCTGCGTACCCTCATTTGCAAGAACCCTGCGCGCTCGCCTTACACATCCTGCTTTTTACACTAACTGCTTCCGTCTCGGAGGATTCACCACTTCCAACCCAGACGGCAAGAAGATCAACTGCTCTTCGTCCGAAGTCTATCACCACTCGCCGTCGCAACCTAACGCACAAACAGTCGCACAAGTCCTCACAAATATCACAGCAGTGCTCCAGGTCCATCGAGGACTGGTGCCGCTCCAGTGTTCAGCCTTGCATAAGACGTGTCCGGTCGTGAAAAGAACACAGACGACCGTCGGTGGAACTGTTCTCGTCGTCCCTGTGGTTCGGCGATGAGCCCGGGCTCACGTCTCGGCACAGCTGTCCGGGGGGACCTGAGTCCGCGCAGGGCCCCGACGTGGGTCCAGGGGGAGCGGCGAAGAAGCCCGGAGGACCCAGGAAAGGTCCGAAGCCGTGACTCGGGCTCAGGTAGTGGGGAGACCACAGCCCTTGGCGTTAAGCGAGCTTCATTCGCGCTGTCATCTGCTTCATTCCGTGCTCCTTCGTGCCAACGCTGTGTCGGCTTGTCGACATGCCAACGCTGTGTTGAGCACGTGTGTGGAGATATGGTCGGGGAGGCGGGTGTGACTAGTCGTCGATGTTTACGTATAGACCTTTTCATCTCAGTAGTTACCCGACCGGCGGACAGAGGGCGCTGACGCACTGGGCGCCATTGGGTGGCTTCAATTTGTTTGGTTTCGGTTTCAGCGCGCTCTCGGTTGTGTTGGTGTGTTATGTCATTCTCGCCTAATTTCGTCATACAAATGTGCCCGTTATAGCGCACAACTAATAAAACTGTGGTACTGAGCCAATTCGAGAACCACGAAGTGCTTTCGAGTCATATTCGCGGACGTTTTTACGAACGCTTTACGATGCATCTGGTCATGTTCGTCGCTAATTTCGGTCAGGTTCGGCGGCGTAACGACTGCGATGCACAAGGAGGATTCCATCGTCTACGGCCTGACCCACTGACCCTAGTTTCCAAAAAAAAAAAAAAAACTAATGAAGAGACTACTGAGTAGATACATAGTAAAAATGCAGGTCCACAACCTGATTAAAAACCTCCTAAATCGCGAAAAACACACAAAGTCGCAAGTTCACTGACTGATTTTCGCGGACACCAACTTTCTGTGAACTTTAGAAACTCGAAATGTCTCCTATAATACGCAGATATTCTAAGAAATAAGTGATATTGTCTCGGGCTGTTTTTTTTTAAAAATTAAGTACTCGAGATACATTTCAGACGGTCCGCGTCCTAGGTCGGGTGGGAAATTCCTTTAGCTATTGACCTTGTTAAAGTACTTACTAACAGCATTTAACAACGTTGGCGTTAGAAAATGAACTATTTGGTTTACTGACATTTGATTACGACGTGCTTGGCACATGAGATAAGTGAGGCCCATCAATTGAAATCTGAAATTTCGTCCTTGTACAAACTTTGCCAAATAAAATTAAAGGTACGAGAGAAGTGATCTCTCGTACGTTTGGTTGAAGTCGAATGCTAGGCACGACTTCATGAACCTTCATGACAGATCTCCATACAAACTGATGCGATTTAAAATCAACAACCCTGAACTTGGGTGACTTCTATGAAGATGGCTTCTTTTCGGCATCACATAATCCGAGCCCTAGGCACTCTCAAGCTGCCTGTGACAGATTATTTAACAGGGGTCTTTGTGTTTAAAATATATAAAATTCATTAATTAAATTTTGTATAAAAATGTTAGCACCCTTTAATGACTGCAGATATGTGACCAAGCAGTTTCTCTAAATTCATAAATAAACAAATCAAGCAAACGTTTCTATTGCAAAAACGATTTAAGACCGTTTAAGCAGAGTTAGGTGTAATGTCGTGCACAAACAAATCGGCCGATGTGAACGTTACCATTATCCCAAGCATCAGATAAAATGTTAGTTAAACGTTTATCACCTGTATATCTTATATGTCCCATATAATCAAAAACAACTATTTTAAATTTGTTACGAAGGCAAGGCCGGAGGCTTTCAGGAAACAAACATAGCTTCATATGCTGCGTAGTATTTTGGTCACATTCCTTAAGATTCTAAACGCTTGATTATGCATATACATTGCACTATACTTATTTCGAATATCCTGCCACTATTACTGTGTAAATTTAAGTTGTCATAAATAATTGGGCTCAATATGCGCCAGGTCTGACGCTGATTTCTGTATCTCCTCCCTGCTCACGCGTATCCGGTACGCCGACGGTGAAAATTGTCAAAATCGGTTACAAAATAAACTGCATATGTAGTCGTGCACATAATGATGGCATGCAATTAAGTTGTAAATGTAAGCATCGGACGGCAATTTACAATAAGGTGAGAAACACGGTGAAACGCTACAAAAAACGCGAATGCCGCGCCTTCGCCCAGGCGCGGAGGGGAGAGGGGAGCGACGAGTTGAAGCCACCTTATGGCGGCCGCGTCACGTGATTCCAAGATGGCAGCGCCCATGCGACGGAGGCCGAAAAGGTCTATAGTCAGAAGGAGGGGTGCGTAGAGGGGACCTGTTCTTTGTTTCGTTCATGTCGCTTTGCCGGAAAGCTGGTGGACTATCCTTGGCTTCAGTGATGCTGGGCTAAGTATCAGTAACCTGGACTGAACTTGCCGAAGTCTGTTTCACTTCTTCGAGGCACGTTTCTGGCGGACTTTTGTATTCCAATTCGAAGAAAGCTGCAGGAACGTCAAAAGGAGTTGATCCTGGCATCATCACCGGCACATGAAGAGCTTCAAGTACGAATGGTATTGCGGTGTGTCTTCTTTGCTGTATATAGGTCCCCGTACCAAGCGTTCCATCGAACCACGTACCGCTCGGGCACTTCCTAGAGGAACATCCACAGTGCGATGAGCATGAGAAAGATACAATGGCACATGATGCAGTAGAACTGCACGAATGCCGTGATGACTTGAATCCAGGATATTCCAGAGAGTCGCGCCGTCACCTTTCCAGGGGACAGGGCCCCCATTAGCGAAACGTCGCTGTCCATGTTATGACACCTCAGCTGAAGCGGGAACGGGAGTGCAGCGTTGCCCGATGCTGGGCCCGGGACGGCCGTTTTGACGCCGTGCTCTTTTGTCGAGTGCTGTTTTGACGCATACTGTTTTGTCGCTGTGATGTTTTGACGCGGTGCCGTTTTGACGCATGCTGTTTCGTCGCCGGCTACATTGTCGTGTGCTCTTCTGTCGCGTTCCTCCGGCTGGAACATTCGATCCCACAAGAAAAGGGACTCGAGCGAGTGGGGAGCCCTTCCTCCGTGCACAAAAAAACGTAGGAAAAATGTTTCGGTCTTCCGTGTCCCCCTCAACTCTTACCGCTACCAAAACCACAGGACGAAGGTTCACAAGTGCTGATTTCTGAAGCAGGTCAAGATGCTCGATGAGTCACACTTGTGAACCTGATTTGATGCAGCTCGGGCTACACGAGGGTTAGGTAAAATGGCATAGAAACTGAACACAGGTCGACACACTGACGCTAAATGCTGGTTCACCCATTGTCGTCAGTTGCGCCCCAAGTGACCAGAACAACATCAACGACCGGGATATTGGGACATTTGTGACACACGATTGATCGACGAAGCTGCATACTTTTCGCGTCGCTTGCCACTTTGTGTACGGCGAACGCTTGTCCGTTTGTCATTGCCCTCGTTCCGGTCGCACTGAATGCAAGCAACGCTATTGTCACTTAACGATGGCGCACCCAAATCTTGTTCGGATGCGCATATACGATCAAGCGCGAGCCCGCGCCTTCACGACGACAAACCAAGTGCGCCAGTTCGAAGGCGCCCTCAGCCAGCCGCTGGTGCGAGAAGATGCCGGTCCAGCGTTCTTTGTTTGCTCGCATGTCCGCGAGCTCTCCGCCAACGGGAGAGGACCAGCCGCGGGTCGTGCTGCAGCGTGACGGGCCTGGACTCGCAAGGCCCATACCCACCCCGACGGCCGCGCTGGATGCTCGAGCACCGTGGGCGTCTTCTCGCTTCACGGCTCCTTGACTGCTGCTCCCCAATGAGCGGACATCCATCTCCGCGAAAAGTTGTCGTTGGCCGAGCTTGTGTTCCTCTTGCAAGGAGGCGCCTCGCCTTGTCGGGCACGTCGCTCCGGGACGGGCCGAAGTCTAGCCTAGACTAGGTCTAGCGTAGCGCCGAAAGGGTTCTGGGCCGAGGAACGGCTACTTTGAATTGAACCGAGCCGCCACTTACTTGGCCATTTTATTAATTATCCTTTCCGTTTTAGAAGGTTGCGGCAGACGCTAACTTCCGTGTTCGAGGAGAAAACATTGGCGATGGCCCCGTGCTCATTTAATATCAACTGCAAATAAAAACAATTTCTAGGTTTTTACATTTTAAGTAGTAAGAGAATGATTCAACTCTGATATACAATGTGTAGACATTCAATCGTGCGGCGTCCAAATAAATCCACTTTGTATTTTGCGGGCCTGCGCGAACATAACAATTTCTATTCAACTCCCGGGAGACGGATATCAATTAATATGGATCTACAGCTACATGAACTTTATAGAAACGTCACGAGACGACTAATAGCGACACTGAATGCAAGCGCTCGATGGTAGGACGATTCAAATATTGTCTAGAATTTTGACGAATTTTATATAAATATTTCGTGAGATGAAGGAATGCAAAGTTCGGAGACAATAGCTCCAGGTCCCATGTTTGAAAGTTTTGATAAAATACGAGTACACGTAACGCAATTAACACTTGAAATCGTATAGGAGGACTTAATTGCGCCTATATATTGCTTCTCAAAATTAATAAACTTTTGCTAATACTATTGCTTAACTTATTTACTGCTATACTCCAAGTTAAATGCCTGTTATTCGGCCACTTATAACCGGGAGTTTGAAGGTCAACACTCTCCCGGCTATATTCACAGGCCGATTACAACCGGGATAATGTTTACCACTTCCTGCATGCTCCATTTGGCCTACATTTCCGTCCGCTCACCCTCTCCCCCGTCCCGTACTTTCTTAAAGGGAAGCTGAAGAGGTCCTTGAATTCGAACAAACAGTAAAAGTTGCAATGTAGACACCTTAAAAATTATGTCCTAAGTTATCTTTCGATCTTATTAGTAGGAGCGTCTTAATAGCCAATTAAAAATTTAACGTAGACCCGCCCGTTGCGGCACGCCAAGGGTAGGAAGGCGCAGAGCGGAGAGAAAAACCAGCGAAAGTGACGTCATCGGTGGGATCAGATGAGCTTTGCCCGCCACTAAGCTGGCTCGGGGATGCCGTCCATGACGTCCCCACGCTCCGGACAGATGCAGGCCGCAGAGAGGATCGCCTCATGCCTGGCGGCAATTGCTGCACGTATTTTGTTTTTTCAAAATGAACACGGGTTACGGTTACTTCTGCCCAAGATAAGTGAGATAACTGAATCCACGGAATGAAAAGCTATACAAGTCCGCTCCTAACTCAGATTTCTCGAAAAATGCTTGAGCTTCCTTGTTGAGAGCCCTTGTCGACACCTTTCCCCCCAGAATAAAGAAACGTTGTGCTTTTTCCCGTTTTTTTTTTTTCTTCGATGGGAATGAAGCGTGACGCCCCTCTCGAACTGCACCGTTTGCACTCACGTCCTAAAAGGTAAGGAGACCTCCCTCCTCGCCGCTCTCATAACGTTTGTGAGTTGACTTTCCCGCAGAACACAAACACAGCCAATCACGGCACAAAATATCCAGCGAATGTCAAAGCTCAGAATGCGACAAAAAATTATAATGTGCAACGGCATGACGTTTCCCTTGTGTACATAAAAAACTTTTCGTCACATTTTAAGCTAGTAGTTTGCTGGAATTCATTGTTCGCCGAGACTCTGTGTTCCACAGAAACAGTCGTTTTCTTAGAGTGTAGGACGCAGACGCTGCTCACTGTGCAGAGTCCGCCGAGCGGGAAATTTTGCAAGCACCACGCCTCCCCCCGAGCGAGGGCGGGCTCCGAAAACACCTCCCTGATGACAAAGCCACAGTGCTGATAGAGATGTCGTCATCAGCGAAGGTCAGCGCTGGTCACAGATTGGACACGACGATTGCGTCAACGTTCGGATCAAACTTGACTCGAAGCCGAGCACTGACGCAGACCTCGTTTCCAATCTCTGTCAGCGTCGGCCCTCGCTGGTGCCGCAAAAATGTCAGCGCTACGGCCTTGTCATCTAGGCGGTGTGGGCCCCAACCGTGCAGGCAGGTCGGGGTCATCACTGCCTAGATGAGCAGGCCGGTGTGACCACCCTCGTTCCCGAAAGGGTGAGGGTGGTCGCAGACAGACAGAGTGAAAAACAGAACCAACTCGCTATCCAGTGATCATTTTTTTTTTACTTATTTTTCTTGTGTCTTTTTGTTTCTCACTTTGTCGTAGAAAAGGAGGGGGCGACATGACCTGCATAGACGAGAAAAACTGTTTCTCTTGTTTTCCCTTGTTGGTTGAAAAAAAGCCGTTAAAATTTTTTTTGTCTCAATTTGTTTTTTCTCTAGATAGATAGAAAGAATCGAGTTTTTTAAGTGGCAGGAACGGGATAGCCGTATTCTTTTCTTTTTTTTTATTTAAAGGTCAACTCCGGTTGAAAACGAAGCCAAAATAAATTACTGGTATCGCTTTAGTAGCACGAAATATGATTACAACCGAAATATTACGTCGACGTGAAGCCGTGTGCTCCACTAAAACAAATTTTAAAGATCCGACCAGCTGCTCTTCAGCGGGTGGCAAGCAGGTTAACTTGTAGTCAAGCAACACTGGGTGACGCGTATCGCAGCACCACCATGATGTCACGTCGTGGTGGTGCTGAGGTTGATTCCGCACGATGTATAGCGTACTGCAGCACCTCCGTGACGTCACGTCGCGGCCGGATGAATGGATGTTACTGGCTATACCCTTTGTAACGGGCGGTAGCTTGCGCCATCTAGCCTAGGTCTAAAAAGACGAAAGATTCCTGCCGCCCTTCTAAGCCAATTTTCTCCCCCTAACTATCCCCAGGCAGTGTGGGATATCACCAGGATGACCTTTAGGGGATCGGGCAAAAAAAACTAAAAACATCAACTCCCGTCTCTTCCCCACGGTGAGGGAGTCGCCAGTTTTCCTCTGGTCAAACCTTGTCGGCGTCACCCCAGCACCGGACCCACTGGGGGACAGAGTTGAGACTTTAGGCCAGAGCCACGTGGGAGGGAGTCCCAATTTTCCTCTGTCCCGCCTGTCCCCAGCTGTGCTAGTTGGTTGTGCATCATTCAAATTTCCGTAGATAATTTCCACCAAACTTCTAATCTCCTCTTTGTGACTGCAATCCCTTTCTCCTTGGTCCTTCCATTGTCGCCCGGGAAACCCAAAGCCCCGGCCAAATCTGTTTCCCCTTCAAGGAGGGCAGGGCGAAGTCCCGTGCACCTCAAAACCAAGTGATCTAGTGTCTCGCTCTCATTATGGCAGGCGGCATACAATGTGTCTGTCTCCTGAGATTTATCCCTATACGTCTTCGTCCTCAAAACTCCCGTTCTTGCCTCGAACAATAAGGAATTCCCAGCGAATTGTCAAACACATTTTCCTTTCTTATGTCCTGTTTTTGTGACCTGTACATTGTTAGAGCCGATTTTTCCTGCATTCTTCCCTCCCACATTTTCCTTTCTGCCTCTTTCACTTCCTTTTTCACTGAAGTAGTCTGTTCAGTCCCATCACCAGTGAGTAGGTATTTAAAAGTAAGCTTTTGGGTTCGGTTTGTCCATTTTGTGTTTAAACTTTTCACGTATAAATACTTGAATAGCTTCCGGGAACACCAGGTATCATCCATTTCGGTCGACTTTTGTTCAAAATTCAACTCACTGATTGCCGTACAGCTGATGATCAGCGTTGTCATCCCTTTCTAGCAGATAGTTTCCGTTTTGCCGTAGACGTCCGAAACTAGAGCCAGTAAATGAGTTACGCTTACAGTATTGCCACTCTGTTCCCCGCTATTGTTGTGGGCGCCGCAATCTTGGTGCTCAGTGTAAAGCAGACGCAACTGCCGATCGTCATGTTTCAAAACTGCGACTTCCTGAGTACTTGATTTGTTGTTATGAAACTCATATTATATTGCTTTGCTCTGTTGCAAACTGTTTAAACATGTGTGGAACACGGAATAGCATTTTTTTTGTGATTTCAAATAAAGTTTTAGATAACTGGCAACTATGATTTTAAGCCCCAAGATGGGTAATTGTCGTTGCTCTGAAGTGTAGCTTATTTAGAGGCTCTACCCGAAAGCATACTTTGACCCGTGACGTTTATAAAACTAAACACCGTAAAAACAAAAATCATACCTTGCAATTTTGGGAGACTGACTGAGCTGAAAGCAGTTGCAATCCCAGATTCCAAAATCTTGACCGGAGTTGCCATTTAAATGGCCTTTTACATAGAGTGTAAGCATGATCAGACTGGCGGTGCGCCTAAATGCGAATGCCCACCTTGTCATGATCTACAATTTTTTTTGTGATCCAAATATAATATATATGTTTAATCTGCGCAAGACAATTGGTGTATTTGCTTATACAATTAATGATAGTCATTAGCCAATGACATATAAAAATATAAAGTGGATTAAAAATGTCAACCAGTCCCTTCTGTTCGATCTTATCTGAACTCATGAAGTAAAGGTATGCATTCGAGCGACATTTCGTTGTATATCGTTTTATTAATTGAGGAAGAAAAAAGAAACTGCTTTATCGGGGTGCGGTACTAAATATCTGACGAATATAAAATTAAATGTGCTCAATAGTTCAACCTTTCTTTCATATAAAGATTAGGCTAGTTTGAATATAAAGGTATAATAGGGAATCAGTTTCTTCATCGTTACTTTCTTGTCAGTTATGAATGGCTGAGGTGCTAGGAACTCGATGACGATTCAGTCTTTGAACCGTTAGCACTGCCAGCGTACCGCTTTTTGTGCTTATATGTCTGCCGAACGTACGTTTCGCTTGTGGAGAAACATCGTCAAAGGGAATGGTTCTGCGCTAGGGGCCAGAAAGGAGCGCACAAAACCAAGCATCACTGGTAGCTGGAGAAGTGTCGTGCGTGATTAACGTTCCAACCGCCCCGTTTAAATATTTATCTTACAAATAAGCAACACATTCCCAAAGCACTCAGATTTGTTTCTCGAAGTTGTTACGTGAGATGATGAGAAATATGTTTAGCACGAAACTATTTCTCACTCTGACGACAAACACTGAGCAGGAGGCAAGGGCAACTCCGGGCGAAAACGAAACCAAAATTAATGACTGGTATCGCGTTAGCGGCACGAAATATGATCACAGCCGAAATATTACGTCAAAGTGAAGCCGCGTACTCCAGTAAATTCGATTGTAAAGATGCGACCCGCTGACCTTTAGCGGATGGCAGCGGATTAGTTTTTTGTCAAGGAACACTGGATGACGCGTACCGCAGCACCATGGTGACGTCACGTCGCGGCCGTACTGCTGATGATCAGTTTTGCCATCCCTCTAGCAGATAGTTTCGGATTTACCGTAGACGCCCGAAACCAAACTTTAAGCCGTGATATTTATAAAGCTACGTAATATATAGGGGAAAAAATGGACTATACCTCGTAATTCAGGGACACTGACTCAGCAGAAAACACCCGTAATCCAAATTTCGAAAATATTGACCGAAGTTGTCCTTTATTCATGTACGCCTGTGAAGCAGTGGTCGCACAGCTAATATACCATACACAAGTAGTATCCGGATTTACCCTCGTATGACGGTCCCATTGGTCATACAAAAACTGAAGACATGTTGGAATCATGCATGAAGGAGGCTTGCTTGGAACATGCTTAAGGCGCAGATGTCATCCTGTCTGCAGCGAGTGGCTTTCGTGTGATGTACGAGAAGCGTGACTGCTCCGTTACCTAATCGCGCGAGGCCCTCGAGTCGGAAAACAAGAGCTACATGGCACGTCTGATAGCTCGGTGCAATGCCGTTCCCATGTTCTTCGGAAGTCTATTGCTGACGGGCACATCATTCGTCGACGCAGTTGAGACTCTGGTCGTGAAAAGAGATAGAGCAATAGGCAGCACACGCGGAGCCCAGTTATTTTCTGCGTGCGCAGCAGCGTATAAGCCGCTCCGTGGTCGCGAGCCGGTTGCATCACTGGGAAGTGAGTATATGCCCACGGTAGGTCGCGCAGGGCGTCCACGGTGTTCGAGGTAACCACGGCAACGACCTCGGTCTGGCGCCGTCCGTCGCTGCGAGGAGGAAACAGGCCTCACCCGACGTCTGCTACCTGGCTCCTTCGCTCCTCGGGCAGTTTCGATTTGCTTGCGGCACTCTGCGCTGGTCTACGCCCTATTCACCCCTAACCTGACAGTGCGGTGGGCTCCTCGCTCGTTCAACCACTCATACCTCAATCTCTTTGATAAGTTTTCATGCTCTCGCCCAAACCCACGCGCAGTGAGAGGAGTCAGGGGACGAAAGGAAGGTGGTTGATTGGTCCGGCGTACTGTAAGCTTAGGGGTGAAGGGAGTATAGCAAGTGTAGTACCGGTGCAGGGCAGGTGCTTCAGGCATGTGCTTCCAGGTAGGCTTAATTCGTCACTCGTCAGTCAGTCAGTCATAACGCTTATTGAGCCGTATAAGACAGGGGAGGTTGAACACGGTGACCTTATCGGTAGCTTGGCGACTTAGACAAGACTGCGCAAGAGGAAGGCAGAGTAAAAGAAGGAATTACGTGTGGGCTATCAGGCCTGCAGTTCTTCTTGAATGAAGTATGGAAGCGTGCCTGGAATATCCCTCTGTTTGTCTGGTGGGCCGGACGGGTTCGTCCAGCCCAGCAGCGGGATTATGTCCGCCTCGTAGTGATCGCTCCCGTTTTCCTCTAGCATCGGGTAATCCCATAAAAAGTGTTGTTGGTCGGCTGTAGCGTCCGGGTCCTTAAAGTACCGTCAGCTCGGAGAGGTCGGCGGCGAACCCCACCGAACTCGCCTGGCAGGCGTGCATGTCGTGTCGGTCTCGATTCAAAGCAGTACCCAGGCCCCTCTGCCAAACCCGCCGGGCAGCGGGTAGGGACAGGGAGCCAAGGCCGTGCGCGAGGCCTCCATGGAATCTTGCTTACATCACTGTTTGGCCTCTTCTGGGTCGAGTAGTCATGGTATGTAAGTGCCGGGGTGCACTACACGGGACGCGGATGGTACTGACATGCGCGCGATCCGTAGCGTGTGACTGGTCGCTGCCCTCAACCCCCGGACAGCTTGACCCCCGGACAGCCCAGGACAGCTTGACTTCGGTGTCAGCGGCGTGCGGCTTCAAGGCCATCTTCTTGATGTTCTTAGGTTGCCTGCTCAGGATGTTTTTCTTGCGGCACTCGGTGAGGGCTCTGGTAGAGTCCGAGAAAAGTCGGAGAGACTTAGGCCGGATAGCTTTCTTCTTAAAGACCGTAAGTAGTGCAAGCTGGACGGCTTTAAGTTCACCTCACTTGACGGACGTGCCGTCCTGAAGCGCCCCCACTAGGGAGATGCCCAGCTTGGGGATAGCCACTGCCGCAGAACAAGCCGGTGCCGGTAGGGACTGGAAGGCCGCGTCCTCGATGGCGAGCTTCTCGCTTGGGTCGCCCCATCCCTGCATGAGTTGGCGGTGCTGCTGTGCGGGACGACGAAATCGCAAAAGATATACGACGTGGCAAGCCGACCGAGCCGTGAATCGAGCCGTTGTGAGCTGTCCAATTCAATGCGAACCGGCGCCCGCGATGTGAACGTGCCGGCGTGCGTGCGCTCAGTGGGCTATGCTTTGCCCCTTATGTACCCCAACCAAGCAAACCTTGAACAAACTAAATGGCAGCAGAGAAGCCTGCTGCGGAACGCAGTATGTTCGGCCAAGACCGGAACGTTACCGCTCCAACGGAAGATGACGAGGCGGACGGAGGCCAGTCACGACCGCACTCCAGACCCTACAAGAACGCAGCTATGTTGTGGGAATTTTCTTGCTGCTACCCGCCTCGGAGAATGGCACAACGCACTGGATCAACTACACGTAGACATTTAATGATCGTTATCGCCCGCGCCGCGATCCCAAGACCCTATCAGCGGCGGAGCGCCACCCGCGTGGACAATCGCCCTTGGCCCCTTCGCGGTTAAAATGACCACTGACGATGTGGCAGGCGGGCAACCTGGGCCAACGCTTTGGATCCCCAAGTTGCCCACACATCTCCCCTTCCAAAAACAAAAACAAATAGGAGATGTCTCAGAACGTCTTGGAGGGCCTTCCTTCTGGGTCAGCAAGGGTCTTCGCAGAGGGCGAGCACGGGTCCGACCAGGGGCGGACGCAGGTATTTCCAGAAGGGGGAAGGGGGGAGGGGGGGTTCAGGTGTTGGTCAGCGCATCATATGCTTAAGAACTCCCCCACCCCCCTCCCCTATTAATCCGCCACTGGGTCCGACGTCAGTACTTTCGGACGGTACCGATGCGGCTGTGGTGGGTGTGGTCGCCGCCGCTACGCGTCTGGCACGAGGCACTAGAAATTAAAAAAAAAACAACACGAGGCCATGGCGCGGCAGGAATAAGGGGACGCGCCCAAGAACGACGCCGGCCCAACTGTGCATGCGGGAGCACGACAACTTTCTACTCCCCTCCCCCACCCCCCACCTCCCCCCCTCAAAGAAAAAGAAAAAAAAAAAGAAACAACCAAAGATTGCATGAATACAATGCTCTAAGAGCTCGTGCCCCTTTCGTCGTCTTCACCGCCGTCGCAGGTTGTATCGTGGCATAGACGGTATGGAATCTTCCGAGAGGTGGTCCGGATCGTTGCCACCTGGAACCTGCGACATGTCTACCACCTGGGGTTCAAGGAAAGCTTTTAGGTCGGCGACATGAATGGGCCCGCACACTTCACCAGATTCGCAATGCACTAGCTCATAAGACAGGTTGGAAAGTTTCTTGCTAACACGGTAGGGGCCCACCCATTTCTTTCCGAAGGCGGCCGTCAGCATCACTCAGCGGATGAATTTGCCTCGGTACCAGATCTCCCCCCTTGAACTGCAGACTTCGCCTCCCCTTGTTGTATGGGTTTGCCCTGGAGACTCGAGACGTCGAGGCTTTCTGGAGCTTCCCGTAAGTTCTCCGTGAACCGCTTCCGGAGATCTGCGAACTGTGTAGTAGTGCGCTGCATGCCTGCGGGATCTGTACAAAGAAAACCATTTCCCAGGGGAAACACAAGCTCTTTTCCCAAGTTAAGTTGAGCCGGAGTAAAACCCGTGGATCGGTTGATTGTCGTGCGGGTAGCAAATGCCATTTCTGCCAATTTTGGGTCCCAGTCTTTGTGTCACTCTGTATGCGCTATTACTAGCATCAGCTTCAAGTTACAGTTTACCATTTCCGTGATATTCGCCCGTGGATGGTACGGGAGGCCATTGGCGAGGACAGTGCTATAGTCCATTGCAACTCAAGAAGGTAGGGCGAGGGAAAGGAAGGCCGGAGAGGAGGAAGCGGACGGAACTCCGGTGAGAGGAGAAGATTTCCCCATCTTCTGTCAAGCGTTCCGTCTGCATCTTCCTCCCCAGCCTTCCTTTTCCTTGCCCTACCTTCTTGAGTTGCAATGGACTATAGGAAGAACCGGAACGACCGCAAGGCGTCCTCGGAACTGCTGCGCTCTTTGGAAACGTTTTAAAACGTTTCCAAAGAAACGTTTTAAAACAAAAACGTGCGTTGTGGCATTCGCGCAAATCGCAGCTTTTCTTTTCTCACCTTGTGGGCGGGGAGGAAGTTAAATAACGCCAAATAGCAGCTGCAGGGGATTGTGATTTGGGCCCTAGAGGAAGAGGAGGTCTGATGGGGCGAGCGCGAGCTGGAACGAACTTGTCAGTTGGAGAAAGCGATTTTCTTGCTGGAGCCGGTCATCCTATCCTTCTCTGAACGACCTCAACATCACCATCAAAATCGCCGGACTTGAGGAGCGCTTCCAAACGCAACACAGCGTGGATGATGTTGCAGATGTCTGGGAGGCTGGCGTCGAAGTTGCAGCTGGACGACTCGAGTGTCGAGACGCTGGGGAGTTGTTGATAGTCCAAGCCTGAAGGCTCGGGCCTGCAGTGTACATTCATTGTTGGAGGCCTCTGTGATATGAACCCTTCGACTGTGGTCGTGGGGCTGCGGACAAGGCTGCCGAAGGTATTGTTCCTCACATGAGGGACAAGGGATTCTTAGCTTCTTGTCTTCTGTAGCATCAGGGTTGGCGTGGCTGCTCGATCAGGCACAAAACATCCTCCACGAAGGCGGTGACACTTTCGTTGGGGCCGTGTCCTGGACAGAATCAGGAATTCGGCTCTCTCTCGTCATTGTTTGCTGATGAATATGCACTTCAGCTCGATCTTGCAAACTTCCCACGAAGTTTAGGAGGATTCGTGGTTCTCAGACCAGTGCCTGGCAGTTTCTTCCACCAGAAGCATAGGTTCTGCAGGAGCTGGTTGTCTGTTCTCCCACTGTGGCAGGCGACATGCTCATATCGTTCAATCTTGCCCCCAACGCCTTCATACACGTTGCGTAAAAGGGCGTCGGAGTGTGAGGTGCGGCGGGCATGCAAACAATGGTGGGAGCGGACGCGGTTTGCTGCTACAGGTTGGTCGTTGTTGGCTTAGTCAGCTTCGGTTCTTCTAGCGAAAGTCTGAATTACAGTGGTTCTTGCTGGTAGCAGCGACTGGCTCAGATTTCGGGTTCTTCGTGGTGTATTTCCGAGGTTCGTCCTTGTGGTATTCGCTCTTCTTTCAGTTTTTGTGCCGGGTTCGGGATAGGACTTGGTTCCCGGTTCGCCGGGGGTTTAAGACGCGGGATAGTCCGCCGTCCGTGTCCCGTTATCGGGCAACTCGGCTGAGGAGCGGCCAGGGTCGACACAGAGTGAGGGGCTATGGGTAAAGTGCGCAGCACCTCCACCAGAACATACGGTGACAGCTGAGCATGGCCTGGAACTTTTCAGAATAGTAAATATTGATAAGATGGGACTGGAGCAAGAATTCGTGACAATATAACAAAACTGACAGAAGAGAATCTATCCTGACCACTGAAGAAGCTGCATTGCTTTAGTGGCATTCTGTCCGAATAAATCTATTCCTTCGGGGTTTGTCGACTGCCGTGGACGAGCTGAACTGAAATGTATGTGGGACCTTTTTTCTGGTAATGAGCCGCTGCAGACTGTCGCCGCAAAACGGCGTGAACGGGTGGACTGGATTAGAGTTCCTGTATAGGCTCCCTACGGGAGCCAGAGTTGCGCGTTCACGCATGGCATGTGGATCCAGCTCCTCACGTGACTGAATTCGGCGAATAGCAGCGCCGCGCGTTCGAGGCGCGCGGCGGGCTCAAAAGCCTGGGAACGTACGCCGGGGCGCGTGCAACGTCTACTTTGCTGCACGACACTTGATACGGCTCCTCACGTGATCGGATCTCGGCGAATAGCGGCGAGTTCGGCACGCGGCATGTGGAATCAAACGCGCAACTCTGGCTCCCGTAGGGAGCCTATACAGGAACTCTAGACTGGTTAGGTGACACGCGCGATGAAATGTCCATACAGCTTGCAATTCGCGTAACGAGTGTTGATGAAACTTTTGTGTCGACGAAACATGCGACAGACCAGCGGAATCAATACCAACAGCAACACCTGTGCTCCGTGAAAGTGGACGTCTAAGCCAGAACAATTTAGGAAGCAGCACAGCAGCACCTAAACCACGGCACAGGAACTACCAGCTTGAAGGCAGCTCTTCGATGCACCGCACACCTGTGCTCCGTAAAAGTGCACGTCTACGCCGGAACAATTTGGGAAACAGCACAGTATCATTTAGCACGGCACGGGAACTACAAGCTTCAAGGCAGCTCTTCGGTGCACCGCACAACCAAAGTTAGCCTTCGGTCATTTGAACGAAGCGGCACCACGATTGCACACTGTCAAGCACGACTCACGCAATTTCCGTCGCTAAAATATGTATCCAAATATATTGCACACGCTTCACTGCAAACCTCAAAGATTCCGATGGTTAACGAAAGCACAGAAACGTCGCCTTAAAATTTATTATAGCGGTATCTGAATCAATCCGAGGTCCGAGCAACGTAGGGCCAATTGTCTCTCGTTGCAATATCCCCGTCGGTCACCAGCGAAATGCACACCGTTCCTCCGTATTTTTACATTATACCTACATCAGACACCACACTGAACTCTGAAGTCGCTTTTGACCGGCCTCACACGACGGCTTCCGCGTCTGAAAGCAACTCGCCGAGACGAACGACAACGAACACAGCATCTGAAAAGCTCCGGCCAATGCTCCGGCTCAGTTGGGGCCATCCGCTGCCTGGGCGCTGCTATCTTTCCTGTGACATCACGTATTTGGGTTGGTCACTTGACGAGTGGTTGAATTTGTGTACAATGGCAGCGGCCTTTTGGGGGTCACTTTCGAGTGCAGACCGGAACCCCGGTTTATGGCTCTAAGCCCCTCTAGCTCGTTGGCAAACGTTCCTCTGTTGTGGTGGCTAGAGTCACTAAATGAGCCGCGCTTAGAGTATCGGCACTCTGTTCCCCGATATTGTTCTGGGCGCCGCCATTTTGGTTCGTATGCGGAGCAGACGCAACTGCCGATCGTCATGATTCAAAAGTGCGACTTCCTCAGCATTAGATTCGGTGTTATACTTCGTCTCACCCTACGATGGACTAAAGGCAAAGGCTACGGACCGTTAAATCCAATCACGAGCCACTTAGAAAGTGTGCGGTATTTCGCTTCGATCGACGTATCGGTGCCCGCGTCTCGGATCACTGATGAGGGGACGGGTGGAACGTGGTTTGAATCGAAGAGCATCGAGTGACTCGACAATTTTACATCGCAAAGAAAACCTCGACATAAAGGCTCTTTGCAGCGTCGAAGCTATAGAAATGATGCGGCGCTTTTGGATTTGAGCATTATTCGTCCACACCTAATCAATGTTAAGCGTGTCATTGTATAGCGTGGAACGTGATTGGACCTGGCGGCCCGTGGCTTTGGCCTTTAGTCCATCGTATGATGAGACCAAGTATAGGAAGGTCATGTAATATTGATTTACGCTGTCGCGAACTGCTGAAACATTTGTGGAGGGCGGAAAAGCGTTTCCTGTGATTTTAGGTAAAGTTTCAGGTAACTGGCAACCATAATTTTAAGACCAAGTGTCGTTAATCTGAAGCGTAGCTTATTTAATGGCACTAGTGGTGGCCACTGGCAAAGTGCTCGAAAAGTAATTGTTTTGCGTGTATGTTTAATAAGCTCTGGCTCAACGTCTGCCTCAACGGGCGTCTGGTGTCTCAGCTGTAGATAAAAACCAGTGCAGTAGATAAGAGACAGTAAGGCGGGAATTTTAATGCGAACGCATTAAGCGCTGTTCAAACAGGCCCGTAATACAAATACGGGTGCCGGAACCCGTAGTGACGTCAGAGCTCCCTCCGTACGGGCGGTGACGTAATTACGGTTGCCGGCACCTGTAGTCAAAAGTTAAAAATTTTTCATCTTTCTCCTTTCCGTGTCGTGACGTAGGTTTCCGTATTTTCTCCGCGGCCAATCAGCGCGGCGCGCTTCCCTCCTCCGCCCAGCTCCCGTATACGGCGGCCTGTGGCCGCGCGCCGTTCAAACCAAACCGTGAAGACTTGGATCCGTAACGGGGGCCGGAAGTGATTACGTCAGTACGGGTTCCGACTCCTGGGTTCCGTATTCCGAGTCTGTCTGAATCGCGCTTTAAAGGAAAACTGAAGCGGTTCTGTATTTAAGAAAAAACACTTCAAAGGCCTTCATTCGGCCTCCAGGATCTCTAATATCGAGATTATTTTTCTACTCGGTGCACGGAGGCTGCATAAATTAGTTTTTAAAGTACCGCCGAAGAACCTCCTTTCTGGGGCGTGACGTCACACTAGGAGTTTTCGGAATCTCTGCTCTCGCGCATCTTCAGCGCCTGTCAAAGCTATGCACGCGCACTCTTGCTATTTTCAAAAACGTCAGAAAGAGACTTCACAACTGCCGTCAGTGCGGAAAAATATACCTGGCAAGCTTGCAATTGCACGCGCTGCCCACACCTGCGGCACGCACTTGGCGGCCCAAAGATCCTAGTATGACGTCACAACTGGTCGGAGGTTTTTCGTGCTTCCTCGCGTTCAGTTACATGTTCGGGGAAAATGAACGCAATATTCAGATTCGCGGGATAAAAATACGCCAGAATTCACCTCTAACTCGTTTTTTTCAAGAAGTGTTTCAGCTTCCCTTTAATTGTCCCATGGAGTGAAGACGGCGACGTCGGTAACCGCAAAAAACGGCACCTTAAGTCCCATGGGCTGCGACGCGTCATATCAGATGCTTCATCACGGAAGCCGGTGAGGCCGCTCGAGGTCAAATCGGACGCGCCTCAGAAATAAATAAAACACAAAGAAAAGGACAGCAACGCATATGCTTCGTCACAGATGCCGTCGTGAAGCCGGCGGGTGTCTCGGCGCACGCGCAGTTTGGGAGCATGATGTCACCGCAGGAGCGATAGGAAGACGTGGCGGCAGTTTGATACTTTATAACCATGTTAGGGATAAAAAAAAAAAAAAAAAAAACAGGGTGTGGGACGGCCAAAAACCACGCTTGTCGAGTTAGGCTCGTCAAATTATGAGGCGCTGGAGACAACCAGCCTTCTGCGTTAAGTCCTTATTTCAAACTCTTTGTTCGCGTTCCGCCGATTGAAAAGCATGCGGGAAGCGCCTCAGCACGTACCTTGTATCGCTGCGCCGCAGTGTTCTTCCCCAGCAGAAAGGCCGTCTGCTTTCATCACCGTCACCGTTGCAACGAACGCCGAATGACCTTTTCGGCCGGCGCGTGTATCACTGGGAAGCGTGTTAACCCCCCCCCCCCCCCCCCCCTCGCATGGGTTCACGCTGCTTCGCGGCGACAGTCTGAGGCTGCTCATTACAAAATGATTAAACTTTGGCTAGCAGACGGTGTTCGGAAAATCGGCGTTTATTAAGATAAAATAGCTTCATACACGCATTTATGTTCACTAGACAGTTTTAGTATAGCGTTGCTGGCTCTAACGTACGCAATACGCAATAGTACAGCGTACGCTAAAAACTACCTGCTCGGACCGATTTTAGTTGTCCGTAAACTTTGCCGAGTGAACACCTCGCATGATCTTGATTCAATTTCCAGAGCCGTAGAATTCCTCGAGCTTACAGGGCCACAATGCTCCTCAAAGTAAATATTGAAAATGAAGACGTTTGCAATCATTTTATTTGAAATTAAGCCAAGCCGCAGCGCCTCAGCCGCGTAGTCAAGCTCGCGTTTCTGCGGGGTACGGAGGGTGTACCAGTACGACTGCGTAGCCAAAATCGATCACGGAGCCTCCGTCAATCGTCCCGTGGAAACGGCACCTGTAATCAATGCTATCGCAGGAAGAGATCCATGCATGGCCTACTAATGTCTGGTGCACGGTGACACTTGGGCGATTTTTTGAACAGTCGTTCGCCCGTCGGCGATGAACTGCGCGAAGAGGCTTAGCGTTGAGCAGATCTCATCGTTCACGCACATTGCGAGCTGCGAACATTTTCACTATGCACTCCTTCAGCTGCACGGCGATCTGATTCGACCGCGGACTCGTGGTATAGGTCCCGGAAAGATTTGCCGAGCTGAACACCACGTAATTTCACGTAACACTGAACTTCGCGAACACCACGTCACCCATGCTGCGCCAGTCGAGGTAACCGCCAAATTGAAACGGGTGCGCTCGCTGGTCCCGAGATGAGCCAAAATCTCTCGAGAGTTTCTCGCAAAACGCGCTAGCCCGCAGCGCAAAATCCCCAGCGTTGCGTGCGTACGCAATAACGCTAGCCCTTCTATTGCGTTCTGCGCATGTGCACTCCCGACCAGCAATTTCTTTGCGTACGCAAAGCTTTAGCGTATGGTTCACTAAACCTGTCTACTGTTGGAAACTGTTAGCGCTAACACGACGTCGGCGCCTTTCTGCAGGGAGATTTACGTGGCAAACGAAAGAAGGACATCTGCAAAACCCAGGAGAGACGGCAAGAACTACGCCGTAATACTGGATGAGTAACTTCCTATGCACAAAGACGATCAATATAAAGTGAAGGTCAAGTAACTACAATCCGATTCGCAATAAAGCAGTATTGTTTTGTTCTCTTTGCTCAGGCATATGTGCGAAGATGCTTGTTCTAGCGTTCAAAACATCACCGCACGCTCGAAATCTTTGAAAATAGGTATAAGCCGGAAAACAGACGCCCGATAGAAGTTGCCCGGCATAGGAATTAGTAAAAGGAGACAACTTTCAGAACCCACGTACTTTATTCTTTACGTTTTGGGCGTTTTCAACCCCGCGTAAAGTTACACGACAGGGTACTTTTATATAGTGGCAGGACTGGCATATTAGCAATATATTAGCGTCATCGGAATGCTGGCAAACCTTGAACACACTCTACATTCCTTTCGGTTGTTAGTTTGCTTCGATTCTTCGCTTGTTTTTACACACCTGCTATGGAACAGAGGTTTGGGCCTGAAATATAGCCAAGTTTAACATCGTTCACTACTGAAGAAATATACTGTAACTAAACCAATTACACCTTTAAAATGATAATTAAGGTACATACTATCGAACCAAATAACAAAGGCGATCTATGTGATTTTCCGGCGAAGAAACAAAATGCACGCGCGTTTTCCCGGATTGCACAGGAGCGCCGCAAAAGTAGGCTGGTTGCTTTCTGTTCCAATTTGCATTCCCGGAGTCGCATAGACAGTAGCGCCAGGTAAACATATAACGTACAATAGAATAACACTATGCTCCCGAACACAGCTAAGGCGTTTGTGTTCGTACCCTGTTGTTGTGTACGATCATCGCGGGATTAGGTTTCATCACGTTTCACGCACTCGCGTTGAACCCTTATTCCTCTCTGGGTTCATCTATCCTATAGCCTTCTTCCTTTAGTCGAGGGAGGGGTGCCGGGCGTTTCGCCAAGCACC
Organism: Ixodes persulcatus; assembly: GCA_013358835.2. Lineage (NCBI taxonomy): Eukaryota > Metazoa > Arthropoda > Arachnida > Ixodida > Ixodidae > Ixodes > Ixodes persulcatus. The sequence continues at coordinate 531,432 of JABSTQ010010779.1, forward strand.
GCGTCCGGGAGCCGAGCTTCACGAAACAGCCCCGAGATCGCCGTCTTCTCATTAACGACGTCAGCGGATTTTGATCCGTTCCTTGACGGGTCTCGAGTGAGCCTCCCCCAACTAGCCGCTCTAAAGCTGCCTTCGAACTTGAACCACATTCGACGACTAACCCTCACGGAACTCGGGACCTTGGGGCGACAGTGTGGAGTGCGCGGCTTCGATGCGGACGTTATAATAGGGCTGGTTGCCCGGACAACGCCACGGTAGCTCTCGAGGTCCTGAATACGGGGGTCGCGGACTAGCTAATCTATTTTTAGGGCCCTTCAACGACAGCGGTGGCCCTAAGTCGGCTCGTTGTTTTGTTGGCTGTTTTCCTCGAGTTGACGACAGGCGGTTGCTGTTTCTAAGGCGCGAGTAGTGCACGAGGTCAGAAACGTTGGGCAGTTGAATAGCCAGGAATAAATTACGGCTTATCTAACACTCCCAGCTAGCTGGTATGCAAATCATTGAGGTGCCACGAGTGCATAAAAGACTTTTGTGAAGTATACAAAGAACGCGCATGCAATTTTCGGGATTTTCTGTTGCAGGCGTTGCTGGCTTTGCACACGTTGCGCCATCGTTCTTGGATCTACTAGTGGACCGATCTCACCCACAGAGTTATTATAATGTACGCTAGAGGTTCAGCTGGCGCTAGAGTGCTGTCGCAAATTGAGACAGACAGCAACCAGTCGAAAATTAACTTCCGGTATTGCAGTTCTATGAGAAAAAAACAAACAACAACAGTGAGGGCATTTTCTTCCTGCGCTTGATTATAACAGCATATCATCACGAATTATTCGTACGTACTAGAGCTTGGAACATTTCTCAGTCACGCATACGAAATAATTGGTCAGTTACGGTGTTTTTCTTTAAACTTCATGGCTTTAAATAAAGTGCTAAAACAGCTTCATACATGCATTTATGTGCACTGTCGGACTGAGTAATGCGCGCCTCCTCGAGGGGACAACGTTCGTACTTTCATAAAGGGCGGGTCGTGAGGTTCGCTTATCCGATCCTTATAGACCAACACGCGGCGCTGACGTCACGCAGCTGCGGTGGCGCTGTCGACGGCACTGCGCATGCGCAGACGCGTCACTTCACGCGAATTCGGTTTCTGCGCACGCGCAGTGCCCACACCCGGTGTGGGCAAACGCGGGCTTGTTTGTAAACAGCGTGTCGGTCTATAGGCCAGGCTGAGCAAATATGCCCTTTGGCTATCCTCTCGTGCTTGTTCTGCTCTCTCGGACGATCATTGCAGTTCCTTCGGCGCCCTGATTGAGAGCGGCGGCCCCACGATCCCCCAAAAGGGCCCGGATTCCCAGCGGGGGAGTGAACGGAAACCGATCAAGGAAACGCGACGGCGAAGCGTTTTGTCTCGCCATGACGTGCGGGTCGCGGGTTTCTCGGCGGATCGCGATGATGGAAATGGCGTGCGGAGCCCCGGATCCTTTTTTATGGTGACGCCTGAAGCCATCTCATGACTCTCGTGTGTTCACGGATCTGCTGGAACGTCTGGCGAGGGACACGGACCGAGAGACCCGAGCGCCTACACGCCGAAGCTAGAGAGGAAGGAAGCCGCGTTTGTTGGGACCGAGACAAGCGCTGTTCGGCGCGAGGGCGTCTTTTTCATTGGTTCAGGCGGGGCGGTCTGGGATAGCGACGCTGTACAGAAAGAAAGAGAAAACATTTCTTCGTTCGTTTTAGCGCGCGAGCACTTTTCGGGGTGAGTGTGTTGTGTGTGTGTGTTTGCGTCTGTGTGTGTGCGTGCGCGCGCGCGTGTGTGTTCGTGCACGCGCGCATGTGAGCGTGTGTGAGTGTGTTTGAGTGTGTGCATGTTGCGTGGATGCTGTATGCGTGTATTTTGCTCGCACGCGTCCTCATGTGTATGTGTGCGTATGTGTGGGCTTATACGTGCTTTTGTGTGCATGTATACGTGTGTGTGTGTATGCGTGCGCGCAAAGGTTGTATTCCGTTTGCTAGTTTTGACAACTTGCAATTTCAAACGGAGCTGTTGATACTTTAATTTGTTTCGCGTTTTTTAGGTCGTTTTTCTGGTAGTAGGCATTGTTCATATTGTCACGATTGACAGACGACGAGGCAGGAGGAAACTCAATGAACTTAAGACTTAATTGGGGCGAACTTGAGCCAAAAAAAAAAGGCTCGAGGTACACCTAAGCACTTCATATGAGTTGTGAATGCGAAAGCATGCACGCCGCTCTTCCGCTCCCTTTTTTCGTCTGCGAAGTACTTGCGTCGACGGCCGAGTGCGCGCGCTGTCCTGGGCGCGCTGAACTTGGGCGTGGAGCGGTGAAGCCGCTGCCTCGCGGACACGCAGCGCCATGGGGTGGCGGTCGTTGAAACTGACGCGCAGCGGCCAATGGGAGCCTCGTCAACGCTCGCCAGCCAATGGGACCGAAGCCGAAATCCATTAGTTTTACTCCGCTCCTTTGGTATCGGGGAAATTAGGTGCCGTTTGGCTAGGCTTTTCGCGTGGTTTCGTAGCTGGGAGCAGGCTTCACTCGGAGAAAGGATTTAAGGTGCCGTTTGGCGCGGCTTCAAAGCTGATGACGTCGGCTCGCTCCATGGGACAGTACGATATCTGGGCATCGCGGGCGTCGATATCGGCGTAGCAGCAGGATCGAGCGCTGGCGAAAGACTGACCGAGCGTGGCGAAGCTTTTTTTTTTTTAAGGGGTACTCCGGCGATTTGTTTTAACTACCCCAACTAACTATATATTTTAAATCACCGGCGTTTACCCATTCCGGTGGCCGTTAAGTATCGCGAAATTCATAATAGTTATTGTGAAATCGGCAAATAAAAATGTTGCAAAATCCAACATTCAAATATACCCGCACTTTACAGGGCCGTGACGTCAGTGGAAGGAAGGCTTGCCAGTCGAGCAAGCATTCTAAAAAATAGACTATGCCAAGCATTTGTTTTGTGCTGGTGCGCGGGTACTGGAGCGAGCCTCCAAAGCATTTATTTGACACCATAAAACGGCTTGTAATCAATTGGGAACAAAATCTGCAGCCCAAAGAGTGAACTCATGCCTTCCATTGGCGTCACATTTTCGTTGTTGCCAGTAGAGAGTTCCTTGGGAGCCTAGAATATCCTGCCTCGATGCGCGCACTGCAGAAGGCGGCGAAGCGGTGGCGCTGGGGTTCCGATAAGATCGGTCCCTCGCGCGTCGTCTGGTAGCGTCCTGCTCTGAAAGGCGTTGGCACGTGGCCAACCAAGCCGCCGTTGGACTTGTAAAGCAAAGAATTACCGCTGAACGAAGTGTATTGAAGGAGAACGTGCGAACCAAAGCAAAAAGTAAAATGCAAGTATAGCATACAATGTTTTCTCGCCACGAAATGCCCCTATCCGTGGCTTTAGCTCTTTTCTCTGGGGCACGCCTGAAAGCATCGGTCATACAACTGAATTTTCTGCTCGCGCGTCCGGTTAGTAAGGTAGGTCGCTGATAAGGAACAATAGGGACTTTTAGCAAACCGTTACCGTTTTCTTCGTACCGTACCTCTGACGCATGCTTTTAAGCACGCGTCCGGCTAATACTGGGACTGCGAGGAGCGCGCTTAAATTGCAACTAGAGTTCCTGTATAGGCTCCCTACGGGAGCCAGAGTTGCGCGTTTGATTCCACGTGCCGCGTGCCGCCCTCGCCGCTATTCGCCGAGATCCGATCACGTGAGGAGCCGTATCAAGTGTCGTGCAGCAAAGTAGACGTTGCACGCGCCCCGGCGTACGTTCCCCGGCTTTTGAGCGCGGCGCTGCTATTCACCGAATTCAGTCACGTGAGGAGCTGAATCCACATGCCATGCATGAACGCGCAACTCTGGCTCCCGTAGGGAGCCTATTAGCCCCGTGCGCGACCGAAAGCGTCGCTGTGGTCGGCCTTCCACGATTGGCCGAACGCTGACTATGACGTCGGAAAGGGGATTTATATCGACGGAAATAGGAGGAATGAAAGAACTTTAATTTTGACGGTGTTGGCAGTGTTCCTTTGAGAGCGCAATGATTTCAAGCTTCCACCATGCTAATAACAAACACCATCGAACTTGTTGTTTGCAAGGTAATGACGTCACAAGGGGGAACCACAGGAGGGCGCCACCAAAACTTCTCGCCGCTAATACAGGAACTCTAATTGCAACGGGACGCCAGCGCCACCTCTAGGAAGCGCTACGAAATGGAGCTCCGCCTCCCGGGAGTTTCGCAACTGACCTCTACCTAAAAACGCTGGTGTGAGCCCAGCGCGCTGCCGACTCGGTTACGTAAACGCGCGGCAATATAAGGTGAGCTAACCAACACCACCTATACCCGTTTTCACCTCAAGCAAAAAAAGCAAGTTTTGCGCATTGTTCATACGCGGCGCGAAGTAGTTCTTACGAGATTTTGTTGTCGGAGAAAATAAACGATGCTTTTGGCGTTTGGAACGTGTACGTCTTGATAAGATAACATAAATTTAATCTAAAATTTACCTACATATATCTTAATTATCCACATAAAGGGCGAAATTAGTAATGCTCTTCGAGGAGCCGGACTTTTTTTTTGCTACGGTTCTTGAGGCTAAAACAGGTATAGATACTACCACTATACTTCGTCTCACCTTAGTATGGACTATTGTTAGGCGCTCGTGCTAAAAGCGCGAGCTAGTCGCTTTCAATGAAGCCGCAACGGCTGCATGAGCGCTCGTGCAGCATGCGCTCTAGTCAAGGCAGTCGAGGCTGGCCGCTCGCGCTAGCACAGCCTTCGCGGTTAGTCCATGCTAGGGTGAGACGAAGTATAGTCGGAAATTTTGAGAAAATACCCAGTGTCTGCAACGTGCATCTTTGCAGCAATTTTTATTTTGTTAGTTATTTCTGAGCCTTTTTTATTCCTCTTGCCTTCAACAACAATAAAAGGTTTTGTGATGCCGGACATTGGTGAAGCAATGACCCTCTTTTTTCCGACGAAACAGGACCCCCTTAACGTTCGTTGACTCCCTTCCGATTTTCCGTGGAATCTCATTTTTCAGAACTCATCTTTACTGCGCACATTAACGATGAATGTTTACATAAGAGAAGAGCGTTTGTACCTACAAGTAGCTTAATAGCTAATCTCACATGGAACGAAAGCACAGCAAAATATTTTCAGCGGTTACGTATCCTAAATATATATATATATTTTTTTTTTTGTGCAAGGTCAAACTCACCTGACCCCCTTTAGAGACTTGCTCTACTCACAAACAACGTCTTGAGGTTTGAGATTCTGAATCTTAACAAGCATTTCACACTTCATATTAGACGACATACAGAAACATGGTTTGTTCCGAGATCTCTCACAACATATGGACATCAAACTATAATACACAATTTACCTGAATTACTAAACGAATTTGTACAGCATCATGTCATACCTGAAGCTGTCACAAAGTCACAAATCATTTCCCTATTTAATTATTAAAAGTTCAAACACCTACCAAGCCCTTCTATCGGGACCCAACGTTTCAAAGCCAATTCGGCCTCTTCTTCAGGGGCGACTACGGCTATGGCCGTTGAGGAGCAGTGTCCTTTTCTTTTTCTTGTACGGTGGGTATCTGGTCTTCTTCTTTTACGGCTGTACCTTTTCAATAAAGTGACGAAGCCCGTTCACATATGGGGATGGCAAAGCTTCGAGAGACCGAGTGATGTTTTGTGCCGTTGTTTTAATATGCCAGGATTCGAGAAACTTGCGTACGTCGTTTTTGAAACGACTTACGCAAATGGGATCATGAGCGCAGAGCGGTCGCTGAGCACTCCGACGTCAAGGACCATCGTATTGAATTCGACAACGTATGCATGCTTCACTTTGAGACAAATCCCCGAGAGACACTGTTTCTCGAATCCTGGCATATTCAAACAACGCCAAAAAACATCAATCGGTTTGGCGGAGCTTTGCCATCCACCTATGTGAACGGGCTTCGTCACTTTATTGAAAAGGTACAGCCGTAGAAGAAGACCAGATACCCACCGTACAAGAAAAAGAAAAGGACATTGCTCCTCAACGACCATAGCTAGAGTGTACTAGAAGGTACGAGTGGGACGAGCTATAGGCTCCGCTCATGCTTTCAGTTGCACCTCAAAATGTGGAAAGCGATCAGGTGGAACCAAGCCACTTCGATCGCAGCGCCACCTTCGCTGCCCTCAAGCAAGATCGATCGGTCATATGGAAAATATAGACGCTTTCAGGCAGCTGTGCATGGGCGCCGCCATAACCGACCTTCAGTTTTTGTTTCCTCTTATTTCGTTCGCTTCACATCATCATTACCACAGCAGGACAGGTTATTGCCACTTTAGCTGCTACTGCGTCCTTCTCCCCAGCATATGCCTTTGTGGAGGCTCGTCAACGCCCGCTTCAGTGGCCAGGAATCTCGGCAAGACAGGAGAAGGTCGGCAATGGCGGCTCACTCTAGCGCGAGTCGAACGCGTGTTTAAAGCGTCTATAGCCCCTTAGGGGCTATATTGTATTTTTTATGATTTCGACGTCCGAGGTAACGTCAAAGCACCACGACACGACGACGCCACGACGTCATCGTCGACGACGTTACGCGGCGACAAGATGCTGTCGTGAGGCCGTCGTGACATCGCGTCGCGTCGAGGACGACGCCGTTTGGCGACATCAAGTCGCCGTTGTAACACGGTCGTGACGTCACGTTGAGGACGACGCCGTTACGCGACATGAAGTCGCCGTTGTAACGTGGTCATGACGTCGCGCGCCACATGAGGACGACGTGGACGTGGTCGTCGATGCCGACGTTGGCGGACGCCCCACGCAACGTCAAACATCGCTATGACGTCACGTTAACGTCGTCCTGACGTCATCGTGAACGTCAACGTCACGACGAAGCCTTGACGGCGTTTAACGTCGTCGCCTTCGCTAGCATCAACGTCGACGCGCATTCACGACGAAGTCTTGACGTCGTGTAACGTCGTCGACGATAACGTCGACGTCATGAAGCTGTCGGGACGTCTTCGTGACGTCGAGTTGCGTCATGTCTACAACGACGTCAACGAACTGACACCAAGCGTCCTTATGACGTTGCATCGACAAAGACGCCATCATCTTGACGTCCCGTGACGTTGTCGTGGTTGTCATCAACGTCAACGTTGACATCGTCGTCGTTGTCAACGCAATATGACGTCAGAACCCAGTCTTGATGTCGTGTAACACACGTTATCAACGTCGATGACGGCGTTGACGTCAAGGCGTCGTCCTGATGTCGCATGGCTTTGTGACAAGTCAGGTCGCGGTGACTTTATGTACGTGACGCTTGACGTCTAGATTGTATAAAAATATAGTCCGTCGTTCTACCGTTTCTATGACCTTGACCACTGTGCCGGTCGAGCTTGGCGTTGGAACGGAACGCGTTTTTCATAAAAAGCTGCCAATCCGAACCACTTCGCTCGTAGCGCCCTCTCGGGCGCTACGAGCGAAGTGGCTTGGATTAGCCGATTTTTTCCACATGCGGAGGTACCAAAATAGCACTCCGTTAGCCCCACTCGTCCCTTCTAGTGCACTCTACCATAGCCGTAGTCGCTAAAGCCCTTCATGTTTCAAAAGTAGCGAAAGGTGCGTCGATGCACGAGGCACGTACAACGTGCAGCCTTTGGGGAGATCATGGCGGTACAGCGCAGCACTGAGCTAGATTTCAGACGCCATGTTCTTCCCAGAATAGGCGCGCGGCACGTGCCTCGAGAATTTTTACAACAATGAATGGCGCCACTTTTTCCAGGATAGAGGGGCTAGAGCCACTAAATAGAGAGTTTTAGTAGATCGTTCCGATGACTCCGATAATGATACCCGATACTCTGCCTCCGCCTTTGCGCTTACATATATAGTATCGTTATCGGGGGTATCGGAGGTATCGGAACGATCTACTATAACTCTCTAATAAGCTGCGCTTAGAGTATCGGCACTCCGTTCCCCGGCATTGTTGTAGGCGCCGCCATTTTGGCTCGTATACAGAACAGACGCAACTGCCGATCGTCATGATTCAAAAGTGCGACTTCCTCAGCATTAGATTCGGTGTTAGGAAGGTCATGTAATATTGCTTTGTTCTGTCGCGAACGGTTTAAACATTTGTGGAGGGCGGAAAAGCATTTCCTGTGATTTCAGATAGAGCTTCAGATAACTGGCAACCATGATTTTAAGACACAATATGGCCAAGTGTCGTTACTCTGAAGAGTAGCTTATTTAGTGGCACTAAGAGGGGCTTTACACTCTAAAAAAAGCCCGTGCGTCTACTTTTCCGCACAACACTCAGAGAGCCAATCCGAGCAACTTACGGAGGCAGCTCAGCGAATGACGATGTCGAAACATATGTTTAGACCAAAAAACGCAGTCTGAGTTGTGACATTAAGCAATGCAAAACGTCACGCTTGCATTGCTTAATGTCACAACTCAGACTGCGTTATTTGGTCTAAACATATGTTTCGGCATCGTCATTCGCTGAGCTGCCTCCGTAAGTTGCGGTGATTGGCTCTCCGAGTGTTGTGCGGGAAAGTAGACGCACGGGCTTTTTTTAGAGTGTAGTAGTCGCCCCTGAAGAAGAGGCCGAATCGGTCTCGAAATGTAGGGTCCCTATAGAAGGGTTTGACTGGTGTTTGAATTTTTTAATAATTAATTACTCCCAACCAAACAGATTTCTGTCAAATGTTTACTTTTAAATTTCCCTATTTTTGATGTTCACAGTCACTAACGCATCTTAACCCGCTTAGCTTTTGCTTGATAAATGATCGTTTGTTTTTATTGTGTGTATAGTTTCTTTTTGCTCGTTCGTTCGCTTTTTTGCTTTTTGTACCTGTTTTCCGCTCCGTGGGGAGGAAATAAAGAATTATTATTATAATTAGATATGAGTCGCATGCATAATGTTTCGCACCATAGAGAGTTTGCATACTAACTCTATAGTTGATCGTGTCGCGTTCGTCCCAGTTTACTGTCACGAAGACGGCGATATTCATGACCAGCGGTCACGATTAGAGATGGCATTTTATGGTGACCTATCGAAAGTTATTCGGTAGTAAAAAGAGCCAGACAACGCAATTCGATCTAAAAAAAAAGAAGAAAACTAGTTCTTGAGCCTGTTTCTCATCGGCGCCATCGGCATCCAAGCAGGGCCATCAAACTCGTCCATTGCCTAAGCCTATAACCGTCGGTGGTACCGTTACAGCCATCGTAACATGGCCCGTAAAGGAAATGTTAGACACTTTTAGAAGCCGTCTTTGGAGCCCGGCAGCTCGATCTCCCCCAAGGGCAGCGCAATCCTCGAAGCAGCCCAGAGGAGGGAGAATGGCGTTCTTCGGCGCCGAGGCACGGGCCCTTTCACGTCTCGGGGTTATATGCCGCGCGCTCAAATCCCAGGCAGCTTTACTGCGCGTAACGGATAAAAGCGAGCTGTCAAAAAATCGTATAGCCCACCACTGGGGAGTTCGAGGCTGCCACAGCGTAGCGCACGTTTGAAGAGGGAACTCGCATGCTGGGCTTTACGTGTACGGCAGACGGGAGCAATGTTGTGCGTTCCCGAGCCCCGGGACGTCCGGATTAGTTTGGGCTAGCCCGGAGTGGTCGGCTTTGCTGAGGCGTCGCCTGTTCTGTCAGTGGTGACGAGTAGGAAAGGGACACTCTCTGCATAGGCGGACATCGCGTGCTTCAAAATTCAGAAGTAGGGAAGTGGACATGGGTCCGGTTTGCCGCATGGTTGCACATAAGAGGGGGATAAAGTTTTAATTTCACGAAGCGAGCGTGCCGTTTGATGAAATTCAAGTGGATTCGTGGCACATTTTGCAAAACGGGCCGAGTCTCGTCTTTGTTCGTGAGTTAGTGGCCTTCTGTTTTTAAGCGATGAAAGCACACTCATCTCAACAGAATGCTGGTAGTCACGAAGTATAGAAAACAGAAACAGAAGCCGAATATACAAGACATACTTCTTTGTGTTCAGTACAGAGACAAATGCGGGTGTGTTCTAGGCGCGCAAGTGTATAGTAGCTACACAAACTTGGGGTCCTATTTCGGTTACTGCGAGAACGATATTTAATCTGATGGCATTCGTAGACGGTTAGTGTTCTAATGCGAGCGAAGAACGCGGTTTGTCTGCTACAAAGCGTCGTTCGCAGAAGGAAATAAAACAAGAACGCCGTCTGCTAACAGATAAAAGAAAAGTTGATCGTCTGATAGGAATTAAGCGCCGCGGGAAAGTGAGATTGGAGGCGGGCTCAAAATGGGGTCGTCTTCTATTTCACGTAATAAGTCGTTGACAATCCCCGCTTCTTTAAATCTCAGGTTGTTCTGCTGCCGCACACAAGCTGAGATGAACCGGTAAATGAAGGAGTACAAGGAGAAGCACATCATAGGTTGCGAGACCTTTCTCGCTATTTGTGTGTTGGTGAAACGTTTTCAACAAACTATTACCCGATTGTGAACTAAGGGGTCAACAAAGTCTCATTGATTACAAACAAGCTGTGCCGCCACGTCCCATTGGCAGCTGGGAACACTCTCATTCTTACCTTGACCGAAATCGGAATCCTGGGAAGTAATTGAATTACAGTAGTTGAATAACTTTCAAGAAATTTGTGATTGTATTCTATTACTTTTCACCAAAAGTTATTAATTTTCATTTAATTATTTTTAGCCTCAGTAATTACAAAATTGAAATCACAACTTTTTTTTTTACTTTTTACTCACAAATCTTGCAGGGCTGCTGCAAACCTTACTAAATTAGCTCAATTGTCGAACTCCCGCAGTGGGGTGTACAACCCCCCCCCCCCCCCAATCCGCTAGCCCTCCTTTCGTATCATCTCGTCGTTTAAAGCGTCATCTAGAGTTTTGAAAACTACTTTTGAGAGAGTACGGTGCTTGAAAACAAATACACCGCAGTGAGAATGGTTACCACAGCACCCGTCCCCAAAACGGAGGCACGTCGAACGACGGGAGGCGGACCGTTTGGGGGGGGGGGGGGGGGGGGCGGGTGGGGGGGGGGGCTACTGCTTGTGGAAGCAGCGTCTACGGCAGTTCCGTAACTGTCTTCATCTGGTAAGGTTGGTTACAACTTTGTAGCATTGAGTCACTGACGATCGAAAATACACCGAGCGTTTGCCTCACTGCTTTTCTACCCAGTTGTGGGGGTTTTGAGGGCGTCAGTACCATAGCGCCTGGAACGCGTCTTCTAGGTGTGCTCACCGCGTCCAAAAACCCTCGATTTCCGCGTGGTGACGTCATAGAAATGTCATGTTGTCGCCGGCCGTGATTTTGGTGGTGTCACAGCAGTACTGCTGACGCCTTTTCTGTCGCAGGTCGCTTTGCAGCTCGACAGTCCACGCGACGAACGCGACACTCTCGTTCACTCGCGCTTTTTTTCTAGAACTTCTACGTCCTACCGCCAGGATCGCGACATCCGACAGCGTGACACTCCGGCTTCTTTGACGCCATTTGTTGCCACTCCGGAACCACTTTCAGTGCATGGGCGGAATGGGACACCAGTTGGAGAGGCGTCCCGGACACTGCGCCAGTACTGTGCCCGGATGCCGACATGAATGCATAGCTGAGGTCAGAGCACCCGAAGAGGGTCAAAGGCGAAAACCCACCTAAAGCGAGAGTGCCTTCCACTGTGAGGGTGTAAATGCATGTGAGGAATGGGAAAAGGATTGAAAGATTAATTGCACAGGAAGAAATAATCAAAATCATGGGATCGCGATGTGTAAGTTCAATCACGACACTAGTAAACCATTCCAAATGATTTGGAGTTTCAGCCTATTGGATACTTTCAGTGCCTACAAACTCTAGTGGTTCACTTTTATTTTGAACTGTCTCGATAAGAATACTAAGAGTCTCCGTGGTGTTCATTCGTTAATGCTATTGATGAAGAAGGCGAAACAAAGACAGGCAATGTGACGAACGTAAAACACCGTGTGATGAATCCTCAATGGTTAAACAAAAGTGGACAAATCAGTGCAAAATATGTTATCGCATCAACGTCAATAAAATGAGGATGGTTTTAAAGGAAAGTAAGATTAAAAGCAATTATAGTACTTTCGGAAAATATCGCGTAATTATACTGAATGACTTTTTGTACGCTACTAATTCTAGTTGCGCTAGTAGTGGTAAATACAATTAATTACATTTCCGAAGTAATATACCTAAGTATGTAATTGCGTTGTATTAAAGGGATGGTGAACCGAAATTTGGATTTCAGAAAAACAATGCAGGAGATGTAGGCGGGACGCTACAATCCCTACAACACCACTCGTAAGGCTATATCTCGAATGGACGGCCGTATTTTGAGAAAAAGATGTCGAGATTGAACAAGGCCGACGAGGCGCGTGACGTCAAGGTACCTAGTTTCCTCCTCTCTTCGCTTCGCTCCCTCAAGGCGGCGAGGCGGAGAAGACGCGAGGCCGTTCCCTCTCCTTCTCGGAGAACCATGACGTCAACTAACCTGTCAAATGCGCCTCATTTTCTTGAAAAATACGGTCATCCGTTTGAGATATCGCTGTATGAGTGATGTTTTGGTGTTTGTAGCATCCCGTTGCACGCTTTTGCCGCCTTGTTTTGTGGAATCCAGATTTCGGTTCGGCATCCCTTTAAGGAAGGCGTAGTCACAGTTTTCTTGCGCCCCGATGAGACTGTCAAGGGTTGGGACTAAAATGAGTACGGCGGGCTGCACAATCAGCGGTTCCCCACGGTGTAACGTTAAGGCTGGTTCACACACCTGCGCCTGACTACGGCCGACTGTGCTACAACCGGTTTTTAAGCCTCCTGTAACTGCTTGCAACCGGATGCGTTCTTTGAAAACCGGTTGTAGCACTGTCGGTCGTAGAGAGGCGCAACGGTGTGAACCAGCCATTGCACTCAATGAGTTTGCTTTCTATTATCAATCGGTTTGGTTTGCCGCCCCCACATATTTTGGCAACTTTTTTTTTTTCATAACTCAATTTCGAGATTGTGCGAATCGTCGGTCATACTGACCGGGACACGCTCGCCTCTTCCGACGCAGGTTTCCTCGAGGCGGCCGGCCTGGTTGGAGCCAGCTTCGGTCGACGCCATGAAGCAGAAGTCGAAGGCGTCCTCCCGCGCCAAGCTGATCATCCTGCACCGCAAGAGAAGATGCTTGCCCACCTAAGCCAGAGAAGCACCGCTGCAGCCGCTTGAAAGCTCCCGAATCAGGGCGACCCGCTTCACCGTGAGACCAAGTTTTCGAGACAATCTTCACCTCCCCGTTCCGACCCCCTCCTCGACCGACTTCTGAGTTCATCTTTGATTCCATTGCTTGACCGTTTTCCCCGCTCGTAGCTCTGTCGTGCCACGTTACACCTCGGTTTGTAAAGTTTCGATGTTGCCCGATCTTGGCGTCTCCGCATCGTTCACTCATCAGCGTCGTTTGGCGCCGTCAAAACGTTGCTACGCGTGGCGAAGTGCCGTCGGCGGACTTTTGGAACCCCCGGACGCCCTGCGATGAAATAGTGTGAGGTCTGTGGTTGTACTGTCTGTCCTCGCACGAGGAACAAAATAAGGCAGCACCAAAGGAATCTCCTTCGAGCGAGACGCGGAGGACACGACGACCCTCGATGTCCCCGCCTTCGGTGCTGACCCTGATCTTCGTACTGCTCTCTGCCGCGGATGTCCCGTCGGGCGATCGCGGGACCGGGGAGCGAGCGCCGACGCCGACCAACGGCACCGACGCTTCGGCGCGGGGCGACGATGCGACGATCCGTGGTCAAGGCGACTGGGAACGACGGCTCAAGGGCTGCGAGAAGTACCTGGACCTGGCGCCCACCTCGCACGGGAACAGCACCATCCACGCCTCCGACGTGTCCAGAGTCCGACTGGAGCACCCGTTTCTGTCGCTCGTCGACGGCGTCATCCCCAACGTCACCTACAGGGGTGAGTCTCGTCTCTGGCAATGCCCCGGTTAGGTTTTCAGGGTTCTTACTTCAGAGAATACGTAATTTTAGTACTCAATAGGGAGTTTTAGAATAACGTACGCAATTTTAGCGCACGCTAGCGCTAAATTTAGCGCTTGTATTAGCGCACGCGACGCGAGAGTGTTTCAAAATTGCGTTTCTCCGTCGCGACGTAAAAGCCCAAGCATGTCGCGCTTGCGACGCCACCAAGATACAGTCACAATTTTTATTTCATACACGAAATGCTGTAACTTTAGAAAAAAAAAATAAGTTTTTTGGTCCAGAGTACCATCTAAGATTTGTTTAAACATGGGAATGCGACGCGAGCGGTTGACCGGTCGTGTCCGCTTGCGTCGCCTCGGCAAGAGAGGTCTCGTGTACTGACCTTCGCACATCGTACCTTCGCCGAGAAATGTTCGCGCGTCGCAAGCATCAAGTTTCCGGTGATCGTTGCCAAACCGAGTACAATGTCGTCCCGTATTGAAAATCGCAGTCGCGAGGATGCCGCCGACGTCGCACTCACGACGCCGCCAAAGCAGCCGCCGACATAATCCTGGAAGCCGCCATTTTTTTAACGCTGCTCGTCTTGGCTTTAGCCAACTTCTCATCACGAATCCTCCTTGGAGAAGCGCAAAGACTCTTTGCGTACGCACGCTATTTCCGAGAAATAGCGCACGCTAAAATTGCGCACGCAAAGCGCAAAACCTGGTTTGCGTTCGGAGCATGCGCAGTGGCGACGACGCTATTCTTTGCGCCCTCAAAACTTTAGCGTGCGCTATTCTAAAACTCCCTAATAGATGCCCTCTGCTCACCTCTAGTCTCACGTTAAATTCTCACTCTATAGGATTCCCGATATGTTCATGAAATGTAACACTACAGGAGAGGTGATATAGAACAAAAAAGCTTAGAAGCAATCCTGACGAGAGCTTTGAAAAGCTGTAGCTGTCTAAGCGCGGAAGACAAGTACACCATAAACACTGGAAGGAGGTTTTGCGAAGTAACTCGTTAAAACTGCTCGGTTACTCTGTTTAGGAGGAAACGTTACTGACAAGACTGTAAACACTAATATTTTTCTTACTATTTGAGTGGGTAAACTAAAGCGGTATTAGTTAGTTTTAGTAGCGTGCATATATACACCAGGGTCTCCAACTCAGCCCAGTTTGAAGGTTGGATAGCCGATCACCCAAGGGGTTGCGGGCCAAGGTAAAGCTGGGAGCACCACACATCTTCTGGGACAAGGACCTCGTGCACCCAGCTCCTTGAAAGGTCCCCATTTGACGGGTTATATATTAGCTTGTAATTAGTTCTTAATACGGCTACTGTAGGCCGCACATGATGACAAATGCGGCGGTAGCATTTTTTGATAGCACAAGAATCCATGCTATCTCCTTCGCTATCACTGAAATTGCTCAATTTGGGATTTTTATGCCAAATATCTCACTTTCCTGACAAATCTTCTCACAGCGCCATAACAAAAACGGCGCGAATTCGTTATTTATTCGGCACTTGAAGCATTAATCACTAAATATAAGAATATACTGGGAAGGAAAGATGATAACAAATTAACACGTATGAAAAACAGAAACAAACAAACAAAGGATAGTGCAACGCGGGATTAAAAAACTTATACATGGTTCGCACGTTACATCATCATACCATGCTCGTTGTTATTTCTACTTGTTATTGCTGAGAAAAACACATTCGGCGATGCGAAGTGTGCGCAGCAGATCAGTCGCTCAGCAGCAGGGCCAGCACAATTTGGCCCCGCCACCTGTACCTGTAATGCATCGAGGGAACAAAGACTAATTTTTGCGCGAGCGACAGCCTCGCAGCGTGCAGAGCACGATACGGCACGAACCGAATCGTGCGCTGCCTCCTGCTTCCTGCCAACTAAAGTTATGGCAGCGTCACGCATGCGGCCAACACTTGCTGAGATCGGTCTATTGCAGCGGAGGCGACTTGAATGCAAGCCACGTATAAGAGCAGAGTGACGTTTTGATCGGTAAAGAAGGGAATGTGGACGGTAACGAAATGTTGCAAATTACAAATGTTCAATCGACGACCTCAAACCAACGTGGCACGAGCGATTCCCGCGAGATGCTTGAGGGACGAACCCGGCTCGCGGGCCGAGTGGTTGAGCGATGCTAGCTCCTGGTAGAAGAATCGAGGCCCGTGAACAGTCTCCGCTGCCTCCCCATAACGTCGTCACACTCTGAACTCAGTAACTCCATGGCCCCAAGACCGAACGTCCTTCGACGCATTCACTGGGAACGAGGCCAAGCCAAACGCAGAATGCGTGTTCAGTCAATGACCGTTTCAGACGTCCCGTCGTTTCAGACGCTACGAGCTGCTGGAACCTAGCAAACAGCGTCGAAAGAGCGAGTCGCTCGGGACTTCCCTTTACACGATTGGTTGAGCGATGATAAAACGGATAACACCATGACAGTGCGCTTTTGACGCACTCTGATTGGTGCCGACAGCTTGTGTAGCGTCGGCTGCGTCTGAACTTCGGGTAAAACAAAGTATGTGCATTTGCTTTGATTATTCTTAGTGGTGTTCGCTCGAAACCCCCCCGCCGTAGATACAATATATCAATCTGCACGGAAAGATGCCTTCACCACCTAAGCTCTGTTATGCAGGTAGAGCATGCTTTACAGGCCCCGGTGCGTCCATTTTTTGTTATCTAAAACTGAAATTTAGTGATAATGCAAATTATGCGAGTGTGCAAGCGAGCTGGACAAGAATAACGATTATAATCCCCGGAGAAGGGGAAAGAGGGAAACAAGGGGATAAAGGACAAACACAAATCTCCAAGCACAGCTAGGTGACTGGTGCGTGACTTAAAAAATCCTTCTGGTCCTGGTATCGACACAGAAACCTCTACATAGGTTGAATTTTTTTTTTTTATTTTGTATGAACATAATTGCACGTATATTTTTCCGAAAGGTCTACACAGGCCACACATATAGACGATTGCAAGCAGGGCACGCGGCCTCCGCCATGTCCCTGCACCTGAGGGCAAGCAAATGCAATCGCAAGCCTGTCAAGGCCACGTTCACGCGCACGCTGCACGTGCACGCACGCATGGGGCACCAGTCGGGCCACTAAGTTTCCTCCACCCCCCCCCCCCCCCCCCCGAAAAAAAAAAGGCCTCCTGTCCGGTTACATTTTCAGTGTTGGTGCGTATGGCGCGTGATTTGCTCGCTTTCCGAAGCGACGAACATGCGCGTGCTGGGCTGGGGAGATCGCACGCTGCGCTGAGGACTCGTAAATATTGGAACGGTGTGTACATGCACAAAAGGAGCGAATGATGAGACGAAGATGAGGTTCGGATACAAAAATGCGACCTCCGCTGGGACGCTGAGGAGATCGTTCACGGTTCACATGCTCCCGGCGCAGGTCCAATTTCCAGCCCGCAGGTTATGGGCGCCTCGTGATTGGCTGTGCTCCTTCCGCAGATCGCAATAATCGGCTTTTCGTGGGCGTCGCAGAGAGGTATGCGCGGGGACCGTGTGTGTAAACAGTGTCGACACATATTCCCGTTGTTCCATATGCGTTAAGGAAAATTCCCAATGTGGAGTACATTCACGATAGGATAAATGGATGCCTCTAGGAGTGCTTTTGATAAAGCGCAACTGGAACAATCTAAGTGACTGGTGGTCCAGAAAACAAATCCTGAAATATACGTATTAAAATCGAGCAAAACGAACGAAAAATCATTTATTTTCTAATGACGTCATCTATTACCAGAGGCGTTTGTAGCGCCACGCTAACCATCCTTCCCGGCGAGTTTAAAAAACACTCGGCACTAGTTCCTTGCCACTCATACGCTGCAATACAAAAAAAAAAAAGAATAACGGCATTAGGCATTATTTAACTCTCATAGATTCTTTATTTTTCTCTGCTGCGAGCTGAGCGAATTATTTTAATTTTGACGATTTGGTAAAGTGAGATATCCTTTGGGCGCGAACAGTAGTTTCCTCACTGCCCGAAAGCGTTAGCACGGGGGGTGAAGTAGCTTTCGAGACCCTTTCTGCCGCCGTCGCAGATTTGGGGCGACGAGTCGGGCGCACGATCCTCGGGGGCGGCGGACTGGGCCCGACCCGTATTGCTCCTGTTCACTCGATTAGCGGGCAATTACGCAGGGAGGAGAAGAGCGGGCACCGGCGAGCAGGGCCAGCTGCTGCCGTCATCGCTGCACGGCGCGGGAGCCGATGGAGGTGCCCGGACCTGTTTACCACGGCTGCCAACTTTCCGCGCCGTCACCTCGTGCCAGGCTCCGCTCTCTCACATGATCGCGGCGCCCAAGCGGTCGATGCGACCCCCGGATGGCAGCACGGTCGATCGCACACCTGCTGCACAGTCGACCAGTTCGCGCTGGGCGTCGCGAACCCCGCGCGGTCTGCAACCCACCCTGTCTGCAACCCGCGGTTCCACAGGGAACGGGGAGACGCCGCGTTAGAGCGACTGCGCGAATCTGATGACTGCTTGGGAGGCCGCTGTTTCAGCAGGCGCCCGATGAACCCCTGTCCTAATGACAGTGCACCCCAGCGCGTTGGGGCTGCGCTCTCAGAGGGCGACTCCGGTGGAAAACGAAACCAAAAGAAATGACTGGTATCGATTTAATGGCACGAAATATTATTACAGCCGAAATATTAGGTAAAAGGGAAGCCGCGTACTCATCTAAAACCGATTTTAAAGATGGGACCAGCTGCTTTATAGCGGGCGGCAAGCCGGGTTAGCTTTTCTTTTCGCTCTTCTTTCTTTATTGATACTGTCAATATCTTGCGAGATCGTAACAGGAGCAGTACATCGAAACACTTTCAAGCAGGGTGCCCTTGCCGCGACAACAAAAACAAAAATCTGAATATCCGGTAGAATTTACAACGTCAGGTAGTAGGCTGATGCAATCGATTATTAAACGAGGAAAGAAGGAGAGCTTTAATGTATCATTTTTATATTTGTATGGCTTTATCGTTTTGCTATGCGCATATCTGGTTAGACCTGGGACAAAAAACAAGTTATATATTTATCTTTCTCTATTCAAAGCTTGTCATTAGCGATACGTTAAAGAAATTTAGGGCGGTTTAGTCTCCTTCTTTCCTGTAGGGCTTCCAGGCCTGCGTCATTATGAAGTTTGGTTGGAGATACATATGATAAGTACATGTTATACACAAAGCGCACTGCTAGTCTTTGAATTCTCTCAGGTTCTGAAATACAAGGATAAGATATGGGGATCCCAAATGACGCTTCCATACTCTAGCGCTTGCCGAACAAGAGTTTTATACAGTAGTAGTTTTGTATCACAGGAGGCCTGTCTCATATACCTACGCAAGAAACCCAGCTTACGCACTGCTTTACTAGCGGTTTGATTGATATGAAGATTCCATTTAAGATCAGATGTTATTGTCAATTCCAGATATTTACATGAACTTACTCTCTGAAGGGTACGGTTCCCAATGGAATCATTAAAAGTGATGGGCTCCTTCCTTCGAGTAATTGACATACATACAGTTTTTTGATAAATTTAGTGACATTTGCCAGTCATCACACCATCTAGACAGTTTTTCTAATTAAGAGTTTAGTATTTCACCGTCCGCAGAACTTTTGATCTCTCTAAAAATAACACAATCATCCGCCAACAGTCGGATCATTACTGGAATTCCACAAACAATATAATTCAGGAATATTAAAAAAAAAAAAAGGCCAGAGCACCGATTCCTGTGGGACGCCAGATGTTACGTGTGTAGTACCGGAGCATGCGATGTCAACTTTAACAAACCTCTCTGTCAGAGATAAATAACTTTCAAGCCACTTCAGGATAGCGTGATTATCTAAAACTGGCGACAGCTTTATCAGTAACTTTTCGTGCGATACGCGATCGAACGCTTTCGAAAAATCTAAGTAAATCCTCCATCAGTTTACTCTCTTACATTACTCACAGATGCAAATTCATGCACAGTTTCTCTCAGTTGGGTTATGGTAGACACTTTTTGGCGAAAACCATGTTGAAAATTAGTATAAAGAATTATTTTGTTCAAGATATGTCGATACGTGTTCAAACACCACAAGCTCCAACACCTTACTGCACGTACTAAGCAGAGAAATAGGCCTATAATTGAAAACCGATCTTGAGTCACCAGATTTTAAAATTGAGATCACCTTTGCGACTAGTCAAGGAACACTGGCACAGCGCTCTCGTGACGTCACGTCGCGGTAGAGCTGCGGTCAATGTTATTTGATTAGCCCAGTTACTGAACTGCTCATAGACGCTGCTTGCACGAGCAGTTCAGTAACTGCTCGTGCAAGTTCACCACGGCTCGCCTCCCGTCGTTCGATGCGCTGGACGGCTGCTTTAGTAACTGCAGTGTATTCTATGGAATACGTACATTTTGAAGCACAGCGTCTAGATGGCGTTCCACCGTACTTTATAGAACACGCAGTTTTGAAGCGGAAAAATAGGTGGCGCTGCAAACAACAGGAGGCGGACTGAAGTGAGTGAAGGGGGGGGGGGGGTACCCCCTTCCACGGGAGTTCCACAACTGAGGTAATCTAGTAACATTGGCTGCGGTTGACTGGTTGTACCGCGTACCGCAGCACCACGTTGACGTCACGTGGTGCTGCGGTCACGTGGTGCATCGGGGATGCAGGAGCGAGCCGACGTCCAAAGAGATGGGTTTGAACTACGAGTGTCAGCAAAAGCCACGTAAACACCTGTTACACGGGGAGCGGATCCGCTCTGTTGCACCGTATCTTGTTAAGCACTTCGGGACCGATCATTTACGAATGCGACTCGATACTGACGTGACACTCGGCAGAGGAAGGTTGGAGCGGCATCGCGTAGCTCCCACAAACTGCTTTATGCAGACAGTGCTGACGTACCGTCGTGTAGGAATAAAAAGAACATACTAGTAACGAAGTGTACATACCATATGTTGCGAGGGTCATCCATATGGCGTTTATTTGAGCTCTGTATAAAAAAAAAGCAAGGAGATAGAATCGATGAGAGTCTTTTTTCAACGACAGCGTTCGCCACCGCTGCCTCTGAAAGCGAGGGGATGACAAGGGAAAGAGACTGACCCCTTAACCAACAATTGAGGTCAGCGAAGAAAACTATTCATACGAAAAGAGCCCACAAGGGTCGCGCGGGCATATTCCATTCAGCAAGCCAGCCGGTAGTGGGCAGACGATCTTGGCCAGGGACCGTCGGAACAACGCTGCGTCGGAGTGCCTTGTTAGGCGCCCTTAAAACTTACCTCTCGGCTCGAGCGCGCACGACTGCCCCTTGACAGCGTTCTCGATAAAGGATATATTGCTGTGCCTTTATGTATGCTATGTCTCTCGCCCCCTGTCCCTGCATTTTTTATTCGTGCTCGTACTAAAGAGGCAAATCACTGCATGAAAGATGCACACTGACGGAATCACTTCGTTGTCATTAATTTCACCAGTAAGCCAGGTTTCTGAGATGATCGTCAACCTGGGAATCATAATTTAATGAATTGAACTCAAGCTTACTTATTTTGTTACAGGTTTTCCGAGCATTAAAATTTACAAACGAAGTTGTTTGGTTTTAACTTGTGAAATTCTACGTCATTCCGCAACCGGAGCATGTAATGCAGCAGAAAACAGTACGCGTTTGTTTGCCGACTCATCCCAAATATTTAGGTCATCATTGATCTCAAGCTTATCATAAACTAGATAGACCTTCTTGCCAGTAGGCTTGTCCTCTCTGTCACTCCTCCATAACGTTTCTCTTTCATGTTGCGTGCTCTGCGAATAGTCATTCTGTATGAATGACTATTCTGTCAGACCCTTTTTACATTTTGGCGTTTTTGAGCACTGACTGTTTTTCGGTAAAGTTCTGAAAGTACATAATGAGAGGTCGTATTTTGCCGTTTCTTCCAAGTCTATGCATTCTGGCAATTGATGCAGTACGCACACCCAGTTTTCATGAAATACGCCAGATGTTATCTTGGTTTTCACTTGCATTTGATCTTCATTCAGAATTTCCGTGATACAAAAATATTCGTAATTCGAACGCCGGGAACGATCTTCAAAGTCGGTAATTTTTACGTTTTGCCGCAGCACTGTGCTCCGAAGAGAGGTGACAGTGGTCTGTAGCTGATCAATTTGCTTGCACTTCTCCCTTAGCTCCTACAAGACACCATCGATATCAAGAAAGTTTGCATGCATATAGATCACGGTTTTGTCTGTCCCAGCACACGAGAAAACAGTGGTAAATACACTTCTTAAAATACCGTGGCCATGTCACAATCAGAAGGACCAAATCGTTACTTCTAAAAGAAGACGCTTAGTAACTAACCTTTAGCAAGAAAAATGACACTTTTGTTAGCCGCATGTCTCTGACGGCTTCACCTTGCCCACTGAAGGAGTAACGCTGTGGAACCTCCTTTGTAGCCGTTGCTTGCGTTCACGTCACAGATGCCATGGTGTTTGGTGGTGAAAAGGAGCGTTGTTGAAGTCAGGCGGGGTGAAAAAATCTTGGGCTTGTAATATAGGTGACGATCCATCATGACGATGGCACACTCCGTCGATGAACGCGCAGTTCCCAACTGGATCAGCCGCAGTCGGCAGCAGTAAAAACAAGAAGAATGGCACTTCTGTTAACAGCATACCTCTGACGGTTTCGCCTTGCCCACTGAGCTTGACTCACGCGCCAGTGCCTTTGTCTTTCCTGCAGATATTTGTGAGATGAAGTATAGCTGCGAATCACAGGTTTATCAAACCGTTTCCAAGAGAAAATTAAAATCACAAGGCGTTTCTAAATTCTAATTCCTACGCTTTATTCTTCCGTTCGCTCTACCCCTTCCTCTGGAGTCTTCCTGTCAAACTCGTACACCATATAATCTCTCTCTCTCTCTCTCTCTCTCTTTCTCTCTCTTCATTGTTAAAAAAAATGTACACATTACTAAAAAAAAACTACGACACGCCAAAAGATGTAAGCAGGACGAGCGCTGAGCTCGCTACTAAGCCTTTATTAAAAAAAAAACAAAACAAAAAAAACACAAGTTTCCAAAGTTTGGTCTTTCCTGATCGAATCTTCACATGCGGTAGAATACGATGTACCGAGACTCATACTGGAACCTTTGACGAAAACCCCATTGGTTGTCGCTATGGCCACATGGTCGCTTACGTCAGCCAATAGGAGTGAGGCACCACCCGCGAGGCTGCGGCGGTGGCACTACTGCAAACGACACCGACAGGTCGAGATGTACCACGATAATCTGCCAAATTTAGCTGGCGAGACATTGCCCAACGCAATCTGCGGACGCTTGGTCTGACGCTTTTTTGTAACGCCGGAAAGTGCCTAAACCTCATCCCCTATAGCGTGTTCTAGTGAAAACAGCAGTCTGCTCCGAGGAGCCCTTTTTTAAGGCTTGTTGGTCGTGCGCTTTGTATGCATAACTCCCCAAGCCAATTTTGGGCTCTCGTCTTTCGCTAATGATCTCGCTCATCCCGGCCGAGTTAGCGATGCTCACCGATGCGCGAGAGGTTAATTTGCCGCTCCGTGACCGAGTGCTCTCATCGCTGTCGAGCGGCGCAGGCCGCTGACCCGGGCTTTCTTTGGCGAAATGGAGGGCGGCTCCCGCCGCAATCTTCCGCCTCATTGAGCCGTCTGTCGAGCTGATGACGTGACTACACCGTTCTCGTTGGACGCGCTAATACAGGAACAGAACGAGCAAGAAGTTACAGGAAAGGATATTTCAAAGTTGGTTTTCTCACTCGGGTCTATACTGCTTTTCACCCTATACTCTAAAAAAGCCCGTGCGTCTACTTTTCCGCACAACACTCGAAGAGCCAATCACCTCAACTTACGGAGGCAGGTCAGCGAATGACGATGCCGAAATACATGTTTAGACCAAAAAACGCAGTCTGAGTTGTGACATAAGCAATGCAAGTCACGCTTGCATTGCTTAATGTCACAACTCAGACGGCGTTTTTTGGTATAAACATACGTTTCGGCATCGTCATTCGCTGAGCTGCCTCCGTAAGTTGCGCCCATTGGCTCTCCGAGTGTTGTGCGGGAAAGTAGACGCACGGGCTTTTTCTAGAGCGTGCCGCAACGGATGTCACGAGCCATGTTCGCCAATTCAGTGCTCCACACGTCCCACAGGACTTCCCTGCTACGCGAGTCGCTCCACCCAAGCGAAAAGCCAGGTGACACGCTCCGAGCTGGTCGCTTGTGGCGTCCGTTGTGGTTTATCGGAAACTAAAATAATGATAAACAATGCCGTGCCGTTTTTCTTACCTTGCCATTGAGAACGGCAGGCTTTTGTTATGTTGATGCGCTGCCTGATTCCTTCTTCGGCGTTCGTGATGACTAATGCCGCAATCTGATTGGCTGCGGAGTGATAACGGCTCTGTGTGCGACAAGACAGTGGCGCTGCGGTGCGGATCCCAGCATAGTCATTTGGTGGAATCATCAGTTGAATCGGCGCGCCCCCTTTAGTCGTCGCACGCGTTCTATAATGACCACTGCCGCAATGCGTTTGAGTATCTTAATTTTTTTTAGATGCCAGCGCAAACCAGATGCACGCATAGAGAGCGGGCGCTGTGGAGTGATCTGCACGAGGTGCCGTAAGCACCGAATAGCTTAGTATGGGAGGAGCGCGCAGTGGCGTGATCCCAAAAGCTATCGCATTATATCTCTGCCAGCAACCAGAATGAAGGCTTACTTTTTTTAACGTAGAAGACAGAAGGCTGGTTACGTAGAAAAAAGAAAAAAAAAACTACAGAAAGGAAGCAATTACGGCTGTCACGTGCTCACTCACTGTCCGCTACATTTGGCAGGAAATTTCTCGTCTGTCAAATTTGGTGAATATTGTTGATTCTACGTGCAGAGGTCTTGTATTTACTCAACGTTAAAAACATTTCTTTATGGATGACCAAAACAGGCTAAGAATTTTTGTTCGGTTTATATTTTTTTTAGTTCTCTCCATAGAATGTCGAAATATGTACGCATCACGTAAATACGTATAACGGAAGCCATGCTTACTGAACCAATCGTATCAGCGGCCTTCCGTCACGTGATTTTTCCGTCTAGGGCTTGTATCGGAGGCGAGATGTTTCGGTGGTGACCTCTTACGGTTCCTAGACGTGACGTCACGGCTAGCATTTGCTTAGTGCTTATGATATTGGCTGAAATGTAAACGAGGCGTTAAATGACGTGTGTATGAATCACGGTGGAAGCTCGGCGCCATTGCGTTTTTAAACCAACATGGTCCAAGTTAGCGCTCTGTTATTACTCATATTTCTGTTGATCAAAGAAGAAGAGTTCCTACTGAAAGCGTCGTAGAGAGCTTTTAGGTCGTCATGTAGCCGACCATAGGGACGTTTTTGCTCGCGCCCATCGCCAATAGGAGGATGACACAAATTATGATGTGAAAACATCTGAATTGGATGAATTGGAGCGCGCTGGTAAGTTGCAGAGATAGAAGGAAAGCGACATAAAGGACGAAGACGGGACGAATATGTTTTGTCCCGTCTTTTATGCCAATTTCCTTTCATACCCGAAGCACTTTAAGTCGTGACGTGGAAGTCGATCCACGAAACCGTAGCCGGAGTCCGTCCGCTTTGGTGGAGAATGTGCTAAAATGACTTCTAGCCTGCTTCATCAAACCTAGAAGACAAGGGCTGTCCTCATCTAACTTCACCTCTGTGGATACAGGCAACGTTCCTTAGGTTGGGTTCGCGTAGCCGCGACCGCCTCTTGCAGCGTTTCGCAACGACCGTAAAGCTGGCGCGCGCAGACGCCAAGACGCCTGCCGCTTTGCTGCGTAATCTTGTCAGCGCGTTTGCCTCTCAGGACGCCTCGGAAGCCCACTAACGATGATGTATTGAAAGAACTTGTCTTCCAGGTGCTCAAACGTTAACCATTTCACGATTGGCATCATCTTTCTCGAATCGGAACTCAGTTACTTTCGACGCGACTCGAACGGGTGTCGTCCCTAGTGTGGTGGGAAATGATTCTCTGGGACACCAACCCCAGCGGCAAAAGTTGTATCCCATCGATACCCTGCGTGAGTAAAATGCCAACGAGTGCCGTTGTCATAGTCGTGGTAAAGGTCTCACTCAGCGAAAAGGACGTCCCAGACTGCCTTGCCTACCGACGCTGCTATCATCGTCTGCTCGGTCGGCTACGCTGGGGCTACGTCTGCTCCGTGCCTGTGGTCTGCTTCGTCTGCTCGCTGTCGAGGCTTTGGATTTCGATACGATGGGTGCACCCAAAGAAGTTCCGATGCGCACGCGCACTGGAAGTGCGACGGAATGCAACGAACACGTGCTGGAAGCACACTCAACCCGGTACCATTCCCAGCGTTCGTGCGAATAGCGGATGATATGCTCGCTTTCCAAAGCCCAGCTATATGACGACCCACCCCAGACGACGCTTCCTCCGCGGGGTCTGCAGCGTCCGCCACACGCCGACTCCGTGCTTGCCAGGCAAGTGTTGGGCTCCGAATCTCACCTGTTCGACGATTCCCCCCCCCCCCCCCCCCCAAAAAAAAAAAAAAAAAAAAAAAAGTAGACGTTGCCAATAAATATGGAGAAAACAACTGGATTGGTAGGGCAGTGCCATGGCAACGCGGTTGTTTGCCCCCTATTTAATTTCGGCACCAAATAATTGAGTCCTCTGATTTGCCGAGAAACTGAGAGAAACTTTAGTGGCGACGCCTAATCCAGTTATACATTTTTTCTTTATGGAAAGTACGGGCGCCACCTCCTGCCCATCATAACCTCCATGCTTAGTGCAGTCGAGAAAGTTTTCTGTCACCTGGTGACGAAGCAGATAGGTGACTGGTTGTTCACTAAGCACGCAGCTTCGCAGTTCGCCGTCAGTGTCTAGTAGACTCGTCAACTTTTTAACTAAGCGTACGGAGAACCGCTCAGTGCAGCGAGCGGACGGAGCGACTGAACGAGGTGGGGACGAGGTTCTCCAACAATGTTTACTTGAAATTCGCAATTTGTAGGTTTTCCGGTTGATGCGAAACTCTTAGGTGTCTCTTACCATCGAAGGCGGGCGTTATTGTACTGAGGCCTAAGGCCGCGAGTGTTGCGGAGATCTCTTGCTACCGCGGACAGAATACGAAGGCGAGACACGTACGGGTAGGACTTTAAGGTGATCTTCCTCCGTCAAAAAAAAAAAAAAAAAAAAAAAAGCGCACGGAAGAAGCAGGAGCCATTAAAATAGGAATCTCAAGAAGAGAATGGCAGTCGAGGTTTCGCTCTGAGTGTTAGTCAACTAACGAAACCTCGGTTGTTAGCCTGCAACTGCTCTCCTCCGTTTCAGCTTAAGCCACCAGCTATCCTGGCCAATCCATCGCTGGGAGCGTGTCAGGTCACTCCACAATTCGCTGTTCCAAGGTCACGTGACACTTACCCTGCACAGGATTGGCTACGGTCTATCGTAAGGTGATGAGCTGTATAAGATGAAGACTTCAGGGTGCAGAGGAGCTATGTGCATTGGTCGTGTTCCAGGACTGGAGTGGAACGTCTTCTGTCTCAGTCACATCACTGCGCGTTTATTTCCCTTGAACCGCAGTCTCAGGTTTTACCATAACCAACTTCCAGCTGGTTTCTTTTCGAATACTGTGTTGTATTTAAAGCGAGAATTATCGTACGCCATTTTTGCGTCGCTTGCCCCCTCTATTAGAAGTTCTCTGCCTCCTTTGTTTCACTAAGCTGGTTACGTCACTTCGGAAGATTTTTGTGGGTCTATGTTGAGCAATGCTAAGCTGATTAAGGAGGTCTGGTATGCGAGTACTTGGTTATACGCTTCCTTCTTTTCTACACTTTAAGAAATGCCTGCGGGGCTACTTACCCGCAAAACACTCGAAATCTCTGCGATCAAGGAAATCAGCTCAGCAAATGATGAGGCGGAACATCTGCTTAGACCTTAAAATGAAGTCTGCGCTGTGGTATTACGCAATGCAAAGCTTCATGCTTGCATTGCGTAATGCAAATGCGGAGGCTTAATTTTTAGGTCTAAACAGATGTTCCGCTTCATCATTCGCTGGTTGATATCCTAGATCGCAGAGATTGGCTCTTCGAGTGTTTTGCGGGTAAGTAGCCGCGCAGCCATTTCTTAGTGTATTGTAAGTCATATTCCGTAATACCCTTTCGAATAAATGTGGAGTCTTTGCGTAAACAAAATAATGATACTCTACTTTCTACAGAAACCGCATACACAGCCAGAATATTTGTACTGGCTCGTGACCTATAGAGTACTTTATTATCATCTACGTCAAGAAAGCGATATTGAAAGTATATTTTTGTTTACAACTTTAAAAGGAGAAAACATCTCGGGTGTATTTCGCTGTAGGATCAATAAAATAATTTCTTTTGTCAACAAATATTACAAAGCTAGCGAAGCGCCATACATGCGGGAAAAAAGAAAAAAACAAAAAACAAGCACCGTGTTTTTATGGTTACGCTATTTTCCCGCGTATGTCTTTATTGCTTCGGCGGGCGGATCAATACCCCCATTCATGCGCTCCGGAAAATGGGAACGAAAGGAAAATCTGGGATCGCCCGAAGCGCATACCGCTGGGAGCTGGCATTTCGTCGACTGCTTTAGTATTGGGCCGGAGTCGTCATTGTAAACGACTCGTTTCTTTAATGGCCCTCGATGTGCGCCTGTGCGGGGACGGGCGTGGTGCAATGCGAGGTGTGTGAGCCGAGGAAAGTCAAAAGATCCGCAGAAGCGTCGGCTCCCGTCTGGGCCAGCACAGAGGGTCAGCGAAGGTCCCGCAAGATGTATGCCCGCTGGGCGGGAGGCGTATGGAATGACGACGACGTCAAGTTGCGTAGATACGATGCGACGCTTTTACCAATGCGTTGGGCTGTCGTCGCGATGGCTCCGACCGCCGCAGCCCGTATCTTCGATTGGTCTTAGATAGCCGTGTCTCTTCGGCCAGGCCAAGAAGTAGGGCCGACGAGCGCGCTCCGACGCAACGACCGAAGCGCGACAAGCAACAGGACACAGCCGCAGCGCAAACTTGGCTGGGAAAGGAAGGCGTCCGAGCGAGAGGAGTGTGCGAGGCCTCCCTCTTTGGCGTTCTCGCTTTCCTTGGCAGCGAACGGCACCGCGTTTTCGACCAACGGCGTTTAGCGGAGGTGATTTATGAGCTTCGATCAACGGCAGGCTGACCAATCGTCGGTCTTTTTTTTTTTTTCTTCTTTTCGGATGTTTTTGAGAGTTTTGCGCGCGCGACTCACTTTCGATTTTTTTGTTTTTATGTATCATTGCGGTGTGATAATTTTTTTTTTTAATTTTGTAACGCCAAGTCACTTAAGAAGAAGAAAAAAAAAATCTTTGTCGGTCTTTTCAAACCACTAAAGTGGCTAGATAAAGCACGCGCATGCACTCGCACGCAGGCTCTCTTTTTCTTTCGCTCTTTCTTTCTGAGGAGAGTGTTTGGAAGGTGGAACATAACGCTAAAGCCGGAGGCCCCGTCGTTTTTTGAAGAATGCGTAGATTTCGTAGCACACTACGGTTAAATGTATGCGTCCGGGGATTTTAGAGCAATCTCAAAGAGCCGCATGCTGGCGCATTTATGGCAGCCAATGATAGCTCGAACCAGTTTTCTTACGGCCGATTAATACTGAGCAGAAGGAATCATCGACTTTCACACCCTCATTGGTTTTCTCTTCGCGCTTTAACAGACGTCTCAAAAAAAAAAAAAAGAAACGAACATCATTAACCGCCTAGACTCGCAGCTGGAAACAACAACCAGAAGATCTTATGCCCGTTATATGTAAAAAAAAAAAAAAAAATCTTTTGCATACATGCGATTGATGCGACCGTAAAAACAAGTGTCCTTATAAAAAAATAAAGAAAAAGAAGGTAAAGCCTGGTTCAGACAGTTGCGTTTGACTGCGTTTGACTGCGTTGCGGCAGCGAGAAACCAGGACATCCCTGCTGCTTATATCGCGTGCCAAGATGATTCCTTGAACTGGATTCCACGGTTCATACGAAGCACAGATGTGCCGGTGATTCGCTTTCGGTACTCGACGCAACGCAGTCAAACGCACTCAAACGCAAGTGTCTGAACCGGCCTTTACATGGAGAGCTTAGGGAAGCGACCGTGGCGTCGCAGCAGCGCATCCGGTCCTACGCCGTCACAAGATGCTTAATAACCGTTCTTGTCTCCCTCGGTCGCATACTCGGTTGCAAGTGCATCGGTTGCATGACGCTTTGCTTTGCGCAATGCAAAGCGTCATGCTTACATTGCGTAATGCCACAGCGCAGGCTTCATTTTTTGGTCTAAACCGATGTTCTGTCTCATCATTCACTCAGCTGATTTTGTAGATCGCACTGACTGGCTCTTTTGCTTTGCGTTTGTGTTTTGCGGGTAAGTAGACGCGCAGGCATTTTGATCGACTGTATTCTACGTAACTTGAGTCAAGGTTTAAAAATATTGTGGTGCACTTTAGGAAGATGAAACTAAACGAATAAGTTAGTTTATTGTTTGGAGCAAGTCAGGCTATGTTTTGTTCTTTACCCAATTAACTAATTAATTACGATTAATTAATACACTTTTGAATTAATCAGTTTAGAGCAAAAGTTCCGACGAGAAAGTTGCAGAGCGTCCTCAGAAACATCAATTCAGTGGTTTTCATTAAGAAACCTTAACGCATTTTTTATGGGCTGCGAAAAAAGTTTGCGAATTATGAAAAAAAAAAAAAAGTGTGACTTTGCGCATGTGCACCTTGTATTGCAGCACTCTCAGCCGTGGCTTCAATAAACTAGGCCTGCATGCTGAATAGAACACTGTTGACAGGGCGCTGTCTGTTGACAAATTCGCGTTTTTTTTTGTGTGTTTTTTCATAATTCGGGCTTTTTTTTTTTTTTGAAGCCCGGAAAAACGAACAGTGTTAAAGGTTTATTGATAAAAACCACTGAATTGGATGTTTCTGAGGACGCTCTACAACTTTGTCATTGGAACTTTTGCTCTAATTTGAAAATTTCAAATGTTTATTAATTAACCATAATTAATTAGTTAATTGGGCCAAATAAAAGATAGCCTGACTTGCTCCGAACTGTATATATATATATATATATTTTTTTTTTTATTTGCAGTAGCTTTAAAAATAAAACAGTTTTAAAATAAACGTGAATGTTGAACGTACTAAAGCAACGAAGGGCATCTGGCACGTCCCAGAACAGGACCGGGGATTAATTTTGAACCATGTGTTTTCACCTGCAGCCGAAACCTCGGTTCCACGGCGCGTTATCGGCAAAAGGCCTCGTCAGAACACGGGCACCTCGGCCGAGATCCGAACCCGTTCTCCCTAACGATATAATCACTGAACGTGAGGCGAACATTTCGCGAAAAATATCCTGTGACATGCATCATTATGTTTCGCCCCATGTTCGTCTATGTCTGATAGTAAATACGGCAATTGCCACGAACCTTTGTTTTATTTTTATTTTTTTTTTCAATTTTGTTTAGTTGAATTATATATTTTTTTTTTAAAATCTGCATAGTCTTTTTGGAGTTTGTTAGCGATCAATGTCTGTATTAAAAAAATATTGCCACAGTGTTCAGGTTTTTTTTTTTGTTTGTTTGCTGTCCACCCTTCTCATGCATGTGCGAAAATGTTCGAGCTCAATGAACTTGAACTTACACCTTAAAGTTGAACAACTGCAAGAATCAATCCGGTCAGGATAAACAAGAATACATTGATCCTCTAAAAAAACATTTCTTCAATATGAATGAATGAGACAGTGGGACATGAGTTTGCTCTGAAATCGTTCCTTGACGCGCCGTGCAGGGAAAATTGTTCCTGCGGTGTGTGATCGCCCTGTGTAGTAGTCCACTGCTCTAGTTATTTTTCCGCGCATCACGTAAATCGAAAGATACCGCACGTTCAACGAAGATAGAACTCCGATTGTTTCTCTTACCGGGATCAAAACAGTATTCAACCAAAAATATACACATTGTAGCACGTAGCTCACGCGCACGCGCCGATCTGTGTAACGGGGCTAAATGGTTTCTACTCAATCGTCTCTTACTATAGTACGCGAACGCAAGCGCCTGCTGGGACAGAATACAACTGAATCGAAGCCCAACGACGACGGGAGAAAAATTCGAAGCACTCGCGGCGGACTAGACGAAGAAACTGCGCGCTCCTCTTCTTGGCTTTGGGGGCACTCTAGCCGGGCCGACGACCGATCCCACTCTCGACAACAAGTCCTTTTGTGGGTCATTTTTCAAGCCGGCGGGCAATGAAGCGTCTCGAAATCCAGAGGGGAAGGGGGGGGGGGGGGGGGCCGCGAAACTGCACACCGCCCTCTCCTCGACCCGTCCATCTCGGTCCGGCGCAGAAGACCCCCGGAGGTGGCGTCGGCTCTCGAGGCTGTGACACACGGCTTCCCATGTTCGGCTGCCCTGGTCCAACCGAGTCGTCTTTGTTGAGCGAGCGCTGCTTAGGGAGGGAGCACCAGGCTCATTTGAGATCTGACAGAACGCTTCGTTGGTTCGGCGCTCGACGAGGCAGAGAGAAAAACAGGCCTCCACTCCGGAATGGGTTTCCTTGGACGGGCGACCGTGTGTAATAAAAGTGTCGTGTTGCTTTTTTTTTCTTACGCAGGAATTTTTTTTATTTTGTAAAAAAAAAAAAAAAAAAAAAAAAAAACGACCCGAAGGGAATTTTTAAATCTAGCGGATACGTTCCGGGATTCGAAACGAGAAATGCTCCGAGACAACTGTAACGAGTGCACGCGCGTTTAAATGTGTAATGCAGGCAGGCTATATTTTAAATACCGAGACGTCGAGACGAGCTTGATTGTTTCAACGTACGTTTGTTCCTCGTGAAACCGCCAATGGTAGGGCAGGAAATCTGCCACTAGCTTCACGATAGTCAATAGCCTCGAATATTGGTTTGCCGCCTCCTTGAAATGATCGCAGTTGAAGTAATCCTCTGGATCTCTTTGGCACGTGCTCGCTTAAAGAAAAATGGGAGTCGGAGTGCCCTACCTTTTGGAAGACGTCGTCGATGGATTCGGAACGCCTATCATTGGTTTTCTTTTTATGAGCGAGTAAACGAGAAGGATGACTGGCTCCGATTGTGCCCCCCCCCCCCCCCCCCCCCCCCCCTGTCCAGCTGCCGTACTCCGCTCACCCC
Source organism: Ixodes persulcatus (assembly GCA_013358835.2). Lineage (NCBI taxonomy): Eukaryota > Metazoa > Arthropoda > Arachnida > Ixodida > Ixodidae > Ixodes > Ixodes persulcatus. The sequence continues at coordinate 564,522 of JABSTQ010010779.1, forward strand.
TAAGCTGAGACTGCGGTGGAAGCTACGTCCCCGTTAGACCAGTCATACGCCTCTCTCTCGCCACGTCCTCACACTTCCGGACATACCGACATGCGGAGGGACAGGTCAGGTGATAACAGGGAGGCGGCTGATTGGTCCGGCAGGCACGTAGCTCGCTCTGTAGCTTAAAGATGGACCACACTTCTGAAAAGGGTCTATTCAAGGGTTGCTTACAAGCTGTCGGTGACTGCAGTACAAATAGCAGAAGCGCATACTGCAATGTTCACTCGTCTCCCATCATTTTTATTTAGGCTTTGTTCTTGTCATGGACAACACTGGATCCCACCGCTGCCACCATGTCGTGGTCGACACAGGTTAAGGACGACAATCGGTTTATTGCATACAATACGTCGTCTTGTGGGCTGTCGGGCTGGTGGCATCGATTCCATGATGGGCCTTGTCTGTTAAGCCTTTTTCGCGTCTTTCTGCTGGTGCTTTCCGCATGAGGTGCTGTCCTCGGCGGTGGGCTCCGGTATTTCCCACAGCAGTTCTAAATCACAATAAAACAACAACAACAGAGTGACAAATTTGTAACAATGTAGCAAAGAGATATGTTTTAGGCTAGCTGGACACGAACAAACTTCTTCAACATTTTGGCATCGCAAAGCTAACACAATTTTGAAAGTTTCATGGTCTAAACCAACAAGCACGCCCCATCAAAGAATTGGGGATTCATTTCTACCACCTGTATTAGAGTGTTTTAGTATTGCGTATTGGAGCAAACGCGAGCGTTGTGCGTCTGCGTCAGCGTTGCGTGCTCCACGCTGCGCATGCGCGTCGTCGCCATGCGCCAATTCAAGACCGCAGTTCGGGCTCCGCGCACGCGCAGTGAGGAACACGTAACGCTAACGCACACCGATTGCGTTAGCTCGTGTACGCAATGCTAAAACTCACTATTGTAAAGCACAATCGATTGGCCTGGATCTCCAGTTCCTGCCGCAACAGGGCAAAAGACTTGCTCAATGTTGTGAGCTTCAAGTAATCTGTCGATGTTATGTTATTTGAATCTTCGAAAAGCAACATCCAATTTTTTGTTTTTGTTTGGGGAATCTGTTTCATTTTAACCACCGCAAAAAAAAAAGAAAAAAAAAGTGATTCCACAAGTTTTGATGTATCGATGCTGACTTCTTTGGAAAGGTACGCACACGACCGCGGTCCTGTTGACGTCATCAAGGGCGGCCATTAAGAGAGATCCTACACACACGGGGAGGCGCAGAAGTCTTCGTACATAAAGCGACGTCCTCAGTTGACACCATATACTCCAGAAAATATTCGATATGCGCACAATTACCCCGCAATACACCTCGTCACACTCATCCGCCATTCACGACGTCTATTCATGAACACGGCAGGTGTTCCTGAAATAATCTACGAGCTTACCCGCAACAGAAAAAAGAAAAATCATCATTATCTTATGCATGGTGACTTTTGAACTATCCTGTAATGCAGGCTAAGAAACAACCGAGTGCCGACGAAGAAGATGCATCTGAACTTTCAATACTCCTCCGCGTACGTAGCTACACAATATCCGGCGTAGCAGGAGAGCTCCGCTTGCAAGCACACGCATGCGAGCTCATGTTTTTAAATGAGCTGCGCCGAAGCATTCCGCCTGCTGGCGTGTCTTGCTCGTTTTTTTTTTTTTTTTTTTTTTCCTTCGTTGTAGGCCGCGGCCGCGTGTTGTGGAATCGGTCGCCTCGGTGACATTCAACCCGACAGGGGTCGAATAAAGTCCGATTTGTTTGCGTCACGAGAAAAGAGGATATTTGACTCGTTTGCATGTGGAGCCAGACGAGGATGTGGGCGCTTCGGTCGTCGACGCACACAAGCGGGGCCATCCAAAGCGCTGTACTAATTGAAAACTGGACTTTGGGACATGTGGCCCGCTGAAGTGCAACATAAGCAGGGTTAACCCTCTCGCGTGCAATGATCTCTTTCATAGACATCTCTTTAAAAGGGTCGTCTTTGGGAGAAACCCTTTGATCGTGAATTTCGCACACTCCCGGTTGCCGATGTAGCGCTTTCATTCCCGCTGATCGCTCTCGAAACAGGCTGCGAACGAAGGTCGTCAGGGATACATCGACGTGCGCGTGATACGGGCATGTCTCGAAAATACCGACGAACGTCTCGTGTATGGTGACAAAAAAAGCTTTCGATGAATGCTTGTTTCTAAGTATGTCGAAAGAACTGCGAGCTTTTATCTACCCTTCTCTTTCTTTTTGTACGTTGGTATTTTTTACACTTTCTCGTTTCGTTGTCTTCTTCCCGTATCATTTCTTTTTCGCGGTGCGGTCTCCGGTGTTTTTGCCCACGCAGTTGTTAATGCCGCTATTGTGGCGGTGGTGGAGGTAGTACGGGTGATGTAATGTCGGCCAATTTGGAGGGATAGAGCAGTACATGAGTCGAGGTTGACTACAATTTAAAAGGAACATTTTTTTTTTTCGGAATTCATTTATGGAAGAAAGCAGATTCGGTCGCAATTCAGTCCGCGCCGACTCCACGAGGCGCGAGTGTCGACGAGATAGCGTGAATACTACTAATCGGAAGGTGCGCTTTCGCGCCCTTCTCGACTCCTGACGATATATCTGAGGCTTGCCCGCCGATCCGGATACATGGAGCTGCACCGCACGGACGCCGCTTTCAACGACTCGGGGAACATGGGGGGGGGGGGGGGGGGGGGGGGGTGCCGAGCGCTCACTTCTCGCCCAGCGTGCAACTCGATTAGCTTCCCGCCGTGGGGCCTGACGCTGTTGCTCACCGCGCCGATAGACGGCTGGAAGCCGGGCCCCGCTCCAACGTTCGGGCACAAGTGCCTCGAGGGACGTGGCGCGGGGATTTGCGGCTCGGTCCGATGGCCCCTGGGACCACGCGAGGCACCTCCCCCTGTTCCACGGGTTCGGAGCTATGCCCCAAACTTGGGGGCCACTGCCGTTATACTCTATGGAGCGGAGAAAGGTTTGCAGCACGCGTCGCATCGAGTTAACCGGCCGAAAGAGGCCCCGAGTCTGGGAGGCCGTGCGGGTTTTGCCGCCCAGACGTGTCCCCGTTGGCCCGAGATCTCCGGATGGACGCGCTCGTTCATTGTGCGCATCTATCTATTCATCAAGTGGCGTGCCTCGCGTTGCGTGCAGGTCGAAGCTCTCGTGCCGTCACGTTAAGATGGCGGCTCTCCGTTAGCGGACGCGGGGATCTCAAACAGTCCTGCCTTGAACCCGAGTCTACGCTCACGAACGGGTTACCGAGAAAATGATGGACGCCGATTCCAGCCGATTGATCACGACGATTCCCACTCTGCCTTCCAGCCGGGAAATGTACTCTATGTATGTGTATTTATTTATTGCATTACGCGCGTTTTTTAATATCATTTTATAGGTTTATTTTATGTGTATTACTTTATTTATTGAATTATTTCCTTCTTCGTGGAATTCTGGTAGTGTGACGATCCAGAACTACTACAAAAATGCAGGATCCTGGGCGTACTAGCAACATATAGGTATGTGTACTCGCTGACAGATTAAAAAACACGAAATATGCACACTAAAAAAAATTGTTTCTGAAAGGTTTTTCGACGCCCCAAGAGCTCTTTCAGCTCGTGAAGAACGGTTTTGCCTCAAGCAGTATCGCCCCCTGGAGCACTAGAAAGGTAACCGGGCGATGAAGAACTCTTTCGCGTCAGAAAAGGAGCTTCAAAGAAGCACTTATTTCGCTAAGAACCCTTTTAGGGAGTGCTTGAAGGAATGATGATTATAATGATTAAAAAGCGCAGCAGGACGACGGACACAGAAGGAGACACAGGCACAGCACTGTGTCTGTGTCTCCTTCTGTGTCCGTCGTCCTGTTGCGCTTTTTAATGATTATGAATCACCAACTTGCCCAACTTTCTACCCTCGTCAGCTTGAGAGAATTTTTCAGGGGGCAAAATATGGACAAGCCGAAGAACCCTTAGGAGTTCTTTTACGGCCAGAATTTTTTAAGAGTGTGGCGAGTGCCTAGAAGTTCGCTCTGCAGACAATTAGATCGCTGCATCAGCTGACATGAATTTCCGACGGTCAATCATAAAGCAAGAAGCATGACAAGACGCGTTTCTTAACGTAGCAGTGACTACGATCTATAAACGAGCGAAAAACATAAGTAAGAATAGAAAAAAAAAACTTTTCCAAGGACGAGTTTCCCTCATAAGAGACAGACATTTTCTTGGTGAGTGGGAATGTCACTCCCCCGACACAACAGAGACGTGTGCGCGCCCGAAGCTCCGCGAGCCGACGGCCAGAAAAGACCGGCTGGATTGTCGCGGTCATTTTCTGCCGCTCGGACTCGCGTGAGCCGTCGTCGGAAGCGATTGCTCATCGGCCGGGCTGCTGCAGGTGACGTGAAAGCGCTAAAAGATCGCCATGCGCCGAGACAAAAACCAAATAGCGGTCCCGCAGACGCGCGAGAGGAGCCCGAAGAACAGCGGCGCGGCAGGAGCGGTCGTCCGTCCCCCTAAGCCTGATGCATGGACGCGGATCCGGCCAACCCAAAAAAGCGATTCCGGCTTTCACTTTGCTCCGCGCCGGGACTCCGGCGACTTGACTCGTCGTCCGCTTGGAGCAGAGAGATTTCTCCGTTGACTCTCGCCGCCGACGCGCGGAAAGGAGAAGGGGGTCTCCCATCCTCCGTAAAGCCTTCTTTTTAACGGGACTCGGCTCTTTGAAAGCTCTCCGCCGAGCGCTGCGAGACGTATTATGGATGCCGCTCCGTTTTGAAGCTTTACCCCTATCATTTTGGTTTCACGGACCGCTTTTGGTTTCGCCCGCTCGGTTGCTTCTCATCAGTATTGTGTTCTCCTTTGGGATTTGAGACCCCCCGGCATGCTTCTCTTCCGCTTGTTTTGGCCATTTGTTCCTTTTCTCTCTTTTTTTTTTTTTGGTTTTCCGGCGTCGATGAACCGGCAGTACGTAACACCACTCCGATCAAAGAGCAGTTTCTCGAAGACGGCAAACCGGGACGCGCATTCTTGCGGTTTGTTGTCAGTTTTGTGGTGTTTTTTTTTTTTTGTTTTCTTTCTCTTTCTGGAAAATGGGATGCTTTACCAAGGCGCATTCCTAATGCATTCGTTGATTGGATTCCAAGGCCTCTGTCGGTCTCGCTCTAAACGCGACAACGCGTGGTGTCGCAGAATGTCGGGACTCGTCTAAGGTTCCCGACTGCGAATCGAATTCGGGAGCCTTGGGGCACTTTGTCTTCGCTACAAATGTTGCACGCGGTTTTTTTCTCGCTTTGAAATTTTGAAAACGGAGTTTCGGAATGCAAGAATAAAACCCAAGGTGCCCTTTTGGTCTTTTTTTTTTTGTTTTTTTGGTTTTTACATAGTTTCAATCTGATCTGCCTTATATGTTTTCACCAATGCGCGACAAGCCAGGGGACGGGAAATACTCTGTATTGTGCAAGCCTTTTATTTTAGTGCTTATGTAAACACTATGTTATTCTGAATTTCAATAGAAATATAGGAAATTAAAAATTATACAAAATAAACTAAGACAAAAAAGGGAAATGACGTTTGTAAATATTTTTTTTTTTTAATTTTGATTGGAAAAACTTTGTAGTACAGTGTACATATAACTATATTTTGAAGGCAGTAACTATTTCGACGTTCATTTTCAAAATACTCACGGACGTCAAAATTGACGTCCGTGATGCCACTTCATGAAGATGTGAAAATGTTTCAATTAATGTTGACGTCCCCCGTGAAAATATTATTTACATTATTTTGACGTCTGAAACTTGGGACTTCGAAACTTGGGACTGGAAGATGATCGAAAGCGGCGGTAAAAAAAAAAAAATACCACCTTGCTTGCAGTTGGCGTTGCGGTTCAACAGGGATTTTTCGACAACAAACGTCGTGCGGTCGACTGCAGTTTTTATTATCTTTTAAGTAATAAAGAATGCAAGAAAACTTCTCAAAATACTACTTAGCTATCAGGCCGCACCTAACGTTCACTTGTTTGTGCTAAACATTACAAAATGCGGCACCGTTGTTTTTCAAGATTTACTTCACGTTATTTATCAAAAAAAAAAGCTTAATTTTATGTCATAAAAAACGAAAACAAAATCATGAGCCATTTCACTCAGTGGAAGTGGATGACCAGCGAAGCTGTTTAGCACACGACACAGACCCGCCCCGAGGAGCCGAAAGAAACTAGACACGCGCGACGGGACCGCCACCCGGCGGAAAGTAGACACGTGCGACGGGACCGCCACCCCGGGAGAGCGAAAGGAGAGGAAACTAGGAACGCAAGCCGGGGGTGGGGGCTTGGAACAACGACAAAGGGAGGGTGGTGCGAGCGTAGACATGGCCGTTGCGGGTCGCACAGCGGCAAATCTTTGAGAAACCTTTATTATCCACCTGAGAGTTTACTGATCTTGAATGGTGCCTATTCATAACTATAATCTACTGAATAGACCTATTGCTAAATTACCCAACCATCAAGGAGAATGCAGGGAATGGTGTTCCACGCGCCGCACGTGCCGGTCTCTGCAGCAGTAGCTGTTCTAAAGCAAAAGCCTCAAACGAATGGCATCTTGCACGTGCGTTGGTTAACGCTTTATTTTGGCTATTTACTTTTAATACGGGGAAGGCATGCGCGTGCGGCGGTGCGAGCGTAGAGTTTTTAGTCATTGCACATGAAAAATCCACGGAACACTAGCGATAAACAGCTTCGTTGTAAAATCAGTTAGTTCCACGACACTCTGTCGGAAAATGCCTGTAGCTCGTGCTGCAATGACACATTTTTGGCTCGGGGCGTCGAAACCTTTGTTGTTCCTTGCATCGGCCAAGAAACATCAAGGAGTCAATGTTTCCATTCGCAACACTTTATTTAGCATCCCGATCGTTTAGTAGCCACCCCAGACTCGTTACTCACGAACAAAACGAAAATCTAAACTAAACAGCGACCCAGGAAACCCGGTTCAAAAGAGGGTGGGAGCCAGAGGCAAGGCGAGATTTTGCAACCATTCGAAGACGCGCTCGCAATGTAGTAGAAGCCTGGAGGCACGAAATTTTTTCCAAACTCTCAGAGTTACGTAGAGCACTCGCTTACATTTGTTACGTGCAGGCAAGCTAGAGGGATCTCCTGTTCGACTTTGTTGTCGATTCAATATTTTAATTAATACTCGTGCCGGAATGACGTGCGAGGACTCAGAAAACATTGCCGCCGGGCGTGCCACGTCGCACAAAATCAACTGTCGAGCCAGTCGAGCAGAGACACACCGGTTAAGACATTTCCAAGTGCCGAGGAGGAACGAAAGTTTTTAGACATGCAACACAGCGACACGCGACTCCGCCAACATAATACCGACAACACCGCCAGAAACTAAACGAACCGGCTGCCACAGCTATACCACTGTGACGGCCGCAATGATGCGCGGGACGTCAAAATAAGAAGCTAACTACTTTGACGTGTTATGGAAGCGACGTCATAGACGTCAAAATAATTTTTTTATTAGTTTGACCGTGAACGTTGAAATAGTAATTGTCTTTCTTGAAACTGACTAAATTCGACCAAACTTTGTCGCTACTCCTCGCACAAACCGCATAGACAGGGATTCATAGTTGTTTCTAGGTGAAATCTGGGACTGAAAAAAATGATTGATTGATTAAAGAACAAAGCAGTTTAAGTATGTAACTTTTGTAATGTGAGTTGAATCATGAGCGAATTTTATTAAACTTGTACGTTGAGTACATATATTTTTCAAGATATATTCAATATAATGCAGAGGCGTAGGGTCAGCGGCAGCCGGGGCGGTGGGCCGACGCTACCCCCCCCCCCCCCCCCCTTTTCACTACCCAGCTACACCACCCCGAGCGCTTCACACGAGGCGGTCCGCCTCCCCCCCCCCTCCCTCCCTCCTTTGTGACGTCACTGATATAATGTATTATATAATACATTACGTCCTGTACGCTTAATAAATATACTTTTCCGCAAGCGCAATTGTAAGGCAAACACGTTTCTTGATTGCAGCCGTCTAACTTGAATGCACCTATAACTATAGAATAAACCTCTGCTTTGTTTCTAGATAAAGGTATCTAAAATACTTGACGTGTTGGCGAAATGCTGTGTAGAGGCGCATTTTGAAATGCTTTTATTTTAACTACGCTTTAAAAAAGTTATTTGATTTTTTTACAACACTTTAAAAAAAGTAAACAATAAACATTTATACACCAAGTGTGTTTGACAAGCAATTGGCAATTGAAAGTTTATTATATATATATATATATATATAAAAAACGGCTAGGTGGATGTTCTGTAAAAACATTTAAACCATTAAAAAAATTTTTTTTTCATCATGCCTAAATATCTACTTTATAGACCCCTTTCAAAAACGTCTAACAGCAGTGAAAAAAAAAAAAAAAGCTAGATTTGGCTGGGTACACTGGGCAGTAGACGCCATCTTGAAGGGTGCTCCCAGTTTGTTTCCGTCGCCCCGGTACGAGTTTCGTGGTGTGATGAGGAGGTCGTAGGTGAAATACAATAGCCGTTTTTTTTTTTTTTTTTTTTTTTTTTTTTTTCACGCGCTGAGAAATTCTTTCGTTTTCTGCTCTGAGTAAAAACAAGTGACTGAGTGGTACCATTAATTTGTTATAAGTGAGAGTGGATTAGTTCCTTGAACGGTCTTTATGCGTTTTTTTTTTTTTTTTTTGTGATACGTTCCCAGCAACCTTGTGAAAGATAAGTGAGTGTTCGTTGGGAGTAGAAAGGCTTGCGGTTACATCATCCTGTTATTCTCTAGTCTATTCCCAGTCAGGCTTATGTAAGACGCAGTGCACAGTTGTCGGCGATCCGGGGTCCACCGATTGCTAGTCGCAGCGCTCGCAAGTCCTCCGACTGCCGAACTCGCTAGCTGGTTGCAAACATTTCGGAGTGCAGGTGGGCTACACGTCTACAAGCAGTTTTGCGAAAGCAGTGTCCCTTTCCGTTTGATTGGATGGCGCCAGCACGTCATCTGTGTAGACCGGCGATGTGAAAGCCAAATTTGATTACAACAGTTAAACCAGCTGAACTACGGAAATGGGGAGAAAGGAGTGAAGACAGGGGATCGCTGTCTCCTTTCTCCCTATTTTCGTAGTTCAGCTGGTTTAACCGTTGTAATATGTACCACCAACTAGCTCAGCTTCTACCCCAAATTTGATTATATCACAATTCTCATTGGGTTGTTTTTAAGGTCTGATAGATTCTAAAACTTCTACATTCGCAAATAATGTACTTACCTTAAAATCTGCCGCGCGAAATTAACTTTCATTTATTGTTCCATAGGTCGTATTCACGGCCAAATAGTTTTCCCGCGCCTCGTCGAACGTAGTTGCTAAAATGATCAATCCTTGGAAAACAATTGGCACACGAATTAACTACAAAAACATTGTGATATTGTTACTTTAAATTGTACTCACCTCCAGAAATTTGTGCCATCGTATGCTTGCGCCATCTCTTGACGGGTTACGGTAGCGCTCCCACAGAAGCCCAGGTATTTCATATACACTAACTCATGTTTACAAACAAACCGGAGCGCCCCTAGCGGACGCCACCGGCGCCGCGCATGCGCGATGGAGTGTGGGCAAGAAGCTCGCCGTCGCCCATAAACAAACCATTGAAATGCGATGTTGTCGGGGTCGGTGTGAGTCCCCCTGCCCTTTTTCGCGTTCAAATTGTTGATTCTACTGTCTTCCTGGCAATGTCTGACTACTTCAGTGGCCTCAGCGAAATTACCGAGGCTCGTTACACCGCAAACCTTCGCGTGAATAATGTGACATGCGGCGATTTATTCCGCGTGGACGCCGCAGAATGGACACTAAAGCCCGATTCGCATGATGAGATTTCGCTCGCAAATTTCAGTCGCGACGTCACTCGGGCTGCAAAAGCGTGAACCGTAGCTGAGATGGTCGACGTCGATACTGAAAATCGCAAGCAGAATTGGATGGACCAAGTGAATCAGGCATAACTAGTCGGTGATGGCCACAGTAACAATGATCAACATCTCCTTGCATCTACTGTTTACATCGAGCCTGCTTACCAACCTTAAAACTTAAGTCTTTTGAGGCCTGCGCTTACTTCATATCGCAAGTACCGGGCCAACATTTGGTTTACGGACCGGTGTCGTCTAAAAGAGCAGACGACAAGCAGAAACGTTTGAAAGAGCAGACGACAGTTCGAACGATCAGGCGGCCGTTTGAACTTGAAGACGCACTAAACGTAGTCCGCAGGTGGTCCGTACAACTTGACGGTTTTCCGGCGTTCATGTTTGAACAAAACAAATAAATCTGATGACCACAAGTATCCGTGAATTCAACCCAAAGTGCTTCCCGCCCGAGCAATCGTGGTCTCACGGCGTCTGGTTTTCCCTTTTCACGGCACATATCCCGTTCTCGGACGAACCGAGCACATGAAAACTGTCCTTCAAACCTTTCTCGACTTTTTTTGTACAGTCCCAGTCGTGGCGTGTTGACGAGAATGCAGGTTTTTGTCTGGTTCCATTCAAAACAACGCACGAATACACGTCTCAAATGGGGACATCCGCCCACAGCCCCAGACCGGAAGTGCGCCCGACGCGCCACCACCGCGCCGTGACGTAACAGAGTTGAGTTCGTCAATTCAAATATGGAAACGACGCCGAAATGTTACGCTTTGAACAATTTGCCATCATACTACTCTATCATATACCGCTATTCTTGTGCCAAAATTTCAAGATGATGGCGTGTCAAATGAAGGTTCCTCTGTCGAATAAACTTTTTGACGTATTGCCACTACGGATAGTATCCAAGTTAACCGAAGTCTACAGTTTATTCTTGGGTATAAACAAAACGTTATGATTGTATAAATTAAATAGGATCCCTTCCCAATATTACGGCAAAATCGGTATTTTGTAATATGTGTATCGCATCTGTACAAAAATATATTTCTGAGGCAGCTCACACTAAGTTTTGAGAAATAACAAAGTTCAAAAGAGCACAATTTAAAATGAAGAAAAATACAAGATTTGCCATTAGACTACAGCAAATCACAAGAATCGATAATCACAATTTTAATAGCAACTCCGAATTATAAATGATATCAGTACAAAAGCTGGGGTTTGCCGTAGCATAATGAAACTTGAGACAAGCAGGTGGAAAGTCCAGTCTTAGGTTTATCAAAATACTCATTACTTTGATAAATCCAAGCCTGAAAGTTCAAGGCACAGACAAAGCAAGAACTTGTCTGTATCAGTTTGTTAATCCCATGTCCCAATCCCATGAGACTCAAGTTTAACCAAATTCGATGTTCACCAGCTAGCTGCACTTTCACCACTGCTTCAATGTGCTGGTTTGGGTTTTTTAACTGAACCCTTATTAAGTACAAGCAAAGTCAATGCTACGAGCACTAGCTTATTACCCTAAATGATGCATGCATTGCATATGTGTGTTGAGCATGCTTGGAGTTCAGACCTCGCTCTTACCTCAAACACTAAGCTCGCACTTGTGGTGAAACATAATATCGTGAGAGCAGGATCAACGTATTATCTGGCCTAACTTTCAAAACATATTTTTTTTTTTTTTAAATTAGAAGTCAGTGCAAAAGGCTATTAAGTATTGTAAAACTACAATTATAACAAAAGCCCCATCTCCTGCAAGGAGAGAAACACAGTTGAAGGCCCACACTGGAAAAATTAGTACTTATAACTTTATAAAACATCTGCACCGCATGGTCATGCACTTAAGCTTAAACACAGTAATATAAAAGTTAATTCCCTACGTAAGAGAAGAAACTTACCGCCCACAAGGATCATTCCCGCGTCATGATAGCCATCATCTTCTCCGCCGTTCGAGACACAGTACGCTTCGTAGATTCTTCCTAGGTTGAACTCCTTCTCATCTGGGGGGGAATGTCTGGAATGAAATTTGTTGGAATAAAAAGTTGACAGTCGTCGCGGAACTTGACGTACGCATACATTTTGCATACGATTTATGAATATAAGAAACAACAGAGAGTACACCGACAAAAATAATCCTTGGAGAAGGGGAACAAGAGGGACAAAGGACAAACACACATCTCGGAACACAGCTAGGTGACTGGCGCGTGATCGAGAAAATCCACCTAGTCCGGGTATCGAACCCGGGGCCTCTCCATTTCCAGGGGAGCGCTCTACCAACTGAGCTAACCAGAGGTTAGACGTCAGCAGAGCAAACGGGTTTTATCAGCCGCCACCAGTCTAACACCAACAGGGATGAAAGCTTACATTTTAAAGTTTTGATTATAATGCAATTAAATGCAAAGGCGCAATCGAGCTGGACAAGAATTATGAAAATAATCCCTGTAGAAGGGGAACAAGAGGGACAAAGGACAAACACAAATCTCTCGTTCCCCTTCTCCAGGGATTATTTTCATCATTCTTGTGTAGCTCGCTTGCACCTTTGCATTGAATTGCATTATAAACACAGACGACTAAATAAAACAAACGAGGCACGGGAAGGAGCACACCGAGAATGTAGCAGCAGACGACTTGGAGCAGACAACTTCCAACGGGAGAAAGAATACGTTCGGTTGGCGCAGAAGAGACTGAACTATATTTCTCTCGCAGAGAAAAGCATGTGTCAGTAACCCATAGTCAATCTACTGCTGGGCTAGAGTCGTTGGACACAACGCATAAACGGAATTCAGTCGCGCTTGGGTAACTCTAGTCGGCACTTCGAAATTTGAAAGACGACGGTGTGCCGCCGCCGCTGCCAAGCGCGATGCCGCTGCCGCCGTCGAAAACTGAACGGCGCGCCGCCAACGTACGCGGTCGGCGCAATTTTTTTTTTTTTTTTTTTATTTAGCGGGCGTTCTGTGCTGGGTATTGTTGGTCGGCTCTCCCTGGTGTCTTTTGTCCTTCCAAGCGCAATGATTTCAAACTTCCACCATGCTAATTACAAACACCATCAACCTTATTGTTGGCAAGGTAATTACGTCAGGAGAGGATACCATAGCAGGGCGCCACGAAAACATCTCGCCGCCAATAGACCTTTTCAAAAAAGGGCTCCTGGTCGGTTCCATTTTCAGTGTTCGTGTGAATGGCGCGTGAATTGCTCGCTTTCCAAAGCGACGAACATACGCGTGTAGGGCTGAGGAGATGGCACGCTGGAGTGAGGACTAGTACAGCTTGTTATGATGGATATTAAGTACGAAACAGAGTATAGACAATTGTAATCATGGAGCCCCACTGGCGCCCCATGCGTGCGAGCACGTGCAGCGTGCGCGTGAACGTAGCATTGGCAAGCCTGTGAATGCACGCACTTTCCAGCACGAGCAGAAACATGGCGGCTGCCAGATGCCCTGGTTGCAATCGTCTATAGACCTTTTCTTTAACGGCGGCGCCATCTTGAGAATTGCGGCGCCGACGACGCCGTCTAGCGGCTTAGAAAAAGAAATACCGGCTAGTTCTGGCAGCACAGCTATCTGGGTAGGCAACGGTGTGGGTATGGGGGGAACTTGGCTAGACTTGGCTATGGTGAGCTGCAATAACTTGGTTGGAGCATGCGCGTTACAAAAGAACAGTGGAAGCTCGCCATCAGCACGCGCTCAGCAGTCGTGCACACAGCTATGGCCGCCAGTGAATACTTCCTATAGGGAGTATTCAGTGGCGGCCATAGCTGTGTGCTCGGCTGCGGAGCGCGTGCTGAACGCGAGCTTCCACAGTTCTTTCGCCACGTGCATTCCGCACCACCAAGATTGCCAGTCTTGGCAGCCTATTAATGCGAGCTCGTTCTGAGCATGCGCTCTAAACAGTGACCTCAAATATGGCGGCCAGTGAATACCTCCTATAGCAGGGGTGGCCAGGCTGCGGCTCGCGAGCCGCATGCGGCTCTTCGCGTGGTAAAGTGCGGCTCGCGGCTCCCTCCCCCACTCTCCTCCCCCCCTCCCTCCCGGTCACACGAGCACTTTCCCAAAAAGAGAAACGGAACGCGTTATAAATCGAAAGATAGTTTGCAGTTTGGTAGTCTTGTGCTACTGCTACCTTACGTACACTTGGACTGCTTTTGACTCAGATAGACTGAAAGTAGTTCGAGTTTCGTTTACTACCCTCGCAAAATCCCCCCCCCCCCCCCCCCCCCCCCCCGAGGCTCTAGGAAGTTTCGTAGTTTCGTTTGCGGCTCTTAGGCCGGGTTATCCTGGCCACCCCTGGTCTATAGAATAATCGAAGCTCGTGCAGTGTGCACAATAGTTCTTTCGGTGGACAGGAGCGCCGCCGAAGACTGACACTCGAGCTCGCTCTTCGTGCACCGAGTACTTCTCGGAGAGCGAGTGGCTTCTTCGCGCTCCGAGACGTCGCGTCCACAAAGAAGATGGCTGCGTTTACAGAAACGTTGTCGTGACCAGTCGAGACGAAAGGCGTAGCCGGACCGCTGCCCCTTTTCAGTTGAATAGTGCTTAATCCAGCAATTAGAAACGATTTGATTTGAAGGCCAAGACAGCAATTAGCTTTACGGAAAAGGTTTCTTCGTGCATCTCGCCTTAAATCGAAATTCATCTATCAAAGGGTAGCGTGCCGATAGCACAGCGACAGAAAAGTTGTCGAGATGAGAAGACATTCGGACCGCTGCCCGTTTTAGAACGCTTAGCCCAGCGAATAAAGATACTGCGATTGGAAAGCCGAAACATTAGTTAGTGTTGCGGAAAAGGTTTGTTCATGCATACCGCCTGAAAATGAATTGACGCGCTATCTATTGAACGGTGGTGTGCCGATATCGGCGTAGCACGTCGACGGGTTCCGTCTCGCCCTGCAAGAGGGAACCCTTCACATCAGAGAAGTTTGACAGCTTCCTGCGTCGACAAGGGGGTTCAAGAATGTTGTCTTTCATTTTAATCTGAACAGCATGCATGGTCAATAAATACATCGGTCAAGCCAAGGTAACTGTCGGCGTTGCTGGAAGCGAGTCTTCAAACCTTTTACGAATATCAAAACATTCGAAGAAACTTCCTCACGTCACAGTCTTTTCCTTTTTTGTTACACTTTTCCGCTTTACGAAGGCCTTAATTAATTTATCTTCGAAATAATTTTGGCTTTTGCCACCCGTATCCACGAAATGCCCGGTTCGTCATAACCGTGCGGTCGGAAATGGCTCATGCGCCTTGTCGATAGTTTCGGTGTCGCGCTCCTGTACACTATGCTCCGTTTAGTTGCCGCGCTCGGAGTATAAAACTCGGAGTGTCGGTGTAGGAGTAAAGGAGCGCAGACTCAACGCGCCCATTGAGTGCGGCACTCAGACAGCCAAGGGCGACGTCGTCGCCACGGAGGTGGCGGATGACAATTGCCCAGGCACCGGTGTCTGATTGGGGGCCCACGAGGCCCCACAAGTTAAACCCGGTTGTCGTTGCTATTTTGGGGGAAAAGGAAGAGGGGAGGATATAACTTAGTGGTCCAAAACAATCGATAGCACTATCGATAGTATCGATAGTCGCCAGAAATCTGACTATCGATAGTAAAAAAAAAGCTATGGATAGTACTATCGATAGTCGACTATCGGAAAACAATCGTTAATCGACTATCGGAAAACTATCGATAGTCGCCTATCGTAAACCTATCGATAGTTTTGCGACACTGGTAGTTTGCGTTGCTCCCTCTTCTCTTTTTCTCGCTTTATTTTTTGTTTCAAATGGGACACCAACTAGCCGAGGCACTTATACATCCCAACTTTGTTTCAGCTTTCAGTGATGACGGAGACTGGAGTTTGGGCGAAGAGAGGAGAAAGAGAGGCGAGCGGTAGTGCGGCAACTGGGTTCGCTCTACAGTCCGTTGCAACTCAACAAGGTAGGGCAAGCGTAAAGGCCCGTTCACACTCTTGCGACCGAGTTCGACCGAGAGAGACCAGACCGGTTTTTAAGCCTCTTGCGATCTCTTAGGACCGGATGCGCTGCAGCGGAGCTGGTCCTAAGAAGTCGCAAGAGGCTTAAAAACCGGTCTGGTCTCTCTGGGTCGTACTCGGTTGCAAGAGTGTGAACGGGCCTTAAGACGGGCCGGGGAGGAGGAAGCAGACTGAACGCTGGAGGAGAGATAGGGAACCCTCCTTCTCTCTTTAGCGTTCCCTCTGCTTCCTCCTCCCCGGCCCGTTTTACCCTCGCCCTACCTTCTTGAGTTGTAACGGACTATAGTGGTGCAAAACTATCGATAGCACTATCGATAATATCGATAGTCGCCAGAAATCTGACTATCGATAGGAAAAAAACTCTCGATAGTCGACTACCGACAAACTATCGAAAAACTGTCGATAGTACTATCGATAGTCGACTGTCGAAAAACTATAGAAAAACTATCGATAGTACTATCGATACTCAACTATCGATAGTTCTGAGACACTATCGATAGTTTTGGATAAACTATCGATAGTCAATTTATCGATCGTTTTGCATCACTTATATAATTACGGTAGTCAGGAACAGCTAGCTGCAGGAAAACGGACGCAAGTCCACATGTTCGAAAATAGAGAAAGATGCAGCAAAGGAGCCTGCCGACAACGGCATTCTTTTATGCGCTTCCAGAACTGCGCCACACGACCTTGAGTTTTGCAGGCTTCGACCATCGGTGTCTATTTCCTCCGCTTTGTTTTCCAGACAAAGCTCCGTACAAGGGGCCGCCATAAATGTAAAAACAGGGAGACCAGATCAAAGTCGGCGCGTGCCCTAGGCGCCGGCGTTAGGACAAAAGGATCTCCCCGTTTCGGAAACCTGCGTGGGATAGAAAGGAAGACCCGAGTGCCGAGAGACACTTGTTGCTTCGTGAACGGATACAAGCCCCGATTCAGCTGACGATGGACCAAAGCGAACGCTACGATTCCTTCCAGCCAATCCAATGCCGCGCGAGTGTCACGTGATCATCGGGAGATGCTCAGCAGTGATGCGCAGGGAACCAAGTGGCGAGATACATTCACCGCGCTGGATTGGTTGCAATGGCTCGTAGAGTTCGCTGCCGTCAAATGCAAAAGAAAACGAAGCTCAGCTAAACAGCAAAACAAGAAAAGGCGAGAGTGTAAACAAACGATGAAAAGACGGACGGGGTGGCCCTGGGCCCACACGCTTTTTTACTTATTTTTCTGGTCAGTCTTTTGTGCCCTTTCTATGGTGGAAATGCCTTTACTTACGGATGGCCGCGTTTCGAACAGCTCTTCTTCAGCGGTGTTCTGTTCAGATAATAGACCCTTTCCGGAATTCAGTGCCATCTGGTGACTGAAATGTCAGTTTAACTTTTACCGTACTAATGGCGGCAATGAACCTGTGGTCTGCAGTATTTTATGGGGCAACTTCACTTTCGCAAGTCGACAGTAAACGAGAATGCGCGCTTCACTGTGCAGTTCTTTTTCAATCTCTTTCAGTGTCGATGGCGAAAAAGATGCAACCAGACAAAATGAAGCGCCGGCCCACATAGACACCTTGATAAAATTCTATACATCAAGGGGCTTTGAAGCTGAGTGTGTGCTCTAACAGATTGACTGGGCCCGAGTTAGAAATGAACGCTCACGCAGCTCTTGCATCCAACTCCTGATTCACGTCGAGCTAACGTCAATAATGTATAGGCCTCGAATCATCTGCTTAGGAGCGTCTTCAACTTCTTCCTTCATCAGGAAACAAAAAGCCGCCATTAGTATAGCACATATGCTATTTTTTTCAGATGATGATAGTGATCAAAGTTGCCAGACTGAATTCCGGAAAGGGTCTATTGCACTTCTTTTTAAATTTTCTTCAAACCTATTTTGCTGGCAGAATTCAAAACATCCCTACTTTGGGAACGGTTTTCTAAAAAAGAATTCACTTTCGAATACTTACCATAGTACCAGGATGGGATCGAGGGCTCTACATTTAATATTCTGCCTTTAGGTGGGAACTGGCCGTTGTCCTCAAAAAGTTCTCTGGCGAGGCGCGCGTGCCCAAATTTAAAAAAAAAAAAAAAAGATGAATGTATCCGTAAAAACGGCCAATACATCCCCACTTTGAGACCACGGTATTCGGTATGCGCTGATTTTTGATGACTTGGCACGATGGATACGGATGATAGAATGATCATCCGTGTCTTCGCATCACCAGCCTCGCGCGTTTTGCACCAGTAGTACCTTTAGCGCAACACCGCGTTTTCTCTGTGCTGCAATTATTTCGAAAATTTACTCGTTTAGTTATAAATGATAAGTGATTAATTTGCACAGTAACGAGTGCGTATTCGGCGGTGTGCCAGGCAAAGCAGAGAGGTCAAAACCCTCACGCGAAACGCGCCTGCTTGCCCACCGCTGTGTACGGTAAGCAAACGAGATGAACACACGGTTTTTGTTGACGTGAATATGAACAATCCGTTTAATTTTACTAATTAAATTTATTCAAAAATATTTTAGTCTGTGACGATTAGACTTGTATGTAATGTCCCCCTGGCCGTATAACTTACGTTATTACACTGTATTTACGTAACCTTAACGGATAAAAAAAAAAAAAAAGGATGCGAAAAGCTTAAAATACGCACGATGTGAATGTAATAAATTATATTTATTTTTGGAGTGTATACAGTCGGGCGTGGTGTGAATGCCGCCTAAGCGATAATTTATTTACCTCGTTTCAGCTTAAAAGTCCAGACGCAGCCGATGCTACGAGCTCAAATGGAGCAGCGTCAAAAGCGCCGGGCACTGGGCCTCTTCTGTTTATAATTTTCTCAGCGATGATAGAGCAGGTACGGAAACATGACGAACGCCATGACGATGCTCTATGATGTTGTCTGATCGGTCCCATCAGCTCCAGGCGTCGGCTGCCTCTGGACGGAAAGTTGAAACGAAGTAGAGGCCACATTGCCGCGTATGTGGCGGGAAGATGTGTATGTACGCCCTTACTAACGCGGAGGAATGTTTAGTCATTTTTGAGCATGTTGGAAAGTACGTTCAAACTGATCGACTTCTTTTTTGGGCGATTTTAACTGCTTTTGTACGGGGCATGACAGAGCGAATGGCGTGAAATATAAAGACGCTAGTGGCGAGTTTTTGAATAAGATGGTTGAACGCATTGAGTTAAAAGATGTTTCACTTTGCGCGTCCAGTGGACGAGGTGTACACGCATTTTCCAGGTGCAAGCCACGCGCGCTTGAAGAGAGCGGACGTTTCTCTTGACCTTGTTAGAGGGTGCAAGCAGTAGCAGGTTAAACACGTGTCCCTTAGCGATCATGCTCCTGTACCTAACGCGTTGTTCCTTTAAAGAAACGCCGAAAAATTTTGTTTGGCATTTAGGGAACTTTAATACGAAGCTTCCTGAATGACTGTTTCGTAAACGAGGAAGAGTTTGGAATTAAATGGGAATTGTTTAAACGGGGAAACTAAGATGATAGCTCTTGAACGCTTCAGTTTTGAAAAGGACGATCAAAAGAAAGAAGGGAGTGGTTTAAACTCTCTACTCCAGAAGCCGATGAGGGAGGAATGCACATCTCCCGGTTCGTTTTCTGACGAAATAATCTGTATATAAAAAAATAAAAACACAAACGCCGCGAGGTTCTTGATACTGGGAGTGGTTATCGCTCGGGGAGATACCGAAGAAAACGGCGATAGGGGCACAAAAAATTACGTAAGAATGAAGTCAGTGAGGTTGTTTATCAAAGGGTAGGTCGCGTTGGGCTGGCGGTTCGGTCGCGTGAGGCCGTGCGAGGGGCGGCAGTGCGGCGGGGTACGGGAGGTCCGAGGAGAAGGGAGGCTGAAGGGTCGGCGTATCCCTCAACTGCGGCACCCCAGCCTGACTGCGCCGCGTGGTATAGGAGTCGTACACGGTCGAAATTCCGTAGTTTACTACGGGGGGAGAGTCCGAGGCAACGACAGTCCCACACTTCCAAAAACAGCTCAAGGAGCTGTAACTCTGCGATCTCTCGTCGCCCGATGTGCTGCGAGTGTCTGGCGACCTGCTGAACAAACGTAAAGGCCTCAGCAAGGTCGCGTCTCGTGGGGGGCTCTGCAACGGTGAAGAGCCGCTGCCTGCCCGTGGTGTGGGGCGGGTGGTCAGCGTAGAGGTTGTAGATGGGCGGCGCTGCTGGTCCATAAAAGTCCCCGGCGTTGTAAGGGGTTCGCGCAAAGGTGGGGGGGACCATTCGAGGGTCGGGAAGGCCCACTGCTGCCTGCTGGGTGGTGTTACTTGGCAGAAACTTTGATTGTGAAGTCGGCGGCCAGGGGTCAGGGGGAGCTGGCCGGGCAAAAGCGGACTGGGAGTCCTGCTGGGGGGGGGGGGGGGGGGGGGGGGGCTGAAGTCGAAGACCTCCAAAGGCATGGAGGGGGGGCTGGGCCGCAGTGGCGGCGGCGACGGACGGAAGGAATCCGAGCTTTCCCAACGTTAGGCCGACAGCGGCCGCGACGGCTACCGCGGTGTTTTGGGTGAACTCCTGCAGGAGATTTCGAAGATCGCGCGTTGCCATTGCTCGGTGTTCCTACAAGGCCTGCTCCATGCGAGCAGCGTGGTTGCCCAGCACTGCTGATAGGTGGTCGTGGCCCGCGCTATCGTCCACAGAATCATCCTCGTTTCTATCGTCTGCGAGATTCTTGGGAGGCATAGTCCCAGAAGGCCCAGATGAGCGAGCACTAGGAACGCACACTGGTCTGCCACCCTGTCGTAGAGAAGGGTCTATCCGCGTTGAAATCCCTGTGCCCAGCTAGGTGGCCTCCAATCCAACGACTGCCCCGACACCAGGGGGGCCCGGCTGATATAGGCGCGGGCCCCCTGGAAACGCATAAAGTGTGCCGTGACGTTGCGGTTTTAGTCCGTCATTGTGCAGGGATTCCCTAACTGCCAACGGGGGACAGTATTTCGAAAGGGGTCTATTACAAAGAACATTTCAGGTGCCATGCGCCCCCAAAATAATGGGTTGTAGAGGTTTCATTTGCCTTTATTGCCGAGATTCGTAGCCAATTTAAAAGAAAAGTTAGAACAGCCCATCACGTTATTGGAATGTGAAAAGACGAGTGACAATTTGAAGCTTGGCAAAGCTCCGAGACCAGAGGGTATGGGCGCTCAGTTTTACAAACCGTGTTAAAGACCAACTTGCTCCTATTTTTGCACTGCGCATTTAGTGAAGAATACAGACTGAATTCTTTATCCCCGTCGTTTTTGTGCACGATTTTATACCCAAAAATTCGGAGGTCTCAAAACTTTGTTTTTGTTGGATCGTACCGTCCGATCACAATAACTTAACGTAGACTATAAGATACTGATGAAGGTTTTAGTGGAAAGTTTGCCGCGTGTTATAAACGTTATCGTCGGCGCACGTACCAGACGTCTGGAATGAACCCCTTTCGAAATACTGCCCTTTGTTGGCAGCTATGGAATCCACGCACACTTTATTCGCTTGGTTGGATTAGAAGGCAAAATGTCACCCACAAATAAGGTGATGATCGCAGTGACGTTGCACTTCCGACGCTGTTTGAGTGACTCGTCGGCTCCTGTCGTTGGCCGACGTTCGCTACCTTATGAAATGACTTGCACATTCCACGATGTCAGTTGTTTCACCATTATGCAGTGATTCTGACCTTCTAATAATTGGCACACGAATTTCGAAAGGGGTCTATAAAAAGGAAGACCATTGTAACAAATGTGCATGTTGCCCGGAGCACTCTGGTGTGTTGTGACTCTTTTGTGCGAAGAGTTGCCATGTTACAGGCCGACCTAGAAAAAAAAACGTTCGACCGCGTGTCACACTAAATTGTTTTTTTTTTTTTTTTTCAATAATAGAACACGTTACCCAGGGGTCTGTCTTGTGCGACGGTGTACGCATGGCGTACCAAAACTGCGCCACTAGTCTCGTTGTAAACAAGTGTGTAAGCGAGCGTAAACAAGTGCGCCATGCGGATATCGACGTTCACCCCGTGAATACTAAGTATTTTGTTGAGCACATGTGCTTTCTGAAGGAATTCTATAAGGTCCAGCAACCTACACCTGAGTGGCTTTGACTTCTTGAGGTGTTGTCTACCCTCAAAGACTTGTATCATGTTCGACATTAGCCAAGATGGCTGGTGTATTTTAGTCTTTCATCGCGATTGTGTCACTGCCTTGAGTCATCGTCCAAATTGCCCCCCCCCCCCAAAAAAAAAAATAAAGAAAAGAAAAGCGTTTGTGGGGCAGAGTTGGCAACGTATGCGGCTGTCACACAGAGGACAGCGGCTAGAATCCCGCTCGTCCCGGATCCTTATTTTATTATTTCTGTACTATTCTAAGTAAATTAAATGTAGTAAGGTGATAAACTGGGCGAGTTGGCACTAGTTGAACATGATGAAAAAACAGGGCGTTCCTGTCCTCGTCTTTTTGTGCGCTATTTTTTCATCATATTATAAGAAATCCCAGCCCATTCACGGCTGTCATCGAGTGTTCTTGTTCAGAACATTCCTGAACGTGCCGCGTGTATGAAAGTAGCGGTAACGCGCTGCCTCGGGTAAGTCAAGCAAGATGCGTGGCACCTTTCTCTTTAAGTTTGCAGCTGCAGGTTCAACTAAATTAAACATTTATTTTTCGTTCTAAATTCATCTGCTTTTTTATTGGTGATAACATTGCACCACGCGGAAAGTGGATATAAATCAACGCGTAAAAATTCTGTGCCTGGAATACATAAGCTGACAATCCATCCTACGTCTTGTACAGAATCAATCACTAATAATAGCATATGTTTTATGCTTATACTCAGGGACAACACAGGTATATGTGAAGGTACCTAAGTATATCGTACTCCAAGTCAAATATAGGTACTATAGGAATGCCTGTGATGATTTCTGAGAAATTGTTAGAAGGTCCGATGTTCTTTTTTTGATCAAAGTATGGCCGTGAAATTGGAAGAGAGAATGATAACGTTATCAGTATCTTGCGACCGCCACACACCCATTATCTCATCCTGTTTTTATCTTTGAAGTTATTGTTGCTCTTTTTTTGCCCACTCGGCACACATCTCGCTTTGGCGGCAATTTGCACGCGGCAGAAAAGGTAAAGGTGAATACGCCACGTGGAGACAAATAAGTGAACTAGCAGTGCCCGTCACAAATTTCTGGCCATGACCGGTCTGAATGCTGTAATTAATCAGCTGTTTAAACTTGCCAGACGAGCACGCGAGGCCCTAGTTTCATCTATCCTCCGCGTCTACGAACACAATTTCCCGCACAAATAAAGCCATATTCAAAAACCGATAGCCACACACGCTTCATGAAGAACAATACTCTATCCGTCG
This sequence comes from Ixodes persulcatus, assembly GCA_013358835.2. NCBI lineage: Eukaryota > Metazoa > Arthropoda > Arachnida > Ixodida > Ixodidae > Ixodes > Ixodes persulcatus. The sequence goes on from JABSTQ010010779.1 coordinate 587,754, forward strand.
TGTATCAGGTTCACTGATCTCCTCATCAAACGGGCCTGGCCGCGTCGAACGGGCAGTTGCCGCCCCCGTCGTGGCTGACTTTTAATCTGAACATTACGGCGGAACAAAACAAGAACAGTTTCTTCATTTCTTCCGGCAACCAAACCACTCTCCACCATACTTTACAGAAAAAACGCGAACGTATTGTGATTACTATCACAACATTGAAACGTTCGCAGACTAGCACGAGCGACGCGGTACCCTTCAAGATGGCGGTGGGGACTAGTTGGCTTTCCGTGCGACAGATGGCGCTTTCATCTATAGGTTTTATTACTCACAAATGCAAATACGCAAGTATTTTCTTGTGGATTAAAAAATGAAACTCGATCCTTTTAAATTGAAGCCCAGAAAGAAATCGCTAACCGAAACGAATCTAGATATACGCAGTGACTATTTCTCTCTGAGCGGTAAGTTTCCAGGACGTATTTTTGTGCAGTTGCAAAAACTATGCGATAAAAATTGGCGCAAAAGTAGAGCCATGCTATATTACGATACGAATATTGGCGCCCCTTTAGTGATTTTTTTCCCCTCAGCAGCGGTAATGAGATGGACCAATGCGCAGGACTTCTTTCAACGCAGCTCTCGGTAATCCCCTAAAAGTGCATCCGTTTCCTTTTCCTCCGAATTCCTTCCTCACAGTTCCGGCACATCGTGCGTCTGGTTTCAGAGCGAAATAGAAAACGTTTCCGGTCTATAAAAAAAAAAAAAAGTGAGAACGAGAAAGAGTAATAAAGGAAAGTACCGAACCAGAGTGCGGATGATAGGCGCAGGACGCGTTACTCTTTTGTGTTCAGTAACTGCAGGTAATCTGACGCTCGTTTTTATAAAATGTACTCTTTACGACCATATGACCGTTTTTTTTTATTTTCATGAAAGTCAAAAATGGCGTTTGTTTTAGACCAATGAACAGTAAGAAGGCAAAGGTGGCGGTATAGGAGTTTGGTTTGCCTAAAGTCCCTAGATAAGAGCTTCCTACGAGTAGGGATCTTCTTTGAAGCGCCGACTGCGTGACGGTGCAGGTTTTAGGAAGCGAATGGCGGCGCACAGCGGAGGTTTTGAACTGAACGCCACCATTTTGTTCCAGCAGAATGTGCTCTCTTATTTGTATTGGTTCTGGACTTTTGGTTACTTGTAAAAGAAGTATCAAAAGATTTTAGGTTTGCCCAGCATGTCAATAATCATGCTTTGCAAAGCGCGGAAAAAAAAAACAAAACTACTCGATAGGAAGAAAGAAGATAGATAGATATTTATTGAAGCATGGAAAGGTAAGCCGGAGTTCGTGATTTCTCTGGCTGGCTACTCCGTGGGGAAGGGTAGAGGGGAATAAAGACGATTAGAAGAAGAGTAAGTCACGCGCACATAAACACAACACACACACGCACACACTCAAAGTTGATCGATCAGTCCAGTGTCTTCGACATACTTTTGTAGAGATTTTAAGACGATGCGTTGATGCCGCTTGTTTTTCCATGGGCCTAGGATTTTTTTTCCATTGAATGGTCTGGGGTCCAGCTGGTGAAGTATTCTTTTCATGGATTCGCGTTGAGTTTGGTGCTTAGCGCATGCGGACAATATAGGCTCTACATCCTCTTTGCAGTTGCATGTGGTGCAGATTGGAGTGTCACTTCGGCTAAGAAGAAAATTATAGCTGCCAGTGTAAGCTACCCCGAGTCGTAGCCTGTGGTACAAAGTTTCGAGTTTTCTAGGTAGGGTATCTGGTAGTTGCGTAGTCAATTCTGGGTCCACTGAATGTAATTTGCTATTTTGATGAACTGATGAAGACCATGACTGCATAATCACAGTGTTAATTACCTTCTTTATGGAGCATTTTATGTCGTATTTGGTGAATGGAACTTTTTGAAGCTTTCTGAGTTTGTGTCCGGTTTTAGCAGCCCTGTCAGCTTGTTCATTTCCGCTGATGCTGCTGTGACCTGGAATCCACTGCAGTATTATGTGATGTCCTATGCTTTAGCGTATACTTGTCCCCCCTGTAATTGGAGAGTCTTATTGCTGCATGATTTCCAGAATATCATTAGGCTTTTAAGAGCAGCAATGGAGTCGGTTAGGATGACCCATTTTTGTATATTCGTTGATTTTGAAATATAAGTAATCGCCAACAGAATACCATGTAGTTCGGCTGTTGTAGATGCTGTTCGGTGGGATAGCCGTGCGGTCTCAAGTACATTGTTCTGGGAATTACGAAGGCAGAGGAAGATGATGTTTCGGTAGTGGATCCATCAGTATATACTAATACATGGTCTTTGTATACGTTAGATACGTGAAGCATTGTTTGTTGAAATCGAACGGGTATCGCCGTGTCCTTGATTGTCCCCATTCCAGGTATCTCGGTATTAATTCGCATGGAGGGCATAGTCCAATACGGTGGCGGAGTTTCTCCGCCGTGCTTTGTCACCGAGGAATTTCTTTATGCCACTTTTGTATTTCTTGCCCAAATGTGGAATGTGGCCTTTTTCTGACAATATTTCGTATATAGTGTCTCTTATGCTGAGTAATGTGGCGTAGGTGTACTCGTAAAGATTCTTGCGTTTTCATAGTGTTGACAGATACTGTTCTCGTTTCAGCCAGCGTATCACAAGTAGACGTTCCCCTAGGAAGACCGAAGCAGATTTTAAGTGCATTCGTCTGCGCTGTTTGCAGGTTTTTGATGGTAGTTTTGCTAGCACCATGAAGCATCGGTGCACTATATCTGAGAATTCCGTCTACAAGAGAGCGTTCTAGGGCAAGCATTGCGGAGCACGAGCATCCCCAAGCAGTGCCAGCTAGGCACCGTAATACTCCGATGACTGCGCCAATCTTCTTTTTTATTCGGTTTGCCTCGGCCGCCCATGTGAGATTTCGATCAATGATAACCCCAAGATATTTGTAAGATTTTATATATGGCAGAGGATGTCCAGCTAATAAAATAGGGTACCGTCGCATTGATTTTTTTGTGAATGCCATTGCCGTTGTTTTTTCTGACGACAAAGTGAGTCCCAGTTTCGATAATTGTTGGCTAATCAGGTGCAAAGCTTTCTGACGCCTACGTGGTGGTACGTTTCGCTGAACACTACTGGACCACAGGCAGATATCGTCAGCATAAAATGTGGCCATAACATTTGCAGGAATGACATCTGCTACCGATATTAATGCGAGGTTGAAAAGGGTCGGACTAAGTACCCCACCTTGCGGAACGCCTCTTGATACCGTGTATTTACTTGTGCAGGTATTATTTGTTTTCATAAAAATTGACCTATCACTAAGGTAGTTTTGTATCCAGCGGAGCATCTTTCCTAAAATTCCAATCTTTTTTAAAGCGGTAAGAATGGCATCGTGTTCAATATTGTCAAAAGCTTGTTTGATGTCAAGAAAAACTGCAACAGTGATTTTGTTTCCTGCGTGGTTCTCTTCTATAGAACTAACCAAATTAAGTATACTATCACTTGTAGATCTTCCTGAACGAAATCCACTCATTGCCTCTGGAAGTATATTGTTCGTTTCAAGATACCAATTTAGTCTTCCTTGCATAATTTTTTCGCACGTTTTTCCAATACAACTTGTCAATGCAATTGGACGGAAAGAACTGTAAGCAGTTGGTGGTTTCCCTTGTTTTAACAAAGGTACAATTTCAGCTTCTTTTCACGCTTTTGGAACGTTTCCTGTCTCCCATGATCTATTCAGAAGCTCTAAAAGTCTCATTAGGGAATTTGTATTAAGATGGGCTAGTGCCATATACGTTACACCATCCGTTCCTGGCGATGACTTCTTATTCGTTGATGCTAAAGCTATTTTCAGCTCTGAGAGTGTTAAGGGTGTATCCAATCTCGTGTCTTGTGGAACAACTAAGGTGTCATTCTGCGTGTTTTGGGCATTACGACGAAGGCATTGTTGTTTTTCTGCTATCATCTTACAAAACTCTTCAGCTACTTGTAACTCTGAGCATTTTTTTGTCAGAGACAATGCTTGAAAAGGATGTAATTGCTCCGGTGTTTTTCTCAGTCCCCGTACAACTCTATATACTTGTGATATGGGACTTCGAGGGTCTAATCTTTCACAGTAGCTTATCATCTGCGTTTAGCCAACACGTTCAAATGACGTCTTACGTGACGCTGTGCTTTACGTGCCTCACGGAGGTCGTTGGTACTGTGAGTTCGTCTTAGCCGTCGTTCCGCTCTTCTCCGTATTGCTCTTAACCTTTCATATTCCGCATCGAGTTCTGTTTTTCCAGTGGGCATACTAAACAATCTAGTAGATTTGTTTAAAGCAGAAGCAATAGTTGGAGTGATAGCTTCATCCTCCGTGGCAGCTGTTATGGCATTTTTCGTAACAAACTGAAATGCTTCCCAGTTCGTTTTTCTTGTTTTACTCCCCGATTTACGTGCTCCGAAACCACTTATAGATATCATAATGGGTAAATGATCACTTCCCCATGTGTCGAGGGCTGGCTGCCAGGTGCATTTTTGTATTAAGTCTTTCGACACAAAGGCCAAGTCTAAACAACTGCTTACTCTTGTTCCCTTGAAGAATGTGGGTCTTCCATCATTGATGTTGACGAGATCGAACTTAATGGCAACCTCAAGAAGTCCACGTACCCTACGAGTGTTTTGTAGGCTACCCCAGAGTTCATGATGAGCGTTAAAATCCCCCAACAAGCAGCATGGCTTTGGTACTGCTAGAAGAATATTTTCTAATCTTTTAACATCAAATGTTACGTTCGGAGGTATGTAGGTAGAGATGAAAGTTATTGTGCTCGTTCCATTTCTGACAGTTGCAGATACATATTCGTTTTCGTCATGTGGGCAAATATCCTCTTCAACGTAAGTTAGATCATTTCTGATGGCTAGTAAAGCTCTGTTGTTTCCAGTGTGCTTTTTTGAGTAAAATATTTGGTATCCTGAGATCCTAAAGCGGTCTCGAACGCCATGTTCCGATATAGCTAACACGGGACAAGAGTTATATCTAAGGTATTGACGAAGGTCTGATGCTTTTGACTGAAGGCCTCGTGCATTCCATTGTAAAACAGAAACAGTTGCTGATTAAAAGATATCTAAGAGTGTGGGAAGTACCAAGTTAAGTATTTGTACGATACCTTGCATTACTCGTGAAGTGGACTGACTAAGAAAGTTTGTGATAGCCTTGATTACGGTTCTAGATATTAAAGTTGAGGCTTGGGCGAGTTGGTACATACTTCGAAATTAAAAACAGCGCGAAAAGACGAGGACCAGACAAAGAAGTGACACGGACGTAGCGCTACGTCCGTGTCACTTCTTTGTCTGGTCCTCGTCTTTTCGCGCTGTTTTTAATTTCGAAGTATGTACCAGCGCTACGTCCGTGTCACTTCTTTGTCTGGTCCTCGTCTTTTCGCGCCAGCGCTACGTCCGTGTCACTTCTTTGTCTGGTCCTCGTCTTTTCGCGCTGTTTTTAATTTCGAAGTATGTACCAGCGCTACGTCCGTGTCACTTCTTTGTCTGGTCCTCGTCTTTTCGCGCTGTTTTTAATTTCGAAGTATGTACCAGCGCTACGTCCGTGTCACTTCTTTGTCTGGTCCTCGTCTTTTCGCGCTGTTTTTAATTTCGAAGTATGTACCAGCGCTACGTCCGTGTCACTTCTTTGTCTGGTCCTCGTCTTTTCGCGCTGTTTTTAATTTCGAAGTATGTACCAGCGCTACGTCCGTGTCACTTCTTTGTCTGGTCCTCGTCTTTTCGCGCTGTTTTTAATTTCGAAGTATGTACCAGCGCTACGTCCGTGTCACTTCTTTGTCTGGTCCTCGTCTTTTCGCGCTGTTTTTAATTTCGAAGTATGTACCAGCGCTACGTCCGTGTCACTTCTTTGTCTGGTCCTCGTCTTTTCGCGCTGTTTTTAATTTCGAAGTATGTACCAGCGCTACGTCCGTGTCACTTCTTTGTCTGGTCCTCGTCTTTTCGCGCCAGCGCTACGTCCGTGTCACTTCTTTGTCTGGTCCTCGTCTTTTCGCACCAGCGCTACGTCCGTGTCACTTCTTTGTCTGGTCCTCGTCTTTTCGCGCTGTTTTTAATTTCGAAGTATGTACCAGCGCTACGTCCGTGTCACTTCTTTGTCTGGTCCTCGTCTTTTCGCGCTGTTTTTAATTTCGAAGTATGTACCAGCGCTACGTCCGTGTCACTTCTTTGTCTGGTCCTCGTCTTTTCGCGCTGTTTTTAATTTCGAAGTATGTACCAGCGCTACGTCCGTGTCACTTCTTTGTCTGGTCCTCGTCTTTTCGCGCTGTTTTTAATTTCGAAGTATGTACCAGCGCTACGTCCGTGTCACTTCTTTGTCTGGTCCTCGTCTTTTCGCGCTGTTTTTAATTTCGAAGTTCTAGATATCATTTTCCAATCAAGTGCAGCAGAATCGTCTGGCTTTGAAGTTTCATTTCGCTCTTGGCTTTGAGGCCTTCTTTCGGGCTTAGTTGGGGAAGGTTCCGTATGTGGGTTTGTAATTTTTTTGTATGTTGCCTTCAGGGCATCTACGTAGGTATACTTGCTTGTCTCAGGTGACGCGTTTTCACCATCCACTAGGACCGATGGCCCCGAGCGGTGTTTGGATTGCATATTGTTCACTGTTTCATCTGGTTGCAGTTTCAGAGTTTCTCTTTCTTTGCCGTAGTTATCTTTCGCAAGTTCTGCTTTTGGGGGCTCTTTTTGTTGGTTGTTCGCTGTTGCTGTAGTAGCAAGGTTCTCACGTTGATGGGGTACTTTTTGTGGGTGATTTTGAGGCAGTGAATCGGTGTGGCGCACAGCTGCGGTTTTTACATTTTCAAGCCTTGAACGCGCTTCTTGGGCATCGCCAAACTTTTGTTTTGGGCATTTCGGAAAGAAAGCCTCATGTTCCCCTCCGCAGTTAATGCAAAGTGGGGTTCTCGCGCTGCATTTGTCTAGTGTGTGATCCCCAGAGCATCGGGTGCAGGCCTCTTTGCGCTTGCAAGCAGCAAGGACATGACCTAGCTTTCCACATTTTTTGCACTGCGCATGCCTGTGTACAAAGGCGTCTACTTCGTGCCTAACGCACCCGACAAGTACATGACTTGGTAGCACGGGAGAACCAAATGTTATACGCACAGTGTGTGACGTTCCCTGACGTCGTATTTGTGCAACTGTTGCGTTGCACTTGAGTTGCTCTCGAAGCTGTGGCATCGTGATGTCTGGGTCAATGTCATGAACGACTCCAACAGAAGTGTTCTTGTTTTGGGGTTCATATGCGTAAACCGGTGTTCCAAGGAGCTCTGTCAGTGTCAGTAGTATTGACGTGGTGTGCAGATTTCGTGTATCCACTGCGATCAGGTTTAGTTTCTTGTTTATCTTGATCTCTAGGATGCAGGAAGGGGCGATGTTTTCGAAGAAAGATGTCAAGCGAATGCTGTTCATGTTTCCCAGCTGCTTTGAGGCATCTTGTGGTGTAAATATTACAGTATGTCCAATGCAGGTTAGAGCGGATGTGGACGAGATAACAGTGTTGTTACTCGAAGAATTCGTTCCTGGTCGTTGGCGTTTCCGGGACCCCACTGTGCTGAAGGACTTATCATTTGAAATGATGGTAACTTCTTTTATGTCTTCTTCATGTTGCATGTCCGTGTCTTCTGCCTCAGTGCCAGTTGGTCGTCCATTGATTGACAGATGTTGTTGCGTTAACAGGATTCCGGAGGCCTGGGTTGTAGGTGGATCTTTTTGGCCACATGTCGGGAGTTCTTGGTCGGTGGCATCCGAAAGCTCGTTATATGGGTTGGGATGGATTGGAATGTCCATGGCTTCCATCATGGGCTACGTTGCATGCTCAGTGTATTTTCCAAGCACAGTGCCAGCGACCGACCCTGCCGGGAGGCCGGGACATGCAATATTTTTGAGTCGCGTTGCAGGATAATACAGATGTCGCCGAGTATATTAAGCAACGCGAAAAAACTGGAAAGATAGCGAGAGCTTTCAAAGAACAGCCTCACCAGAGCTCGTCGTCGTCGTCCTCCGGAAGAAAGAAAGCACACACTGCGAGAGTACAGTGACGTGCATGAGTCAACCTTAAAACGAACCAAAAAGCTCACAGAAATTATACATGATGAAAACAGCTCAAACGACGAAGACTAAGTGAAGAACGACATGACGAAGCTGTGCTCACAACTGATGTTTAATTAGTGATAAAAAAAATGAAAGCCGTGTACAACTCCCTGTAACGCCGAATTAGAGCGCAGCTCTTGAGGAGGAGGGGAAGGCACGGGGGAGGGGTCACGTGACATCGGGGGCGTCACGTGACCTGCGGGGGTCACGTGACCTTGGGGTATCATGTTACCTGGGGGGTCACGTGGCCTCGGGGGGTCACGTGACTTCGGGGGGGGGGTCACGTGACCTAGCGGTTACGCCGACGCCGACGCCGACGCCGACGGCGACGCCGCTCAAGCCGGAAACGGGCCCCTAAGAGCTGCGCTCTAAAATGAACAATGTAGCCCAAAACAGGTTACAGAACAAACACCTACTCATCTACCGAGCACCACACTATCTTCGTATCTGAAACGCTTCCAACAACGCTATTCATATTAGCAAGCAAAAAGCAAACCTACTTTTCTGACAAAGCTATCGACGCGCACTGACGCTTAGGTCTCCCAAACTGGAAATAATAAAAATATATGCTTTCATAATCTCTCTTGTTGTTTTTGCCTCGTATTTGGCCAGGACAGCAAATCTACGAAAATTAGGCACACACTCGCACTTTTTGCAGGGCGTTGCCAAGCGCCCTCCGACAGTAACCCCCATTGAATAAAAATGCTCCCTAAGTCTGTAATTCAGACATCTGCCCGTCTGGCCCCCATAAAACCTCTTACAGGATCGGGGGATTCCCTATCTTGGAGCTTATTCTGGACACCCGGTCTTCACATTCAAAAGTCGTGAAGAGAGGCATTGCCGTCGCTTGTCTTTCTTCGACTCTTAGGAAGTCGTCCACTCACACGATGATCGACAGTTTCAGGGCGCAAACAGGGAGACTCAAGGCTGGTTCACACACTTGCGTGAGTTCGAATGCTTTTACAGATTGCTATGGCAACGGGGTTTTAAGCCGCTTACAACCGTAATTGCTGCTGCGCGGTGCGGTCGTAAGAGGCTCAAAAACCGGTTGCAGTCGCACTCCGTCAGACTCCACGCAAGTGCCTGAATCGCCCTTAAAGACCGGCCGACCAGTTCGCGTTTTCCACTTTTCTCTCCATTCCTCCTCTCCCCCTCCTTCTCTGTCGACCGTTGCCTGTTTCCTCCTCCCCCATGGTGAGGAGGATCTTCTGCCTTGCAGAATCTCGAGTCTGGTCGTCGGCCTTTGACGGCGTCGGGTTTTCCGGTGACCTTTCTGACGGAGGTAGCAAGTTCTCTCTTGAAAGAGGCAAAAGGTGTGGAGAGGGTAGAAGAACAAATACACCGAAAAAGCATGGTCGTCGCTCCGTACCTTCATCGCGTCTCTCTTAACCTAAAAAAACGTAGGAAGGAGGCGCGGGGTACCGGTGGTGTTCTCGGCACCTCGAAAATTGAGCCAAGTATTTTCTAGGGTTGCTGATGGGGATAGCCGTCCAAAAGCCAAGTGCACTACACCGTACCAAAAACCGTTCGTGATTTGTGTTTCGTCCGTTGTTTACAAAATCCCCCTATCTTGTAAGAGGTTTCATGTGGGCTACACGGGCAGATGTCTGAATGACAGGCTAAGGGGGCATTTTGATTCACTGGGGGCCACTGTCGAGGGGCACTTAGCAACACATTGCAAGAAGTGAGAGTGCATGCCCGATTTCGGTAAAGTTGCTGTCCAGACCAAACACAAGAAAAAAGAAAACAGCGCGAGATATTATAAAATATTTTTTTTTTTTTATTTGTCTGATAAAGAAGTTTGCTTTTTGCACGCTAATATGAATAGCGTTGTTCGAAGTTTTTTCAGATCCGAATATAGTGTGGTGCTCGGTAGATTAGTAGGCGTTTGTTGATGTAATATGTTTTGTCTGTATGTTCTTTTGTTTCTGTCTTTTTCACTAATAATACTTTAGTTCTGAGTACAGCTTCGTCGTGTTGTGTTTGTTTCTTCACTTCTACATCGTCGTTTGAGCTGATTTCATCCTGTATAACGTCTACCAACTCGCTAAGTTCGCTACGTTAGTCCAGCTTACAGAAGCGCCGAAATGGTATAGCCTCGAACGCGGGTCATCTAAAGGTTTTCCCCTTATTTCTAAGTAGGATTCAGTGTTGTTCGGTGTTTTCGGGGTTTATTTGTCTCCGAATTCAGGTGGAGGGCAGTCACGTGGCGGGTCCCGAAGGGCCGCCCGGGGTTTGGGCGGCGGCCTGCTGCGGGGGCACGCGCGGCACTGCCACCGCTACTGCCTCCGACCGCCAAACCGAAAGCAGAAAAAAAAAAAGAAAAAAAAAAAAAAACGAGCGCAACTGTGGCGTTCCCGTTTTCAACGTGGCACGCTAATGAGAGTCGCGGTGCCAGTGGACGGCGAAGCAAACCGCGCAACTGCGCGTTAATACGCGCTCGCCGAAACGTGACTCCGGGAGTGGCGGCGAAGGGTGCGATGATGTTTCCGAGAGCTCCGTGCATGGCGGGCAATCCGGACGCGCCCCGCTGCGCCACGGTCGCTTGTCTGGTCGTGCACGAACGCAGAGGCAAGAAACAAGGCCCGGCTGCGGGGCACGCACTGTCAAATTGGCTACTTGTTTGCTTTGCGATTTACCCGTTGAAAAGAAGAAAGAAAAAGGAGAGAAAGGCTCGCGAATTCCGATTCGCTACGAAACTTTCCATCGGCGGCCGGTATTCGAACACCGCTGAGAAACTCACAAAGTGAGGCTGTGCTTCGCGACCCTCTCTCGCGGTGACTGCCCGGCTAATGGTAGCTTCGATTAAATGAGGCAATTTTTCTGCTTAGCTCGAGTAAATTTCCTCGCAGTCTGATTTGAGCATATACCGAAGAGCCTTTCGAGCTCATTTCACAATAGATATCTTTGCGTAATGAGAACCTTCCAAAAATTATAGAATATTTTTTTTTTCTTTTTCGGTCTTGGTTACTGCCGAGGAAGTTTAGAAATATTATTAACTTTGAAGCAAACGGAATAAATGTGGCACGGCACAGAATTCTCTCGAGTCATTTTGTAAATTATGCAAAAATTTCGCTGAGATAGTAGAAACGTATACGATCTCTCTTTTAGCAAATTAGTTCTAGAACGGGTCAGGCAACGTTACCTAGAACTCTCAGTTGGGAAACTCACCGTTGAAACATGGGCCGCTGGCGTCCACCGAGACCGAGCTAAATACGACCACAGCGCCACCCTTTATCATTTGTCTTTATTGTGGTCACCTTGAACTTTCAGACGCATGTTTTTGCGTAAACACCAACTGGAAAAAAAACTCTTTTTGTAGTAACTTTTATTGGCGTTTAGTACAAATTGAGGGCGCGTGATGTTTTCTGAAATCTTTAGTTTGTAAGGTTTTGCGGCACAATTAATGTTGTTTTTATACAACCATGCCTCAGCGGTGATTTCAGGTAGCGCGTCCCGACCTAGGTGCATCTTAACTTCGGTGATACGTCGCGGCGCGTCCGCTGGGGAGACGGGGGTGGCACCCCAGTAACCTCTTCCACCGTATCTGTTTCGGCGTCATAATGGCGGATTGAAGCCAAAATAGAAGTCACGTGCAGTTTTCCGAGTGGCCGCTGCGGGAGAAATGGCGGCGTTGTGATCGCCATTAGCTCGGTTCTGGTGGACGGGTCGGTGCCACTTTTTTAGAGCAGTCTCTATGGCAGTTTCCCAACTGAGTGATTTAGTAACGTTGGGGTCAGGTAAGACGCCCGAAACCCCGGTAACATTACGCGGATGAGCCGTCCATGGAGTCTGTTTGTAAAAAAAAAAAAAAACAAAAAAAAAGAACCACGAGTGAAAGTAGCAACAAAACAAAAAAACAATTCAATCCCTGGCAAGCATGCTGCCTTCATTAAATCGACTAAAACCTTTCTGGCAGAATTAACAATCTAATCAGAATATCGGTTCTTTTCACTCTCACTACGATAGATGGATCAATACCGGCTGCCACACGTTCAAAGGCGATCAACGTGCCGACGGCTAGACGTGTTATCAGGCAAACCGGCTTCGCGGTCAGACGGCCACGAAGCTCCTCTGCAAACCCGAAATAAGCTCTTTGCAGTCGTCTTGCAGGTTTTTCAGCCTGAACGGCGGTGGCCATCACTTTG